>CM040120.1:412973856-413562339 GCA_022559845.1 Amorphophallus konjac
CGGGCTACGAGTTGACGGAGAGGCAGTCAGCGGGGTCACCTACCCCGACTACCGAGAGAGTGCCCTGGACCTGCTGTGGTTAGAGACGAGCGTGACTGATAGAGACAGCAGGGTAGTCGGCCGAGTGGAGATCATGGAGGCGCTCGGATTCGTCGACCCGCGCCAGCGGGTTAGCGAGACTGGAGCGGAGTTCTTGGCTCGACTGGAGGGGGATGCTCGTGCAGCTTTCACCCAGGATCCGAGCGAGAGGGAGCTGGTGGATCTAGACCTTCGGAGGTTTCTTTTCTTCTTCCTGGGCCGCCTTCTGCTGGGGACGAAGGGGGATGGCATCCACTGCCGTTTCCTCGGGCTCTTGGCGGATCTGGACAGAGTGGGGCACTATGCGTGGGGAGCGGCTCTGCTTGCCCATCTGATTGCCGATCTCTCCCAGACTTCGGAGAAGGAGACGACAGTCAGCGGCTTCGCACCTTTCCTCCAGGTAAACATTTTATTTATGCATTCTCACAGTTAAATATGCAATTTATTGTACTAATGATGTATGATGGATGCAGGTGTGGAGCTATTACTATTTCCCGATGGGGAGGGCTAGGCATGGGAACAGGAGGGCCGTGCCTCTGGCGCGGCAGTGGAGGCCGGTCGTGGTTGCAGCACCCCACGGCTACCAGCTGGCGTCACTTCGTCGAGAGCTGAGCGAGTATCCCGAGGCCATGGTATGATGCGCATGATTTTTTTGTGTTTATGCATGTGACTGAATGGTAACTAACATGATGTATGTATGGTGATGCAGGTGGTGTGGAGGCCCTACTTGGGCATGGGCGATGCTGGCCAGCCCTGGGTTGTAGCGGGTCTTCCTCGCTTCAGGCGGGACGTGTGGGTCCATTGCCTGAACGAGATTGAGCCGCTGCGGCTTAGACTGGTCATGAGGACGTTGGGGACTGGCCCAGGAGTGGGTAGACGTAGATGCGCCGGCCCGCATTGGGCGGAAGACCAAGGGGAAGGCGAAGATCGTGGACTGGCGTACGCGCTTCCCAGCACAGTACCAGGACTGGCAGCAGGGCGGGGTCCCAGTAGTGTCCCACGTACAGGATAGCACAGACTACATGAGACGGTACCGAGCTACGTACGGGGACCGCCTCTCCTTGGGTGGTATGGCAGGGGTAAGTGAAATGAAACTGCTCCACCTTTCTATATGTATGCATGGGATACTAACTTATGTGTAATGCAGGATGCTCGTGATACCATGATTGTCGACCTGCGGGCCCAGTTGGCGGACGCCAGGCGACAGTTGGTGGCCATCCGACAGGAGTTGGAGATCCTGGTGAGTTTATGCAATGCATTTTTTGTGACCTGGATTTTTGATGCTTAGCCTTTGACTGACGTTTGCCCCGTGTTTCAGCGGGCCCACCAGACAGCGGCAGCCGCGATGGCTGGTGGAGCGGGTTCCAGTTCGCGGGGCCCTCCTCCGGAGGTTTCTGCCCTCCAGGAGCAGCTGGCGTACGCGGTGGCTCGGGCTGAGGAGGCCGAGCGTGACCGCGAGGCTCGAGTGAGTGCTTGCTTGGCCGCGACCCTTTTCCAGCTACTTTCCTTCTATCACTGTTCTCTTACGGTGCATGCGTGCCTTGACAGGTGGCCGAGATCCGAGAGGCCCTGGCGCGTGCTGTTCGTGCTGAGCAGGAGCGCGATGCCCGGGTGGCAGAGCGTGACGCCCGGATTGCGGAGCTAGAGGAGGAGCGGCGACGGGAGGCTGAGGAGCTTCCTCGCGACGTAGTGGATCTGCGGATCGCCCTCGAGCTGTCGAGGAGAGAGGCGATGAGGGAGAGAGAGGAGAGGGAGAGGGATAGGGAGAGCGTGGAGAGAGAGAGGGAGAGGGATAGAGAGAGAGAGAGGGAGGAGCGACAGCGGGATCAGACCGAGAGGAGGGCTCTAGAGGCCCAGCTGCTGGAGCTCCGATTGAGTCTTGGCACGGCGGAGGGGAGGCTTCGGGAGAGCGAGGAGCGGTACCAGAGGGCGAAGGAACGCGGGGCGCGACTTCGTCAGTCTGGTTCTTTTTCCATGGGCAGCTACCTGGTTTCTTCGGCCGAGGAGCGTCGTCGCGCCTTCGAGGCTGGAGTGCCACCGCAGGGCGAGGCGAGCACGGCTTCTCAGGGTTCACAGAGGTCGCGGAGGCCCCCTAGGGATCTCCGTCAGAGGAGGGAGGAAGGAGATGACCAGGAGGGTGACGGTGAGAGTTAGAGAGTTGCTTGTACGTCACCCTTCTCACTGTATGATGTACTTTCGGCTATTATATGAAATGAAATGGCTTTTGTGTTGTGTGTACTTTTCTCTCTCCCACACTTTCTTTTTTTGCACTGAGTTATCCCTTGAGGCACGCTCCGCGAGACCTTGCCCTGAACAGCGGGGAACTATATTTTGCACGGGGGGATTTTGTTTACTTTTCCCCCTTTTGGGCGCGTCCAGGCGCGAGGACGCGTCTTAATCCTTGATTTTAAATTTAAAGCGACGGGTGGTCCTTTCTTCTCCCGTGCCTTACCCGCAAACGAGCCCGCCTTCCGCCGAAACGCGCTTGCCCCTTTTTCGTCTTCC
This sequence comes from Amorphophallus konjac, assembly GCA_022559845.1. Taxonomy (NCBI): domain Eukaryota; kingdom Viridiplantae; phylum Streptophyta; class Magnoliopsida; order Alismatales; family Araceae; genus Amorphophallus; species Amorphophallus konjac. Next base: position 412,976,440 of record CM040120.1, read on the forward strand.
TCCTCTTTTGATCGATGGAGTTCGGTGGGCCCGACCGTAGTGAAGGTGGAGAGGGACGAGGAACTCCTCGCCCAAGGAGGGACGCGCCCGAGCACGGAACGACGTCCATGGAGGAGGAAGGGCCGCTTCGGGCCCCCGAGGGACCCGAGGGGCCCGATGGCGTGGGAGGAGGTGAACACGGTCCGGTAGGTCCTCCGATCTCTTCCTCTTTTAATTCATTTTGGGTTTTGAAGCGAGCCGGGCGAGGAGGAAAGGGTTCGGAGAGTGTTGCACTCAAATGATGGACGCGTCCTAGACAGGGGACGCGTTCCTTTTGACTGATATGGGACCCCTTTCTTGGTGCAGGACATGGCAAGGACCCTGGGCCTGGCCGATGAGTGGGCGAGTGCGGACGAGCCGAGCCGCGTCAGGAAGGAGAGTCGCGGCAAGGCGAGGCTCGAGGACTGGCCCGTACGTCTCCCTGGACAGCAAGGGGGTGTACTGGTGCAGGACAGTGCCGACTTCCTGCGGCGGCAGAGAGAGAGTTACGCGGGGCTTCCCCAAGCTGGGGACACGCGTGGCATCGGCGGCTCGCGCGCCCAGCTGTCAGAGACTAGGCGGCAACTGGCCGTCGCTCAACATGAGCTGTCGCTCCTGGTAAGTTACGTGCCGCCCTTTTAACTTCAGATTTTGGAGTTTCACTGACGGCCGTTGTTTATTTTGTTCCAGCGTGCCCAGCAGACAGCGACGGTGGGAGCGGCTGGCGGATCTTCTAGCTCCTCGGCCCCTTTTCTCGAGATTGCTTCCCTCCGGGAGCAACTTGCCGGTGCGGTGGCCCGTGCGACCCGGGCGGAAGAGGAGCGTGACGCCTGGGTGGCGACTGTAGCGGAGCTGCGGCATCGTGGTGAGGAGAGACCTTCTCCAGACATCCTGGAGTTAAGGGTTCTTCTGCAGATGATGAGGAGAGAGGTAGAGAGAGAGAAGGCCGAGAGAAGGTCCGAGCGACAGCGGGATCTGACCGAGAGGAGGGCCTTGGAGGCCCAAGTGAGGGAGCTCCAGCTGGGCCTTCAGGCCGTCGTGCAGAGGCTAGGAGGGATGGAGACGCGCTACGAGAGAGCGCGAGAGTTCGGGGAGCGACTCCGCCAGTCCGGTCGCTTTGCCGCCAGTGGCTTCTTCGCCACGCCAGGGGAGGAGCAGCGAGTCACTGCTGCGGAGCAGGCGCCCAGAGGCGAGGCAGGTGCTACTGCACGGGGATCCTGGAGGCTTCTGAGGGACCCTCACCTCGGGGGAGAGGAGGAGAGTGCCCGGAGAGATGAGTGATGGTGAGGATTGGCGGGCTAGCGGACCCGTCACCTCTTTATGTTTATGATGTTTTTGACAACTTATGTAGAATTATGAATGGAGTGATTTGATTTTCTGATGCTTGTTTGTCCTCTTGTGCGTTCCTTCTTCCCTACACTTCTTCTCCTTTGCACTGTTCCCATGTGACGGATCTGTCGAGACTCCGCCTCGAGCGGAGAATCACGTCTTATTGTGACCATTTTCCACGGGAATCTGCCGTCGAAGTCAATACTGACGGCCCTAGTTCCTTTTCCCGGATGTTGTGCCAAATTTTGCGGGCGTCCTCCAAAACATGATAGGGTATCCCTAGACAACATAGGGGCTATTCGTCCTATTCTTCGTCCAGTCAATCACCCTGTGCGAGCGGTGAAGCGACACATGGGGTCGCTTGGCCAGTGTCTCATTGCGAGGGCTATCATCGACAGGTGATGGAGGCAATCTTGGCCCGCACTCCTTCCATTTCTATAAATTCGTGTCCCTTTTATCTTCCCAGGTATATCGAGAACTAACTCGAGGAGCACAAGTTCTCACGGGAGAGGAGGAGTTCAAAATTCCGAGAGTTGAATGGAGGGCGAATCTTCCCACTCCTCGAAGAGAAGCAGGTCCAGTGGTAGTAGTTCCAGGAGGCTTTCGGACCTCGAAGGGCACTTCAGCGAAAGGACCCAATCACAACTCGTAAGCCAAGTTTTCCTGCCCTTTTCTCATTTTTTCTTCCTTTCTTCTGACCAAACCTCACCCCCATTCCTTGTATGTGTAGGTTGTGATGAAATCACAAATCTTATGGGAGTTGGTAGTAGCAGCGTACAGGGGCCTCCCAGATTTTCAGAAGGCGAGGCTAGACGTGATGGGATTTGGTACCTTCCTTCGGATCGAGCCGATCCAGCTTGACCTAGTCCTGATCCAAGCCTTGTGTGAGAGATGGGACCCAGTGAGCCGGGCATTCCTGATGCCCTGGGGGCACATGGTGCCCAGCTTGGAGGATGTGGTCCGGATCACAAGCCTGAAGGTAGAAGGCGAGGCAGTGACCGGAGTCACTTACGCGGACTACAGAGAAGGTGCCCAGAAGTTACTGGGTTTGGACCTAGATGGTCGGAAGAACAGGTCGGTAGCTAGGGCGTCCCTTATGGATGCATTAGGGCTCACCGACACTCGTCGGCGGGACGACGAATCCTCAGAAGAGTTCATGGAAAGGATAGAAATAGGATGCCGTGCCGCGTACTGCACAGATTTCGGCAACTGGGAAAGATGTGACATAGATTTGAGGAGATTTCTCCTCTTCCTTTTGGGGAGATTGGTACTGAGCTCGAAAGGGGGTGGTATCCAATGTTGCTTCCTGGAGCTGCTGTCAGACCTTGGAAGAGTAGGGTATTATGCCTGGGGAGCCGCCATGCTGGCACACTTGTTTGCAGGCCTATTCCAAGAAACGGATCGTGAGATGACTGTGAGTGGTTTCACACCATTCATCCAGGTATTTTTTTGGTTTTGCTTGTTTTGTATTTTTTTGTTGTTGTTTTCGCAAGGTGCTGATGACCTGCGCCGAGCAGTTATGGAGCTATTATTACCTCCCTATGGGGAGAGCTCGACATTGGCGACCCGTGATGGTGCCGCTAGCCAGGCGGTGGGAACCCGTCATGAGTGCGGCACCCCTAACCTACCAACTGATGGTGTTAAGGCGGGAGCTACAGGAGTTCCCTACGGCGATGGTAAACTGGAGACCCTACTCAGACATGGTCGATGCCAACCAGCCGTGGGTTCTAGCAAGTCGTGCCCGGTTCGGACGGGAACTATGGATGCACTGCCTGAATGAAATCGAGCCGCTTCGGCTACGATTAGTTATGAGGACTTTAGGACTGGCTCAAGAATGGGTGGATTCAGCTGCGCCACCTCGTGTCGGGAGAAAGACGCGGGGACCGGCGACTTGCATTGACTGGCGCGTGCGATTCCCCGAACAGTATGAGGACTGGCAACGGGGTGGCACGATTGTAGAATCACAGGCGCGGGACAGCGAGGACTACTTGCATCTATATAGGACAAAGTACGCAGAATGGTTCCAACCCAGGGGACTTGTGGAGGTAGGTTTCCCCTTTTTCTCTTCTATTCTTTCTCCTTTTCTTGGTTTTTTTGGTAAAAATGCTGACTTGTAAGGCTGCAGGATGTCCGGGATGCCATGATAGCGAATTTACGAACTCGCTTGGCAGAGATGGAACAACAGTTGGGTGATGCCCGCGGAGCTACGAGCGCCTTGGTAGGTGTACAGTACGTTCCTAGTTAAAACCCCAGATTCCAGATGTTGGCTGCTAATTCACATGTCGCAGCATGCCCAGATTGGCGCAGCCTCCCCAGCGATGGGAGTAGGTGGTTCCTCTTCCAGCTTGTGGATTCCCACCTCAGAACTTGACTCGCTTCATGAGCAACTTGCTCACGCCACGCAGCGTGCTGCGGAGGCAGAAGGAATGCTTCGTATACAGGTAAAAGTTTCAGCGTTGAGTTCTCTTTGTTTACGCCTTATCGCGTATCTGAGATGGTACACTCGACAGGAAAAGGAGACGGAAGAAGCGCTTGCCCAAGCTGCGCAGAAGGAGGCTAGGATAGCAGAACTGGAGAGGGAACTGCGGCGTCATCCTGATGACGACTCATCCAGGGATGCTATGGAACTGAGGATCACTCTCCAGTTGGAGAGGGAAGACCGTGAGAGAGAACGGGCAGAGAGGGAAAGAAACGCAGAGAGAGAAAGAGCCAACAGTTTGGCTGAAAGGGAGGAGCGAAGGGCCATGGAGGCCCAACTATTCGAACTCCGAATCAGCCTTGGTCTTGCTGAACAGTGGCTGAGAGAAGGTGAGGAGCGCTACCGAAGAGCACGAGAGCGTGGCTTTCGTGTTGGTAGCTTCTCTGCTGCTTCCGCGGATCAACGCCGGGATGTGGGAATAGGAAGAGGAGTACAGAGCGGCAGGAGTACCGCTTTTCGTAGTTGGGTAGCACCTTTGAGAGTGTTTTGCCCGGAGAGTAGTGGGACGAGTAATGCAGAGAGAGAGGGCGGAACTTGATGTAATTTTTTTGGTTTTTGGAATAAAGTACAAGGTCGGTTTGTTTGTTTTTCACCTTTGCTTCAGTTACCTGAATCCCTGCACATATCACTGAAACAAACAAATCAGAATTTCTGTTCTGACTTGGCCCCTTGCTCAATAGGCAAATGGTCACTGTGACTGTCCTTGATAACTGGTCAAGGGGCCAAGCCTTTATTTAACGAAGGCAAGGGAAAGATGCGGTGATGATAAATGCGACAGGCAAGCACACGAATGCAAGCGGTATTAAAGTGAGATGATACACGTAAATGCAATCATGCAAAATTGATTTGTTTTTTTTTTATATTTGACATTTTTTTGTTTTATCATAAAAAGATTTTTTTTTGTTTGCAAATATGTACATTTCTCTTTTCTCTTTTTTTTATTTTTATCATTTCAATTTTTTTTATTGCTAACGCCCGGCAAGCACCCAAATGGCACCTAACCTACGTGAGACAGGGGTTTCTTACTAACCTCCCAGGTATCTTAAGTGCACGTCTAGGTTGATTTGGGCCTCTAGACCCCTCGAATGACGATCCCGCCGGCTAAGACTTACCCTGATGACAATACCGTCATGCCATGCTTAGGCTCCCAGTTGCTTCCGACCACAGGGATTCACCCAAAAGGTGTTTGAGGTAGATGATTTGCCCGACCCGGGTCTGTTTCCTCACAACTCTAGATGGTATAAGATGGAACACCCTGGAACCCTAACGACCAACCGCGCGACGCTGACCCGGAATCAGACGCCGTCGCACCCATAGGTGACGCGCTTGCATTGGCCTAAGCCCGAGGTTAAACAAGAAGACATCAAGGTGGTAAACAGGGGTCTTGACCAGCCAGAAACACAGAGACTCCTTCGCAGCGATAGCTTTTGCTTTTCAAAGTAGGCAACCAAAATGTGTATATTAAAATAAGGTCGCAGACCCTGGGCAGTTTTCACCTTTCAGAAACTCCATCGAACCTTCATCTTTAGAGGGAGAAGGAAGAGCGTAGGGGATAAACCTCCTGAGAGGACCGGCAAAGCCGTTAACCCGGCGAGCGAATAAGGGCCCATTAACTCTTTCCTTTCGGACAACTTCGGACCAAATCTCGAGCATTTACATTCCACGGCCCCCCTTTGTGGATTCAGACTTTTGCTTTGAGGGGTTCCGTTTATCGTACCAGGCACGGTCACGACCAGGCTTTTCTCTTGATTTTGATTTTGTATTTCTTTCTGTGAGGGAGATATAGTCGTTTGACGTTGGTGGGCTCCCTCTTCGTATGCCTGCGGGGACACTGCCCTCTTCTCGTGCTCTGATCGATGCTCGAGGAAATGGGTCCTACTCTTGCCTTTGGGGTTTGAGTTTCGGTTTCTCATGCTCAGCGTTTTAAGGGCGCCGACTGTCTCATTTGGTCGAAGAGAAAAGAATAAAGATTACAGCTTCCGGAGATCTTCTAGGTGTGGCCCTACCGTAGGTGATGCTACCGATTTTTTTGAATAAAATACATAAGTGAGCACATGTTAGCTTCCTTCGAGCGAGCATAGGCCGACGTGGCCGGACAGGGATCTCCACGGTTCTGGCAAACCAAGACCCGGTGCCTACCAAGCCTTAATGGGCCCTATCCTAACATGAAGGTTAGATGCAGGGACTTAACTACATGGTGCCTGCCAGGCATCGGCATTTTGAATTTTCATATTTTTAGTGGTTTTCAATATTTCCTTGTTTTTGATGTTTTTTATCTTTTCATCATTCATTTTTTTTGTTTTGTGCTAAGGGTAGTATTTCTTAAGATAAAGCCCATTCCAAGGGTGGGATAACTCGGTCCCTTCGGCGTTGATTAGCTTGTAGGCGTTGCCAGGGTACACGGCTTGAATTACAAATGGTCCTTCCCAATTGGGTTGGAGCTTAGAACGCGGCCCTCCAGGTTTGACAAAAATTCTTTTTACGACCATCTCACCGACTTTGAATTTTCTCTCAACGACTTTCTTTTGGTAAAAGCGAGCGAGTCTATTTTGATACACACGCGCGTGTTCGGCGGCGGCCAGCCGCTTCTCATCCAAGAGTTCCAACTGGGCGAGGAGTGAATTACGACGATCGTCGAGGGGAAATTCCTCATCCAATTGTACCCTGAGAGAAGGGATCAGAGTCTCGTACGGGACTACCGCTTCCATACCATAAGTGAGGGCAAATGGAGTCTGCCCGGTGGGGGTACGGATTGAGGTGCGATAGGCCCATAGGGCTTCGATAAGCTTTTCTGGCCAGTCTGAAAACTTACTAGACTCGCAGGTTTTTTTGATGATTTTGAGCAATGTTTTATTGGTGGCCTCCGCTTGACCGTTACCTTGTGGGTAATAAGGCGATGAATGATGCAATGCAATTGCGTACCTTTTGCAGAGGTCCTGTAGGTCCTGAGAAATGAATTGTGGCCCATTGTCGGTGACGATCGTGCTTGGGACGCCGAATCTGGCGAGGATGTTCTTCATGATGAACTTGCAGACTGTTGATGCCTTGATTTCCGTGTAAGCTTCGGCTTCGGCCCATTTGGTGAAGTATTCCGTTGCAGTAAGGATGAAGGATTTCTGCTTGGTGAGGGAATTGGGATCACCTAGGGGACCAATGATGTCGAATGCCCACATGGAGAAAGGCCATGGGGAGGATATTGGATGAAGTGAGGAAGATGGTGAATGGATTTTATCGGCGTGAAGTTGACACTTGACACACCTACGGACATAGACAGCACAATCCTCTTCCATAGTGGGCCAATAAAAGCCTTGACGAATGATCTTCTTGGCGAGCATCTGACTATTCACGTGGCCACCGCACACACCCGAGTGCGTCTCTTCTACACATTTCCAAACCTCATCGTCACCAAGACATCTTAACAGAATACCAGTAAGGCTCCTCCTATAGAGTAGACCTCCAATCAATGTGTATTTCTGAGCCACCCTTCTTATGGCTTTCTTGTCCTCTGCGGTGGCCCCTTCAGGATAAGACTGATTTTGGCAATATTTGACAATTTCATAGAACCATGGTTTCTCTTCATCAGCCAGTTCTTCTTCGGCCTCTGCCAACATGAGCTCCCTCTTCTCAAGGATATCTTCCTGCAGGATCTTCCTTGCTATCCTGTCTTTGATGTTTACGTAGGAAGCATCATCGACTGCAGGGGCGTGAAGTTTGTAGATGGAAATGGACTTAAACCATCTTCCTAGAGGGAACCTTATGGATGATGCCAATGAGGCGAGGGCATCGGCGAGAATATTCTGATGACGAGGGATATGAACAAAGATCAGTTTTGTGAACAGTTTGGCAAAGGCAGCAGTGAGTTCTTGGTATGGCTTGAGTTTGGGATCGCGAGTGCGATACTTAGTGAGTACCTGGCGAAGGATGAGTTGACTATCACCTACGACTCGCAACTCAGTGATACGAAAAGAATGAGCGAGTCCTAGGCCAGCTAGAAGAGCTTCATATTCGGCTATATTGTTGGTGACTGGAAATTTGAGCTGGTATGCCAATGGGAATGTGAGGCCTTCCGGCGACAGGAGGGCGATGCCGATTCCTCTCCCTTGAGAATTCAGAGCTCCATCAAAATATAGCGTCCACATTGGCTCATCTGATTGGTTGATGGACATTAGTTCCTCATCTGGAAACTCTGATTGGACGGGATCGAACTTGGGAAGAGGATGGTGAGCGAGATGCTCGGCTATGGCATAACCTTTAATCGCCTTTTGCTGGATGTAGGTGATGTCGAACTGAGAGAGAAAACTTTGCCAGCGTGCTAGCCTATCCGTAAGGACGGCTTTCTCCAGAAGGAATTTGATAGGATTCATTCGAGCAATCAAGTGGACTTCGTGAGCCAAGAAGTAGTGCTTCAATTTCTGCACTACCCAAACGAGGGCAGCACAGGTTTTCTCCATGCCGGTGTACTTCTGCTCACAGGGATTGAGAAGTTTGGACAAGTAATAGGTTGCCCGTTCCTTGCCTTCTTCATCAGCTTGTGCGAGGACGGCTCCCACGGAGTCATCCAAGACTGAGATGTAAAGGATCAGAGGTTTTTCTGGTTTAGGTGGAATGAGAACGGGTGGACTAGCCAGATATTCCTTCAACCCTTCAAAAGCTTTCTGACATTTAGAATTCCAGTGGAATTCTACTCCTGGCTTGGTCAACTCGTAGAGAGGTCTACACCTTTGTGAATGTTGAGACACAAACCGACGAATAAACTGCAGCCTGCCGATTAAACCTCGGACTTCCCTCAAATTCTTGGGAGGCGGCATATCCCTGATAGCCTTGGCTTTGTCGGGATCTATCTCGATCCCTCTTTTACTCACAATGAACCCCAGCAATTTACCTGACGACACACCAAACACACATTTTTTTTGGGTTCATTTTCAATTGGAATTCTCTTGACCTTTGCAAGACCTTAGCCAAAACTTCTGGATGTTCCATCCTGGTCCTTGATTTCACCAATAAGTCATCCACATACACTTCCAGATATATGTGCATCATGTCATGAAATATGGCCATCATCGCTCTTTGGTAAGTAGCTCCAGCATTCTTTAACCCAAACGGCATGACCACGTAACAATATGTTCCCCAAGGGGTAGTGAATGACGTCTTTTCCTGATCCTCTTCTGCCAAACGAATTTGATTGTATCCTGAAAATCCATCCATGAAAGAGAGGGTTTCAAAACCTGCCGTGTTATCAATCAACACATCAATGTGAGGTAAGGGAAAATCATCCTTTGGACACGCGCGGTTAAGGTCCCGGAAGTCGATGCAAATCCTGACTTTCCCATCTTTCTTCATGACCGGGACAATGTTCGCCACCCATTGAGGATAAAGAACGACTCTAATGAACCTGGCTTTGTGGAGCTTATCGACCTCTTCTTTCATTTTCAAAGCCATCTGAGGGTGGAAACGCCTTAACCTTTGTTTTACCGAGATGGACCCTGGTTTTAGGGTTAAACGGTGTTCGACCAAGGTTGAATCCAAACCCGGCATATCCTCGTAGCTCCATGCAAACGTGTCCTTATATTCCTTGAGGACCTCAATTAATGCCTCTTCTTCAGAGGGTAGTAGGTTGTCACTTATGAGGATGATCCTAGGGTCTTCCTCAGTCCCCAAGTTGACTTCTTTGGTGGATTCTTCTACGGCGGTTGACGGCTCGTCGAATCTCCTCATTCCGCTAGCGTATGCGCCCGCCGCATCCTCATATTCTTCACCCTCATCTTCAGTGGGGCATTCTTCATTCGTGATCTCGTAGACTCCATACCCTTCATCAGATGCACAGTCGCCCTCGCATTCTATTTCGGGTAGCTGGATGGGATTTTCTAACAACTGGGGGATGGCAAGAAGGGCCTGACACCTGGCGGCCAAATCCAGAAGGAATCGACGAGGGATCTGCCTACCCTTGGATTTCTTCCTAGGTACTACCCTTGGCCTATCATTCCTAGATTGACTGACAATATTTACAGACGAAGAGGAAGATGAGGAGGATGGTGTAGAATGTACAGGAGAAGACCCCTCAGAGGAGGGGTAGAAAAGGTCGCTCATCGGACCTTGGACGGGTGGTCCGCAAGGCGGTACGCACCCGTGGGAGATGTAGGAGGTTTCCTCAACGAAGATGTGTTGTTGGAGAGTTTGAAAATTGACGTTTTTTTTTCGTTTTCATTTTTAATGACAAAGCAGTGAAAAGAGATTGGAGGAGAGAGGAAAGTGGTTATGGCTAGAGGATTGTGGGGCTCGTAGAGCAGATCATGGTTGAAGACCTGGCGCGGGTTGAAAAGCCCGCGTAGGTATGTAAGCAAAGAAGGGGACCTGGGAAGATCATCAGACAATTGTCTGGCCCAGGAAGAAGATATCAGCAAAGGCTGAGACGAGTGGATGGAGAGGATGGCGGCTAATGAGCCGTTGACGGCAATGTTGAGGACGGATGAAGATCCGTCGATGACAGAGTCCTTCTGGCGAGGACGAGGATAGTTTGGAACCTTGGCAAGAGTGGTAATATTCTCTGGTATTTCGGAGATCAATGGTGGTCTTTCAAGCTGTGGAGATGAGAACATCCTTTCCAGTGCAACGGAAATGTCCCATATATCGAACCATTTGTCCCACTCGCATTCCGGATCTTTGATCTTGCCTCTTTTGGTGATCCTCGGACATTTTTCAGCAAAATATACAGCATGTGATTCCCCATATGCTTCTCGTGGGTGATCTCCCATCTGAACAACGGGTCCTCTGTTGAAGTGGTTTGATAGAGTCCACGTGAGGGGCTTCCAATCCGCCTTGAATGGTCCTTTGAAGCCTAGGCCAAACCTGCGGTTCGGCCTAATTTCCTTTGGCGGTTTGAGCATTCCCTGTAACTGTGCGCCCAGCCCTTTTCCTTGTCGATAGCCGATGTTCCTCATAATCTCCCAACCTTTAGAGTGAAAAGGGAGACACGATGTTGTGGTTGCCCTGACCGGCTCTTTTGGTGCTAGTGGCATGCGAGATGGATCACGCACGTCCAGCAGTGACAATATGGGCCGATGAGACGGCCAAACAGAGGGCAGAGAGGTGTTGATAGCATCCACTGTGTGAAGGACAGGTGTACTGACCACTTTAATAATTCTCCCGTTGTAAGGAAACTTCAGGCACTGATGGTTGGTGGAAGGCACAGCGTCCATGGCTTCAATGTAAGGACGACCCAGTATGGCCTTGAATGTGGGGTCCATGTCGAGGACATGGAATTCCGTGGGAATTGCCATGGGGCCTAGTTCTGCCTTCAGAATAATCATCCCCTGCGGCGGCCTTTTGCTATTGTCATAGGCCGTGACCGTGATCGAGGAAGGTCTTATTTGTTCCTCGTCAACCCCACACAACTGAAGAGTGCTCATGGAGATCACATTTATGGACGCACCCGTGTCGACAAGACACGGGTTTATGGATACCCCATTAATTTTTATTGAAATGCACAATGCATATTTCCGAGATTCCTTGGGAGCGAGCTCGTAGTTGTGAACATGATGACTGGTTGTGTGTCTGTTGGGGTTAGGACGGTCGAAATCTTCTCCACGGGGAGGTCTTCATTAACCATGACCTTTTGAAGATATTCCATCAAGGCCGCCTGGTGGGATGTGGATCTTTGAAGTAGCTCTAGGATGGAGATCCGGGCAGGCGTCTTGTCCAAGTGTTTCAGTAGATCATACTGTGTTCCAGGGATAGCTCTTTCTGGTTGTTCTGCATCATCCTTCTCTGGCTGAGATTGCTCGGGATTCTGACTGTTGTGGGGGAAAACCCTGTGGAAAATCCTTCCACTCCGGAGCACCATTGCCTGCGGCTTTTGTACCTCTGTGGGGGTAGCAGTGGGTTTTAACAGGGGTTTGAGGGGTAGTAGTGGAGGAATGGTTGATGAAGCAGGGGTGATGACGGGAGCAGGGATTCTGATGAGGGGTTTGTTAGGTGGAGGCATGGAGGAGGTAGAGGGGATATCGCGCGGATTATGAAGGATAAGGGGTTTGGAAGGTGGAGGTGGAGGTAAGGTTTGAAACGGGTAAAGGTTTTGAGGCGGATGGTGGGTGATGAGTGGTTTTGAAGGCATTAGTGGTGATGTGGTGGAGAAAGACGGGGTTATGTATGGTGGACGGATGATAAGGGGTTTAGAAGGCGTAGGGGTAAATGTGGTAGAGGTGGATGGTAAAGTGGGGGAGTGGGAGAAGGTGAGAGGGTGTGAAGGCGTAGTAGAAAGTGTCGGTTGATAGGAGGTCGGGGTGCGGATGAGAGGGCGTAATGGTAGTGGAAATGGTGAAGGCGATACCGATGCGGGTTGATGAGAGAGAGGTGCTACCCGGGCAAGGTGAGGGGGTTGCATGACGATAGGGTTGGAGGTATAAAGGATGGAGGTACTTTCCTGGTGCCACACCTGCTCTCTCCCGACTTCCGGGAAGGAGGAGATGGGGTTAACCTGATGATTGGGCTGTTGGTGCTCTGGTAGTGGATTCTGGATTATGCCCATGTCGGGCTGTTGTTGTGGGGCCTGCTGAGGCTGTTGTTGTTGTGGTGGTTGCTGCTGCTGCTGCTGTTGTAACTGCTGCTGTGGCCTCTGAGGAGGTCTCCTAGCCTTGAGAGCCGCGACGTACCGTCTCATCTCATCCCAATCTATTTGATGTTCATCATTCATATCATGGATGTAATCTTTGAAATGGAAGCAGTAATCCACTGTGTGTCCCGGTTGCCTGTGGTAGACGCAGTATTTGGAGGTATCAACATTGGGGGGCCAGGCGGGCCTTTCTCTGGGTAGGGCGAGTTGGTTTGATGCCATGAGGGCATTAAAAATATCTGCTAAGGTTTCTGGCAATGGTGGATAGTAGGCTCTCTTAGGACCGAGCGGCCTCCTTTGTTGCTGTTGGGGACCATAGTTCCCCGGGGGTGGAACTTGGTTGTACTGAAGCGGTGGTTGTTGTTGCTGAGGTTGTGGTTGTTGTTGCTGGGGTTGGCGTAATGGAGGCATATTATCCTGGGGTGGATTATTTTGGGGTGGAGGACGGAGAGGGAAAGGACCTGGTTGAAGGGGTAGTCGGGGCATTTGTGGAGGCCTTGGGTTGACTGCATAGTTGGCATTGTTGACCGCACTGACTTGCTCATTTGTCACGACCCCTTCTGTGGCTCCGCCCGGGACACCGGCGCCTGTCTTTCTGACCACTTTGGGCTTCGGCGACTCAAACATGTTCATGATGGGGGAGTCTTTTAGCTGGGTTTGGATGTATCGGGCCCTTTCATAGAGTTCCTCCATTGTAGTAAGTTTATTCATGGCGAGGACGTGTCTGAACTGCGGGGTTGCATTAGACACAATCATTTTCACTTGTTCGGGCTCGGAGAGGGTATCCCTTATTCTTTCCGCCAGAGACCTCCATCTATCAGCATATCGGACAAAATCCTCGTCGGGTTTCATCTTTTCGGCCACTAGGTCGGTAATGGAGAGTGAGGGACCGACCCTATCCCTATATTTCTGCAAGAACCTTCTCTGCACTATTTCAAAATTCTCGGCCTCGCTGGGCTCCAGAGAATAGAACCACTCAAGCGCGGGACCATCCAATGATCTCCGAAAGAGGTATGCCAGGGACCTCTGATCGTTTTGCCAATAGGAGGACTCATACATGAAGTCCTTGAGGTGAATGAAGGGGTTGCCGGTACCATTGTATCTGCGGTACGTGGGCATTTCGGAGGGAGGAAGATGAATGACGGGGAGGATTGGCAAAGCAACCTCCGGGGTGGCTTTCACGTCCACCATTCTTCTCAGATTTTGAAACTGCTCGTCCATGCGATTGAACCTATTGAGGAGCGATTGGGCGAGCTCCTCTGGGGGTGAAGGTGGCACTTGCCATTGGGGGAGAAACTGTCTCCCGGAGACTTGAGGGGGAAACCCGGAATGAGAGGGAACTGTCGGACCACCGACAGTTGGTCCTGGCTGAAACGGTGTGTGAGGAACACCGGGAGTTTGAGATTGTGACGGGAATTGGAATGAGGGAGGTTGTTGGCTCGCTTGTCCTTGAAGCGAGGGAGACTGGATGGCTTGCGCCAATGAAGGAGATGGAATGGCCTGCACGGACTCGTGGAGAGGTGCGATAGCCGGAGTTGACTCCTGGGGCGTGGGGGAAACAGATTTCCCCTTTAGAATGGCCTGGAAGGCCCGGAGCTGTTCAGAGGTAAGCTCCGTGTTGGCGAGGACGCCCAGTAAGGAAGTGATATCCTGTGGCGGGGACGTGTCCCCGGCAATAACCTGCACCTCATGCGAGGGGTCATGAGAAGGACCCGAGTCCATAGCATGGACTCGCGGGTCGGCTGTCAAACCACGGCTAGGGTGGTTCTCCTGAGAAGACTCGTGAGACATGCTCACAGTTCTCCCAGAACGCAAAAACATACACTAGCAAGTAGGTAGCAGAGATTATCAAACAAGTGGATGCCTTTACGCCCTTTTTTTTTGTTTTGATTTTGATGATTTTTTTTTGTGTGTTTTTAGCGAGATCCGAAGTTCACACAAGATAGGGACCCTAGTTTATTTTTGTTTCACCGCCGTGTCAGCTAGGGTCTCTCGTCTCACCACGAATGAAATGACTAACTTCGGGGAACTTCAATGGTACAACCAGCCCAGTGAACGAAGAGGAGATTCTTCGATGTCGGGGACTTACGGAGGTCCCAGTGTAGGAGATTCTAGTCCGTTGAGAGGAATTCCCAAACGGAGAGTCCTTCCTTCACCGGGAAAGGGTGATCCTCAAAAAAAATGAAAAAAAAGGATAGAAAAGAGGAATGGATGTATGCAATGGAATGCTGACAGATATATGGAGTGGGAAAACAACAGAAATAACAAACATGTAATAAACAAAGAACCAATCAGAACTGACGGTGCTGCCGTGAGCACAACGGGGGCGCGCGTGGGCGCCGAGGTGGAGAGGCACGGGTGGTGCCGAACTTGCAAGGGTAGCCGAGAGGAAGCAGTAGACGTCCCACCGTGATCGCCAATCTGTGAGCGACGTCACGCGGTTCGGAGTTCGATGGTGCGAGGAAGAGGATGCGGAGAGCGCGCGGGCTCCTCTTTTTTTGTTTGTTTTGCTGTTTGCTGCAACACAGAAATGATAGAGAAGAGAGAAGGGGCCACCACGGGAGATTGCTCCGGTGGGGCGAGCGGGACAAGTATAATATGGCAAGATATGGGGTTCAAACGGCCATAGCGGGAAGTGACTCGCCGCGGCCTCGGGGGGACGGGAATGGTGCAGAAATTAAATAACAAGAATTGAAACGGCCATTGGGGAAGTGACTCGCCGCGGCCTCGAGAATATGAGCAGAATATAGCAGAATATAAAAGAGAATATAAGAACAGAGATTTAAACGGCCATTGGGGAAGTGACTCGCCGCGGCCTCGATGATATGAGCAGAATATAATAGATTATAGAGAGAATATAAGAACGGAAATTTAAACGGCCATTGGGGAAGTGACTCGCCGCGGCCTCGATGATATGAGCAGAATATAATATAATATAGAAAGAATATAGGAACGGAAATTTAAACGGCCATTGGGGAAGTGACTCGCCGCGGCCTCGATGATATGAGCAAAATATAATATAATATAGAAAGAATATAGGAACGAAAATTTAAACGGCCATTGGGGAAGTGACTCGCCGCGGCCTCGATGATATAAGCAGAATTTAACAAAATATAAAGAGAATATAGGAAACAGAAATTTAAACGGCCATTGGGGAAGTGACTCGCCGCGGCCTCGATGAAAAGATGTGATCGCCAGGGGCCGAAAGACCCCAAAATAAGAAAGTGATCGCGCCTACCTCAAGAGCGGGACATGGCGGGTTGCTTCTTCCTCTCCTTCCGGCCGGCCGACGGAGAGGGCTTTCCTCGGGTACCCTTGCAAAACAACGACAAATAAATGACAAGTGGATTAGAAAGATGGAGGTGTAGTATTCAAATCCTCGCGGTAAAAATAACGAAATGATGGCAAGACACACACCTGGTTGGTGTTATCTTTTAAACCCCTCTCAGACTCGAGTAGGAGGAAAATGAGATGATGGATGCAAGAAGTATAAGAGAAGAGGCGCCCTTGTGAAGGGGGATAGAGGATGCAATATGATGAATGTAAAGAACTATGGAGAAAAAGGGGAAGAAAAAGCTTATTGGATGAGCCGAGGGTGAAATCCGGCGGAGCTCCGGCAGCGTGGGGACGACGGGGAAGCGCGGTGGATGAAGACGACCTTCCTCTCACGAGCGTAGGCACCCGAGAAGCCGGCAGAACCTCCACCTACAAAAGACCCCACGGGTTAGAAAAATGACTCCGTAGCCTCTGGGCTCCGGCAGCCTATCGGATCACTGCTTCGCTCCCCTAGAACTGAGGGGGGGGGCCTCTATTTATAGAGTTCCGGAAGGTGGAGGCGTCCAGGACCCTGGACACCTCCATCAGGGCCGAAATAATATTTTATTCTATTTTTATTGATTATTTTAGAATACTTTTATGGGGGCGTCCAGGGTCCCGGACGCCTCTAACAGGTCCACCGAAAACCGACGACGGCCGCACGCGGTTTGGCACAACGCGTGGTTTTGTGAGCAGCGCCTCGTGATTCAAAAATGGGCGCGTCCAGTCAGCTGGACGTCTCTAAATTTGGCTTTTTTCACGCACGACAAACCGTCGTTCGGTGGCCGGCGCCCGTGAGTGAGTTGATGGAGGCGTCCAGGGGCTTGGACGCCTCCAAAACTTTATTATTTTTTTATTTTTCTTTTGTCTTTTATACAAGGGCTGGCATTTTTATTTTTTTATTTGTTTTTATGGAGGCGTCCAGGGGTCTGGACGCCTCCATTAATATATATATAATTTATTTATTTTTTTTGTTTTTGTATGCCAACTGGCATTTTACACTTATTTTTTATTTTTGTTTTTATGGAGGCGTCCAGGGTCCTGGACGCCTCCATAAATATATATTTTTTTATATTTTTATATTTGGTTTTGGGCCCTGAGAAAAGAATAAAACAAATTAAAATCATGGGGGCGTCCTGGGTCCTGGACGCCCCCATTAAGACCCACCTGGGTCCTTAGATCGGGCGTCGGCGGCCGCCCGGCAGATATCCTTCTTGGTTCCGGAACCTCCTGATGCGTTCGACTGGTGTTGATGCCGTCCGAATGCCGTGACGAGACGATTCCAGATGCCGAAAAGGGCGGAAGAAGACTCAAGAAAAGGAAGCACTCAAGTGATTCAAAACGCGTAAGCCGTCGCGGGACGTTGTATAGTAATATGAGACTTTCTCAGGAGACGTCAGGAATGGTGTGTCTACAACTGCCCTCAAGTCTTCCGAACGAGACCGATCCATCCACCTGCCGAGATAGCGCTCGTATACCTTGCTCCTGGTGGTAGTGACCTGTTCATCCAATATTCGTTCAATGCGCTCATGTTAGGCTCTCTTGGCTGGTGGACTCTCCTCACGGGTGGGTGCTCTCTCAATGGAGGGAGTAGGCTCAATATCCTCACTAGGTACCACCGTGGGTCCCTGGTATGGCACTAGGTCGGCGACACTGAATGTGGGACTTACCCCATATTCCTCGGGGAGATCTAACTCATAGGCATTTGCACCAATGCGTCTCAGGACCTGGAAGGGACCAGCCCCACGTGGCCTCAATTTGGAGATGGCTCCCGGGGAGAGCCTCTCCGTCCTTACCATCACAAAGTCACCCTCATGAAATTCTTGGTGACGTCGATGAGAGTCGATTCGCCTTTTATAAGTCACATTCTTCTTGCTAATGTGCTTGCGGATCTCTTTATGCAATGTTGTGAATGCAGACATTCTAGGGGTGATGGGTGGACCCGGGCAACCAAAAGTAGACCTATCATGTAATGATGTAGTGTAGACTTTGGTCAGCCTAGGTGGGCCGGGGCACCCGTAGGTGGCCCTATCATGCAAAGTGGTGATAAATATCGGGGGACCCGGACATCCGTAGATGCCTTCGACATGCTTAAGACCCATGATGAATGAAGGTGGACCATTACATCCGAACATGGACCACTCATACTTTTTACTTGACATGTGGGTGATATGAATGAATGGACCCAACATAGTGTTCATGCCAAGTGGTGTGGTAAGCCTAGACACATGCATGTTTTTCCCAAGGGTGACTTCCATGTGTATAGGTGTGGGACAACCTTTGAACTCCCATTGGAAAGGATCGAATGGATCTAAGAAGGTGGTCATCATGGGGTGGGGCACAACCTTATTACCTAGGGATATGTGGCCCAAGGTCATGGCTCCCAAGGTGTAACCTGGGTCTAGGATGGGGTGGATTGGGTCAAACATGGTGGGTTGGGTTAGGGAAAGGTGGGTGGTGGATAAGGTGGTTGGGTCACATAGGGGTCTAGGCTCCCATAGGAAGGGATCAAAGGGTTAGTGGAAAGGTCTTCCTAGAGGGTGGCACTCTATGTCTTCAAGGTACCCAAACGGTGAGTCATCCTCCTCCAAGATAATTGGGCCAAGGTCTCTAGTGGGTTGGCCAATTAAAGCAATTGGAATCTTGATGGGTGGGAAGTGGGCCAAGATTGGTTTCTCATCCTTGGGGAGAAAGAGGAGGATTTCACTCGTATAATGGCCACTAGTGTAGATGGAGGTTATGGAACCGGTGGCGGGGTAAGCTAGGAAGGGTCCACTAGAGTAGATGGGGCTAGACTCCAATGGTCCTATGGCTAGCATATTGGTCAGGTAGACTTGCCATTGTAAACACTCCACTAGGTCCCCTAAGCCTTCCACAAAGTAGGAGGTTTGAAGTGTGATATGGGAAGATCGGGTGGGCACAATTTGGACTTGATATGCCAAGGGTGAGAGGTAAGGTGGTGAGCTAGGAATGGCGGGGCCTTGCTTAAGCCATTGGAGTATGGACTCATTCATGGTTAGGGTGTGCGGCTCATGAGGACCCGAACTAGGAGAGGTGGGTGGAAGTGGGGGGTCTAGGATGTTCTCTATGGTGGGAGGTGAATCCGGATTGGCATCCATCTCCACTTGGGTATGTGTGTGGGCCACAACTTCCAAGGATAATGGGGTAGGATAGTCTATGGTGGGTGGAGTGATAATGATCAGTGCATGGTACTCTCGGGGTGGTGAACATGGGTGGACTTGGGTTGGGCTTGGTCGGGAAAGTTCTTGGGTGGGAGTTGGGGTCGGGGGTGAAAGATCGGTTGGTTGTGGAGGGGTGGTAGTGGGGGCCAATTGAGTTTGGATAGATAGGTTTGCGGAAGGAGGTTTTTGTTGGAGTGTGGGGATCCTCATGGGATTTGGTGGAGAGGTGGTTGTTTGGTTTATTTGGGTCTTAAGGGAGAGGACTTGGTCGCGAAGTGTTGTTATGATGGTTGAGAGATGAATTGTTGGGGGTGGTGGGGGTGGAGACCAAAGGTCGGTCTCAAGTTGGCCGGGTGGGGATGGAGGAGTGGTAGTGCTCCTCGGGTTAGGGGTGCTTGAGTAGGAGGGGTGGGAATATTTGGGGATGTAGCTCTTTCTAAGTTCTACCTTCATCTCTTCCCATGAGTGAATAGGTTCTTGTCTTCTAACCCTCCTTAAGCCCTCTATGTGTTCCCACTTACTTTTGGCTTGACCCCGAAGTCGTCCCTTGGCCTTTCGGACTCTCGCCGGTCCATATACCCAAGTCTTTTCGAAGTACTTTTCTATCGTAGCCTCCCACCTAAGATAGTCACTAGAATGTGATCCGTCAAAGGTAATATCCCTATCTAGGATGAAGTCCATGTGTGGCGAGTAGGTTAAGTAGGAGGCCATGATGATCGGGGGGATCAATGCAAGGGTCGGATTGATGATGACACCAATGCAAGTATACCCTAGGACTTGACTTGATAGAGACAAGTCAATGACTTGCTCTGATACCAATTGATGTGACACGACCTTGGACTTAAGCAAGCAAGCACATTCGCAATCTAAATGGGCCAATTTGGGTCGCCGCTCTCTCGTCGCTCACCCAAGCCCGGGGTAACTTGGCAATGCCAAGGTGAGGTTGAGGGGTTGGGCCCTTGCTGGTAGAGGGCCAGGAAGGCTAAGACTTGATTCCCAATGGATGTGGAAGCCCAAGACAATGGGGCCGACCAAGTGCCAAAGGCACCGGTTTCTCTCTTTTCCCACGGTGATCACTTATAGCACAAGAGCTTAAGGATCGGGCTCTCATTCACGGCCAGCGGAGTTTATGAACTAATATTGAAAGAACAAGCACAAATTAGAGCAAACTTTGGAGCACTTACTCGATCGGTTTGAAGAAACTGGTCCCGCTCGGAGATGAGGGCGAGCGGGGAAGCGTGGGTTCCCCACACGCCGCGCCGGGGTAGCTTGACCTGTTTAAGCTATTACAACACTACAACGCATGCAAGGGGGGGATCGTGGGGAAGGGAAGATGATAGTTACAATCAAAACTACCTCCACGCAGGGAGGGGCCTTCAGCCGGCCAAGCGGGGTGGGGAAAACTAGGGCTAAAACGATGATGAAGTGAATATGCTGAATCTGCCTTCTCTCGGCAATTGTGGATAGACAGTCGGTACTGTGGCTGCAGAACGTGATCAGGAATTTTGCCGAGGGCGAGACTAGTGGGAAAATCTTTGTTACGGGAACTGGAGTGCCTCTGAATTTGTCCGAATTCTTCTGGGGTTGCTGCTGGCCTGGGCAGGAGCTCGAACAGGGATGCTGATTCTCGGACTGACAGCAATTGGTTACTAACAGTAGGAAGAAGAGGTTGCCTCGGCCACTCCCGAACTCCGAATCAGGTGCCGCCAGAGCCGCTGGAATCGTGGACGAGTCTTCTTTGCAACAGAACTGACGGGGAAGGCGAAAGATGCCGGAGAAGATCAGGGGACCCAGAACAGTGAGTGGGGGTCGGTGCAGACTGTGGGAAGCAGAGTCGCACGCCTGAGGAAGAAAATTCGTAACTTCTACTGACAGATGCTGAACGGAGTTCTGATTCTTGGTTATGAAATTAGACAGGGAGTGGAAGAACTTTTCAGAAGAGCTCGTGGCCTGATTCCTCCGGGGTTTGTCGTGGTGAAGCTTTATCTCCAGATCAGGATCTCTGTAGAGCTAGCTCCTAGTTTCCAACAGCAAGTTGCAGAGATGCCCTGACAGCTCCCGAACTCGGAATCAAGCACCGTCAGAGTCGTTGGAACCGTGGATGAGTCCTCTTTGCAGAAAAAATAGACGGGGAAGCCAACCGATGTCGGAGAAGACTAGGGAATGCAGAACAATGGTGACTGGTCGGTGCAGACTATGAGTAGCAGATCTGCGTAGCTGAGGGAGAAAAATGATAACTCTGGATCACAAATGCCGAATGAAGTTCTGTTTCTTGATTCTGGAAGTATACTGGGCGATGAAGAACTTTGAAGAAGAACTCATGGACTAATTCCTTCGGGGTTCATCGTGGCAGAGCTTCTAATCTGGCTCAGGTCCTCAGCCGAGGTAGAACTGTGCAGTTGTGGGAGAATGAACCTCCTGGACGGCTCGAAGATCAGAAGAAGATGAAACCACTTCTGTTACGAAGGAGACTGGTAGACGCTTCCGACGATGGCTCTTGGGTCTTCAAGCTCGTCTGGAGGATGTCGTGGTGGCCGCTGCAAGTTACTGGTTCATCGGCAATCTCTGGACAGCAAACTGTAACTTCGAAGTAGCTTCCAATGACCAAGAAAGAAGAAGGGAAAGGGGGTAGATGAGTGTGGGAGTGACCCCTGGTTGTAAGGGGGTTTTGGAGGGGGTGTTCTAAGGTGTGGGAGGTGGAGAATAAGGTCTAGAAGAGGGTCCAATAGATGGTGGTAGTGGGGGCTGCGAATTTGGTTGGAATGGAGAGAGGGAAAGGATATTCGAAAATAGGTTTAAGGGTGGGGTTAATTTTTTGTCTTGGGAATGGGGGGGTTGTGTTGGGGAAGGGAAGGGGTGCTTGGGGTAGTGGGAAGGGTGCTTGGGAAAGTGGGAGGGGTAGTTGGGGGTTGGATGGTGAGGAGAGGATTGGTGGAGGGGGTCTTGGGAAGGGGTGGAGTATTGATGAGGGTTGTGGGGAATGGGAAGAGGCTTAAATGGGGTAGGTGGGGAGTGGAGGTGGTTGGGAAGGGAGGAGAAAAGAAGAAAATTTGAATTTGGGTGTTGAGAAGAGAGAAAGTGGAGTGAAAAAGAGAGATTAAGAGAGGGAAGGGTGGGGAATCTCTCTCCTAGGGTTTCTCACCCAAAAAATGGAATCTCTCCACTAGATAAGAAGTGTAAACTCTCAAAATGGCAAGTTTTTTTATTCATTGATTCATTAAGTTGAAATGGGGGGGAATGAGGTCCTATATATAGGAAACCCACATTTCTACAAAAGTCCCTGACAATTGACTCAATGACAAATAACCGAGGGGGTAGGGGAGAGCCCTTGGGCCAAGCCCAATGAATTGGGCCCAATAGCTAACTAGACAACCTAATGACACTCAAACTTAGGGAAATGAACACAAGACCTAGGAACATGACTCAAATAAAAGGGAAAATACATCAAATGACTCAAATAAAAATTACATAGGACTCAAAATTAAATGACTAGACCATGCCGGATGCAACCGGGGCGAGGAGACGAGCTGTGAATGTGGGCATGGGAGGTGATATCCCCATCAAAAAATAAGCACCTTCAAGTTGTGCGAGCAAGGATGAAGGCATCCTCCAAAGAGTGAAAGAAGAGGGAAAAAGTTGGTGGAAGAGCAGAATAGGGAGATGATAGTTCACACGGTGGGTGAGCTAGAAGGGGGGGGGGATGAATAGATCACCCCCAAATTCAATCTAATTCGAAGACAGACTAGAAAATTCAGAAACGCAGTAGGGGACCTCCTCAAATCTAACAACGTATCAATCAGAAAGACAGATGCTCAATGAGACCAAGAACTAAGTAGCGCAAAGTTCAAACACCTGGCGAGCAAAAAATAGCATAACAGACAAAAAAATAGACCACACCAAAGGGACATAAGATTTTTAAGGTGGTTCGATTGTGATCTGCAATCTACGTCCACCCCTTACTCCTCTGGAGTAAGGCTTCCTTGCACTAAGCAAATTCGAAACCGCTGACTCAGTCTGCAACACCTGCTGCCGTACAGCTTGCCCCAAGGAACAATCTCCTCGATCTTCCTATGACTGGAAGAACCCCGGGAGGACCAACCTCCCTTCCTTTACACACCACAAAGGGAACCCTGTGAATTGCACCCAGCAACTCATGAACCAGAGGATCAATTGATGTGACACAAGCTATTGGGAATGCAGCAGCTAGCTGTGAACCCTTGGACCTATATCGCAATCACAATCGCAAGAGTTGAGATTTTTGGAAATCACCAAACCACCGTGCGCACACGCTTCCCGGGGTGACTCGGTGATGCCGAGTGGAGGTAGTGGAATAAGGCCCTTGCTGGTAGAGGGCCAGCAGGGTTATGGTTGCCCTCCCAAGGGTACGGTGCCCACAATCAAGGGGGTGGCTAGGTGCCTAAGGGCACCGGGTCACTCTCTCGCACAAGTCCACGGTGATCGCACGCAAACTGGAAGCTTCGGGGTCGGGCTCTCTCTCACCATCCAGCGGAGCAATTCCACAGATATTAAATGAACAAATACTGAAATGAGAGCAAGGGATAGAGTTTACCCGGTCGGTTTAAGAAACCAACCCCGTTCGGAGACGTGGGCGAGCGTGGAAGTGTGGGTTCCCCGCACACTGCGTCGACGAAGCTTCACCCTGTGTAAATATTTACATGCACTACTCCTCACGTAGAAGGGGGAACTTGGGGTGGGAAGAATAGGGGTACAAGCAAACACTACCTTTACACAGGGAGGGGCGGTAAGCCGGCCAGGCGGGGAGGGGAGTGAGGCTAATAGGAGAAGCCGGAAGGCCCCTCATGGTTCTGCCCGCCTGTCTGCCTACCTGATAGATGCTTGCTGTTGGCGCTGCCAAGGACTCTCCCGAACTCAGAAGTCGACGAAACTAGTGCCAAATGTTCACCGACTGGCCCGGGATGACTCCTGAATTTTTTTGAATTCGTAAAGTTCTGGTGCTGACCGTGGACGGGTCGCCAACAGGGCCCCTAATTCCTGGTTCTGACAGCGGGGGTATCTCAGCAGTAGAAAGGAGTGGTCATCATGAATGCTCCCGAACTCTGATTTAAACTTATCTGGAGTCGTTGGAACCGTCGTCGGGTCTTCTTCGAAACGGCGCCTGCGAGAGCACTGGTGGAGGTCGGAGAAGACCGGAGCAGTCCGAGAAGTGAACAGGTGTCTGTTCAGTCCAGGAACGGACAGAACGGAGCACCTGGGGGAGAAAATTCAGAAAATCCTTCTCCGGGTGCCGAATGGAACGCTTATTTTTGGTGATGGTGGATGCCTTGTGGTAGGAGCTCTCGGACAAGTGGCGCCTCCAGAAGCTGAGGGATGTGGCCGTGGAGGCTCCGGGAAGTCGCTTCAGGTCGCTGGCCGGCCTGATCTGCGCAGTCGATGAAGATCGGCTCTCCCGGGCAGCTCCGAACTCAGATTGAGGCGGGATCACCTCGCCTACGAAGCCGACTGGAAGAGCTTTCTGGCAATGTATGATATGCTTCCAGGAGCTCCGAGATGTGGTTGGGGCCTGCGCTACAACAGGCTGTTGATCAGCAGATCTCCGGCTGCACACAGATCAGTAGAAAGAATGGGTGAAAGGAGTGGTTTCTTTGGTGGAGGGGTATAGGATATGGAGGTGTTGATGGTGGGTGAGGGTTGGAAGGTGGGAAGGGGAAGTGGGGAAAATGGCTGGGGGGGCGGAGCTAGCAAGGGGGAGAGGTGGGGTGCTGGTGGCTTTGGTGGAGGATAGGAGGGTGGCGCAAATGGGCTGAGAGGGAGGGGAGGGTTCCCTCCCTAGATTTGGAATGGGTTTAATGGAGAGTTTAATTTTGGTCTAGGGAAGGGGAAGGGGTGTCTTGGGGATGTGAATGGGTGCTTGGGAGATGGGGTTCTCCCTTGGAGAAAGGAAGGGGTGTATGGGGAATGGCAAGGGTCACCTAGGAAGGGGGAGGGAATTGATGGGGGAAATTAATGCGTCTTGGGAGGTGAAGGGGCTTGGTGATGTGGCAAGTGGAGAGTGGGGGAGGTGGTGATGAGGTGGCAGCGGGAAGGTGAAGGGGCAAGTGTGCCATGTTGCTTTCCTACGATTTTGATGATGTCTCACACTATAAATCAATCTTCTATCTCTAGATTGATTCATGCTTCATCATGTAGGACAGTGCAGTTCATATGGTTGTAAGATAAATATGCACTACTTGATCATGTCTACACTCTGTCTGCATAGTCTGGATAGTTGTGGGTCGACCCCCCCTTCTGATGGGTCGACCCCCCCAGTCTCGCAAGTCAATACATTGGCCTTTGCTTTCCAAGTCCATACATTGATCTTCATATTCAAAGTCTATACATTAGTCTTCACCTGAAGTCCATACATTGGTCTTCACCTGAAGTCCATACATTGGTCTTCATATTCAAAGCTTGTACAGCCATTCCTTGAGATCAAGTCCATACAATGACACTGTACCTTCCACATCTGCAGTCTATACATCCTTAGTTGAACCCCAAGTCTATACATTCTCCCGTTCATTTCAAAGTCTACACATCGCCTCACATCTTCCAAGTCTATACATCCTCAGTTGAACCCCAAGTCTATACATCGTCTGCCATTTCAAAGTCAATACATTGTCCTTCGTCTCACACATCATGTCCCGAAGTCTGTACAGCGTGCGGCGTTCTTCAAAGTCTGTACACTGCGCAGCACTGTACAAGTCCATACACTGGCTGCACTGCACAAGTCTATACATTGGCTTGGGCATCCAAGTCTAGACATTGATTCACTATTCATGCCTTGATTCGAAGTCTGTACAGCGATCGGCGTTCATCAAAGTCTGTACATTGCTTGGCACTCACCAAGTCTGTACTTCGCTTCAAGCGTTCCAATATCTATACAAGGCTTGCATCATTAAGTCTAGACATAGCACTATAGCTTCCTAGTTGAAGTCTATACATTGCTGATCGAACGTAAGTCTATACGTTCCAACCTATTCCTCCGTTAGCTGCTTTAGCTACACCCTAAGTCTACACTTTGGCAAAGTGTATACATCGTTCATGCAAGTCTGTACAGCCAACACTTTCATTGATTCCAAGTCTGTACACTGGTCCTCAGGCGGTCCAAGTATGTACATTGGTTCAGGTTTACCAAGTCCATACAGTGCTTCAATATTCTCCAAGTCTATACAGCCTGCCTTCACGTTCAGAGTCAATACATCATTCCTCAAAGGCCAAGTGTATACATTGTCCATGTGTTCAAATGTCCCAAGTCCATACATTGAATAGGCTCGTTAATGCATCAGATTTAAAGTCTATACACTGAGGACGCTGAAGGCCTTCAAGTGTATACTCTCTCTCGTTGTTCATACTTGCCTATATGCTATTTTCAAGTATATACACTCTCACATTTGACACACTTGCCTAATTGACATCTCTAAGTCTATACACTCGATGGCTTCATACATTTCACAGAAGTCCACACATTCCCCTTGTTATGTTAATGCACTTTACTGCAAGTCCATACACTGAGCTCGCATGAAGAACTTCAACTATATACACTGAGGTCGCAGGAAGACTCACAAGTCTATACACTCTCTCAGTGTACACACTTACTCATTTGCTGTTCTAAAGTGTATACATTCGTTGATATATGACTGAACTAACTAATCACATTTCCTTGTCTCTGCCTGCAGATGATACAGATTAATGATTGGGCACGTGAACCAAGGATGATACCTGGCACGTGATCCGAGGATGCTCTGGAAAAGGAGGGAACGAGACCCACTCATGTGAAGGCCTGAAAGTCAGGTCGAATGCCATATAAAAGGGTGTCTTCTGCGATTAGATGGATAGAACTGGAGGAAAAGCTGAAGTGAAGAATCCCTGAGCAGAAGAAGAAAAGAGAGAGCCTCCACGTTCCAGAAAGAAGATAGAGAGAAAAGATTTGAGAGTATTGCTGTGAGAGAAAAGTCTGAGTGAGAGAGAAGTGTCTAATTTGCTTCATCGGAAGCTACATTTGATTTTGGTTTTCTGAAACGATTGTTGTTCATCGTTGGTCTTGTTTACATTTCTATTTTTCTTTTCATTTCTTCATATCTCTGATTTCGAGTTGTTACCCTCCAGTGTTTTGAGGAAGGGAGAGTTACTCCGGTTCCCCTCTGGGCTGCAGAGGAAGAGAGATCTGTGATCTCTGGTTTTGCCAAGTGACGGGTTGTCATTAGCATGTTCCCTCCGGGTTGGAGGAAGGGAGAGCCATCTCCGGTTCTGGTCTTGCTGGTAGCAGTTCCAGGTGTCAGTCTCTGTGTGTAGCAGAGTTTGGTTGAGGGATTTGTTTCCCTTGGTTGTTCAAGCTGTGTGGCAGCATATTGTTCGCAGACTGAGTCTGCAGTTTTCTAGCAGTGGCTAGTGGAATCCTCACTCTAGTTGGAGTGAGGGGTGGATGTAGATTATGGACTACAATCGAACCACCTTAAAATCTCTTGTCTTCTCTATGGTTTGCTATTATCGTTTGTGCTCTCATTCTGCTTGGCATTGTGTTTGTGTGTGGACGGCCTCTTCCAATCGCACCTTATTATTCTATCTTAGTCTCTCACTGCGGTAGCTATACTGTTTAGCTATATCTGAAGGGTTGTTTTTCGAAGTAGTGATTTTTCGCTGAAGTTTTCCAAATCGGGAGTGATCTATTCATTCCCCCCCTTCTATATCACTCTTCGCTGCGCTAACATTTGGTATCAGAGCAGGTTTGCATCATGTGGACGAACGGTCAGGGAAATGCTAATGGTCCTAGAAGCTTCATGGCTGAAGGTCAATCCATTAGTCGCCCTCCATTTTTTGATGGTAATAACTATCTCTTTTGGAAGAACGGGATGGAAGTGTTTATCAGGGCACAGAGCCACAAGCTATGGAGGGTAATTACTGTTGGGCCGTATGATCTACCACCCAACGAGGACACGTGGACTGATGACCATGTCAAGCTATCTTCACTCAACTGGACGGCGCTGAACATCATCTAGTGTGCTGTTCACCCAGAGGAATATGCACGTATATCTGCCTACAAGACTGCCAAGCGAATGTGGGATGAGCTGCAATTAATCTACGAAGGTACAGCTCAAGTGAAAGCCTCGAAGGTAAACCTCTACACCTCTAAGTATGAACTGTTTAGGATGAATGCAGAGGAGAATATTACTGAAATGTATGCCATGTTGTCCTTAATCACAAACACTCTTAAGGGGCTAGGGAAGGATATAGTTGAGGCAGATATAGTCAGGAAAAATCTTAGATCTTTATCCCCAGCATGGCACACTAAGGCCATCGTGATTGAAGAGTCAAAAGATCTGACGACCTTGACTATGAATGAACTCATAGGATCCCTCATGACCTATGAGATGAATTTCAAAGGAGGTGTGGATGCACTAAAATTCAGAGGGGGGATCCGTTCGTTTGTTGATCGGGGTTAATTCTTCTATTTAGTGCGAGGGCGTGCCAGTCACGAAGTGACGATTTATTCGGACTTCATGGAAGCCCATGGTGCGCTCGATCTGACTAATCAGACGATTGTGTAGTTCGTGTCGGGACCGAAACCCGCCGTGCCGTAAAGGCCACGACGTTATTTACATCCCCCATACGGGGGAACACCCTTGATTGATTGCCGGAATAAGGGCCCTACGGCCTACAGAGAATATTAATAATGCAGGAGGATAGTGAAAGACGAACTATGCTAGAAACCCGTATCGGGACGTGAATGCTAAGACTATGTCGGCCACTCATGGGCCACTTCATGTTCGGTTGAAGGTCTGTGTTTGTAGTATAAAAGACGGTAGCAAAACCGCGCGAATGTTTGCCATGAACAAGGCAAGTTTAATGAGAATGCGGGATTGGATCCCGGTAGGGATCGGTCAAGTTGATAGACTGTTGGCCGGAGATGATTTCGGATTATGGCCATGTCGGAAGTTCCGTAAACCACGTCCGATACCATAAGGCGTCGTTGATTTTCTCTTTGCACCCAGTCCGAGGGAGTGAATTGTTAAATGCGTGGCCCGAGCTCAATAACGTGCGCCCTCACATGCGGATCGACCTGTGCGGTCAGGTCGCGGGGTCAAGGGGGCAGCGCCCCGTTGCGGGGGTTTTCGGGGGCAGCGCCCCCGGAACAAAAATTTTAAGAGCTTCGAAGTGGGAAAGAGGGGAGGCACGCCGGATAAGAGCTTCGAAGGAGGGCACCGGATAAGGGAGCACAAGGGGGGAGCGCGCCGGCTAAGGTGGCAAGTTGGGGCGCGCCGGAATATGGATGCCAAGGGGGAGCGCGCCGGTTAATGGCAAGAAGGAAAAGGTTCCACGGGCGCGCCCGAATAGGGCAATGAACAGTATAGCGCGCCGGTTAGTGGCAAAGGAAATGAAATGGGTTTTGAGTGTGGGGTTAAACCGGCGCGGGGGGGTAGCACGCCGGATTAACCCACGCCGGATTAGGGCGCGCCGGGTTAAGCTTCTACGAGGTTTTATCATGCTCTATTTGATTCTTTTGCTCTGTTTCTCGTTTCTTCAACTTGCAGATTGATATTTTGGTTGGTTTATTCACTTAGTTGATGGATTAAGTTGATAGAGAAGGTGGTTAAAGCTTTCTGATCGTTTATTAAGACGAACGAGCATGCGGATTGAATATCTTATTAAGAGGGATTATGCAGGAACTTGTTCAGTTTGCTTCAGAGACGGCTTCAGACATATGCTGTTCTTACTCCCAGAGGCCTTGGCTTGTTCAGCTGTTCTTATGCTCAGAGAACTCATCCTGTTCGTCTGTTCTTGAGTGTTCTCATCCTGGCGAGATTTGGGCAGCACCTCCCCTGGACTGGGGGTTGCCACAGAATAATAAGGAACACCAAACGGATAACTCTGGGGTGCACCTCGAATCTAGACCTCATGGCGGTCCAATAACCCAGATGTGAGTGCTGGAGAGCTCGAGGACTAGCCTTCAAGAGCTCTCACAACTCACGGGCGATGACTTCATGGAACGGGACAGATGTAGGCCGCAAGTGGCCATGACTGTTCACCCTTCGAACGGGTTCCCTCAGAGTTCATGCCACAGAAGGGCAAGCTCCCGAGGACCCCAGGTGATTCAGAG
Organism: Amorphophallus konjac; assembly: GCA_022559845.1. Lineage (NCBI taxonomy): Eukaryota > Viridiplantae > Streptophyta > Magnoliopsida > Alismatales > Araceae > Amorphophallus > Amorphophallus konjac. The sequence goes on from CM040120.1 coordinate 413,006,484, forward strand.
AACCAGAGAGATAAAACGGAAGAAAAAGGGGGGAAAGGATCAGAGCCATAGAATACTGCGCATGCTCATAAAGTCATTCTTTTATTCATCCTCAAGGGAAAGGGAAGGAAGAATACAACGGAGAAGATAAAAGAAAAGCTAAATGTTGAGATGGGGGAAGAAGATACATCGGCGGGGGAGAAGAAGGAACAGAGCACAAGCTCTCCCCCCCCTCTCTCCCCTCTCTTGCTCTCACCCTCTCCCTCTCTTTCTTCACCTTGCAGGCGTGAACGGATGGCTGTAGCTTCTTCTCTTCGGAGGCTGGAGAGCTCTCGAGAAGACCTCTCTACTCTCCTTCTTCAACCTTCCTCTTCTCTTTTCTTCTGTTCCCTTCTATTGACCTCCCTTCTTCTTTGCTTCACAATGCTGCCCCTTATATACATCAGCCAGCCTGGGAGCCTTCCTGCCATTTCCACCTCGTCCGCAACGAAGTCGGGAGTTGACCGGCTGTGCTGGACGCTGTTCATTTGTCCCGTACACTGCTGCTCGTCCGAGGATGGGACGCTCAGAGATCTGCCGGAGCTTGCCTTGCTGCTACAGCTTGTGTGCTGTCGAACGAAGGTAGAAGCAGAGTTATGGGCATTGAATGTCCTCTGTACGACATAATGATGCAAAACATAGCATCGTCATGCCGACGGGACAGGATGGGGTTAAACCGGCGCGGGATGTGAGCGCGCCGGATTAGCATCAGGATGAGGGGAAAGGCTTAAAGCCAAGGGAATAGTAGTGCGCCGTATTAAGGCAACCTCAAGGGCAAATGGGAAATGGGGGCGCGCCGGTTTATGGGGGCGCCGGTTTATGGGGGCGCCGGATTAAGATGTTGAGGGGGGGCGCGCCGGTTTAGACCGCGCCGGTTTAAGTCCCTTCCGTGCCGTTTTAAGCCTCAAATTGATTCTTTTCGAAGTCGCGGCCGTTTATATGAATGTCGGCATTCCCAGAACATTCTGGTTGCAATGCATGGCCTCCGCAATATTCCGTTTGTAGCCTCAGGGACTCGGTCTCAGATTCTGCGTGACTTTCGGTGCATGCCGAGATTGTGCTGAAGTTCCCGACTTTTCTCTGATTCAGCTCTCGGCGTGGCCGGTCGGAGCGTTGTAGCTGTATCTTCTGCTTAGGGGGCTTCCTTAGCGGGTAGCGGACCACCAAGTGAGTTCTCGTCCTGGTCGGGCGAGGCATGAGGTTTATTCGACATTTCTGTCTTCGACTCGCGCTCTAATGTGTAGACGCGAATGTCGCCATGATCATCATCGTCATTTTTTTGGCGTCCACAAATGCCCCCCACTCACGGGCGGCGCAAGCGAGGGATGAGTGCGTGGGGCCCGCGAGTGTAGAGTTCTTCAACATGACGTCTATTCTTCTGAGCCACTGGGATGCTGGTCCGGTGCAAATTCACCGGAAAGCGCTCACTCCTTCAGCGAAGGGATGAGGGGATCACTTCACCGCATATGCACGCGGACTGAGATGTCAGAGTGAGGGTTTAGTCATTGGCATGGGGTGAATACCGAAGCGAGAATGAAGGGTCTATGTGTCGTCTCAGGCAAAAGGCCCAAAATAGCTTAGACGAGGCCAACCCCAAAGAGGGAGTTGTTGACTCGTGCTAGGCTTAGGAAAGTTGTTCATTCACCGACTCGGACGGAGGGTCCGAGCCGAGTAGTGGGATGCACTTTTGTTTATGAACTAGGATGGATGGTCCGAGCCAGGCAATGAGGGGTTTCTTTATGTTCATGGACTTGGACGGAAGGTCCGAGCCAAGCAAAGGCGGTCCCCTTTTTTTTTATTCATCGACTTGGACAGAAGGTCCGAGCCAAGCAAGAAGATTCTTCTTCTTTTTTTTTCCTTTTTTTTGTTCATTGACTGGGACGGAAGGTCCGAGCCAAGCAAGGAGGTTCTTTTTTTTTTGTTCATCGACTTGGACAAAAGGTCCGAGCCAAGCAAGGAGGTTCTTTTTTTTTTGTTCATTGACTTGGACGGAAGGTCCGAGCCAAGCAAAGAGGTTCTTTTTCTTCATCGACTTGGATGGAGGGTCCGAGCCAAGCAAGAGGGTTCTTTTTGTTCATCGACTTGGACGGAAGGTCCGAGCCAAGCAAGAAGGTTCTTTCTTTTTTTTTATCGACTTGGACGAAAGGTCCGAGCCAAGCAAGAAGGTTCTTTTTTTTTTTTATCGACTTGGCCGAAAGGTCCGAGCCAAGCAAGGAGGTTCTTTTTGTTCATCGACTCGGATGAAAGCTCCAAGCCAAGCAAAGGCGTTTTCTTTTTTGTTCATCGACTTAGGCGGAAGGTCCAAGCCAAGGGTCTATTCGCCTGTGGGACTGGAGTTGTAATATTGAGGTGGTTTATTCATTGGCGTGGTTCATTCATTGACACGGGGTTGGTGCCAAAGCAAGGGTCTTTTCGTTCATGAAACCAGACGAAAGGTCTGGGCCACCGGTTTATTCGTCGATGTCGACAGGGTGTCGGAGATTGACGTGGTTCATTCATTGACACGGGGTTGGTGCCAAAGCAAGGGTTTTTTCGTTCATGGAACCAGACGAAAGGTCTGGGCCACCGGTTTATTCGTCGATGTCGACAGGGTGTCGGAGATCGACGTGGTTCATTCATTGACACGGGGTTGGTACCAAAGCAAGGGTCTTTTTGTTCATGGAACCAGACGAAAGGTCTGGGCCACCGGTTTATTCGTCAATGTCGACAGGGTGTCGGAGATCGACGTGGTTCATTCATTGACACGGGGTTGGTGCCAAAGCAAGGGTCTTTTCGTTCATGGAACCAGACAAAAGGTCTGGGCCACCGGTTTATTCGTCGATGTCGACAGGGTGTCGGAGATCGACGTGGTTCATTCATTGACACGGGGTTGGTGCCAAAGCAAGGGTCTTTTCGTTCATGGAACCAGACGAAAGGTCTGGGCCACCGGTTTATTCGTCGATGTCGATAGGGTGTCGGAGATCGACGTGGTTCATTCATTGACACGGGGTTGGTGCCAAAGCAAGGGTCTTTTCATTCATGGAACCAGACGAAAGGTCTGGGCCACCGGTTTATTCGTCGATGTCGATAGGGTGTCGGAGATCGACGTGGTTCATTCATTGACACGGGGTTGGTGCCAAAGTAAGGAGAAAAGGTTGATTTCCCGACCTCGAACGAAAGGTTCGGCTGGGGTGTTCTTCGTCAGTGCCGACAGGATGTCAGAGGCTGCCATGGTTGATTTGTCTGTTGAAATATTCTTGGAGATAAGAGTGAGTGTTAATAAAGGGAGACCGATTCCTCCCCCCCCCCCCCTTTTTCCTCTTTCTTCTTCTTTTTTTCTTCTTTCTTTTTTTTCTCTTTTCTTTTCTTTTTCTTTTCTTTTTTTTTATATTTTTTTTTCTCTTCTTTTTTTCTCTTCTTTTTTTTTGACATGCTAGATAAATAGTGCCCAATCCATCTGGACAATAGTAATGCAAATTTGCCCGGGACAGGGCGGAGAAAAACATTATTCCTCGAATGGGGGAATCGGAGCATGGTACAACCTCAGATGTCTACCATTAAGGGGCGAAAACTGGACCTCCCCCCGATGGTCGACGATTACATACGCTCCGCCCTCGTAGACTTTCTGGATCACATAGGGTCCAAGCCAATTCTCATTCAGCTTACCCTTGGGGTTGGAAGCCATGACTTCTCTTCTCTTCACCATAACAAGGTCGCCCTTCTTAAATTCGCGTTCCTTGACAAGCTTGTCGAAGGCGCGAGCTATCCGGGCCTGATAGACCTGGATGTTCTGCTGGGCTTGGAGCCTTTTTCCCTCCAAGTTGGAGAGCTCTTCGAGCCTTCGCTCGACATTTGTCTGCTCTTCCCGGACCAACCGTGTTGAACTGCGACCCGGAGGGAGGGTATTTCCAGCTCGATAGGGACAATTGCCTCTGAGCCATATACCAGGGAAAAGGGTGAACAACCCGTCGGAGTTTTGTACACAGTTCGATATGCCCACAGGGCCTCGTACATTTTCTCTTCCCAGTCTCTCTTGTTAGAACTAACAATTTTGGACAGGAGAGTGCAAAGAGTCTTATTGAAAGCTTCGGCCAAGCCATTGGCCTGTGGGTTGTAGGGGGTTGACATCCTCCAGTCGATCTTATACTTTTCTACCAGTCGGTAGGCCTTTTGGTTGCGGAAGTGACTTCCATTGTCTGAGATAATTCGGTTCGGAATGCCAAACCGGAATATGATGTTGCGACGGACAAATCTGGTGACGATCTCCCCAGTCACTTCTTTCAAAGCAATAGCCTCCGCCCAGCGGGAGAAGTAATCAGTTGCGGCCAAGATGTACTTGCACCCAGCTGATGATGCGGGTAGTGGACCCACAACGTCTGTTCCCCATTGGGCAAAGGGCCAGCTGGGCAGTGTTGGATGTAGGGGTACGGGCAGTCTCCTGGGCACCGTCGCATGCTCCTGGCATTTTTGACAAGACTTGGCATACTTGCAGCAGTCGTCGAACATTGTCGGCCAATAGTAGCCGAGCTTCTTTATTTCAATTTTCATTTTCGATCCTGCCTGATGTGCACCAGCTATTCCAGCGTGAACCTCTTTCATGACTTTCCAAGCTTCTTCAGTGGATAAACATCGGAGGAGCACCTTCCTTTTGGCGTCTGCCATAATTCGGAATAGGATCCCGTTCCGGACCTCGTAAGAGTTCTTTATTCTGATTAACTTGATCTTCTCTTCCCTTTTCCTAGGCAGCTGCTGATATTTAAACCACTGCAAAAGGGGGTCCCTCCAGTCGGGTAGGCTGATGGCTTCCGCTGTGGCAACCTCGAGCTCTTCTTCTTCTGGCCCTTCTATCATGCTAGGCACTTGGCGTTGATTCACCACCCGGATGCTGAGGGATCCATCTGGCGGGACTGCCAATGAACTCGCCAATTTTGCCAGTGCATCAGCTTGTGCATTCTCTCCTCTGGTAACGTGGCCTATCTCAATGAGGTAGAACTGCTGCATGAGCCGTTTCGCCTTAGTGTAGTAAGGGAGTAACTCGGGTTTTCGGACGTCAAACTGTCCCTGGACCTGCTTGACGACCAGCAATGAATCGCCAAACACATGTAATATTTTAATCTCCATCTGTAAAGTGACTTGGAGACCAATGATCAGAGCTTCATATTCTGCCTCATTATTTGTGCAGGGCTTGCTAATGGAGCAGGATGTGTGCAATACTTCTCCCTCAGGGGATTTAAGGAAGATGCCGGCCCCAGCCCGTACTTTTGTGTGCCCAGACGGGGTTGTTTCTGTTCTCGAAGCTCCATCAAAGTGCAGCTGCCAGGCGATCAGTTGGGCTTGGTCCACTTCCAGTGTTTCATCTTCAGGCAACTCTATGGCCAGTGGGGAATTTTCAGGCACAGGGTGTGCTGCAAAGAAATCGGCCATGGCTTGACCCTTAACGGCCTTCTAAGGCACGTAGATGATGTCAAATTCCATTAACAGTACGGCCCACTTGCCGAGACGTCCCTTCAGTACTGGCTGGGAGAGAATGTGCTTGACTGGGTCAGTCTTAGAGATTAAGCTCACTTCATGCGAGAGCATGTAATGCCTCAACTTCTTGACTGCGAAGACCAAGGTGAGATAAACCTTCTCAATCGGGGTGTATTTTGCTTCTGCCCCCATTAGTCTTCGGCTAAGGTAATAAAGAGCTTGCTCCTTCCCCTCATCATTGTTCTGGGCGAGCATTGCCCCCAGTGAACATTCAGTGGCAGCTATATATAGAATAAGCGGCCTCCCCTTGACAGGTGCCCCCAGCACAGGCGGGGTCTTTAAGTAATCCTTCAGCCGATCAAAGGCCTTCTGACATTCATGGTTCCAGTTGAAAGGTGCATTCTTCATCATTAATTTGTGGAATGGTTGACAGCGCCCCGACAAATTGGAGATAAATCTTCGGATGTAGGCTAGCCGACCTTGCAGGGACCTTAACTCTCCCAAATTCTCCGGAGGAGGTAGCTCCCGAATGGCTTTTATTTTAAAGGGGTTGATCTCGATCCCCCTATATCGGACAATGAAGCTGAGAAACTTTCCACTAGAGACACCGAAGGCACACTTCATTGGGTTCATTTTCAGCTCGTACTGCCGGAGTCTCTCAAAGATGACTCTAAGGTCATTCAGGTGATCCCCCCTTCTCTTTGTCTTGACGACCAGATCATCGATGTAGCATTTGACTTTGCTATATAGCAGTTCGTCGATTATCTTGGTCATTGCCCGCTGGTAAGTGGCGCCAGCGTTCTTGAGGCCGAAGGGCATCCTTTTGTAGTGGAATATCCCTTTAGGTGACCGGAAGGCCGTATGAATTCGGTCATGTTCAGCTATCCATATCTGATTATAGCCGGACGATCCGTCCATGAAAGACAAGGCCTCATGGCCGGTAGTTGCATCAATCATCACTTCAGTGACGGGCACCGGAAAGTCATCTTTTGGGCAAGCTTTATTCAGTTCACGGAAGTCCACGCAGATCCTGATCTGCCCATTCTTCTTCTTCACCGGCACAATGTTGGCCAACCAAGTAGTGTATTGGTTTTCAGCTACAAAATCGACATCTATGAGCTTGTCGACTTCTTTACAAATCAGTTTTATCAGCTCCGGCCTCATACGCCTAGGGGGCTGCTTCACCGGCTCCACCTTGGGATCAATAGCCAGAATATGTTGAGTCACGCCGGGACTCAGACCGGGCATCTCTTTGTAGTTCCAGGCGAAACAGTCCTGGAATTCTTGCAGCAACTTGACATATTGTCCCCTCTCTTGTGGAGGAAGAAGGGCACTCAGAAAGGTCGGCCTGGGGTCGCTTTCTGTGCCTAGATTAATTTCAATGAGCTCATCCACTGTGGCCTAGCCGCCATCTTCAAATTCTGGAGGCGCTGGTAGCAGGTCAATGAAATCCTTATCTTCACCATCTTCTGCTTCAAGGACACCATAGGTGTTTTCTTGCTCTGCCTCATTGGGTAACGAGGTTTTGCTTGTTTCCCCCTCTATTAGGCTTGTTGTGTGCGGCTCTGGGGGGCTCTCTTGTGTGGAGAAGTAAAGGACTTCTTCGGGATCTTCTTTGTAATTATCATAGATGGCTCTTACAGGGGCTAAGGTGATTGATTACCATACTGGGGGCTGTTGCTCTGCTGGTGGCTGGGGCCGCCCATTCTCAGCTGCATCTTCAAAAATCTGGTGCTGAACTGACACCATGTAAACACTTCTTTCATGGCCGCCCGCCACATGGGGGCGTGGCGGAGCGACCACATAATCTCCCATTCTGAGCTCATCTCTCTCAATCAGGTCTTGAGCAATGTCCTTGAAGACGTAGCAGTCTTCGATGGAGTGGCCCAGTATTTGGTGATAGGGGCAGAACGAGGGGTCACCACTTTTGCGAGCATCTTGCGGCCTCTTTGACCTTGGGAGGGAGACCTTGCCATAGTAGCAGGCCCATTCAAAAATTCCCCGGGTTTTATTCCTTGGGAAAGAGTAGGGTCTTTGCATCTTCTCCCGAAGCGCGGGGCTTCGCTCGACTGATCGCCTGACCATGGAAGCAGCTACATCCCTAGCCTCCCTCTTCAGGTGCCCCGGGGCGTTTGGGATGGTGTTCGAGGACCGGTGCGTGCCGATGCTTTGTCGACAGAGGATGCCTCTAATGAGTACAGTCATTTCGGCCAAGCGAACCTTCAGCATTTTGATCTCTCGCTGTTGCCTGCAGTATAGGGCGAGTAGGGTAGAGTCGCACCGAGTGAGGTTCGGGGCTCGGCCCGCTTCCCCATCCTTTGGGTCAGTGTCAGATGAGGGCGATGGCACCCCGCTGCTGTGGTCATTCGGGATTGGTCCCCCGGAGGAGGACGGGGTCTTCCCCTTATTCCTGTAGGGAGGTGGATTCCATAGGAATATTTCTTCATCTTGTTCTTCGTTGCCCAAAGGCATAAGGTGCTGACGGCCTTTATCCTGCCATGGGCCTGCAGTGCCTGCGTGGCTATTGCAGCCTAGAGTCGAGACTGATATCACATCAGCTTCATATGAATCTTCTAGTGAAAAGCCCAATCCTAGATGTCGGGTGATTTGCAACAACCGCCGGTCCAGGTTCGGCAGGTTCCACATTCTCTTGAACATGTCTTTCCGACTGGAGAGCTGGCAGAAGGGGATCCCTTGCTTTCTGGCCATCTTGACCACAGGACCGGCTGTGTCAGGAAGTCCCATTATTGGGACGAGAGGGTCGTGCAGCTCATCGGGCAGTCTACAATCATCATCCCCCTTGACCGGGTGCACCTTGGCCACATAAAAGATGGTAGGCAGACCCTCGGGGTTGGGCACCTCGAAGGTCCTTAACGGTTCAGCCACCTGGCAATCAGCTTCTGCAAGAGGCTTGATGATCCCGGAAGGGACCCGGATGTCTTCCAGCAAGTCTTCAAGGTATGGTGTTCCCGGTGTAGGGTAGATGGGAAGGTAGGTGGCCCGGAATACCCCTTCTGCTTCAGAAACGAATGACACCTGAGGGGGAGCCACATAGCCAGGCGGTGGTGGAGGGAACCAGCTGTCAAGCTCTGCCTTTTTCTTTCCTTTGTCTTGAGTAGCTTGGGAGGCTTGCTTCCATTTTTCCAAATAAAGATTAGCATCCGACAAGTGACATTCGAACACTTCGAAAGGATGGAGGTCGGCGAAGATTCTCTCCTCTTTCCCGTTGCCGGGGTACTTGATGCATTGGTGCAGAGTGGATGGTACCACCCTATTTTGATGTAGCCAAGGTCGGCTGAGCAACGCCTTGTAAGAGGTGTTGGAGTTGATCACATGGAATTGGACCTTGGTGGTGAAGTCACAGAGGGAGAGGTTGAACTCTGCGACCCCCATAGGGACTTCGCACTTCTGGTTGAAGCCGGCAATCTTGACGTTCCTGACCTCGACCAGGTGCACGTCAAAGTAATGCTTCTGATACACCCGATAGGGGAGTATGTTCACTGCTGCCCCAGGGTCGATCAAGACTCTGTTGATGGGATGCCCATTCAGCTGCCCCTTCATGTAGAGTGGCTTGTTGTGACTGCAGGTTGGTAAAAGCATGTCCTCTTCAGTGAAGGCCATAGGTATCTCAGGTGACATTTCTGTAAGGCAGGCTTCAACATATGCTGGTGTCTGGAGTGCGGCGATGACAGCTTGCCGTGTTTCTTCATCTAAGGATAGGATTTCCCAGACGGTAAACCTGGCTGGGATCTTCTTCAGGTGTTTGACTATTCTGTTGCTAGCTCGAACTTCGAGCAACTTCATTTCTTCGGCTCTACTGCGCCTGCCCCCAGTCTGGGCCCGGGGAGCCGGCTCAACGGGTGCCTCCTCCACTGGGTCGGATGCCGCTTGAGCTTGTGGGGCCTGCTGGGTCACTTCCTTTTCTTTCAAGAACTCGACTAGGTTTGGGATGTTTTCGGGCTCTTCCCTCGGCCGAGGAGGGATTGCTACAGACGGAGCCGAGGGGCTGCCTGCCCCTTGGGTCTGTCGGGACTCGCGGGGGCATGACTGCTTTCCCCTCTGAGTCGTAAGAAATTCCATGAATGAAGGGGCGGCCTGGCCGACCGGTTCTCCAGGGTAGAGACCTAAGGGAGGGGGAATCTCCATGCCTTGGACCCTAGGCTCGGGGATATGATACGGTTGTTCTCCCCTAAGCAGGATGTTGTGGTCGGCCTGAGGAGGACGTCCCCACTTCCTTCCCGACCTGGTGGCATGTTGGGAGGTGGATGCTTCAGCTTGATTCACCTCTGACGGCTTGACGGGCACTTCTTGCTCTTCCTCTCTCAGGGAGAGGGCTGTGTCAAACAATGTTGAGAGGGTGTTGCAAGAAAGGACAACCCCACTCTTCTTCTTGTTTCTAGGTCTTCTCTTCTTCTTTTCCTTCTTCTCTTCAGTGGCTGGCAACTGCTCTTGGGGAAGCTCACCCCACAAGAGAGGCTCTTCTTTCATCTCGGCTTCCGCTTCTGGAGCGAGTTCGAGTGACTCGAACTCCTCCCAGGGGACATACTGATGCGGGACGGACACGGGAGACGACACTATACAGTGCCACCCTCGGACTCTAAGTGAAGACGCGACCAGCAATACACACCAGGGAGACGCTAAGCCCGACACTATGAGCTCCTAGTGGCAAACGTCGCTAACAGAAGTACAAGCTCACTTGGCATCCCATGCGAGGGAAAGCGTGGATCGTGCGCGGTTAAGGAACCGGCAGAGTTCAAGGTAGTCAGACTCACTTCCGGACTCGGATCGAGTCACGGGACGGGTCACTCTCACGCTCACAGCGGTGACATGGACACACGGGCTAGGAACCTACACTCTCGGCAGCGGCCTAAGACCGTATACAAGCTAAGCAATGTAACGCCAAAAAGTTAAGACCTTTACCTCCACGCACCCGGCGTGGCGAAGACACCCCGGCTGACTTACGGACCCCCGGTTAACATAATTCACAGCGGTACAAAAGGATTTGACCCACTCCACGCAGGGAGGTAAAAGGTCACATGTGGGCCCCGGGGATCACGCAAATCAGGTTGACAGGCAGCATCTTGATGTCGACTCGACGCGCCGAACTCCGCGTTTTCGCGCTTTCCGAACGGCGGGTTCTGCGGGCCCGTGGGGCCCACGGATGGCGCTGTCCTCCGGATCTGCGGAGGTGGGTCCCACTATGATGGAGACCCCTGGTGGCGCGCCTCCACGGACGGCGGTCGGCCGGAGACACCGATTGGTGGCCGGTCGGGTCCGATCTTCTAGTTGTGGAATGGCTGCCCACGGATTTCAGTTCTGTTTTCCCTGCGCGCGCTCCGGCGAAAACAGCCGCTGCGGTCGATCCCGACGTCGGATCGGGACGCATGAGCTATCGTTGGAAAGCTCTCTTCAAATGCTTCAATCTAGACTCAGAGAGATCTGATGGATCTAGCCGGATCTAGACTTTAATGAATTTATAAATCCCTGTTGTACAGTAACCGAGACATCAGATTTACAGGGTACTTGTCTGAGAACCACCATTGACCGCCTACTTTCCGTAGGAATCAGACTTCGAGCTCTTCTTCAACATTGTAGATAATCAAACCACGAAGCTGGGACAATTTTTAGAATTGGATTTGGAGCTGGTGGTGATTTGATAGGATTTTTGGAGTGTCTGGCGGTCGGATCTGGGAACTGGCAGAAAGTACTGTAGCTAGGACTGAGAACGAATTTTAGAAAATATGAAATGGACGAACCAAAAATTAAAACAAATGGTGGACGAAGGGATGGATGCAAGGAACACCCAGTTAAATTGGGCGAACCAAAGAAAATCAAAAAAAGGACCTAAGACTTAAAACTCCGGGCGGGTGGAAATGGAAATAGACAGGAGACAGATCTGGAAACTGCGATTGGACGAAAATAAAAAAATACCAAATGAGATCTTTATGACCAACCAAAATTCTGAGGATGTGCTGGACACCTCTGGGACATCCAGTAAAAGTTCCAGCTCGATCTGAGGCCGTGGCTGAGACTGGAATTTCGTGGAAGTGGCTGTGGTACTGCACGGACAGAAGTCCGGCGGTGGCGATGGCGGCTCGTGGCGGCGGCGGCGGCGACCGGAACTGATAGGGTGGAGTCACACCCCCAAGAGGCAGCCTTCACAGCTGCAAGGGGGAGAGGGAGAGAGGAAGGGGGCGGCCTAGGCCTTGCTCCAACATTAAGTTTGATTCAAATGGCATTAATTCCACTAAAATGAAAAAATACAACTCTTTATAGGTTACATGCCAAATCCAATATCCACCTTTAGATCTAGGTATGGTGGAATGGATGGCTTGGATTGGATGTGACCAACCACAAAAAGAAATTATTTAAAAGAGACCAATTCCTAATTTTATCCCATGTGGTCAAAGAGAGGGAGGAAAGAAAGAAAAAAAAACCAACCTAGCCTAATAATGCCAAAAGAGGGGGCGCCCCCTTCTTGGGCCCTTCTTGGGCCAAGTTGCTTCAAGGCTTGTTAAGGCCTTCCACAAGCCCATCTTATCCCAATCTAGGTGGCCCATGTGGAGTGGAGGCTTATATGGGCCTTAAGTGGCTTAAGAACCCAATATGAAGCCTAATGAGGCCTTATAACCCAATATGGCACTTAACCCTTAATGGACCCTAAAGGACTCACCCATTTGGCTTATTAAGAGCCTTACATTGAACCCAATATGACAAACCCAAATAAAACACTCATTACAACCCAATTACAAGGCAAACCATTGCTAAAACAATACAAGGAAATGCTAAAAATGACCAAGAATCAAGGTGGGGCTTCCAGGCTATCCCCGAGCCAAAGAGAAGCTGCTGTAGATTGAGTGGTGCTCCGTGTACGGTACTGATGGCTCGCCTGCTCGTGCCTCTCGCGTGCTCTGGTGTCCGCACCAATTCTCCCCGGGTGGGAGGAACTCGACCCTGTCGAGTAAGGGTCTGCATCACTCCTGTATCGCTCCAAAAGGTCCGGATCGATCCGCTGCAACTCGCCATGTGTGATCCAAGTGTCCTCAGTAGCGGGCCGTCCTCTCCATCGCACTAGGTAGCGCGGGTAAGATCCACTCCTGGTAACTGTCACCTGCTCGTCCAGTATACGATCTATATGCTCACGCTGCCGTGAAAAAGGGGCTGGAGGTGGAAGTGGACACTCAGGTGTGGGATCACTCTCAAGGGGAGGAGATGGCTCAAAAGGCTCACTAGGGATCACCGCTGGGTCCCTATATGCAACAAGATCCGATACATTGAAGGTAGAGCTTATACCATATTCCTCGGGCAGGTCCACAACATACACATTGGATCCAACGCGTTTCAACACTCTAAAGGGACCGGCTCCGCGAGCTTGCAACTTCTTAACGGTTCCAGAGGGAAACCGTTCAGGTCTTACCCTGATCATGACGTATTCACCCTCGTGGAACTCTCGGTGGTGTCGGTGGGCATCGGCTAACTCCTTGTACCGTGCATTGCTGGCCTCAATGTGACGGCGGATGTCGTCATGCAAACTCCTAACATGCCTAGCAAATGACTCGGCCGACTCCGACACTCTAGCATGGACAGGCATGGGGACAAGGTCAACGGGTTTCCTAGGCCTACGACCTGTGACAATTTCGAATGGACTCATGCCAGTAGACATATTCACCGAATCATTATATGCAAACTCAGCCATAGGTAGAATGAGATCCCAATCCCCAATGCGGTCCCTAACAAGACATCTCAAAAGATCACCCAGACTCCTATTGACCACCTCGGTCTGACCATCTGTCTGGGGATGGTATGCAGTGGAAAACTTGAGGTGCGTACCCATCATATGCCATAGTGTCTTCCAAAAATAGGAAGTGAACCTAACATCACGGTCAGACACTATAGTGCGAGGCAACCCGAACTTGCACACCACATGAGTAAGGAATAGGCGGGCTACCCTAGAAGCATCCGATGTCTTTGAGCAAGGGATAAAGAGGGCCATCTTCGAGAAACGGTCAACCACCACATAGACCGAATCATGCTTCCTAGAGGTACATGGCAATCCCAAGACAAAATCCATACTAACATCCTGCCACGGGGCATCAGGCACGGGGAGAGGCGTATAAAGACCCGAGCTTTGCTTCTTCATCTTGGCCGTAGCACAAGTACGGCACTGAGCCACGATGTTAGCAACATCGCGCTTCAAGCTCGGCCAATAAAATCGATGCTCCACTGCCTCAATAGTCTTGTTCCGACCAAAGTGGCCGGCTAGACCTCCCGCATGTAGTTCCCACACTAGGAAATCTCGAACCGAAGTTCGGGGAACACATAGCCTGCTACCTCGAAAGAGGTAACCCTCCTGAAGCACATAATCATCATGGTCTCTCGAGGGCCCGGCCTGGAGAGTAGTAAAAATCTGACCGAAGTCAGGACAATCAACATAGGTCTCCTTCATCTTCTCTAGCCCTATGACCTCGGCACTCATGGTGGTAAGAAGACATGCTCGCCGACTCAAGGCATCGGCCACCTTGTTCTCCACTCCAGCCTTATGTTTTAGCACAAAGGTGAACTGCTGGAGATACTCAACCCAACGACTATGACGCGAATTCAGCTTCTTTTGGGAATGGAGGTACCTCAAAGCCTCATGATCGGAGTATAAGACAAACTCCTGATGTAATAGGTAATGCCTCCAATGCCTAAGAGCCTGAACAACTGCGTAAAACTCTTTATCATATGTGGAATATCGCAGTTTCGCGTCATTCAGCTTCTCGCTGAAATATGCGATCGGGTGGGATTCCTGACTCAAAACTCCTCCTATCCCAACACCCGACGCATCACAACAGACCTCAAACACCTTCGAGAAATCAGGCAGTCGAAGGATAGGTGTCTGGGTCATGCGCTCCTTGATGTCCCTGAAGGCAGCAGATGCGGCCTTCGTCCATACAAATGTGCCCTTACGGATGCAATCCGTGATCGGGGAAGTGACGGAACTAAATCCGCGGATAAAGCGACGATAGAACGTCGCAAGACCATGAAAGCTGCGGACATCATGAACCGTACGGGGTTCCGGCCACTCAACAATGGCCCGGACCTTCTCCGGATCGGCGGAGACCCTAGTACTAGACACAATGAAACCCAAGAAGGTAAGCTGAGGTGTCATGAAAGCACACTTCTGTGGGTTTGCAAATAACTGCTCTCGCCGAAGAAGTAGACAGACCTGCCGAAGGTGGTCTAAGTGGTCCCCTGTGGTGCGACTATAGATAAGGATGTCGTCAAAGTACACCACTACAAAGACTCTAATGAAAGGTCGAAGGACCTGTGTCATGAGTCGCATGAATGTGCTAGGGGCATTGGTCAAACCAAAAGGCATGACCAACCACTCATATAGACCGTCCTTGGTCTTAAACGTGGTCTTCCACTCATCACCTGGCCTAATCCTCACCTGATGGTAGCCACTCTTAAGATCGATCTTCGAAAAGATAGTGGCACCTGCCATCATGTCTAGCATGTCATCAAGGCGGGGAATAGGGAACCTGTACTTCAGGGTGATTTTGTTAATGGCACGACTATCAATGCACATTCTCCACGTGCCATCCTTCTTCGGGGCAAGTAATGCGGGTACAGCACATGGACTCATGCTGTCCCGGACAGATCCTCTCTACACAAGCTCATCGACCTGCCGTTTAAGCTCGGCATGCTCCGTGGGGCTCATTCGATAATGAGGAAGATTGGGCAAAGAAGAGCCCGGAACAAGGTCGATGGCATGCTGAATATCCCGCATAGGTGGGAGTCCCTCGGGAAGCTCGTCGGGGAATACATCAGCATACTCCTGCAGAATGGGAACAACCTCGGGCGGGAGCTCACCCTCGGAGTCCCGCTCCACCTCTCGGACCGTAATGGCAAACACTGGACAGCCCTGACTAAGCTCCTGCTCCATCTCCCGGGAGCTAATCATCATCAATCTCCTCGTCGAGGGCTCTCCTGGGCCAGAGGTAACGGTCATAGACCGAGCTGGGGATGGGGTACTAGGCCCGGGAACGGAAGGCTTCGGAGTACTAGGGCCAGTAGGACCCCTAACAGATGGGCTCCTGGGCCGAACGGGTTGGAGGGTGACCCGCTGGCCATCGTGGTCGAAGGTACAGGTGTTCGACCGACCATGGAGTGTGGCATCTCGGTCGAATAACCACGGCCTACCAAGAATGATACTTCCCACTTCCATGGGAAGAACATCACACCAGATCTCGTCACGGTAGGAGTGGAGCTGCAGCGGGACCAAGCACCGCAGCCTGACCGAAATGGAAGTGGTATCCACCCATGATACCTGGTAGGGGCAAGGGTGGTCTACGGGTGTGAGACCAAGACGAGTGACAGCGTTCGTGGAGATTGCATTGATACAACTCCCGCTATCGATGACCACCTTGTAAATTTGCTTTCCCAGCCTACAGAATACATGAAGGATAGTTGTCCGACGCCAGTCATCACTGACCTGTGGCTGGGTGAGGATACATCTGACGACCCCCACATGGGTATCGTCTAACTGCGGGGCATCCTGGGCCTCACCTCCCATCTCATAGTACTCGTCAGCTAGCTCTTCATCTGCCTCATAGCTGACTAACTCTAGGCCCGCAGGGGTGGTATCCTCGACCTGTGTGTCCCCAATGTGAAGAGATGGGCGAGTGGGACACTGGTTGGCGAAATGGCCAAACCCATTGCAGCGATAACACTACTGCCGTGATCCACTAGGCTCCCCAATCATAGGTCCTTTACCTTTATCCTCCCGACGGATAGGAGGCGTAGGCAACAAAGGACGTGCGGGTGGTGCGGGTGCCGGTGGACAGGCTATGGGTGGGGCCGTAAGATGCTGGGGACGAGGAAGGTCCCTCGGGGGTGGAGGGCGAGGCCTAGGAGCAAAGGGCTCGTGGCGAGCGGGCTCCTGAGGTCGAGCCATGGGGGCCCTCGGATATGTGCCAGATGAGCCACGGGACTCGACACTACGAAGGGGAAAGGAGCCCAACCGATGGGGTGACTCGAACTCGGCCTCGAACTGCTCCAATTCGAGAGCAATCTGATATGCCTGCTCCAAAGTGGTGGCATTGCGGCGAAAGAGTTCATATTGATAATTAGGCCGCAAACCTCTCCGAAAGCGGGATATCGTCATGGTGCTCTCTTCCGTGACCCCGCACCGCAAATAATACTCATCGAACTCGGCGGTGTACTCGGTCACGGATCGGTTCCCTTGGGAGATGCTTTGCCACTTGTCTATAAGACGTTGGCGATATGAGGCAGGAAGGTACTTCTCCCTCAATTTGAGTTTCATATCATCCCAGGTACCGATTTGGGGTTGACGTCGCTGGTTGAGCAGGCTCTCCACATTGATCCAATAAGTTTGGGCCTGCCCTTGCAGCTTCATCTTCGCATATCGGACTCTTCGGTGGTCCGTCATCTCAAACCACTCGAAGTACCGGTCCATACCGGCCTCCCAATCTAGATACACCCTAGGGTCCAAGGACCCGCTAAAAGTGGGAGGGTCCGCACGCACACCCCTAAGAATGCGGTCGTCGTCCTCGTCATCACGATTCCGTCGTTGATGACGACGACCGTTACCCCCGTGATCATTGTCGGAGGCATAATCATCCACTATAGGCGCCTGTTGCCTCCCGACATCCTCCACCTGAGCCCTTGGCACAGCGGGTTGCTGCACCGGCTCTTGTTGGCCGTTCGTCGGCGCAGGTTGCGCCGCTACTGGGCCCCTCTCTAGGACGGCAATCCTCCCAACAAGGCCTTGAATGGACTGCTCTGAAACCCCGGCCCGATCCTAGAGGACCTTCATCCTCCCTTCTAGACGCGTCCATATACCATCCATACGCGTACTAAGACCATCCATACGCGTGTCTAAACGATCCATGATGGCCCGCAACATCTCGGCCGTGGAAGACTCATCGGAACTACGGGCTCGGGAGTCCGCCATAGGTGGTGGTGGTGAGTATTTGGTGCCTCGACGGGTGGGCATGCAAAGACGTACGGACTAGGTGACAACGACCGACTAATGCAAACACACTAAATGATACACTTAGACCTAATTGCAATTTGAAAACACTCCTTTTTTGATATTTTGAAAGAATGCAATTTAAAACACTTTTTTTTGTTTTGAAAAGAATGAGACTCGACTACACCCTAGACACGGCCAAGACTCGGTACGCGGCGGAGGTAATCGACCCGAAGGTCACTCGCGCAAGTGTGTGGTCTTCCCGGTAGGTGAAGCCTAACGGTCGGACAACACCTTTGGATATACCGAGTGAAGGTGTGTGTGGGGTAACCTTAGACTATGCAAGACTTATGCAACGACTACCCTAGACTCGACTGCTCTGATACCAAACTGATGCGGGACGGACACGGGAGACGACACTATACAGTGCCACCCTCGGACTCTAAGTGAAGACGCGACCAGCAATACACACCAGGGAGACGCTAAGCCCGACACTATGAGCTCCTAGTGGCAAACGTCGCTAACAGAAGTACAAGCTCACTCGGCGTCCCATGCGAGGGAAAGCGTGGATCGTGCGCGGTTAAGGAACCGGCAGAGTTCAAGGTAGTCAGACTCACTTCCGGACTCGGATCGAGTCGCGGGACGGGTCACTCTCACGCTCACAGCGGTGACATGGACACACGGGCTAAGAACCTACACTCTCGGCAGCAGCCTAAGACCGTATACTAGCTAAGCAATGTAACGCCAAGAAGTTAAGACCTTTACCTCCACGCACCCGGCGTGGCGAAGACACCCCGGCTGACTTACGGACCCCCGGTTAACATAATTCACAGCGGTACAAAAGGATTTGACCCACTCCACGCAGGGAGGTAAAAGGTCACATGTGGGCCCCGGGGATCACGCAAATCAGGTTGACAGGCAGCATCTTGATGTCGACTCGACGCGCCGAACTCCGCGTTTTCGCGCTTTCCGAACGGCGGGTTCTGCGGGCCCGTGGGGCCCACGGATGGCGCTGTCCTCCGGATCTGCGGAGGTGGGTCCCACTATGATGGAGACCCCTGGTGGCGCTCCTCCACGGACGGCGGTCGGCCGGAGACACCGATTGGTGGCCGGTCGGGTCCGATCTTCAAGTTGTGGAATGGCTGCCCACGGATTTCAGTTCTGTTTTCCCTGCGCGCGCTCCGGCGAAAACAGCCGCTGCGGTCGATGCCGACGTCGGATCGGGACGCATGAGCTATCGTTGGAAAGCTCTCTTCAAATGCTTCAATCTAGACTCAGAGAGATCTGATGGATCTAGCCGGATCTAGACTTTAATGAATTTATAAATCCCTGTTGTACAGTAACTGAGACATCAGATTTACAGGGTACTTGTCTGAGAAACACCGTTGACCGCCTACGTGCCGTAGGAATCAGACTTCGAGCTCTTCTTCAACATTGTAGATAATCAAACCACGAAGCTGGGACAATTTTTAGAATTGGATTTGGAGCTGGTGGTGATGTGATAGGATTTTTGGAGTGTCTGGTGGTCGGATCTGGGAACTGGCAGAAAGTACTATAGCTAGGACTGAGAACGAATTTTAGAAAATATGAAATGGACGAACCAAAAATTAAAACAAATGGTGGATGAAGGGATGGATGCAAGGAACACCCAGTTAAATTGGGCGAACCAAAGAAAATCAAAAAAAGGACCTAAGACTTAAAACTCCGGACTGGTGGAAATGGAAACAGACAGGAGACAGATCTGGAAACTGAGATTGGACGAAAATAAAAAAATACCAAATGAGATCTTTATGACCAAACAAAATTCTGAGGACGTGCTGGACACCTCTGGGACATCCAGTAAAAGTTCCAGCTCGATCTGAGGCCGTGGCTGAGACTGGAATTTCGTGGAAGTGGCTGTGGTACTGCACGGACAGAAGTCCGGCGGTGGCGATGGCGGCTCGTGGCGGCGGCGGCGGCGACCGGAACTGATAGGGTGGAGTCACACCCCCAAGAGGCAGACTTCACAGCTGCAAGGGGGAGAGGGAGAGAGGAAGGGGGCGGCCTAGGCCTTGCTCCAACATTAAGTTTGATTCAAATGGCATTAATTCCACTAAAATGAAAAAATACAACTCTTTATAGGTTACATGCCAAATCCAATATCCACCTTTAGATCTAGGTATGGTGGAATGGATGGCTTGGATTGGATGTGACCAACCACAAAAAGAAATTATTTAAAAGAGACCAATTCCTAATTTTATCCCATGTGGTCAAAGAGAGGGAGGAAAGAAAGAAAAAAAAACCAACCTAGCCTAATAATGCCAAAAGAGGGGGCGCCCCCTTCTTGGGCCCTTCTTGGGCCAAGTTGCTTCAAGGCTTGTTAAGGCCTTCCACAAGCCCATCTTATCCCAATCTAGGTGGCCCATGTGGAGTGGAGGCTTATATGGGCCTTAAGTGGCTTAAGAACCCAATATGAAGCCTAATGAGGCCTTATAACCCAATATGGCACTAAACCCTTAATGGACCCTAAAGGACTCACCCATTTGGCTTATTAAGAGCCTTACATTGAACCCAATATGACAAACCCAAATAAAACACTCATTACAACCCAATTACAAGGCAAACCATTGCTAAAACAATACAAGGAAATGCTAAAAATGACCAAGAATCAAGGTGGGGCTTCCAGGCTATCCCCGAGCCAAAGAGAAGCTGCTGTAGATTGAGTGGTGCTCCGTGTACGGTACTGATGGCTCGCCTGCTCGTGCCTCTCGCGTGCTCTGGTGTCCGCACCACATACTCCTTCAAGTCCATAGGCTGGATCTCGGGCTGTTCATAGTCTTCAAGCCCATCAATGATGGCCTGGAGCCTTTCTACCGCAGGGCTGGTTTCCTTGTGCACCCGCATCGGGATGTGTTTCTTCTTGTTGTGAGTGGGCCATCTCATAATGAGCCGGGGGGCTGTGTCATGCAAAACAGGTGTCACCGGTGGCGGTGCTGGTTGGGGTGTAACACCCCTTATGCGAACCTCTGGAGTGGGCCGAGGAGCTTGTCTTATTCTTCTGTTCTTCGTTGGCGCGGCTTGCCAACCTCCTTGATCATGAGCTGGCGCCATGACAAAGGCTTGATAAGTGGCCTGCGTACTGGACTCTGCCCATTCTTCAGGCAACTGTTGGTATAAAGATACCATGTTGACAGTGGTGCCAAGGCTCGGCATCTCGTGCGGCTGCGGAGGATCCACTCTAAGCTCCCCCATGTCCAGCTCTCCCTTCTTGATCAAGGACTCAATGACATCCTTGAAGATGTAGCAATCCTCGATGGTATGCCCAAGCATTTGATGGTATGGGCAGAAATGAGGATCATCCTTCTTCTTCAAGTCACCAGGCCTCTTTGGATCTGGTAATGTGATCTTGTTGTACCTGGTGGCCCATTCAAATAGGACTCAGGCTTTGTCTCGAGGAAAGGAATACAATTTGTTCCTCATCTTCTCCCGTAGGGAGGGACCTTCCCGCCGTTCAGTGGAGGTGTTGGCCATCTCTTTGGCTTTCTCTTTCTGTTTCTTGAAAGCTTCGAAGTCCAGTGTATGAACTTCTGGTGGTGTTGGCCTCCTCTCGGCCTGCCGGACCCTCTGACTTGATGCAGCTGGGGCGGAAGAGTATCGAGCAAGGAATGCTTCGATTTCTGCCACTATGTTGTTCAGGCGGTCGAACGACCTCACCTCAGCACCGATCATCCTTTCAAGGATCTCCTTCTTCAGATTCTGTTTACAGATCTGCACTGCGTCCTCCTGATGCGGGGGACGTTTGCACCTCATGCTGAGGTTCCTCCATCTCTTTATGTAGTCGAGTGCCGACTCCTCATTTCTCTGTCTCGTGGCGTAAAGCTCTGCCACGGTCACCTCCCGCTCAGCTATGTAGAATCTTTCCTTGAATTTCTTCTGCATATCAGGCCAGTCTGCAATGGACCCGGCGAGCAAGCTCGAATACCACTCGAAAGCGAGCCCGGTAAGTGTCGAGCCAAAGAACTTGAGAAGATAAGCTTCATCCGCAACTAGATCCCCCATAACATTCACATAATAGGCAATGTGCTCCCTGGGAGACCCTTGCCCATTAAATTTCTCAAACTTCGGCGGCTTGGTAATGCCGACCGGTAGCCTCTTGGCAGCATAGTGTGCCGGGTAAGGTACCCGGTATACGTCGAATGGCGTGTGATCACCATCGCTCCTCTCCGCCAGCTTCATATCTATCATTTGTTCAAGCATTAGTCTGCTCACTGTTGCCGGGTCAACCGGGTTTGGATAGAAATGGGCCGGTTGCATCAGCGGTGTTGTTAACAGTGTCGCCTGAGGTGCAATAGTGGACCCTTGGAATGGCAGGTTCGGTGGCGGGGCCGGTTTGACATGTTGTGGCTGATGCAGGGGTACGCCTCCAGTGTAGGTAGGTATTGGGGGAGACACAGTCGCCTGTGGAGAAGCTTCCGAGGCCTGCCCATTGCCCCCAGGGGTCTCTGGTAATGCTTCAGTCTGCCCAGATGTTGAGGGCTGAGCGGCTCTTTCAGTTAGTTGTTTCTTCAACAATTCGATCTCCCGTTGATATTGTTGCATCATGTGCAATACCGCGGGGTCGTTCATGGGAAGGCTAGGGGTGCCCCCCCTTTCTTCGATCGGCACCTCTTCGGATGAAGTGGATGGTCCTCCCGCCGTGCCTTCTGTAATAACATTGGCAGCCAAGGATGTTGAAGGTTCCTCATAGTTAGCTCCTCCAGTGTGGACTTGTGTCTTTTCAGCTGCCGCTTTCCCTCTTCTGGTAAGAGGTCCTGGCCTTGTGGCAAGCCTGGCTACTTCTTCGGGCTCGGTTGGTAGAGCCCCGTACCGGCCAGATACCCCTGCCATATTGCAAGTATAAACTCTTAGGTCTCTGCCTCTTCTTGTTGTTCTTCTCGATGGCCTACCTGGAAAGACCAATCTGTCAAAGACCGCTCTCCGCGGCTTCACTTCTTCCCTTGCCGGGGACTGATAATGCTCCTCAGAGTAGTTTCTTGACTCGGCAGTGGGCACTGGCCGGGTCTGTTCTTCTTCAAAGCCAGAGGCTACTACCTCCAGTAATCTCTGGCGACCCAGGGGAGTGCTCCCCGGGCCCCGCAAGTAGTTCTTCATGGCTTGCTCCACTCCTTCCCAGTCCTGGTCAGGAGGAGAAGCTGATGATGTCGCCCTATCGGCAGCAACGGGCATGTGGGTTGCAGGCTCCACACGGGCAGCCTGATAGTGGCGTCAGTAGTGTCGACGGTGGATGTTGTCCGGTGGGGCCGGTGTAGTAAATGTCGTCTGGTAGATGGGGGCCGATGTCTTGACCCGATCTCCTTGTTGTGCCCTTGTCGGGCGGAAGGTGCTGGGCCTCGCCTGGGCTGGTGAGGTGAACCGGGCCCCCTTGGGAACCCAAACTTGCTTAGCTTTGGTGGGCCTGGAGGCTGACTGATGTTGTGGCGCTGGGGCCTGAATGGCGGGCGTCATCTTGCCCTTCATCTTCTCCAGTGCCTGAAAAGAGTTGCGCACTGGTACGGCGGGTACAATGCGATCCGGGATCACCTCGGAACGCTGTCCGTTAAGATGCACCCGGAAAGTCCCGATGACAGCCGACTTGCCGGTGCTGGAGAACCGGCCTCGGTATGATGTTGTGGCATGGCTCCTTCGGAGCCTCCTTTGGTGAGAGGCTGACCCTGGGTGAGAAGGGCCGACAGTTTGGTGCACGTGGTGCACGTTGCAGCTCAGCGTCCCAATCGGGATGGTCTTGGAAGTCTCGGCCATCGATCGGCCGACAGCAGCTTTGGCGGCCCCCCGGATGGGAGCGTTGCTTTCAGTCCTGTCAGACGCTTCCACATCCAGCAGGTTCGTGAAGGCTACCCCAAGGAAGTTGGGGAAGCCTACCGCGGGAGGGAAGCTCCCGAAGCTGAGGGGGACGGCCAAGTAGCCGTTTCGAACATGGCTCTCGACAGCCTGTTGGCCGAACGTGGCGGCCATCATGGTGTTCGGAATGCGACCTGCATTTGCCAATCAAACAATTAGTATTACAAGAAAGGGGCCGTAGGGCCCTTAGTCCCGGCAAAGAGATGAAGGGTAATTTCGGTCCCACCGGGCGTGCCAGACTTGTGGACGCACTAAAATTCGGAGGGGGGATCCGTTCGTTTGTTGATCGGGGTTAATTCTTCTATTTAGTGCGAGGGCGTGCCAGTCACGAAGTGATGATTTATTCAGGCTTCATGGAAGCCCATGGTGCGCTCGATCTGACTAATCAGACGATTGTGTAGTTCGTGTCAGGACCGAAACCCGCCGTGCCGTAAAGGCCACGACGTTATTTACATCCCCCATACGGGGGAACACCCTTGATTGATTGCCGGGAATAAGGGCCCTACGGCCTACAGAGAATATTAATAATGCAGGAGGATAGTGAAAGATGAAATATGCTAGAAACCCGTATCGGGACGTGAACGCTAAGACTATGTCGGCCACTCATGGGCCACTTCATGTTCGGATGAAGGTCCGTGTTTGTAGTATAAAAGACGGTAGCAAAACCGCGCGAATGTTTGCCATGAACAAGGCAAGTTTAATGAGAATTTGGGATTGGATCCCTGTAGGGATGGGTCAAGTTGATAGACTGTTGGCCGGAGATGATTTCGGATTATGGCCATGTTGGAAGTTCCGTAAACCACGTCCGATACCATAAGGCGTCGTTGATTTTCTCTTTGCACCCAGTCCGAGGGAGTGAATTGTTAAATGCGTGGCCCGAGCTCAATAACGTGCGCCCTCACACGCGGATCGACCTGCGCGGTCAGGTCGCGGGGTCAAGGGGGCAGCGCCCCCGGAACAAAAATTTTAAGAGCTTCGAAGTGGGCAAGAGGGGAGGCACGCCGGATAAGAGCTTCGAAGGAGGGCGCCGGATAAGGGAGCACAAGGGGGGAGCGCGCCGGCTAAGGTGGCAAGTTGGGGCGCGCCGGAATATGGATGCCAAGGGGGAGCGCGCTGGTTAATGGCAAGAAGGAAAAGGTTCCACGGGCGCGCCCGAATAGGGCAATCAATAGTATAGCGCACCGGTTAGTGGCAAAGGAAATGAAATGGGTTTTGAGTGTGGGGTTAAACCGGCGCGGGGGGGGGTAGCGCGCCGGATTAACCCACGCCGGATTAGGGCGCGCCGGGTTAAGCTTCTACGAGGTTTTATTTTGCTCTGTTTGATTCTTTTGCTCTGTTTCTCGTTTCTTCAACTTGCAGATTGATATTTTGGTTGGTTTATTCACTTAGTTGATGGATTAAGTTGATAGAGAAGGTGGTTAAAGCTTTCTGATCGTTTATTAAGACGAACGAGCATGCGGATTGAATATCTTATTAAGAGGGATTATGCAGGAACTTGTTCAGTTTGCTTCAGAGACAGCTTCAGACATATGCTGTTCTTACTCCCAGAGGCCTTGGCTTGTTCAGCTGTTCTTATGCTCAGAGAACTCATCCTGTTCGTCTGTTCTTGAGTGTTCTCATCCTGGCGAGATTTGGGCAGCACCTCCCCTGGACTGGGGGTTGCCAGAGAATAATAAGGAACACCAAACGGATAATTCCGGGGTGCACCTCGAATCTAGACCTCATGGCGGTCCAATAACCCAGATGTGAGTGCTGGAGAGCTCGAGGACTAGCCTTCAAGAGCTCTCACAACTCACGGGCGATGACTTCGTGGAACGGGACAGATGTAGGCCGCAGGTGGCCATGACTGTTCACCCTTTGAACGGGTTCCCTCAGAGTTCATGCCACAGAAGGGCAAGCTCCCGAGGACCCCAGGTGATTCAGAGAACCATAGAGATAAAATGGAAGAAAAAGGGGGGAAAGGATCAGAGCCATAGAATACTGCGCATGCTCACAAAGTCATTCTTTTATTCATCCTCAAGGGAAAGGGAAGGAAGAATACAACGGAGAAGATAAAAGAAAAGCTAAATGTTGAGGTGGGGGAAGAAGATACATCGGCGGGGGAGAAGAAGGAACAGAGCACAAGCTCTCCCCCCCCTCTCTCCCCTCTCTTGCTCTCACCCTCTCCCTCTCTTTCTTCACCTTGCAGGCGTGAACGGATGGCTGTAGCTTCTTCTCTTCGGAGGCTGGAGAGCTCTCGAGAAGACCTCTCTCCTCTCCTTCTTCAACCTTCCTCTTCTCTTTTCTTCTGTTCCCTTCTATTGACCTCCCTTCTTCTTTGCTTCACAATGCTGCCCCTTATATACATCAGCCAGCCTGGGAGCCTTCCTGCCATTTCCACCTCGTCCGCAACGAAGTCGGGAGTTGATCGGCTGTGCTGGATGCTGTTCATTTGTCCTGTACACTGCTGCTCGTCCGAGGATGGGACGCTCAGAGATCTGCCGGAGCTTGCCTTGCTGCTACTGCTTGTGTGCTGTCGAACGAAGGTAGAAGCAGAGTTATGGGCATTGAATGTCCTCTGCACGACATAATGATAGAGCATCGTCATGCCGACGGGACAGGATGGGGTTAAACCGGCGCGGGAGGTGAGCGCGCCGGATTAGCATCAGGATGAGGGGAAAGGCTTAAAGCCAAGGGAATAGTAGTGCGCCGTATTAAGGCAACCTCAAGGGCAAATGGGAAATGGGGGCGCGCCGGTTTATGGGGGTGCCGGATTAAGATGTTGAGGGGGGGCGCGCCGGTTTAGAGCGCGCCGGTTTAAGTCCCTTCCGTGCCGTTTTAAGCCTCAAATTGATTCTTTTCGAAGTCGCGGCCGTTTATATGAATGTCGGCATTCCCAGAACATTCTGGTTGCAATGCATGGCCTCCGCAATATTCCGTTTGTAGCCTCAAGGACTCGGTCTCAGATTCTGCGTGACTTTCGGTGCATGCCGAGACTGTGCCGGAGTTCCTGACTTTTCTTTGATTCAGCTCTCGGCGTGGCCGGTCGGAGCGTTGTAGCTGTATCTTCTGCTTAGGGGGCTTCCTTAGCGGGTAGCGGACCACCAAGTGAGTTCTCGTCCTGATCGGGCGAGGCATGAGGTTTATTCGGCATTTCTGTCTTCGACTCGCGCTCTAATGTGTAGACGCGAATGTCGCCATGATCATCATCGTCATTTTTTTGGCGTCCACAGGAGGTGGTGAAGGAAGTGATAGGAAGGCTAAGAATGTAGCTGTCAAGGCATCCCGCAACAAGAGTAGCAGTAGCAGCAGCAGCAGCAGTAGCGGTGAGTCTGATGGCTTCTCCAATCTCGACCAGAAGGAGCAGGCAATGCTCACTCGTCAGTTCAGTAAATTTTTAAGGAGAAAGGGGAAGACCTTTAGGAGGAAAAAGCCATACTCCTTTAACAAGAATGTTGAATCTACCAATCATAGGGATAGAAATCCTAAGAGACTGACTTGTTATCATTGTAACAAACATGGACACATGAAAGGTGAATGCCCAGATCTTCAGAAGAAGGGTCCCTACTTCCAGAAGAAGAACACAAAGGTGCAGAAGAAGAAGAAGCCACAGGCGATGGTCTGTACATGGAGCGAGGAGGAAGAAGATCCCGAAGACACCTCCTCAGAGGAGTATGAAGAAGGAATTTGCCTAATGGCAAATAGTGAGGAGGAGGTAACCAATGTTTTTGAAAATTTTACGATTGATGACTGGGAAGATGCTTATGCTGAGTTATTAGATAAGTTCAATTCTCTTAGTAAAGAGCATAGGGTTCTGAAAAGAAAATTTAATTCTAATGTTGAAGAACAAACCCAGGTCTGTGAGGAAAATCAGAAACTAAAAGAGCAACTAGAAGAAATGACCTCACTAAGAAAAGAAAATGATAAGCTCAAGGGAGAAAACCAAGAAAGTCAAAATCAGCTCAATGAACTCAAAATAAGAATTGAAGAAAGTTTGAATGAAAGCAGAGTGAACTCAGAAAAATATGAAGTGGTTAAGAAAGTCAATGGTGAACTTCTAAAAAATTCTGAGTCCCTTCAAAAGGAGCTGGAAGATAAACAGAAAAATTTGGTAAAATTTGTCCAAGGAAAATCTAGTCTGGATGCTATACTGGGGGCTAGGGTTAACTTCAATAAGGAGGGTCTAGGCTATGACCCAACTAACAAAAGACCCTTGCAATTCAAAACCATTACCTTCTGCCCAGAGAAGGGAAAAGAAAAGCTGGACACACCATCGAGCTCAAACAGCAGTAAGGGAATTAAAGGTCAGAAGGAAAGTTCTAAAAACAGTGCTGGTCAACCATTTAAAATGGGAATGAATTTTTTGAAGAATTTCACTAAGCCTACCAATCAGAACATAAATGGTAAATGGACCAAGCAAGTGGATCAGAAGAAAAGCTGGAATTACTACAATCAGATGGGTCCAAAGAGGACCTACTGGAGAAATGATCATCATCTTCAAAAATCTGTTGATCAACAAACTTACAGGAGATATCCTAGGAATGGCAAGCCTAATGAATGGAATAGAACTTACTTCTCCAGACCAGCTGGACTTAATTTCAATAAACCAGAAGAAAAGGTGCCAGGGAAATCCATGCTGAAGCAAATTTGGATTCCTAAACATTTGATTAGAGATTTGAATAATGTCCTTGGACCCAACTCATCTTGGGTTCCAAATCACTCTGCTTGATGTTATTTGTGTAGGTCGGCCTGGCAGCTGAAGACAACAAGTGGTACCTCGATAGTGGCTGCTCCAGGCACATGACAGGAGACCGATCCAAGTTCAGCAAGATAGAGATGAAGGTAGGGGGTCTGGTCAAGTTTGGAGGAAAGAACAAAGGTAAGATAATTGGAGTTGGTACAGTAGGTAAGTCTTCCACAAACTCCATTGAAAAAGTTCTACTTGTGGAAGGTCTTCAACACAACCTGATTAGCATTAGTCAGTTATGTGACAAGGGTCACATGGTTATGTTTGATGATAATTCATGCAAAATCTTTGAAATAAATTCTGATGTGGTTAAATTTGTAGCCAACAGGATTAATAATGTCTACATGGTAGACATAGATGAGGAATCTGAATCTAATATTTGTTTATCTGCCAATTCTGAAAATGATGCTTTTGAATGGCATAGACGTCTAGGCCATGCTAGCTTTACTACCTTAAATAAATTGGTCAAGCATGATTTAGTGAGAGGCATGCCTAGAATTAAATTCAATTCTATTTCAAAATCTTGTTATGCCTGTGCTCTAGGCAAACAGACCAGGAATTCTTTCAAATTAAGATCTGAGCCATTATCCTCAAGACCAATGGAACTCCTACATATGGACCTCTTCGGTCCCACTAGAACTCAGAGTCTTAATGGGAACAGGTTTGGCTATGTCATCATTGATGACTTCTCTAGATTTTCATGGATCTTTTTCTTAGCAAATAAAAGTGATGCATTTCAAAAGTTTAATCTGTTTTTCAAAAAGGTCAAACAAGAAGGAAAACACAAGATCTGTTCTATTCAATCTGATCATGGAGGTGAGTTTGAAAACTCCATGTTTGCTGATCTTTGTGAGAGAGAGGGACTAACACACATATTTTCTTCTCCCAGGACACCTGAACAGAATGGAATTGTGGAGAGAAGAAATAGAACTGTGGTGGAGATGGCCCGAACCATGCTAATTGAAAGTCAATTACCAAGGAGGTTTTGGGCAGAGGCGGCCAATACAGCAACTTACATAATCAACAGGGCCATGGTAAGACCCATTCACAAGAAAACACCCTATGAGCTTCTAAAAGGTAAGAAACCAAACTTGATTCATTTCAGAATTTTTGGAGAAAAATGTTTTATTCATAACAATGACAAGAAAGATTTAGACAAGCTTGAAGCTAAAAGCTCCCCTGGAATATTTTTGGGATATTCAGAAGTGTCTAGGGCATATAGGGTCTTTAACATAACAGACAAAAAGGTTGAAGAGTCTCCACACATTATTTTTAGTGAAAAGAAAGGTGTTTCTAACATTGAAAATTTTGACAGGGATTCCAATCATGATGGGGAATTCCTAGAAGACCAAGAAGAAGAGAAGACTCAGCCAAGTGGAACATCAAATCCTCCCAACCAGGAAGAGCCAAGAGAAGCATGTGAGTCTTCAATAAATGTTAGATTTCTTAAAGATCATCCGATAGATAATGTCATAGGCAATCCTGAAGATCCTCTTCGGACTAGGTCTCATTTTAGGAATGTGAATAATGAAGACTTAATTGCTTTAGTCTCACAAATTGAAACCAAATCAATAGAAGAGGCCTTGGCTGATCAAGCTTGGGTCAATGCCATGTGTGAGGAATTGGGCCAGTTCGAAAGAAATAACATCTGGGAACTTGTTCCAAGACCAGATAATGTTAATATCATAGGAACCAAGTGGGTGTTCAAAAATAAAATGAATGAAGATGGAATCATTTCTAGGAATAAGGCCAGATTAGTAGCCAAAGGCTACTGTCAGGAATTTGGTGTAGATTTCGATGAATCCTATACACCTGTTGCTAGGATGGAAGCTATAAGATTGTTGCTTGCTTTTGCATGTTCAAAGAATATAAAACTCCAACAAATGGATGTTAAAAGTACCTTTTTAAATGGAGTCATTAAAGAATAGGTTTTTGTTGAGCAACCCCCGGGATTTCAATTCTCTCCTCAACCTAACCAAGTTTTCAGGTTAAACAAAGCCCTGTATGGTCTAAAGCAGGCTCCAAGAGCATGGTATGAAAGATTGACTGAATTTCTGATCAGCAAGGGCTACAAAAGAGGTAAAGTAGATCAAACTTTATTTACCAAGGGTATAAATAAAGATCTCCTCATAGTTCAGGTATATGTAGATGACATTGTGTTTGGATAAACTAAGCATGAACTATGTGTTGAATTCTCTAAAATGATGTCTGCTGAATTTGAGATGAGTTTGGTTGGTGAACTGAAGTACTTTCTTGGCTTGCAGGTACAATAGCTAGAGGATGGGTGCTTCATCAACCAGACCAAATACACAATGAAACTGTTCAAGAGGTTTGGTATGAAAAACCTGAAGCACATTACAACACCCATGGGTACCAATACCTCACTGGATGCAGATGAGATAGGTAAAGAAGTAAATGCCAAGCTCTATCGAGGTATGATTGGATCTCTTCTTTACTTGACAGCTTCCAGACCTGATATACAATTCAGTGTAGGAATGTGTGCAAGTTATCAGTCTAGACCTACTGAATTACATTTAGCTGCAGTGAAAAGAATTTTCAGATATTTGTCAGCTACTCATTCTCTTGGTTTATGGTTTCCTGCATCACACACATTTAACTTAGTTGCATACACAGATGCTGATTATGCAGGATGTAAACTAGACAGGAAAAGCACTAGTGGTCATTGTGAATTTTTGGGTGGGTGTTTAGTGTCTTGGGGTTCCAAGAAACAACATTCTGTGGCCCTCTCCACTGCAGAAGCTGAATATGTGGCTGTAGGGAGTTGTGGAACACAAGTCATTTGAATTAAACACCAGCTTCAGGACTACCAAGTAGACCTGGGGTGCACACCTATCTATTGTGATAATACCAGTGCCATTAATCTTGCCAAAAATCCTATTTTGCATTCACGCACCAAATACATAGAGATAAGGCACCATTTCATAGAAGATGAGGTTTCTAAAAGCAATTTTGAACTGATTCATGTAGGCACAGATAATCAGATTGCTGACATCTTCACTAAACCTCTGGATAATGAAAAATTCACAACACTGAGAAGAGAATTTGGCTTATACAAATTGTCTTAATTGTGTAGCATGTTCTTCTTGTGAGGGGGAGTTCTGTATGACAGTTGGTTAGCTTTCAGGAATGCTGTAAGTGAGGGGGAGCTGGTTGAGCTGTGAGAGGAAGTGTTCTTTGACAGATTCAAAAAGATTGACCAGATGTGTGTCTTTGCTGGTTTTTATGACAGATCGAGTGTGGTTCTCTCAGACAGTAGAATGTCACTTAATTCTTAAGTCTATAAGTCAGTGATACTAAAGTCCAGTTAGAATCTTTCCTCTGGTATTCCTTCAGAGATCTGGATTAATTGTAAAAAGTATAACTTCCTACATTGTCAATGATTCTGGTTCAGACCAAAACCTGTATGTCTTGATATCTGACCCAATCAGCTTGAAATCTAGACTTCAAGATTCACTTCAAGTAATAGTCCTTCTGGTATTGTTTTCAATCATTCCATCTCTTCAACACAAGGGCTTAACTAAACAAACATGTCTTGTTTTGTTCACTGAGAAACAGGGAGCTTCATCAATGAAATGAATATTTCTCCTATGTCATGAGGTGTCAAATGCTTAAAATGAACGAAAAGTCATGACAGAGCAATGGTGGCTTGCTGGTGAGTAACTGGGGACTCTGGCCTCTGATCAAGGTGTTTCCTCATGTCAAAAGCCACAGTTACTAACTATGTTCCTTTAATAAAAAAAAAGAGGAAGTAATGAGGTACTCACTCTGAGTAACTGGGGATTCAAGCCTCTAATCAAGGTGTCTCCCTAATGTCAAAAGAGTGAATTACCAACTTATTCATTGATCTTCTTGAAAATCATCTCAAAAATTCCTTGTTGTTATGCAACTAATGGATTGCTTGTCCTCAATACCTTGAGAACACCTCTCTGACTTTGTCTCTTGTTGTCTTTTTGGATTGTTGACAGTTCAGCTATATCTAGCCATACTTGTTAACTCCTGCTCTAAATCATACTCTATGTATGCTGATAAACTTTTCTATCATTCTATTTCTCTAGTGTGTACTGGAGTTCAAGAATCTTCACTTGAGTTTAGCACCTCACTTATTTTCTTAAGACTTGCTCGTGCCTCTCTGCACTAAGAAGTTCCTGTACTTCTTCTTCATGTCTCCAGCACTTTCATATATTCTGCATTTCCTTTAGCTGATGTCAAAGGGGGAGAGAGGTTTTGCAATATCAGTAGATCATGTATTGTCATGAGTTTTGGGGGAGTTTTGTTCATGAGCTAAGGGGAGATTACCTTGTCATGTGATGGCTTTATCTGAGAATGGGTTGTAGGGGAGCTGAGAGTGAGTTGTGGGGGAGTGGTTTTGGGGAAAGAAGTGCTTCTACAGTAGTGTTTAATTTGGCCTTGCTTGCACTTGCTTTGAATTTGCTTTGATTGTTGAAACTACAGTTAATTTCTTGTTAAGCTTTAATATTACTTGATTCATAGTGTTGCCATCATCAAAAAGGGGGAGATTGTTGCATCCCTACGGTTTTGATGATGTCTCACACTATAAATCAATCTTCTATCTCTAGATTAATTCATGCTTCATCATGTAGGACAGTGTAGTTCATATGGTTGTCAGATAAATATGCACTACTTGATCATGTCTACACTCTGTCTGTATAGTCTGGACAGTTGTGGGTCGACCCCCCCTTCTGATGGGTCGACCCCCCCAGTCTCGCAAGTCAATACATTTGCCTTTGCTTTCCAAGTCCATACATTGATCTTCATATTCAAAGTCTGTACATTGGTCTTCACCTGAAGTCCATACATTGGTCTTCATATTCAAAGCCTGTACATCCATTCCTTGAGATCAAGTCCATACAACGGCACTGTACCTTGCACATCTGCAGTCTATACATCCTTAGTTGAACCCGTCTATACATTCTCCTGTTCATTTCAAAGTCTACACATCGCCTCACATCTTCCAAGTCTATACGTCCTCAGTTGAACCCCAAGTCTATACATCGTCTGCCATTTCAAAGTCAATACATTGTCCTTCGTCTCACGCATCATGTCCCGAAGTCTGTACAGCGTGCGGCGTTCTTCAAAGTCTGTACACTACGCAGCACTGTACAAGTCCATACACTGGCTGCACTGCACAAGTCTATACATTGGCTTGGGCATCCAAGTCTAGACATTGATTCACTATTCATGCCTTGATTCGAAGTCTGTACAGCGAGCGGCATTCATCAAAGTCTGTACATTGCTTGGCGCTCACCAAGTCTGTACATCGCTTCAAGCGTTCCAATGTCTATACAAGGCTTGCATCATTAAGTCTAGACATAGCACTGTAGCTTCCTAGTTGAAGTCTATACATTGCTGATCGAACGTAAGTCTATACGTTCCAACCTATTCCTACATTCGCTGCTTTAGCTACACCCTAAGTCTACACTTTGGCAAAGTGTATACATCGTTCATGCAAGTCTGTACAGCCAACGCTTCCATTGATTCCAAGTCTGTACACTGGTCCTCAGGCGTTCCAAGTATGTACATTGGTTCAGGTTTACCATGTCCATACAGTGCTTCAATATTCTCCAAGTCTATACAGCCTGCCTTCACGTTCAGAGTCAATACATCATTCCTCAAAGGCCAAGTGTATACATTGTCCATGTGTTCAAATGTCTCAAGTCCACACATTGAATAGGCTCGTTAATGCATCAGATTTAAAGTCTATACACTGAGGACGCTGAAGGCCTTCAAGTGTATACTCTCTCTCGTTGTTCATACTTGCCTATATGCTATTTTCAAGTATATACACTCTCACATTTGACACACTTGCCTAGTTGACATCTCTAAGTCTATACACTCGATGGCTTCATACATTTCACAGAAGTCCACACATTCCCCTTGTTATGTTAATGCACTTTACTGCAAGTCCATACACTGAGCTCGCATGAAGAACTTCAACTATATACACTGAGGTCGCATGAAGACTCACAAGTCTATACACTCTCTCAGTGTACACACTTACTCATTTGCTGTTCTAAAGTGTATACATTTGTTGATATATGACTGAACTAACTAATCACATTTCCTTGTCTCTGCCTGCAGATGATACAGATTAATGATTGGGCACGTGAACCGAGGATGATACCTGGCACGTGATCTGAGCATGCTCTGGAAAGGGAGGGAACGAGACCCACTCGTGTGAAGGCCTAAAAGTCAGGTCGAATGCCATATAAAAGGGTGTCTTCTGCGATTAGATGGATAGAACTGGAGGAAAAGATGAAGTGAAGAATCCCTGAGCAGAAGAAGAAAAGAGAGAGCCTCCACGTTCCAGAAAGAAGATAGAGAGAAAAGATTTGAGAGTATTGCTGTGAGAGAAAAGCCTGAGTGAGAGAGAAGAGTCTAATTTACTTCTTCGGAAGCTACATTTGATTTTGGTTTTCTGAAACGATTGTTGTTCATCGTTGGTCTTGTTTACATTTATGTTTTTCTTTTCATTTCTTCATATCTCTGATTTCGAGTTGTTACCCTCCAGTGTTTGGAGGAAGGGAGAGTTACTCCGGTTCCCCTCTGGGCTACAGAGGAAGAGTGATCTGTGATCTCTGGTTTTGCCAAGTGACGGGTTGTCATTAGCATGTTCCCTTCGGGTTGGAGGAAGGGAGAGCCATCTCCGGTTCTGGTCTTGCTGGTAGCAGGTCCAGGTGTCAAGCTCTGTGTGTAGCAGAGTTTGGTTGAGGGATTTGTTTCCCTTGGTTGTTCAAGCTGTGTGGCAGCATATTGTTCGCAGACTGAGTCTGCAGTTTTCTAGCAGTGGCTAGTGGAATCCTCACTCTAGTTGGAGTGAGGGGTGGATGTAGATTGTGGGCTACAATCGAACCACCTTAAAATCTCTTGTCTTCTCTGTGGTTTGCTATTATCGTTTGTGCTCTCATTCTGCTTGGCATTGTGTTTGTGTGTGGACGGCCTCTTCCAATCGCACCTTATTATTCTGTCTTAGTCTCTCACTACGGTAGCTATACTGTTTAGCTATATCTGAATGGTTGTTTTTCAAAGTAGTGATTTTCCGCTGAAGTTTTCTAAATCGGGAGTGATCTATTCATCCCCCCCTTCTATATCACTCTTCGCTGCGCTAACATGCCCTAGAGAGAGAGAGGGAGGAGAGAGAGGGGGTCGCCCCTTTAGAGAGAGAGGGGGAGAGAGAGAGCTAGAGAGAGAGAATGAGAGGTAGAGAGAGGGGGGATTCTCACAATGGCTTTGTGGAATGTTTAATTCAAATTCTTCATTAGTCCACCAAGGGGGGGTTTGGGGTCCTATTTATAGGGACCCAAACTTTTACATGACAAGACTACCCCTGGCTTTACACATAAGGACCAAGCTGTCCAAAAAGCAACGAAGGGGTAGATGAAGACTAAAACATAAGGAAATGACTTAGAACATAGGATGATGACTCAAATAAATGGAAAAATTACATCAAAATGACTCAAACAAAAAGCAAGAAATACATCAAAAATGATCCAGGTAGGAAAGAAAAGGGTCGAGGGGGCCCTGCTCGACATGGAGCTCGATCCTATTCCTCGCCAGGAGGAAGTGAAGTCCCTAGCCAGAGAGAATCGTGGGTGATGTCTCCATCATCAATCCTCTCTTCCTCCAAACACGATGCAGGGAAAATGGAGAACCTCTCCCTTCCTCTAAGAAGACGTCAAGGGTAACAAAACTAGTATAGAAGGGATTAATGAAACAACTCAAAAATGAAAAATAAGATGAGACAATCACTCAAAAACAATGATAATGTAGCTTCCAGAGAAGCAGACTTTCAAGCTCAAATAAAAGATGATCACTCAGACACTTTCGTTTCTAGATAGGCTCTTCTCTCGAATAGGGAAATTTCGGCACACGCAGTTGTAGATATATATTTTTCCTCTCCTCTCTCTACTCAATGGATGATGTGTTGCGAATAAAGCAATAATATCACGAATGGACCAACGAAGCACAGTGAGAGGGGGAAGAAAACAGGGAATGACCGTGATCGCCACCAAAGCACAGCACGTGACTAGCGTACCGTACTTTGGAAAGGAAGGGGAGACACTCGCCTAGATGCAGCACTGGGAGGATGCACGGTCGGTGAAGAACTGCCTTAACGATACACGGTCCTACGATAGACCGCCTAAGAGTGCTGTCGAATGCGCGGGAAGAAGAACTCCTGGAGGATGGATGGCTTTAAGTGAACCGCAGAAGGAAGAAGGGCGGTGCAGAGGATGCCGCTCGTCTCCTTGAACGGGCCTAAAGGAACCGCGCAAGCCCACCACGCCAAGAGTTGCAAAAGGGTTCACCTCCACCCTCTCCAGCCGGCCAGAGGGGATGGGCCTCGTGCTGATGAAGTGCTGACCTGCAAAACAGTGTGAAGACAATGAAGAAATACCCAGATTAGAACTAAATGACGTAGTACGTGTTCATGTAAGAAGAATCAAGCATAAATAAATGGAAAGGGGAATACCTGGGGGGTTTTAAACCCCTAGGGTGAAAAAAAGTGGGTGGGTGTGTGCATGATGATGAAAACGAAGGAGGACGTGGAGAGGAAACAATGCATGCAATGAACAATAACGAAAGCTATAAAAAACACAGACGACTCAAACATCAACTACTCCCTGGACCGGAGGCTCGTATGGACGTAGAGAGCCTCCCTCCTTGGTGCTAGATCGCTCAAGAATATGGCAGGGCTTCGCCGTCGACCAAAATCTCCCCCCCTTTCGATGTCCGGCCACTAGGGTCTATTTATAGAGCCTAGAAAGCCAGCCTCGAAATTAGGGTTTTTAGGTATTTTCAGGTCGAGATTATAAAAGATAAATTATAGATATTATCATAATCTCTTATCCAGTCGAAACGGCATCAAAAATGGTTAATTATCCACGGAGAAATCATCAAAACAAACTGGGGATAAAGCCATGAATAAAAGAGATAAAAGCCTGTTAAAAAGCCTCATCCGACGGGATGAGCGGTCTTACGATAGACCGCGCAACATTTGGGCGGTCTGGTTCAGACCGTCCAAGCTGTCGGGGGAAATTCGGATAATCAGAAAATCAGCCCAATTATCTCTCTAACTGGCCGAAACGCCCGCCGTTGGACCCTCAAAGGTGAACGGTTCTAGTGAGACCGTTCTAGTGTAGAGCGGCCAATAGCCAACCGTTTCACCCTGTCTGTGATAATTCGGATAATTGGATAATTATCTGAGAAAATGGGCGTGCGTAGGACTCTGAGGTATAGGCGGTTGTAATAAGCCCGTCCATTGGTTTGAACGGTCCTAATAGGGCCGCACCACAGCCTGTCGGTGAATATTCAGAAAAGACCTCGGAAATTAACAAAATGTATGAACGGTCCATATTCAACCGCTCATCTTCTGAACGGCTGAGGTTGGGCCGTTTATGCTATGAAACGTTTAATTGACCAAAGCCAAGGCCCATTAAGCCCTGAATCGCCACGGACTTCACCAAGGAGGGAGACGACCCATAAAATGAGCCCAAGACGTGCCACTAAAAATGGCCCAATGAATGATGGACAACTCGAGGCATCCACTACTGGGAGTAACAGAAACGTCTCAAATTATCGGTATAAAACGGGTGTCAACAGCAGTGGCTTCAGATGCTCTCTCTTCGTCAGTCTTCAGTAGCACTCTCTTGCAGTCTTCAACCTCCTTTTTATAGCCAGATGATAGTGCGTGGGTAACACGATTCCCACCCAGTTCTTTACACAGATCTGATCCCTTTTTGATTCCACATGTCGGAACCATGGCGCTGTAGCAGTCCACGTGGCAGGATCATCCTTTATGTTCCTTGCCTTGGATCATGAGCCCTTAAACCTGGTACTTTGACTTCCACTTGTAGTATCCTCATAGGTTTTGGGTTCGCCGAACAAGTGCTCGACCAGGTAGCAAACCTGGCAGGCATATGGGAATATTAGCACAGACCTTATAGTCTAAGGTGTAAGCATGCACAGACCGTATAGCAAAATATGCTCAAACCATGAATAGAGTTTTGCAAGATATGCACAAACTATAAGCAACGTCGAACCATATACGCATAGACCAATGTGTATAAAGTAGTAAGTGCACCGACTGAAATATGCACCGAGATAGAAACTGCACCAACTACAAGTACCCTGATGCAAAGATTGCACAGACTTTGGTACGCATATGAGAAAGTATGCACAGACATTATTGCATAAGATAAAACAATGCACCGACTCTATATACCCAAAACTGCACCGACTCAATATGTGTAAAAACAATGCGAGACTTGCACAGACTTAGAATGCAGCATACTTCAATCATGCACAGTCATTAGACTCATAAACCTCTTATGCACAGACTTACCAAAGAAGTGTGCATAGACTTTATGTGCACGATGCGAGAGTTGCACCGACTTGATTGCGTGCAGCAACGATTATTGCACCGACTTGCTGTGCCTAGAGCTCAACATGCACGGACTTAGTCGCGTGCCTCAACAAAGGTTGCACTGACTTAACTAATGCATATACAGACATTGCAACGACTTAGTCGTGTGCAACAACGAAGGTTGCACCGACTTGATGAATGCATGCACAGACCCTATTCAGTTGAAATGCAGCATATGCACGGACTCAATACAGAATGAACTGAGTATGCACGGACCTTACCACCAAAAGACAACTTAGAGTAAAACCAGAGAGTGCAGTATATGAAGAATGTATAAAAGAAGAATGTATTAAGATAAACTATCATGATTGACTTATAGTGTATGACATCATCAAAACCGTAGGAGTGCAACAGTCTCCCCCTTTTTGATGATAAGTAAGTTGGTAGATCACATCTTTGACATTAAAGAGACACTTTGATCAGAGGCCGGAGTCCCCAGTTACTCAATGTGAGAACCGTATTACCTCTCTGTTAGAGAACAAAGTTAGTAACTGTGGGTTTTTACGTGAGGAGACACCTTGATCAGAGGCCAGACTCCCCAGTTACTCACCACTTTATTACCATTGCTCTGTCATGATCAACAATTTTGCACTTCTTAAACAGAGATAATCTGACACCTCATGTCTTAGGAAAATTTTCATTTCGTTTTGATGAAACACCCAGTTTCTCAATAATCAGACCATTGCTCTGAACATATAATTTTTGTTTTTATCCCCTTATATTTTTGATATGAAATGTTTGAAAGCAATACCTACCAGATGCACTCTTAAAGAATGTGTTCCTTGAAGTCTAGGCTTCAAGTTTTTACCAGATTTCATGACATAGAAGTTAGCTTGTTCCATGATCATGAAGTATGTAGGGAGATATACTTCTAACACCTTATCCAAGTCTCTGCTAAGTTACTAGATAAAAGATTCTAGCTGAGCTTTAGTTGTTCAGACTTAAGGATTTAAGACAAGTATGGAATTCTACTTGCTGTGAATGAGCTGAATTAAGTTTTTCATGAGAAGCAACAGCAACATACATCTCTCAAATGCTTTTGAATCAGTCAACCGTCACATACTTACCAACTTCCCCTCACAAAATGCAAGGATTTCTAAAGCAAAAGAAAAAAAACTTTTTCACAGAGACAACTCCCCCTCACTCAATGAATTGTTATTCAATTATGACATATTCAGTAAATGCAATTGCATAGACCCCTCATCTTAACAGCTCACATAAAGACAGAACTCCCCCTCACATTATGACATGATATGCAGACATACTTATGCTGAGTGGTTAAGGACACAAAGGAAAGACATGTTTTTCATGGAAGCAAAACATTTTATTCATGACAAAAAAAATGTAAATGCTGAAAATAAACTCATGAAGGCATTTTATTCATGGAGCTAAGATTTAAAAATACTTAACTCTCTCCTCAAAGATGTAAATTTGTCATTATCCAGTGACTTAGTGAAGATGTCAGCTATTTGGTTTGCAGTGCCTACATGGATTAATTCAAAAGTTCCTTTGGAAACCTCATCTCTAATAAAATGATGTCTGATTTCTATGTGTTTGGTTCGAGAATGCAAAACATGATTCTTGGCTAGATTGATGGCACTTGTATTGTCACAATATATGGGTGTGCACCCCAGATATACTTGATAGTCCTGAAGTTGGTGTTTGATTCATATGGCTTGTGTACCACAACTCCCTGCAGCAACGTACTCAGCCTCTGCAGTAGAGAGAGCCACAAAGTGTTGCTTCTTGGAGCCCCAAGAGACTAAACACCCACCTAGAAATTCACGATGTCCACTAGTGCTTTTTCTATCTAGCTTACACCCGGCATAATCTGCATCCGTATATGCAATAAGATCTAAAGTGTGAGATGCAGGAAACCATAAACCTAGGGTGTGTGTAGCAGATAAGTATCAGAAAATTCTTTTCACAACTGCTAAGTGTAATTCAGTGGGTCTAGATTGGTACCTAGCACACATTCCTACACTAAACTATATATCAGGTCTCGAGACAGTCAAATAGAGCAAGGATCCAATCATACCTCGGTATAGCTTTGCATCAACTTCTATACCTGATTCGTCTGCATCCAATGAAGTGTTAGTACCCATTGGTGTTGTGATGTGCTTCAGATTGTTCATACCAAACCTCTTGAGGATGTCCTGTGTGTATTTGGTCTAGTTAATGAAGCATCCATCCTCCAGCTATTGTACCTGCAAGCCGAGAAAATACTTCAATTCACCTACCAGGCTCATCTCAAACTCAGCAGACATTAAATGAGAAAATTCATTACATAGTTCAGTACTTGTTGAACCGAAAATAATGTCATCTACATATACCAGAACTATGATGAGGTCTTTATTCAAACTTTTGGTAAACAGAGTTTGATCCACCTTACCTCTGTGGTAGCCCTTGCTGATCAGAAATTCTGTCAGCCTCTCATACCAAGCTCGAGGAGCCTGCTTTAGACCGTATATGGCTTTATTCAACCTGAAAACTTGGTTAGGTTGAGGAGAAAATTGAAATCCGGGGGGTTGTTCTACAAAAACTTCTTCTTTAATAACACCATTTAAAACTACACTTTTAACATCCATATGTTGAAGTTTTATGTTTTAAGAATAAGCGAAAGCCAATAAAATCTTTATTACTTCCATCCTAGCAACATGTGCAAAGGATTCATCAAAATCAACTCCAAATTCTTAACAGTAGCCCTTGGCTACTAGTCTGGCTTTATTTATTGAAATAATTCCATCCTCATTCATTTTATTCTTAAAGACCCACTTAGTTCCTATGACATTTGTATTTTCTGGTCTCGGAACTAGCTCCCAGACATTATTTCATTCAAATTGACCTAACTCCTCACACATAGCATTAACCCATGATGCATCATTGAAAGCCTCTTCTACTGATTTGGGTTCAATCTAAGAAACCAAAGTAACTAGGTCTTGATTATAAACATTTCTAAGATAAGACCTTGTCCTAGGGGGATCTCTTAAGCTGCCTATAAGGTTATCTATAGGATGATCTTTCAAAAATCTCACATTGATTGAAGACTCACCTAATTCATCTGATCTTACTTGATTGGGAGCGCTTGATGCGTCAGATGGTTCAGCTTCTTCATTCTTCTTGTCCTCTATGAATTCTCCATCATCTTTCGTGCACCTATCATCATCATCCACTTTAGTGTCATTGTTCATTTCATAAAATATGACATGAGGTGTTTCTTCTACAGTCTGATTTGTACTATTGAAAACCCTATATGCCCTAGTTGTTTCAGAGTAACCTAGAAAAATTCCTGGATTACTCCTTGCATCAAATTTATCTAGGTCCTTTTTGTTGTTGTTATGAATGAAGCATTTTGAACCAAAGATTCTAAAATATGAAACATTTGGCTTCTTACCTTTCAAGAGTTCATAGGGAGTTTTTGATGGGGGCATCTCTCGCCCTTCATATTTTTTTTACAACTTCGATTGCTTGCTAGCATAGCTCCATTGTGTCCGTCATATTTCTCTGAGTCGAGTCATGTAATTTTCATATTTTCTTTGAGTCATAATCATGTAATTTTCCTTTTATTTGAGTCTTGTACCTAGGTTATTGAGTCATTTCCCTAAGTTTGAGTCTCATTAGGCTAATGAGTTTGCTATTGGGCCTATTTCTTTGGGCTAGGCCCATGGGCGCCCCCTCTTCCTTCGATTATTTGTTAGTGTGCTAAAAGTCAGGGACTTATGTGAAAATGTGGGATTCCTATAAATAGGACCCCAATCCCTCATTTGGAAGCTAATGAATTATTGAGTGAAAATTATCCACAAGAATTGTGCCTCCTTCCCTAGCTCTCTCTCTATTTCTCTCTCTCTCTAAAGGGGACGAACCCCATTCTGATGCGGGACGAGACCACGGACACGACAAGCTCGTGACTGCCCCTTAACGAGGGAAGCGTCGGATGTGCGCGGTTGAGAAACCGGCTGTGAGCTAGGGTGGTCGGCTCTCACTTGTGCCCGGATCGGGTCACGGGACGGTAACGCTCTCTCTCGCAGCAGCGGTGATATAAATAGAAAGCGAGCTAATTACCCTATCATGCTCTCTAGCAGTGGCATAAGCAAGTATATATGAAAATTAAGCAAAATGCCAAGTAAGGGAGCTAATGCGATACCTCCACGCGCTCGGCGTGGGGACGACGGGCCCAGCCGAACTCGTGCTCCCGGGATAGTTAATACATGAATATTACAGCAATGGAAATATGCCCACTCCACGCAGGGAGGTAAAGGGCGACACCAGGGGCCCGGGAGGACCGAATTCGGGATGACGGGCAGCTTCGTGTGTTGATTCGGCTACACGCGTGATCACGACCGTGGGGCCCACGTGCTGTCTGGAGGGGCCGTGTGGGACCCGGTGGCGCCGCTGTAGTGTGGACACTTAGGGAAGTGTTCCCTGGGCTGACGGCACACCGGAACGTCGCCCGGGGGTCGGGCGGTTCCGATCGACATCCGTCGGGTTTGCTGTTCACAGACTGGTGGTTGCTGTTTTGCAGCGCGCGCTCCGGCAAGAATGGACGCTGCGATCAGCCCCGATGTCGGATCGACACGAGACTGGCGCCGTTGGAAAGCTAGCTTGCAGTTCTTCAACCTAGGCCTAAAGATCTGG
This sequence comes from Amorphophallus konjac, assembly GCA_022559845.1. Lineage (NCBI taxonomy): Eukaryota > Viridiplantae > Streptophyta > Magnoliopsida > Alismatales > Araceae > Amorphophallus > Amorphophallus konjac. The sequence goes on from CM040120.1 coordinate 413,049,627, forward strand.
CCTGGATATGCTCGGATCTTGACTTATGGAATTTTCAATCTCCTGTTATACAGTTCCTGAAATCACAGGTCAGCAGAGAACTTTCCTGTTGATTGCCTTTTACCGCAAGGGAGAGGTTCGAATATGGGGTTCTGTTCTTCAGCAAAGTTGTTGAAAATTGAGCTGGAAAGACGGCAAAATTGGTTTGGACACGTTTGGATGTGTCTATCATTTTCTGTGAGTTGTTTAATGGACGAAGGTAGGATCTGGAAATGGGCTGACAACTCTGTAGCTTTGGTAGAACATGAATTTTTAAAAATAGGTAGAAGGATGATAAAAATTTAAGAAACATTGTGGTGGTAGGGGACGATGGACAGAACGCCCAGTTAAATTGGGAGGTCTAACAAAAATCAAAAGGGTGGTCGAAGGTGGAGAACTCAGGGCTACTGTCACTATAGACAGTGACAGAACAGATCTGAGATTGAGAGATGAACGAAAAGGTAAAAATATGAAGCGGTGGATTTTGAACCTGATATTTTTTGTGGAGAAGGGGCTAGAAGATAGGAACCAACCCTCAAAATTTCAAATCGATCTGAACTCATGGCCGGCTTCAGGAATTCACGAACTGCACCTCTGTCCAGCAGGACAGAAACTTGATGACGATTCCACGACGGCTCGAAGGCGGCACGAACGGCGGCGGCGGCAGCACAGACGATCACCGGAGGTTGAGAGGGGATGAAGGGAGATATATACACTCTAGATCTGGGGTTGGGGATGGAAGAATAGCAGGGGAAGAGAGAGGGGCGCACCAAGCTTCAAGCCTTGCAACAAAATTCTGATTTTTTCATTGCTTTTCTCATGAAAATACAACATTATATATGCTAGGTGTCTAATCTATTCTAGACCCTTGGATCAAGGGCTGGGGCTTGAAGGGCTGGGATGTAGTTTGAACAACTTTGAACAACACATTAAAAGCCTAATAAACAATATGGTTCGCCCCCCCCCCCCCCCTTTAAGAAGACAAATTAGAATTGTCTTCTTTATTTAAATCTAGGTCCAAGTCCAAGGTTGGACCATGGACCAGCCCCCTTGGGCCCGGGAGTCCAAGTGGACCAATAAGGAAGAGGGAGGGGGCCCCTGCAGGGCCTACATGCACCTTTGCAAAGAAACCCAATGGCCTTTTGCAAATAAACCCACTAAGACCTACAATTGTGTACCCATATATCACAAGGGTATACATACAAATATAAAAGGACGTAAATACGAACACAATGTGAGCAGGCTGACGTTGATGTCCCCATCAATTCTCCCAGGGTGGGAGGAACTCGACCCCGTCGAGTAAGGGTATGGCTGCTCTGGTACTCCGGCGGATCCGTCACCGTGCCAAGTAGCGCGGGTATGCTCCACTCCAAGCGATCGTCACCTGCTCATTCCATATATACTCGATATACGAACTGCTATGGGCTAAAGGTGGTCACTCCGAAGGGGCACTCTCAAAAAGGAAGGAAGCAGCTCGAAGACTCACTAGGAATCACCGCTGAGTCCCTATAGGTGACTGATCCGGGTATAGAAGTAGAACCGATCCCATACTCATCAAGTGAGTCCAATCACCTCTTACTCATAAGAGAACGACAACGAGCTTGCACAAGACACATGCAGACTCACCATGCACTAACACACGTATGCAAACCACACAAACAATCGACTCAAAACACACCACTCAAAACAAACCACACAAGGAAAACACACCGACTTATGCATGACTCTAGACGAAGGTGGTAGCATCAAACCCACTAGGTGGCTGCATCCTAGGCGGCAGGAGAGCCGTCCTGCTCTTCCCCTCCCAAGGCATAGTACTCCTCGGCTAGTGCCTCATCGGCCTCGTAATCAACACACTCAGGCTCGGGAGGTACGGATCCTCCAACACCTAAGGCTAGGGTGGTGCGAGCGGGACACTCGCTGGCAATGTGGCCAAACCCATGACAGTGGAAACACTGCACTCTCGACCGACTACTCTCTCCTATAAAAGGGGCCTTACCCTTATCATCCCGTCGGGTAGAGGGTGTAAGCAGTAATGGGGGAGATGTAGGTGCTTTGGACAATAGTGGAGGGGGTGCCGGTGCCAGAGGACGGGCTATAGGAGCCGGGGAACGGGCAACGGGTGCCGGTGGTTGGGGTGGAAATAGATCCCGGGGTGGAGGAGGATGAGGCCGTGGAGCGAATTGCTCCTGACGGGTGGACTCCTGAGGTCGAGCCATGGGAGGCCACTGATGTGGGCCTATGGAGTGACGGGGCTCGGCACTACGGAGAGGGGTGGGGCCCAACCGATGGCTAGACTCAAACTCTCCCTCAAATTGCTCCATCTCGAGAGCAACCTGGTATGCCTCTTCCAACGTCTTGGCATTGCGGCGGAAAAGCTCATACTGGTAGTGTGGCCGCAAACCACGTCGAAAGCGGGACACGGGCATGGTACTCTCCTCCGCGACACCACATCGTAGAAAGTACTCATCAAACTCCGCGATGTATTCAGAGACGGACCAGTCTCCCTGGCTAAGACTTTGCCATCTATCTATGAGTCGCTGGCGGTATGTGGGAGGAAGGTACTTTTGCCGAAGTTTATTCTTCATCTCGGCCCATGTGTCGATCGGGGGTTCTAACCGCTGAAGTAGTAGGCTCTCCACATTCTTCCAATAGGTTTGTGCCTGCCCCATGAGTTTCATGGTGGCGAATCGGACCCTTCGACGCTCCGACATATCATACCACTCAAAGTAACGGTCCATGCCGAACTCCCAATCTAGGTAGACTTTCGGATCCAAAGACCCGTAAAAAGCGGGAGGGTCCGCTCACACGGTCTTAAGGACCCTATCATCATCCTCATCTCGTTGTGGATGAAAACCACGACGGTGTTGACCATATCCCTCGTAGGCATTGTCGGAACCATAGTCCTCGAGACCAAGGTCACGGTGCGGTAGTTGGGGAACCCGAGGAAGGGCGGGTGGAGGAGCCTGTGGTGGCTGGTTTTGGGCCGCGGGAGCGGCCTGGACTTGGGCCATGGGAGCGGGTTGGACTTGGGCCACCGCGGGAGGAGGTGCGGGTGGGCCTTGGGCTGCCCCCGGAGGGTCCCCGTGTGATATCCTATCTAACCGCCCAACGAGGTCTTGGACCGACCTGTCGGAGGTCTCCAAGCGCCCCTCCATGGCTCTAAGGTGACCATCCATATTATCGGAGAAAGTCCGAAAGTTAGCATCGGATTGGTCCAACCTAGTCATAATGGCCATCATCGCCTCTTGTAAGGAGTGGAAGTCTCCCGAGGTATCCCGTGGGTTGGCCATAGGTGGTGGTGGGGGTGAGTACTGAGTACCCCGACGAGTGGGCATGCAAACACACCGACTAGAAGACGCCGACTAAAGCAAAACACACTAATGCAAAATGATGCACCTAGACTTAACCAAAACGCGGTACGCGACGGAGATAATCGACCCGAAGGTCACTCGCACAAGTGTGCGGCCTTCCCGATAGGCGTAGCCTAACGTTCGGACAACACCTTTTGATATACCGGGTTATTGGGATGCGATGCAAAAGACACTTTTTTTTTGTTTTAAAACAATGATGATCCTAGACTCGACTTAAACCGACTAATGACTCGATGTAAATGACACTCTTTTTTTTTGACACCCTAGACTCAAACTCGCTCTGATACCAAATTGATGCGGGACGAGACCACGGACACGACAAGCTCGTGACTGCCCCTTAACGAGGGAAGCGTCATATGTGCGCGGTTGAGAAACCGGCTGTGAGCTAGGGTGGTCGGCTCTCACTTGTGCCCGGATCGGGTCACGGGACGGTAACGCTCTCTCTCGCAGCAGCGGTGATATAAATAGAAAGCGAGCTAATTACCCTATCATGCTCTCTAGCAGTGGCATAAGCAAGTATATATGAAAATTAAGCAAAATGCCAAGTAAGGGAGCGAATGCGATACCTCCACGCGCTCGGCGTGGGGACGACGGGCCCGGCCGAACTCGTGCTCCCGGGACAGTTAATACATGAATATTACAGCAATGGAAATATGCCCACTCCACGCAGGGAGGTAAAGGGCGACACCAGGGGCCCGGGAGGACCGAATTCGGGATGACGGGCAGCTTCGTGTGTTGATTCGGCTACACGCGTGATCACGACCGTGGGGCCCACGTGCTATCTGGAGGGGCCGTGTGGGACCCGGTGGCGCCGCTGTAGTGTGGACACTTAGGAAAGTGTTCCCTGGGCTGGCGGCACACCGGAACGTCACCCGGGGGTCGGGCGGTTCCGATCGGCACCCGTCGGTTTTGCTGTCCACGGACTGGTGGTTGCTGTTTTGCAGCGCACGCTCCGGCGAGAATGGACGCTGCGATCAGCCCCGATGTCGGATCGACACGAGACTGGCGCCGTTGGAAAGCTAGCTTGAAGTTCTTCAACCTAGGCCTAAAGATCTGGCCTGGATATGCTCGGATCTTGACTTATGGAATTTTCAATCTCCTGTTATACAGTTCCTGAAATCACAGGTCAGCAAAGAACTTTCCTGTTGATTGCCTTTGACCGCGAGGGAGACGTTCGAATATGGGGTTGTGTTCTTCAGCAAAGTTGTTGAAAATTGAGCTGGAAAGACGGAAAAATTGGTTTAGACACGTTTGGATGTGTCTATGATTTTCTGTGATTTGTTTAATGGATGAAGGTCAGATCTGGAAATGGGCTGACAACACTATAGCTTCGGTAGAACATGAATTTTAAAAATAGGTAGAACGATGATAAAAATTTAAGTAACATTGTGGTGGTAGGGGACGATGGACAGAACGCCCAGTTAAATTGGGAGGTCTAACAAAAATCAAAAGGGTGGTCGAAGGTGGAGAACTCAGGGCTACTGTCACTGTAGATAGTGACAGAACAGATCTGAGATTGAGAGATGAACGAAAAGGTAAAAATATGAAACAGTGGATTTTGAACCTAATTGTTTTTGTGGAGAAGGGGCTAGAAGATAGGAACCAACCCTCAAAATTTTAAATCGATCTGAACTCGTGGCCGGCTTCAGGAATTCACGAACTACATCTCTGTCCAGCAGGGCAGAAACTTGATGACGATTCCACGGCGGCTCGAAGGCGGCACGAACGGCGGCGGCGGCGGCACAGACGATCACCAGAGGTTGGGAGGGGATGAAGGGAGATAGATACACTCTAGATCTGGGGTTGGGGATGGAAGAACATTAGGGGAAGAGAGAGGGGTGCACCAAGCTTCAAGCCTTGCAACAAAATTCTGATTTTTTCATTGCTTTTCTCATGAAAATACAACATTATATATGCTAGGTGTCTAATCTATTCTAGACCCTTGGATCAAGGGCTGGGACTTGAAGGGCTGGGATGTGGTTTGAACAACTTTGAACAACACATTAAAAGCCTACTAAACTATATGGTTCGCCCCCCCCCCCCCCCCCCCCCTTTAAGAAGACAAATTAGAATTGTCTTCTTTATTTAAATCTAGGTCCAAGTCCAAGGTTGGACCATGGACCAGCCCCCTTGGGCCCGGGAGTCCAAGTGGACCAATAAGGAGGAGGGAGGGGGCCCCTGCAAGGCCTGCATGCACCTTTGTAAAGAAACCCAATGGCCTTTTACAAATAAACCCACTAAGACCTACAATTGTGTACCCATATATCACAAGGGTATACATACAAATATAAAAGGACGTAAATGCGAACACAATGTGAGCGGGCTGACGTTGATGTCCCCATCACATTCTCTCTCCTCCCCACCCCCAATTTCAAAATTCACTCTCTCTCCTCCCTATTCACCTCTCATTAAGACCCCTCCCCCTTCTGCATACCTCCCATTTCATTCCCCTCCAACCCCTAGGTGGAATCCCCTTCTCCTAGGCACCTCTCCCTCCTCCCAAGCAACCTTTCCCCTTCCCCATACAACCTTTCATTTTCCCAAGGGAGAATCCCTTCTCCCAAGCACCCCTTCCCCTCCCCAACGCAACCCTTCCCATTCCCTAGGCCCCCATTAACCCCTCCATTAACCCACCATTCAAACCAAAGGAGAGATCTCTCCTCCCTCTCTCCTTCCCAACCCAAATTCGTAGCTCCTCCTCCCTCCACTTGCTAGACCACCTCCCAGCCCCCTTTCTACCCCTCCCACACCTTGAATCACCCCCTAACAGACCCCCACATAGTTAGGTGTCACCCCCACACCCATCCACCCCATTTCCCCTCCCATATACCCCATTCCCCCCCGTCATCTTCAACATACAGTTCCAAGTTGCAGATCTGCAGAAGAGTAGCAGCTTGCCGAGGCGACCGCGGTTTCCTCCGGACGTTTATGAAGGATCAAGAGCCATCTTTGGAAGTGTCCCCCAGTCCTCTTCGCAACGGCGGTGGTCCCACCCCGTTCTGAGTTTGTGATCGCCCAGGGGAGTCATTCTTCCTCGATTGTGCAAAGTTGTTCGGACAGAAGACCAGAGCCGGAGTGGAAGATCTGAAGCGGCCATCCTCTTGTGAATCTGAGCAGGAGTTCTTCATCAAAAATCTTTTTACTCTGAGTCTTCTTTCATCCCCAAGAAGTAGAGCTCAGTTTGGCATCCGGATCTAGAAGTTATCAATTTTCTCCCACCGGGCATGCAGTTCTGCTTCCACTCTGTCGGCATCGACCACCTTCAGTGTTTGAGCTCTATCGGCCATCTCCGACCATATCTGGTAGCCCCGTCAGTTTCGTTGCAAAGACAACTCGTCAACGGAACCAACGACTTCAGCGGTGCCTGATTCCGAGGTCAGGAGCGATCGCAGCATCCTCGTCTTCCCACTGCTAAGAACCTGTTACAGTCTGCGCAATAGACCTGCCACCCTGTTCAACCGTCTGCCCCGACCAGAATCGGCGTCCACAGAAATCAAGAAAATTCAAGCTTCATCCCGATCCAATTACGAAGAGATCCCCACTAGTCTTCTCTTCAGAAAAAATCAGGAGTGGTCAAAAAGTCAAGAACAACAGGCGACTGTCCAGAATCACAGAGGGGGGGGCAGATTCGGCATCGGCTTCTTCTCTTGTGTTTTCATCGCTTTCTCCCCTCCCCGCTTGGCCGGCTGAAGGCCCCTCCCTGTGTGGAGGTAGTAATTGGGTGTATTCTTTGGTTTCCTTTCCCCAAGATCCCCCCCTTTGCATGGGGTGTGGTGCATGTAATTTAAAATTTCAGGTCGAAGCTTCTCCGGCGCGGCGTGCGAGTAAGCCCACGCTTCCTCGCTCACCCTCGTCTCCGGCCAGGATCGGTGTCTTCACACCGATCAGGTGAGCCACTGCACACTCCTCTTTGCTGAAATTCCCTTCCTTAATTAGTATCGCATCTTAGTGCCGTCGGTGGTAAGTGGAGCGCCCGAACCCGAATTTGCTTATGATTGAGTAACTACCGCGGGTGAGTTGCGAGAGAGCCATTAACACCCACGCCCTCGGTGTGCTGGCCGCCTACGAGAGTGGGCATCCTAGGACCCTTGAGAGGTCCAATCCAAAGCTAGCCAACCCCCGGAGCAGCTAGGGCCCGTCCTGGACCCTCACCACTATCACCGGTTTGCCTACGAGCACGAGAGTGCGCTTAGCGGGTGAGCCCGCCCAAGTAAAGTCACCGGTTCATGCGTTGGTTGCTTGCTAGGTCCAAGGGTCATTTGATCGTGTGATTATCACCCCAAGGTGGTGTCACATCAAGTGGTATCAGAGTAAGTTCATAACTTGTCTCTCCACAAGTTGGTCCTAGGGCATGTTTATGCATTTAGAGTCCTCGGTTGCATCTCCCATGTCCACTAGAATGGCCACTTCATACCCGTTATATCCATCCCCATCAACTTTCCCAAGAAGCCCAAATCCTCATGGAAGCTCCATTGCCAACAAAGTGGGTAGCAACACCTCTATTATAGAAGTCCTACCTAATGTCCTTAATCGGCTTGAAGATATCATGTCTCGACTCGACCGACTTGATGGAAATAGCCGTGCACCAAGAGTGAATGAGAGTGACCTTTGGGGAAATCTAGAAACCATATTATTAGAACACTTGAAAATCAAAACCCCCGCCTTTGATGGATCCAACAGCCCAAGCCTTTACCTAGATTGAGAGATTTCCCTAGACCAATTCTTTAAAAGTTGCCCCTTGAACGAAGGAAGGAGAATGAGGCTAGCCAAGGCACACCTCTCCAAACAAGCTAAAACTCATTGGTTAGTTGTGGAAGGTTTAAGAAGGATCCACAGGGAGGCCCCCATTAGCACTTGGGATGAGATGAAGGTCGAGCTTAGGAAAACCTACACTCTCCAACCCTCTCCCTCCTACTCAAATCACAAAAGCCCAAGGAGCACTTCAACTCCTTCATCCCCACCCGGTCAATCCAAGATCCCAATCACCCATTCCCCATCACTTCCCATCTCTCCTACCCCAACCACTACATTTACACCCCACCTCCAAGTCCACACCACAACCATAGGTCCCCATACCCAATTGGGCCCCATGGCCAACTCTCCACCTAGGCCCATGGTAACCCCCACCACTACCTCTCCATCACACCCAAAAAGGGACACTCCTCCCAAAACCAATCAACCCAAACCCTTTCAACCCCCCCATCTTCCTCTCCCTACCCCAATCCAACTCCCACCAAAGCCTCCACTACTACCCTCACCTATCCTAACCCAAGTTTCCCACTACCTACCACCCCGGATACACCATGCCCCAATCATCACCACACCCTCAAAAGCCCCTCTCACCTCCTTGGAAGAAGAACCCATACCCCACCCCATAGTGGTGAACACTTCAAACCCACTCTCCACCTTGGAGGAAACCCAAGCCCAAATTGAAGAAGAAACAACACACGAGGGTCTTCACCTTACATCACCATCTCTAGTTGGAGTCAATCTCATCTTAGGGGAAACCCTTGTTAGTTGGCTAAAGAAGAGCCCAATAAGAGAGATCACGGCCCACGATTTCCCACCCATGAAGGAAAACCATCCCATAGTGCCCATCTCCTCTTATCACACCACAATCTAAGCATCTTATCAAGTAGAGACCTTAGAGGATTTTCTTAGAGGCTTATCATGGCAAATTGAGTTCACTAGCATGTTGACCCCTATGGCCGAACAACCTAGGAGCCTTGGCCTCCTACACCTATGCATCGGGTCAATCACCTCAGTCTATACCATTGGTTGCTACACTAGCGACCTCCTTTTCCTTCTCCCTATGGTAGAAGAACCCATCTCGATCCACTCCCCTACCATTGAGATCCCAAATACTTTGATCGGCCAACCCACTAGAAACCTTGGCCCAATTACCTTGGAGAAGGATGACTCACAATTTGGGAACCTTGAAGACATAGAGTGCCTCCCTCTAGGAAGACCTTTCCACGACCCCTTTGATCCCTTCCTATGGGAGTCTAGTTCCCCGTGTGACCCAATCACCTTATCCACCACCCATCATTCCCTATCCCAACCCACCATGTTAGACCTAATTCACCCCATCCTAGACCCGGGTTACACCTTGGGAACCATGACCTTGGGCCACATACCCCTAGGTAATAAGGTTGTGCCCCACTCCATGATGACCACCTTCTTAGATCCATTCGATCCTTTCCAATGGCAGTTAAAGGGTTGTCCCACACCTATACACATGAAAATCACCTATAGGAAAAATATGCATGTGTCTAGGCTTACCACACCACTTGGCATGAACACTATGTTGGGTCCATTCATTCATATCACCCACATGTCAAGTGGAAAGCATGAGTGGTCCATATTCGGATGTAATGGGCCACCATCATTCATCATAAGTCTTAAACATGTTAGGTGCATTCACGGATGTCCGGGTCCTCCGGCACTCATCACACCCACACATGAAAGGGACATCTATGGCTGCCCCGGCCCTCCCTCACTTCACATTGGTCATACACATGTCAAAGGCATCTACGGATGTCCGGGTCCCCTGATATTTACCACCACTTTGCATGATAGGGCCACCTACGGATGCCCCGGTCCACCTAGGTTGACCGAAGTCTACACTGCGTCATTACATGATAGGTCTACTTTTGGTTGCCCCGGTCCCCCTTTGCATACCACACACTTCCCACCCACACTTCACCGTAGCTCAAGGCATACTCATTCAAGCAAGCATCTAGCAATGGGCGGTGAGGATCGTAATGAGCGGGCAAAAACTCACGAGTGGCACTTTGAATTCCAAGAAGGCAACCTCACGATGGTGACTTTGGAATGGCTCTACCTTAGGGCCACCTCCAAATCGAGGGCACGAGGACTTGGACCTTCCATGTTCCAAGTGGCTTTGGCAACCTGGCTTACGGGTTGGATTTACTCATGGGATTTTGGGATATACCTCACTTTTCACGTAACGGATCTAGCACCCTCTAAGGGCACCGCGGTAGATCCTAGTGAGCACCTTGAGCCTACCCCCATCTTTGTGAGTGACACCCTCAGAGAGCTTCCACATAACAGCTTGAGAGTCCGACGTGCGCACACGGAGGCAATACTGGGCAAGCAAGGTACTATCATCGGCAAGAGGGTGTGTCCAAGCCACCTTGAGAAGTTGAAGCGTCGTCCCCTGGTTGCGAACACGAGGTTGAGTTTGGAGGTTGTAGCTTGCTCGGAGTTGCGTTGGAGGACCTCTTCCCCGGCGGACTCATACTCGACGGAGTTGAGTTCTTCGTACCCCGGGGGTATGATGGGGGCATCTCTCGCCCTTCATATTTTTTTTACAACTTCGACTGCTTGCTAGCATAGCTCCATTGTGTCCGTCATATTTCTCTGAGTCGAGTCATGCAATTTTTATATTTTCTTTGAGTCATAATCATGTAATTTTCCTTTTATTTGAGTCTTGTACCTAGATTATTGAGTCATTTCCCTAAGTTTGAGTCTCATTAGGCTAATGAGTTTGCTATTGGGCCTATTTCTTTGGGCTAGGCCCATGGGCGCCCCCCTTCCTTCGGTTATTTGTTAGTGTGTTAAAAGTCAGGGACTTATGTGAAAATGTGGGATTCCTATAAATAGGACCCCAATCCCTCATTTGGAAGCTAATGAATTATTGAGTGAAAATTATCCACAAGAATTGTGCCTCCTTCTCTCTCTAGCTCTCTCTCTATTTCTCTCTCTCTCTAAAGGGGGCGAACCCCATTCTCTCTCCTCCCCACCCCCAATATCGAAATACACTCTCTCTCCTCCCTATTCACCTCTCATTAAGACCCCTGCCCCTTCCCCATACCTCCCATTTAATTCCCCTCCAACCCCTAGGTGGAATCCCCTTCTCCTAGGCACCTTTCCCCTTCCCCTCCCTCCTCCCAAGCAACCTTTCCCCTTCCCCATACAACCTTTCATTTTCCCAAGGGAGAATCCCTTCTCCCAAGTACCCCTTCCCCTCCCCAAGGCAACCCTTCCCATTCCCTAGGCCCCCATTAACCCCTCCATTAACCCACCATTCAAATCAAAGGAGAGATCTCTCCTCCCTCTCTCCTTCCCAACCCAAATTCGTAGCTCCTCCTCCCTCCACTTGCTAGACCACCTCCCAGCCCCCTTTCTACCCCTCCCACACCTTGAATCACCCCCTAACAGACCCCCACATAGTCAGGTGTCACTCCCACACCCATCCACCCCATTTCCCCTCCCATATACCCCATTCCCCCCCGTCATCTTTAACATACAGTTCCAAGTTGCAGATCTGTAGAAGAGTAGCAGCTTGCCGAGGCGGCCGCGGTTTCCTCTGGACGTTTCTGAAGGATCAAGAGCCATCGTTGGAAGCTTCTCCCAGTCCTCTTCGCAACGGCAGTGGTCCCACCCCGTTCTGAGTTTGTGATCGCCCAGGGGAGTCATTCTTCCTCGATTGCGCAAAGCTATTCGGACAGAAGACCAGAGCCGGAGTGGAAGATCTGTAGCGGCCATCCTCCTGGGAATCTAAGCAGGAGTTCTTCATCAAAAATCTTTTTACTCTGCGTCTTCTTTCATCCCCAAGAAGCAGAGCTCAGTTTGGCGTCCGGATCCAGAAGTTATCAATTTTCTCCCACCGGGCATGCAGTTCTGCTTCCACTCTGTTGGCATCGACCACCTTCAGTGTTTGAGCTCTACCGGCCATCTCCGACCATATCTGGTAGCCCCGTCAGTTTCGTTGCAAAGACAACTCGTCAACGGAACCAACTACTTCAGTGGTGCCTGATTCCGAGGTCGGGAGCGGTCGCAGCATCCTCGTCTTCCCACTGCTGAGAACCTGTTACAGTCTGCGCAATAGACCTGCCACCCTGTTCAACCGTCTGCCCCGACCAGAATCGGCGTCCACAGAAATCAAGAAAATTCAAGCTTCATCCCGATCCAGTTACAAAGAGATCCCCACTAGTCTTGTCTTCAGTAAAAATCAGGAGTGGTCAAAAAGTCAAGAACAACAGGCTACTGTCCAGAATCGCAGAGGGGGGGGGGGCAGATTCGGCATCGGCTTCTTCTCTTGTGTTTTCATCGCTTTCTCCCCTCCCCGCTTGGCCGGCTGAAGGCCCCTCCCTGTGTGGAGGTAATAATTGGGTGTATTCTTTGGTTTCCCTTCCCCAAGATCCCCCCCTTGCATGGGGTGTAGTGCATGTAATTTAAAATTTCAGGTCGAAGCTTCCCCGGCGCGGCGTGCGGGTAAGCCCACGCTTCCTCGCTCGCCCTCGTCTCCGGCCGGGATCGGTGTCTTCACACCGATCAGGTGAGCCACTGCACACTCCTCTTTGCTAAAATTCCCTTCCTTAATTAGTATCGCATCTTAGTGCCGTCGGTGGTAAGTCGAGCGCCCGAACCCGAATTTGCTTATGATTGAGTAACTACCGCGGGTGAGTTGCGAGAGAGCCATTAACACCCACGCCCTCGGCGTGCTGGCCGCCTACGAGAGTGGGCATCCTAGGACCCTTGAGAGGTCCAATCCAAAGCTAGCCAACCCCCGGAGCAGCTAGGGCCCGTCCCGGACTCTCACCACTATCACCAGTTTGCCTACGGGCACGAGAGTGCGCTTAGCGGGTGAGCCCGCCCGAGTAAAGTCACCGGTTCGTACGTTGGTTGCTTGCTAGGTCCAAGGGTCATTTGATCGTGTGATTATCACCCCAAGGTGGTGTCACATCAGTTTTCTTATGGATGGTTCTTACCAAGGCTCTGTTGATGATGTAACAAGCGTTATTAGCTGCCTCTGCCCAAAAACTTCTGGGAAGTTGACTCTCCATGAGCATAGTTCTTGCCATCTCAATGATTGTGTGGTTTCTTCTCTCCACTATGCCATTCTGCTCCGGAGTCCTAGGAGAAGTAAATCTGTGAGTTAGTCCTTCATTGTTATAGAATTCAGAAATATATAGAGTTTTCAAATTCTCCCCCATGATCAGATTGAATCATGGAAATGCTGTGAGTTCCTTCTTGTTTGACTTTATTGAAGAGATGTTCAAACTTCTGAAAAGCTTCATTTTTATTTATTAGGAAAAATAACCAAGAATATCTAGTGAAATCATCTACAATTACAAACCCAAATCTCTTCCCATTTAGACTTTGAGTCCTGGTTGGGCCAAAGAGATCCATATGCAAGAGCTCCATTGGCTGGGAAGACAAGGGCTCGGATCTGAGCTTAAATGATTTGCGGGTTTGTTTGCCTAGAGCACAGGCATCACAGGTTTTAGAAATGGAGCTGAATTTAATCCTAGGCATGCCTCTAACTACGTCTTTTTTTGCTAGTTTATTCAAAGAAGAGAAGCTAGCATGACCTAACTGTCTATGCCAAATAAAAGCATTGTTTTCAAGATCAGCAGACAAACAGAGATTTAACTCAGATTTATCATCTAAGTCCACAATGTAGACATTATTGACTCTATTAGCTACAAACTTCACACTGTCAGATTTTATTTCCAAAATTTTGCAAGAGTCGTTATCAAACACAACTCTGTGACCCTTATCACATAGCTGACTAATACTAATCAAGTTGTGTTGAAGACCTTCAACGAGCAGAACATTCTCAATAGTTTTTGAGGTAAACTTACCAACTGTTCCTGTTCCGATAATCATACCTCTGTTCTTTCCTCCAAATTTGACCAGACCCCCTACCTTCATTTTCAGCTTACTGAATTTGGATCGGTCACCTGTCATGTGCCTGGAGCAGCCACTATCCATGTACCACCGGCTGTGCGGCTGCTAGGCAAACCTGCATAAACAAATCAAGCAAGATGGTTTGGAACCCAAAAAAGATTGGGTACAAAAGCATTGCCAAATCCTTTAAGAAGGGTCCTTGGAATCCAAAACTGTTTCACATTATTTTTTTCCCATGTTTTTGACAGTTTTGTTGAAATTATAATTAGAATTCCGTCCATTTGGTCTAAAGGTGTGGAATCTATTCCTGTTATTGGACTGTTCATTCCTTGGGTATTCATTGTACCAAGATTGTCTAGGGGAGTCAAATTTATTAGAATATTTCTGTGGATATGCAGGACTTCCCCAGTTAGTTTTGTACTGGCCCATTCTATTATAGAAGTTGAAGTTTCTGTTCTGACTCACATGCCTTGACATGTTAGCATTCATGTTCTGGTGAATAAGCATAGGGGGTTGCTTAGCAAAGGTCTTAGCAGTTTTAGATTGTTGTCCAGTATTTTTTGTTGGATTTTCTTTTAGATGCTGAACATTTTGAGCATTGTTGGATTTGGATGGTGTGTCCGGTTTTTCTTTCCCTTTTTTTGGACAGAATGTCACAGTTTTGTACTCAAAGGATTTCTTGTTTGTTGGGTTATAGCCTAAACCCTCTCTATTGAAATTAACCCTAGCACCTAACATGGCATCCAAATTTGTTTTTTCTTGAACAAATTTTTCTAAAGTGCTTTGTTTATCTTCCAATTCCTTCTGCAATTTTTCACAGTTTTCCTGAAATTCAGAATTGACCTTCCTAACAACTTCATATTTTTCAGTGATTAAACTGTTTTCACTTTGACTTTCTTGAAGTTTTAACTTGAAGTCATCAAGTCGTTTCTGACTTTCGTTATTTTCAGACTTAAGGTTCTCATTTTCCTTGTTTGTTTGAGTTTGCTCTTAAGTGGTAGCATTAAGTTTTCTCTTTAAGACCCTATGATCTTTACTTAACGCATTAAACTTATCTAAAAGCTCAGTATAGGCATCTTCCCAATCATCAATAGAAAAATTCTCAAAGATATTTGTTACATCTTCGTCACTGTTAGCCATCAGGCAGATTCCTTGGTCTTCTTCCTCTGACGAGTTGGCATCGGGGTCTTCCTCCTCGTCACTCCACGTGCAGACCATAGCTTGAGGTTTCTTCTTTTGCACCTTGGAGCCTTTCTTCTGCAGGTCGTGGCAATCCCCTTTCATGTGTCCAGGTCTTCTGCAATGAAAACATGTAATCTTCTTAGTGCTCATATTTTTATCATTATTAGAATCAAAATTCTTACCAGAAGGATACGGCCCTTTTCTTCTAAATATTTTTCCCTTCGTTCTCAGAAACTTCCGAAACTGACGAGTGAGCATAGCTTGCTCCACTTGATCAAGGTCTGACAATCCGTCAGACTCCCCAATGCTACTGCCGCTGCTGCTGCTACTGTTACCACGGGACACCTTGAGGGCAATGTTCTTGCCCTTCTTATCACTTCCTTCACCATTTCTTTTGAAGTTCATTTCGTAGGTCATTAAGGATCCTATCAGTTCAGTGACTGTCATTTTCGACAGATCCCTAGACTCCTCTATCACTATGGCCTTAGTGTGCCATGCGGGGGATAATGACCTAAGAATTTTCTTGACAGTGTCCCCTTCTGAAACTTGTTTCCCAAGCCCATTAAGACTGTTAGTAATCAATGACAACCTGGCATACATTTCTATGATAGTCTCCTCAGATTTCATTTTGAACAATTCATATTCAGAGGTGAGCATATTTACCTTAGTGGCCTTCACTTGGGATGTACCTTCGTAGATTAGCTCTAATTCATACCACATTTTCTTGGCTATTTTGCAAGCAGAGATATGGGCGTATTCATCAGGATGAATCGCGCATTAAATGATGTTCAGGGCTAACCAGTTAATGGTTGAAAGTTTGATGTGATCCTCCGTCCACGCATCTTCATTTGGTGGAAGATCATAAGGCCCCGTGGTGATCACTCTCCAGAGCTTGTGGCTCTATGCTCTCATAAGCACCTCCATCCTATTTTTCCAGTAAAAATAGTTGTTACCATCAAAGAAAGGAGGGTGACTAATAGACTGTCGCTCAGCCATGAAGCTTCGAGAACCACTAGATCCAGAATTACCCTGGCCGTTGGACCACATGATGGGTAACCTGCTCTGTTACCAAGTGATAGTTCACACGGTGGGTGAGCTAGAAGGGGGGCATGAATAGATCACCGCCAAATTCAATCTAATTCGAAGATAGACTAGAAAATTCAGAAACACAATAGGGGACCTCCTCAAATCTAGCCATGTATCAATCAGAAAGGCAGATGCTAAATGAGACCAAGAACTAAGTAGCGCAAAGTTCAAACACCTGGCAAGCAAATAACAGACCACACCAAAGGGACAGAAGATTTTTAAGGTGGTTCGATTGCGATCTGCAATCTACGTCCACCCCTTACTCCAGACTTCCTTACACTAAAATTTGAAATCGCAGACTCAGTCTGCAACACCTGCTGCCGTACAGCTTGCCCCGAGGAATAATCTCCTCGATCTTCCTATGACTGGAAGAACCCCTGGAGGACCAACCTCCCTTCCTTTGCACACCACAAAGGGAACCCTGTGAATTACACCCAGCAACTCACGAACCAGAGGATCAATCCTCTCTTCCTCCGAACACGATGGAGGGAAAACGGAGAACCTCTCCGTTCCTCTAAGAAGACTTAGAGGTTAACAAAACCAGTATAGAAGGGATTAATGAAACAACTCGAAAATGAAAAATAAGAGGAGACAGTCACTCAAAAACAGCGATAATGTAGCTTCCAGAGAAGTAGACTTTCAAGCTCAAATAAAAGATGATCACTCAGACACTTCCGTTTCTAGAAAAGCTCTTCTCCCGAATAGGAAAATTTCGGCACACGTAGTGGCTTCAAATGCTCTCTCTTCGTCAGTCTTCAGCAGCACTCTCTTGCAGTCTTCAACCTCCTTTTTATAGCCAGATGATAGCACGTGGGTAACACGATTCTCGCCCACTTCTTTACGCAGATCTGATCCCTTTTTGATTCCACGTGTTAGAACCATGGTGTTGTAGTAGTCCACGTGGCAGGATCATCCTTTATGTTCTTTGCCTCGGATCACGAGTCCTTAAACCTGGTACTTTGACTTCCACATGGAGTATCCTCATAGGTTTTGGGTTCGCCGAACAAGTGCTCGACCAGGTAGCAAACCTGGCAGGCATATGGGAATATTAGCACAGACCTTATAGTCTAAGGTGTAAGCATGCACAGACCATATAGCAAAATATGCTCAAACCATGAATAGAGTTTTGCAAGATATGCACAAACTATAAGCAACGTAGAACCATATACGCACAGACTAATGTGTATAAGGTAGTAAGTGCACCGACTGAAATATGCACCGAGATAGAAACTGCACCAACTACAAGTACCCTGATGCAAAGATTGCACAGACTTTGATGCGCATATGAGAAAGTATGCACAGACATTATTGCACAAGAAAAAACAATGCACCGACTCTATATACCCAAAACTACACCGACTCAATATGCGTAAAAACAATGCGAGACTTGCACAGACTTAGAATGCAGCATACTTCAATCATGCACAGCCATTAGACTCATAAACCTCTTATGCACGGACTTACCAAAGAAGTGTGCATAGACTTTATGTGCACGATGCGAGAGTTGCACCGACTTGATTGCGTGCAGCAATGATTATTGCACCGACTTACTGTGCCTAGAGCTCAACATGCACGGACTTAGTCACGTGCCTCAACGAAGGTTGCACCGACTATGCATATACAGACATTGCAATGACTTAGTCGCGTGCAACAACGAAGGTTGCACCGACTTGATGAATGCATGCACAGACCCTATTCAGTTGAAATGCAGCATATGCACAGACTCAATACAGAATGAACTGAGTATGCACGGACCTTACCACCAAAAGTCAACTCAGAGTAAAACCAGAGAGCGCAGTATATGAAGAATGTATAAAAGAAGAATGTATTAAGATAGACTATCATGATTGACTTATAGTGTATGACATCATCAAAACCATCGGAGTGCAACAGGAGAAAGAAACGGGCGTGACAGGGATGGAAGAGAGGGAGAAGCGGGCAAAGGTGAAGAAGGAGCAGGGCGATGTCACTGTGCCGGATGCCCTGCTTCCTCGAACCTCCCTCCACTTCTACCTTCCTCCTAAGATGGGGGCAGCTATCCGACGGTCGGGAACAGGCACGCTGCTACACGCTGTCCCTTCTTGCATGCCGCCCGCCCATTGCTATCCCTTCTTCCACGCCGGAGTAACACGAACACCCTTGGCAGCCGTCAGGATCTCCGTCTTCCAAATCACCTTCCATGTTTCGCTGATAACCCCCCAGCACAGAGACATGCACTTTGCAAGAAGGGAGAAAGGGGAAGAACTGCATGAAAAGCCTTAATCATTGAAGAGAAGTGGAGGTGCCCGCAAGGACCTTTCTTATAGGCCGACAGGAGGAACGCTTTCCTTAAGTGACCCTCCCCTCGAAAAAATGCGAAAGGCGGCAACCCTTCTCCAAGGGACAGTTGCTTCGTCCCTCCCTCCAATGACCTCTCCTTGGGAACACGTGAAATGGCAAGTCATTCAAGGCATGGAAAGTCGAAAAGGCGCCAGTACTGCGACAGTAGCCGCACACGAAATATCTGTAAATAAAAACCCCACCTTTTTAGCAACTGCAGATACGGTGGTCATATCGTGCCAAAGGCGGTAAGAAAGAGTGAACTCTATACTAAATACTACTGCCATTACACATTGAAAGGGCCAACCTTACACGGCAACAAAAAAAAGAGAGGGAAAAGAGCTGTCGCATCGAACTCATTTTCCTCCTAGTCTATGGAAATAGGGGGACTCCGAGAGGCCCGCGGCCTTTCTTGAGGTTCGGAAGTTGGAGGATCCCTAATGCCAAGGGATCCGCCTCCGGTACCCTCAGTGACGGCCGATCCAGACACTGACCCTACTCATGTGGGAATTGCCTTGACCGCGTGCCCTCTAGAGGTGACCGGAGTTGGCAATCCCTTTGCCGAGCTGCAGGCATCCCCACTACCTCCTTCGCTCGACGTCGAAGAGGGAGAATCCGTGGTATCCGCGCCCAAGTCGTAGCATTGCCCGGAAGGAAAAATAAGCTCGTCAGACACCTGCTGCTGGGCCTCAATGACTGCTTGATGGTAACCTTGGGCGAATCCCTTCCACAGCGCCCGACGGTAGCCTGGCTCATAATACAAGAAGGTGGCCTTCTCGAGAGTGGTGTGATAGCCCTCCGAACTTCTGTATCGTTCGATCGCCTCTGCCTCAGCTCGTTCAGCTTCCTTCTCGAGCTCGGCTACTCTCTGCTCGGCCTCAAGCAACTTCCTCTCGGTCTTGGACAGCTTCGACTCGGCCTCAACCCGCGTGACCTCGGCTCTCTCCCACACTTGCTCGGCCCCTCGGACTTGGTTGCTGAGCTCCTCCTGCTCGGCCTTCCACTGCTCGGAGAGCTCAACCTGAGACTGACGCTCCTCTTCCAGGAGTTCGCATTTCAGGTCGGCCATATAGCGAGCCTGGGCCAGCTGATCAGCTAGTGTCCGAGCCTCCTCTCGGCTTGACTGAAACTGGGCCTAGAATGAAGTTGCCTCCCGCCGAGAGACTTCGAGCTCGGAAGTCAACTGATTGATCCTCCGATCAGACTCAGCACGAACCCGAGAGAGTGACCTCTCTTCACTGTCCAGCCGACCAAATAAGTCAGTTATCTCGACCCCCAGTTGGGCCATGATCAGACCGCCCTCCATAACCCTCTCGAAGAGCAAAGAGGGGGGACCACGTCTGATTTCTTCCCAATTCAACGAAGGCACCAAGGATCAGCACCGTTGATACAGAGAATCCCGGATGCGAGGTGCACCAACTGAGGGAGGAGGAATCCTCTCTGGAGCAGCCGAGACCGAAGCATCTCCCCCGAGCGTCCCCACTTCCGGGATGACAACGCTCGGCACGGACTAGGATGTCGCCTTGTCCCGTGCCCCACCAACATTGCTCGGGAATTCGGAGGCCATCTCCTCGATCTGCGATATGTCATGTTCGGTAACACCTCCCCCACCAGCGGCAGTCATCGCTGGCTCGATGGATGGAAGATCTTGGCAACGAACTTCCTCAGCTGAATGCTCCTTGACCAAGCGGACACACCACTTGATTGGGCAAGCATGCTCCTCGGCCGGACGGGAGACCCCCGCCTTCTTTAACTGCTTCTTCTCGGCGGTCTGAGCCTTCATCAAAGACAGGAGCAGCCGCCCCCCTAGATCCTTGCGCTTGGCCCCGCGACGCTCGGGAGACTCTCCCCGAGCAATCTGCTTACCCCGGTATCGCCCACAAGAAGGGTCCCCAGAAACTTGGAGTTCACTAGGGGCAGGCGTCACCTCTAGATCGATGATCTCCTGCTCCGAAGGCTATTCCCCCTCATCGTTTGCCCGCCTAGAATCTGAGCAGCGGAAGTCAGGACATCAGAAGAGAGCCTACCTGCTCGGCCCGGAAGTAGCGACGCGGGACCCTAAGGTTCTTACCTTGAGATGACAACGCACGGGAGGGATAATCCTCGATATTGACCACAGTCATCAACTCGGTGGTCAATCGGTGATTCCCTTGGAGAACCCTAATCTCCTCCTCTAGTTCCGAAGGAACCGTCGCCTGCTTCGAGGGGATGGACGGATGAAAATTAACCAATGTCGGGAAATCCCAGGC
Organism: Amorphophallus konjac; assembly: GCA_022559845.1. NCBI lineage: Eukaryota > Viridiplantae > Streptophyta > Magnoliopsida > Alismatales > Araceae > Amorphophallus > Amorphophallus konjac. The sequence goes on from CM040120.1 coordinate 413,070,514, forward strand.
GGCATCATCCACAGATGAACCCACCCAAAAAAATTGGGTCTTCCACCCCTTGTGAGAAGAATCTTTGGAGGAAAGGGACACGCAACTCCTTCCCCTCCTCGTCTGAAGATAGAAGAAGCCCTTACCAGCGTGGGTCTGCTCCTTTAACTCAAAGAAAGAATTGAAAAGCTCTAAAGAAGTGTAAAGCCTGCACGAGCGGTAGAGGAAGATGAAAGAGAAGATGAAAGTATATGAGTTGGAGACCAACTGGATAGGAGCCAGTCAGTAAAATTGAAGCAACCGCATGACAAAAGGGTGGAGAGGGAGGCGAAACCTACACTTCCAAGCCAAAAGGAAAGTACAGAAGAGGCCCGGACGGTAGGACAAGATGGGTTTATGAGGTTGCGATGGAGAGAAAAAATACTTCCACGGTAGTCCATACCGTTTTCCATCCTTTTTACTTCGTCCTCGCCCAGCTCGCTGCGCATGGGATGCTCAGGCTGAGGCACCAAACTTCCCGCCCCTGGCCCGGCTTCGCGCATCTCGGTCGAAGGATGTTGCTCCGCCATGGAAGAAAGAGAGAAACTGGAAGAGGAGGAAAAGAGCGCCGAATCGGACAATTCAGGAAGAGATGGAAGCTGGCGAATCGCCACCACCGTAATCTTCGCTAGCTCTGCAAGAATAGCAGTGCAAAGAAAAAGGAAACCCTAAATGAAGGCGGTTTAGGATGCAAGCACGCGCAATATTTATCTCCCCATGAACTTGGCGAGAAACGGCACGACGTTCTGAAACCCAAGGAGGGGGTTCCTTACATCAACTCAAAAGAGTCATCATTACATGCAAACTCCCAAGACAGCCGCATTAAGTGGCCCCTGTTAGAGATAATTTCCTACCCAAACCGAGCCACCAATGTCATCCCCATAACTACTACTCATCCGAGCTCAATCTTGGCTTGGGAGTAGGAGGGGGACAAGTGGAGAGGGGGAAAATCTGCCGCCCGAGAGCACAGCCCAACTAGGTCCAATTCGACCAAACCAGGCCCAGCTCCCTAAAGTGACAGCCCCATTTTGGGCCCACTTACTTCAAGCCCAAAAACCCATTCGGAGCACACTTCCTAGGCGGCCCTCAGGTCTGGAAGTCTGAGCGACAGATCAGTCGAGAGATCCCCTGCGGGGACCCGACATGGCCTACCTGAGCTATACACTCATCGCTCAGGATAAAATCCCGAGCAAGCGCCTCTGGCTTGGACCGACTATCGGAAGCTCAATCAGGCATCCGTTATGTATCCAGTAGGAGCAGGGAACTCCAAGAGATAGGGGAGAGCAAGAGTCCTTATGCCATAAAGAGCCCACTACGAGGACGTAACTCCCTGAAACCCCCTCAGCTCCCTGGACTATTACGATAAACGGATTGCTATATAAACTCCAAGGAGACTTCGAGAGGAAAAAAAGGCATCGATCCCGAGAGCAAACCACCACACCTCTTGGTGGAGAATAATCTCGCGCCCCCTCCTCCTCCTACCCTCTCTCTTCGCATTCATGCTCTATCGCACTTGCTGACTTAAGCATCGGAGGGTTTTCCCCAGGGACTCCTCCCCGGGCACCTCTGATCCGTTTCCTATCTTGCAGTTCATACAGACGTGGTGACCATGACCAAAGATTCTTCTTGGATCTCACGGCTCAGGATCAACGCGAGATTACGCCTCTTCAACGGTAAATGAAAAAGTGGCGGCAAATAAAAAGAGAAAAGTATGAGAAAAATGCCTGCGACCTAACCCCTCCTCCTCAATATTCACCCTTCCTCCTCCTCTCCATCTCCCTTTCCTCTCTCATGATCTCACCGCCCTCTTAATCTCTCACGGGTGGGCGGCGGAGTGGCAAGGCCGAGCGGGCACGGCGGAGCTACCCAGGGACACCGGTAGCAAGGGTGCAACGGTGGCGGTGAGCTCTGGCAGCGGCGGCGGTCAAATTATTTCCTACAGACACCCCCCACGGTAGGTATTCCCCTCTCTTCCTCTCCCATTGGCCCCCCTCCCCCACCTTGCTCCCGCCCTCTATCACTCTCACTCTCACACACAGACACACACGTGGCTCGGCCCCTCTCCCGGCTCTCACCCTCTCTCACTCTCACTCTCAAACACACAAACACAGGCATGAAGGTGAGGGCCTCGGTTGCCAGCAAAATGAAAACCAGTTGGTGCCGAATATCCTGATGTAAACATTTTACATTCTCAGTTGCAAGAAAATGGGTCCTTCCCTTTTGGATTCACCTCCTCACAATCCTATTCTTGTGGATACTTTGGCAGATTCTGTTATCCATATTACCACGACTGAGTTGCAACATCATGACTCTTTTACTGTGGCCTTGAAGGATTTTGGAGATAAGGCTCGTGAAAGAGAGACTGATGCAACTATTGAAATATTTAAGGATGGAAAACCAATAAACATTGTGCAACTCAAAAGGCCATACCATGAGTGGGCTCTGCAAATGCATGATCAAAACGATGAAGAAGTAGATGGCGGTGAGGACGAACATATCCTTGTTGATTGTCCATCCATCTGATGTTGTAAGAGTACACCAGGTGATAAGGAGAAAAGGTTCGTCTTGGAGATCAGGCATGAATGTTAGAATTCTCAAAGGAGCAGTTGGTTTTCTTAAAAGTAATCTCTATGCAACTCTTTAGTACATATTACCTAGAGATTACTTTTAAGAAAACTGTGGACACTAAAAATTTCTCACCCCATGTTCACGTACAGGGGAATAAAGAAGGGTGTTGTGCCCCTTGTGCTTTGATGATAATGTGGTGTTTTAATGATAGCAACATGAATGAGTCACCATATTATTTTGCTAAGAATAACAAATTGAGCCATCACATGAATGCATATGTCTAATCTATGTTTGATCTGTTCTGTGGAGAATGCAGTGTTCTATGTTGTGCCCCTTAGGCACAAGCTTATGTATTTTGTTTTGATGATAGCAACACAGTGAGAGTATCACAGGTGCATTCATTACAGTGAGCTCATTGCATTTGCTTTCTCTGTTTATTCGCACTCTGCATCAGTGCATTAACAGTTGCTGCATGTGTCTGTTAAGAAAGTCTGTACATCGTTTGCACATTACATAAGGTCAAAGTCTATACAGACTTGGTCCATGCGTAAGCATAGCAAGTCTGTACATTGGTATCGAGTCTGTACAGCGTCCTTAGCATGAACATATGCAAAGTCTATACATCGCTGCATCATTCACGTTCAAAGTCTGTACACCGTCTTCTTGTTCATGCATTGCATCATTTGAATTGAAGTCTGTACAGCCTACCGTCTCATTTAGCGTCTTATGTTAAGTCTGTACATCGCATCGTCTCATGCATCGTCTCTCTGCATACCTTAAAGTCTATGCATTGGCCAAGAAAGTCTGTACATTGGACTAAGTCTGCATCAGCTAAGTCTATACATCGTCCGTCTCACTTAGCATCTCATGCATATGCTAAGTCTATACATCGCAGCTGAGTTGAAGTCTGTACAGCCTGTGCATGAAGTCTGCACACTGTCTGGTCGCACACACTTATAAGTCTATACATTGGTAGCTATACCTACGTTGCACTCATAAGTCTATACATTGTGAACTCTCAAGTCTGTACAGACCTCGCTTTGCTTAAGTCTGTACATCGTCTAGTTGTCTTGGCTAAGTCTATACATTGATTGCCTGCTCATGCATCACTCCTTTAGCAAGTCCATACATTGTGAAAGTCTATACATTCCTCATTGGCTTGCTTCATGCACCAAGTCTGCACATTCCTTTGTAAAGTCTGTACGTTGCATTGTATGAAGTCTGCACATTCCACGCTAGCAAAGTCTGTCTAAGTCTATACATTCTTCCATCTCACTTAGAGTCTGTACAGTGCTGCATATTCATCAAGTCTATACATTGCAACATGCATTCACTCAAAGTCTGTACAGCCAGTGCATATGTTAAAGTCTATACATTGCATCTTTACCTACGTTCTGAACCGAGCAAGTCTATACACTCCATCGTCTCACTCAGAGTCTGTACATCGCACATCTCATGCATCGTCTCAATCCAAGTCTATACATTGCAGCCTGTTCGTGTTCTAGCTTTCAAAGTCTCGACATTGTCTGCCCTGCGGTACACTAAGTCCATACATTGGCACTGTAGCATGCACGAACTCTAAGTCTGTACATTCGTTGCGTCTTGTGCATGCTTCACTCAAAGTCTGTACAGCCTGTGTTCACAACACAAAGTCTGTACATCGTTCTGCTTGCACAAACGCCAAGTCTATACATTGGCTTTGCTTGCACGAGTTGAAGTCTATACACTGTCCACTTGTAGCATTAGCACAAGTCTATACAGCCTGTGTGCTTCATTCACAGAGTCTGTACACTATTCATACATTGCACGCAGAGTCTATACACTCGTTTGGCGTGCCTGAGCATTCATCGTCAATGTACATACTTCACCATATGCATACTGCAGCATAGTCTATACACTCATAACTCTACCCAGTGCATTCTGTGCTTCAAGCATTCAGAGTCTGTACATGCTTTAGCTTTGCATTCACAACGTGAAGTCTGTACATGCCTTGTCTTCGCATTGCAAAGTCTACACACTGCATTGCCTTCACAAAGTCTGTACAAGCCGTTAGACTTAAACTGATATTCCTTTCATCTGTCTGACAGGTACTATTCCTGAAGCTTAAGAATGGCACGTGATCCGAGGCTGGAAGGGCTGACAAGATGATGACATGTGGCCAAAACAATTGGGCGGGAACTGTGGAAGACACGCGCCTAGTGATGCTCCTGCTGGAACTACTATATAAGGAGGACTCCTTTATCTGAAGAAGACTGATCGAATAGGCAGAAGTCCTGAAGAAGAAGCAGAGACAGAGTCTGCACGATCCAGAGTGAAGAGAAGAAGAAGAAGAAGAGAAAGAAAAAAGAGAAGAGAAGATGAGAAGAAGAAAAGAAGAAAAGAAAGCCCCTGCAGCACACTTCGAAGTGCCTTCCACGGCACACCAAACAAGCCCCAGCGGCACACTCCCCGTGCCTCCATCCGGCACGCCCTCAAAGCCCTCTCAGCGGCACAGCCTCCCAATGGCACACCCTGCGAGGCCCTTCCCCAGCACACCTTGTTGAACCTCTAGCGGCACGCTCTGTGGAGCCTCTGCCCAGCACAGCCGTTGGCCCTTCCACGGCACACCCCTGAAAGCCCCAGTGGCACACCCTCAAGTGCCCTCCAACGGCACACCCTCTCGTGCCCTCCAGCGGCACACCCTCGGGTGCTTGTTCGGCCCTTCAGTGGCACACTTGTTTGGCCCCCCAGCGGCACACTGTCCCATCTCATTACGATGCTCTATTTTCACTCAAGCACGGAGCATTTAATGCTCATGCCGCTGGCTCGTGCTCCGGCCGACAGCGTAGCGGTAGCAGGCCGTCGACGTCAACCTTGGCCAACCAGGTGAAGGCACACCAGCTCCCTCCTGCTGTCCCAACGTACATGCCACTTGATGGCTTCGGATGGGAAAAGAAAAAGGGAGGAGGAGAAGAAGGCTTGGCCTTCAAAGCGGCCAACCCCGGATTCAATATAAAAGGTGGCCCTCTCTCTGGCTGGCAGGGCGGGCTCTCCGAAGAGGGCAGAAGAAGGAGAAGAAGAGAAGAAGAGAGGAAAGAGAGAAGAGAAGAAGAGAGGAGTGAGGTCTGGGAGGGGAGGCGCCTCCCCTTCTTCTCCATTCCCCTCCCCACATTGTATTTTCTTGTTTCTTTTGTTTGTCTTTTCCTTCCCCTTGCAATGTATTGGCCATGGTTCTCCGTGAATGGAATGCACTCTGTCAGTTTGTTATGCCTAGCCTCTGCCGTTGTTTTATCCTCATCGTTCGTCTGTGGTTCGCATTTTCACCCCGACTTTCTAGCTTCGTTATGATTGCCCCTTGTGCCATTAGTTAGCTCAGCTCAACGTGTGGTGCTCTTGACTCACCAGTGCAAGACTGACTCCTCCCCTTTTGTTGGCCTTCTATGGCATGAGCGGTACCTCACCTCTTCCCTCTATGGGTTCGTTAGCACCCACTACCCTCGCCCAGCTGCTGGGACTCGTCCACTGGCTAGGAGGCTTTTCAGCCTTTCCTCCAAAAGCCACGGCATGCACACACCTATTCAAGCCCCCGGTCATCACACCACCCTTGGCCGCCTCAGCGGCACACCTCCCCTGTTGGCCCGCTCAACGGTACACCCTTGGCTGCCTCAGCGACACACCTGGCACTCTCCCTTCCAGTCAGGGTATCCTTAGGCTGCATTAGCCCAGTGTTTCCCGTCTGTCGTCCCCTCCGAGTTTTTCGAGGTTTTATTAAGGTGTTGCCGCTCTTGGGCGCCCACCTCCAATTGTCGGGTTCCGCCACTCCATGTGGGCGCGTTCCCTGTATCTCCCTTACGCTCGGGTCAAGGGGAGATGCTGCCGAATTTTCGTTAGAAACGATAACATATTAAAAGGACAAAATGAAGTAACAAACAAATGGGTCAATAACGAATTAAAAGACAAAGAGAAAGCAACAAACAAATGAAATCAACAACAATAAAACATTCTAATCAACTAAAGGTACAACCTTCAACCCTCCAGCGGTACAGCTTAAACCCTCCAGCGGTACACCCCCTTTACCTTCCAGCGGTACACCCATTAGTCCTCCAGCGGTACACCCGCCTTTACCGTCCAGCGGTACACACCCCTTTATCCTTCAGCGGTACACCCCCAGATCCTTCAGCGGTGCGCTCTCAGCTCCCTAGCGACACACTTCCTAATTCTTCAGCGACACTCTCCTCTGCCCTCTCCACACACATGCCGAATGCAACAAGCAATAACAATCATAACGGACTCATAAAAAGGGGGGGATAAATAATAATAATAATGATAAAATTATAATAATAAAAAAGGGGAAATAAGTAATAATAATTACCGATTCAATAAAAAAGAATATAATAAATAAATAAGTAGATAATAATAACAAAATAATAATAATAAATGAACAATAATAACAAACTCACTAGAAAAAAAAAGAATAACAAATAGTAATGATAGAAATGTAAATAATAATAATAAATGATGAGCTCCGCTCCACAGCCTCATTCTCCTCAAGACCCGGTATAAAGGGAACATTGACGCCGCCCCCTCCAAGTCGGATTCGGACCTTGGGAGCCATCCCAATACGGTCGTAATCCGATATTGCTTTGGGCCTATAGTCTATCAAACCTGATGCTTTCCCGTTGGGATTCATTCCCGCTCTCTCATTGAGATTGCCGTAAACTCGGCATACATTTGTACGCGTTTATTTTCCGTTTACGTCGCGCCTTCAATACGGATCTTTATCCGAACATAGAGTGGTCCATGAACGACCAACACAATCTGGATGGAACGAGACGGCTCTCGTCATCCCCGAACCCTACGCGTGGGAACATCAATAAGACCTTCGCGAGTCATGCTTAGACCACGGGTTCGCCCTAGTCATGGTCATTGCCTGACCCACATCTTAGGCCTATAGCCAGCCATCTCGGTATGCGTCTTTATTTTGGAATCTAGTCCCAGGACACTTTCCCGCTGCCCTTCGGCATGACCGCGGGAGGCGCCCCCGGTATGGTCCCGACTCGATCTCGCACTGGGCCAATAAATTCGCTAGTTTCCTGCTACACCAACTGAGATTTAACTGAATGTTTTCAGTGTCTCGGAATAATGTATTTGCCGTAGCACGGTATACATATGTTCCAGGTTCTCCTGCGACGATTATGATATTCTCAAGCCGGACACCCGTCCGAATGTTAAACAGTCTCCCGAATGACCGACACGTTTCCAACTTCCGCTTCCCTAGACACAGGGCTTTCCAGCTGATTCAAGGGATATTCCCCCGTTGCCCTCCAGCACCGGAAACATTAATGTCGCTCATGCGAGCCTGACTTTGACCGCGGGGGGGCCCACCGCAGTATGGTCGCAGCTTGCTCTTGCACCGGGCCAATAGATTCACTGATTTTTGACCACCTCAACTGAGGTTTAGCCGAACGCTTTCCATTCTTTTGAACAATAAATATGCCGTACCTCGGCATACATGCATCCCGGTTTTCCTGCGACAATCATGATTTTCTCGAGCCGGACATTCTTCTGAATTTTAAATGATCAGCACACGACCGACATGATCCCGAATGCTTTCTTCTCGCCCTCGTACGGGGATTTCAATACCTCCTAATAGACCTGTCATGTAGTTAATTTCTTGGCCATGAGGCCCTGAATCCTGGCGATTAATCAAGGGTGTTCTCTCGTATGGGGGATGTAAATGACGCCGTGACCTTTATGGCGCGGTGAGTTTTGGTCCCGACACGAACTACACAATCGTCTGACGAAGTCAGATCGAGCGCACCATGGGCTCTTCGGGGCCCGAATGAATTGTCACTTTGTGACTGGCACGCCCACGCACTTAATAAACGAATAAACCCACCGAATAAACCGACTTAAAGAAACAAACAAATGCGTGTGACAAAAAGTGTGTCCACAAGTCTGGCACTCCCGGTGGGACTGAACCATCCTTCATCTCTTCGCCGGGATTCAGGGCCTCATGGCCCCCTAATTAATGATGTTTGCCTGCTTTGATGAATTGCAGGTGCTGTCTTCGCCAGTCCTATAAAAAAGAGAGCCAGACTCGGTGCAGCTGCCTTCGTGGCCGCGAGGACGTTGTTTCGAAGCATATGTGGCTTCCAGGAATCATGGGGGCTGTTATAAAAGAAAAGAAGAGAAGAGAAAGAGAAGAGAAGGAAGGGGAGACCAAACCCCTTTTTCCTCAAGAGGAAAGAGAAGAAGGAAAGAAGAAAAGAAGAAAAGAAGGAAAGAAAAAAAGAGAAAAGAAGGAAAGAAAAAAAGAGAGAAGCAAAAAAGAAGAAGAGGAGAAAGAATTGGCGAGAGAGGGTTGCATGGCCAGATCCGTCGACACCCATGCCGAACAATGATTACCACTGCGGGGTTGATGCGGTAGAGCGAACCACTCCTCCCCTCCTTGAGGGGGTGAGCGCTCTTCTGCACCTCCACCCTGGTCAATCATACAAGAAGAAGAGAAGAGAAAAAAAAAGATAAAAAAAGGGGAGAAGGAAAGAAGAACGGAAGAAAAGTTGCCAGCATCGCCGACTAAAAGAGCAAGAAGAAACCCAGCATCCCGCCCATTCCTCCTTCCTACTGCCTCCATCCAGCACAAAACGGCCCCTCGAGCGGTTGTTAAAAGACCCGGCAGGCCGCGACTGTAGCTTGATGAATTGCTGCCCGCAGCGGGGAAGGCTTTATAGCAATGAGGCCAAGCACGGCCACCACTCCTAAAGGGAGCACGCACATACCCCCCCATGGGGGATAAGAAGAAGAGATGTACCCTGCCACGGGGGGGGGGGGGGGCACACAAAAAAAGAGAGATATACCCCATTCCCAGGGGCACATGACAAGAATCCACCTCGACTGAGGGGCATAAAGCAAAAGCTACACCCCGGCTTCGGGGCATTTGAAGAAGAATCCACCCCGACCTGGGGACATAAGAAGAAATAGAGTTGCACCCCGACTCAGGGGTATTCAAAGAAAAATACACCCCGATATGGGGGCACATGAAGCAAAAGACATACCCCGCCATGGGGGCATAGGAAGAAAATAATTCACCACGGCCTGGGGACACACAAGAAGAGAAACCCACCCTGGCTTAGGGGCATTTGAAGAAGAAACATACCCTGCCAAGGGGCATAGAAGTCATAAAGAATACGCCCCGGCTTAAGGGCATTTGAAGAAGTCACATTCCGCTTCGGGAGCATAGGAGGTAGCAAGAATACACCCCGGCCTAGGTGTATTTGGGGAAGAAACATACCCCGCCTGGGGGCATAGAAGCCGTAAAGAACACGCCTCGGCTCAGGGGCATTTGAAGAAGCTACATTTTGCCTTGAAAGCATAAAAAAAAAGGAGTCCACCCCATCTTAGGGGTATTTGAAGAATAAATATACCCCACCTGGGGGCATAGAAGCCGTAAAGAATACACCCCAACTTAGGGGCATTGGAAAAGGCAACCTACCCCGCCAGGGGCATAGAAGTCAGAAAGAATATGCCCTATCCGGGGGGGCCTTTGAAGAAGAAACACACCCCGCCTTGGGGGCATCAGAAGCAGCAATACACTCCACTCTGGGGGCACTAGAAGCAAAATACATCCCGACCTGGGGACACAAGCAGCAAGAACACACCCCGATCGGGGGCACAGAAGCGAAGAGACCCACATCCCGACTTGGGAGCATATGAAGAAGAAGTATACCCCGCTTAAGGGGTAATTGAAGAAACAGCTTACCCCGTCACGGGGGGCATGGAGGCCATGAAGAACTCACCCCGGCTTAAGGGTACTCAAAAAAATCTACTCCGACTTAGGGGCACTTGAAGAAGAAGCACCCCGATCTGGGGGCATGAGAAGAAAGACTATACCCTGCCTGGGGCACACAAAGAGAGAAGCACACCCTGACTTGGGGACACGAAGAGCAAAAGAAACCTGCCCGCCATGGGGGCATACGGGAAAAGGATACATCCCGCTACGGGGGACGCAGGAAGCGGAAGAATTCACCCCGCCATGGCGGCACATGGAGAGAAGTACACGCTTCGCCCGGAGTGCACAAAAAGCAAATACACCCCGCCATGTGGGCATGAGAAGCAAAGAGGAAGAATCCACCCCGGCCTGGGGGCGTCAGAAGCAAGAAGAACTATACCCCACTATGGGGGCATAAGAAGCAACATATTTTCACCCCGATCTAGGGGCATAAAAAGCAAAAGAACGCACCCCGGGTTGGGGGCATCTGAAGAGAAGCATACCCCGCTCTAGGGCATAAGAAGCAGAACACACACCCCGGCTTAGGGGTATTCGAGGAAGAAATATACCCCGATATGGGGGGCACATGAAGAGAATCCACCCCGACTCGGGGGTACATGAAGCAATAGAGAATACACCCTGCCTTAGGGGAATCTGAAGAAGAAGCCTACACCCCGGCCCAGGGGCACACAAAGAAAGAAGCAAACCCCATCTTAGGGACATCATAAGAAGAAACATATCATGCCTGGGGACATAGAAGCCGTAAAGAACACGCCTCGGCTCAGGGGCACTCGAAGAAGCACATCCTGCCTTGGGAGCATAAGAAGAAAAGAGGCCACCCCATCTTAGGGGTATTCGAAGAAAAAAACACACCCCGCCTTGAGGGCATATGAAGTCAAGAATCACACCCCCGGCTTAGGGGTATTTGAAGAAGAAAGACACCCCGGCCTGGGGACACTAGAAGAAAGGACCACACCCCGCTCCTGGAGGCACATAAAGAGAGTACGAACCACCATGGGGGCACATGAGGAGAGTCCACCCTAAGTCGGGGGTACATGAAGCAACAGAGAATACACCCCGCCTTAGGGGAATCTGAAGAAGAAGCATACACCCCGCCAACGGGGGCACAGGAGCCATCGAGAACACATCCCACTTTGGGTGCACAAGAGGCAAACATCCCCCAGCGTGTCGGGGCAGAAGAAGAAGAATCCCCCTCGGAGGCATAAAAAAAAAAAGCAAAGATACACCCGATGTCCGGGGCATGTGAAGAGAAATACACCTCCCTTTGGGGGCACAACAGGCAACAAAGATACACCCCCATGCCCGGGGTATATGAAGAGAAAACACTCTATCCCGGGGGCATAAAAATCGGAAGGCGCACTCCACCCTGGGGGCACATGAAGCAAAAAGAATGTACCCTGGCTTATGGGAATACAAAGAGAAGTATACCCCACTCTGGGGCAGAGGAAGCAGAAGAATACACCCCGCCTTGAGGGCATATGAAGTCAAGAATCACACCCCCGTCTTAGGGGTATTTGAAGAAGAAGCATACCTCGTCTTGAGGGCCTGGAAGCTATAAAGAACACGCCCTGATTCAGAGGCATATGAAGAGAAGTCCACCCCGGCCTAGGGGTATTTGAAGCAAAAGACATACCCTGCCCGGGAGCATAGAAGCCATAAAAAATACGCTCCGGCTTAGGGGTATTTGAAGAAGCTACATCCCACCTTGGGAGCATAAGAAGAAAAGAGAATCCACCCAGCTTAGGGGCATTTGAAGAAGGAATACATCCCGGCCTCGAGGTCCATGAAGCAACACGCACACCCCCCTTTGGGGGCATTTGAAGCAGAACGAACAACATTCCCCAGTTTGGGGGAGCATATGAAGAAAGGAATACACCCCGATATGGGAGCACATAAGCAAAAAAAGAAGAGTTCACCCCGCCTCGAGGGCATAGGAAGCAAGAATTACACCCCGCCTTGGGGGCATCGGAAGCAGCACCACACTCCACTCTGGGGGCACTAGAATGAGAATACATCCCAGCTTGGGGGCACATGAAGCAAAAGACATACTCCGCCACGGGGGCATAAGAAGAAAAGAATTCACCCCGGCCTGGGGACACTCAAAAAAAAAAAAGGAACCACACCCCGGACTGGGGGCATACAAAGAAAGAAATTCACCCCACCTCGAGGGCACAAGACGCAAAATACACCCCACCTTGGGGGCATAAGAAGCTAAGAACATACCTCGCCATGGCGGCATTAGAAGCGGAATACATCCTCTCTCTAGGGGCATATGAAGCAACATACATCCCCGCTCTGGGGGCATATGAAGCAGCATACACCCCGCCACTGGGGGCATAGAAGCCATAGAGGAGACTCCCCGGCTCAGGGGAATTTGAAGAAGAACTACACCCCACAATGAGGGCATGAGAAGCAAGAGATATACCCCGTGTCGGGGGCATGTGAAGGGAAATACACTCTGCCCTGGGAGGGCGCAAGAACTAGAGGAATTCACCCCGCTCTGGGACATAAGAAGCGAGGAATTCACCCCGCTCTGGGACATAAGAAGTAAGGATCCACCCCGGCTTAGGGACATGAGAAGCAAGAAGTTATACCCCGAGCTAGGGGGACACAAAAAAAAATAGCAATAACAACGCATCCGGCCTTGGGTGCACCGGAGGCCAAACATACCCCACTCTGGGGACATGATAAGTAGAAGATACACCTCGTCCCCGGGGATAGAAGAAGCAAAAGAATAAACCCCGGGCTTTGGGGCATTTGAAGAAGGAGAACACCTCGTCCCCGGGGGCGTAGAAGTCACAAAGAACAAACCCTGATTTAAGGGCATTCGAAGAAGAAATGTACCCCACCATGGGGGCGTATGAAGCAAACGAAACGCGCCCCGCATGAGGGGTATAAAAACAAGAATTTACACCCTGCCTGGGGGGCATAGGAACCATGAAGGATCTACCCCCCGCCACGGGGGGCGCATGAGGAGAACCCATCCCGCCTCGGGAGCACAAGAAAGAGAAGAATACACCTTGGCGTGGGGGCTTTAAAAAAGGAAACAGACAAAGCTGCACACTCCACTCTAGGGGCACTTGGAGAAGAAACACCCCGATCTGGGGTGATGAGAAGCAAAAGAATACACCCCGACCTGGGGACACGTGAGAAGCATCTACCCCGCTCTGGGGGCACCCAAAAAAAAGACACACTCCGCCCTCGGCGCGTAAGCAACATAAGCCTCTACCCCAGCCTGGGGGCATAAAAAAAAATATAATAAACACACTCCGCCCTTGGCGCATAAGAAGCAGAAGCACCTACCCCACTCTGGGAGCAAAAAAGGAAACACACTCCACCCTTGGCGCATAAGAAGCAGAAGCACCTACCCCACTATGAGGGCATTTGAAGAGTGCTACACCCCGCTTTGGGGCATTCGAAGAAGAAACACACCCTGGTCTGGAGACATACAAGCCAAAAAAAATACACCCCGCCTGGAGGCGCAGAAGCAAAGAGGCAAAACACACCCCCCTCAGGGGGGATGCATACCAAATGAAGCCACACCCCAACCTGGGGGCACATTAAGAGAAATACACTCCAACATGGAAGCATCAATGAGAAAAGAAGAGCATAATAAAGAAAAAGACACGCACGAGGCAGACGTGGTCTTCGAGCCCGCCTCATCACGTAAAAGACGAGAAGAAAAGGAAGAAGAGACACATGAGGCAGACGTGGTCCCTGAACCCGCCTCTTCACATAAAAGAAGAAGAGCAGAACTAAAAGAAGACACATGAGGCAGACGTGGTCTTCGAGCCCGCCTCATCACGTAAAAGACGAGAAGAAAAGGAAGAAGAGACACATGAGGCAGACGTGGTCCCTGAACCCGCCTCTTCACATAAAAGAAGAAGAGCAGAACTAAAAGAAGACACATGAGGCAGACGTGGTCTTCGAGCCCGCCTCATCACACAAAAGAAGAGAAGGAAAGAAAGAATGTACATGAGGTGAACATGGTCTCTGCACCTGCCTCTTTACAAAAGAAGAAGAGAAAAAAGAGAGAGAGAGTCACGAGGCAGACGTGGTCTTCGAACCCGCCTCTTCACATAGAAAAAGAAAAAGAACGGACAAGAGACAGACGTGGTCTTTGCACCCGCCTTTTCACACAAAAGAAGAAGAGAAGAAGAGAAAGAAGAGTCACGAGGCAAACTTTCACCTCCGACCTTTGGCCACCCAGAAGAATCAACCCTTTACTCTGGTTTGGGCCCTTCCCCGGCTAGAGAATCAAAAGAATCAACCTTTCACTCCGGTTCGGGTCCTTCCCCGGCCAGAGAATCAAAGAATCAACCTTTCACTCCGGTTCGGGTCCTTCCCCGGCCAGAGAATCAAAGAATCAACCCTTTACTCCGGTTCGGGTCCTTCCCCGGCCAGAGAATCAAAGAATCAACCTTTCACTCCAGTTCGGGTCCTTCCCCGGCCAGAGAATGAAAGAATCAGCCCTTTACTCTGGATTCGGGCCCTTCCCCAGCCAAAGAATCAAAGAATCAACCTTTCACTCCGGTTCGGGTCCTTCCCCGGCCAGAGAATCAAAGAATCAACCCTTTACTCCGGTTCGGGCCCTTCCCCGGCCAGAGAATCAAAGAATCAACCTTTCACTCCGGTTCGGATCCTTTCCCGACCAAAGAATCAAAGAATCAACCTTTCACTCCGGTTCGGATCCTTCTCCGTCCAGGGAATCAAAAAAGGAGACCCTTCTCTTCAGCCTCACACGGCTCGCTACCCAACTCCTTTTGGCTCAGCCATTTTGATCAAGGCTCATTACCAGGATTAATCCATCCGGCCCACCGCGCTCCCAATATCTCTTGGCTTTTCAGCCTACCTTTTAATATCCCAACCTTTGGCCTTCGCGGCCTGCTTCCTAATTCTGGCTCTCGTAGCCTGCTTACCTTTGGCCGTCATAGCCTGCTTACCTTTGGCCTTCGTGGCCTGCTTCCCAACTCTGGCTCTCGTAGCCTGCTTCCCTTTGGCTTTTATAGCCTACTTCCCTTTGGCTTTTATAGCCTACTTCCCTTTGGCTTTTATAGCCTGCTTACCTTTGGCCTTCGTGGCCTGCTTCCCAACTCTGACTCTCGTAGCCTGATTCCCTTTGGCTTTTATAGCCTGCTTCCCTTTGGCTTTTATAGCCTGCTTCCCAACTTTGGCTCTTGCAGCCTGCTTCCCTTTGGCTTTTATAGCCTGCTTCCCAACTTTGGCTCTTGCAGCCTGCTTCCCTTTGGCTTTTATAGCCTGCTTCTCAACTTTGGCTCTCGTGGCCTGCTTCCCAATTCTGGATCTTGTAGCCTGCATACCCTTGGCTCTTATGGCCTGCTTCCCCTTTGGCCTCTGCGGTCTGCTCCCCAACTCTGGCTTTTATAGCCCGCTTCCCTAATTTCCTTTCGACCCTTCGTAGTCTGCTTCCCTAATACTTTTATTACCACTACACTTATACGTAACGACAATATGTTCTTATGCAAAAAAAAAGAGAAAGAAAGAAGAAAAGAAAAGAGAAAGAAGAGAATGCTTGATTGCCCTGCTTGCGTGCTTGCTTATAATATAGAATAACGCACCTCCTTGAAATTTTCTAGGACCTTGTTTCCTTGCTAAATAATAATACCCCGAGTCCGGATGCGCGTGCGTCGCGGCATATGCTTAAAGGGAACCCAGTTATGGCAGGTGCACATGTCAAGGGGAAGAGTCATGGCTAAATTGTTAAGCCCAACTCACAAAATAAACCTGAGGTAACGCTCCCACGCTTCGCACTTAACGTGTTCAATAGCTTTCAACCATAGGGATTGCCCGAATTTCTTCTTAGCACTCTACGGAGACTTGAATTCCTGCACTCGCGTGAAAGGTAATCGTGAGGAAAAAGCTGTCTACCCCCCACTGTAAAAAAAAAAAAAAAGAGGAACGCGGATCCGAGTAGCCGGGAATCCCCACTGAAATAAATGAGGAGACTCGCGCGGAATGGGGAAGCGAATCACAATAAGGACGAATCTTAGTAGCCGGGAATCCCTATTGAGACACATGAGGAGACTCGTGCCGAACGGTGAAATCTGCTACCAAAATAAACAGATGGGGGCTGTGTGAAGCTACCGAAACTTGAAAGTCTAAAACTAATGTGTAGGCGCTAGAGTGATCTTCGAGTGTCACCCGGAAAACCTGCATATCCCTATGGTTAGGGCTCTTTGTTCACACATTTGCACTGCCATGCCATAGAGAATTACCTCAGGTGAAATGCGTGAATTTAAGCTGTGCATGCAAGACATGCGATATCCTCTTGACGGGTGCACCACCCCTCAGCCATGCCTTCTGGCCCACACCGTGCCTGCGGATTATGGGCGATGTCCCTATCCCATCCCCTATAGAGGGAGCTACCTTATGTGTACTTATGTTATGCCTACTGACGAATGCTTACATGACTGAATAAAGAAATAAATAATAATAATTAAAAAAAATATAAGCTCAATTTTGGCTGTAGCTGCCTGCCTTCCCAATTTTGGCTCGTGGAGCCCAATCTTGACCCCCATGGCCTGCTTTCCTTAATCTCAGCTTTTGCAGCCTTCTTCACAACCTCGGCTCTTGCAGCCCGCTGCCCTTCGACTTTGTAGCCAGTTTACCGATTGCGGCTTCCATAATCCGCTTCCTTACCTTTGGGCTCTCATAGCCTACTCCCCAATTTTGGCTTTTGCAGCCAACCTCCCGATTGCGGCTCTTGTAGCCCGCTCCCCCGATTTCGGTCTTCACGGCCTACTTCTGCAACACCGATTCTGGCCCTTGCGGTCCACTTTCTCGGGTTCGGATTTCGTAGCCAGTACTCCCGGCGCATTTAAAGAACATCGGATTCTCTTCGCTCTTGATCCGACCTCCCGTCCGACTAGAGAACGAAACACCCTCTCACTTTGGTTCGGACCCTCCGTCCAACCAGAGAACAAAAAGACTTTTCACTCTAGATCGGATCTTCCAGCCGGCTAGAGAACTAAAAAGAATTCCCTCCACTCTGGTTCAGACCTTCCGTCCAGTCAAAGAAATAAAAGACCCGTCATACAGCTGGTACCCCCGGCGCGTTAAAGAACAAAACACCCTCCCACCTTGGTCCGAGCCTGTTGTTCGGGTGAGGAATCAATCCTCTCTCCCTGTGTTGACACTAGCCCGTGTTAATGACTTGACCATCTCTCCGTTCCCTTTCGGCGACGAACATCACCTCTTCTGGTTTGGACCTGCCGTCCAGATCATTAAAGGAATGAATTCTTCTCTCTATCTCCTCGGGCGATGAATACCTCTTCTAAAGGAACAATCTCTCCTTCTGTCCCTTTGGGTGACGAATAACCCATCCGATTCGGACCTTCCGTCCAGACCGTCGAATTAACAAATTCTCCTCTCCGTCCCTCCGGGTGACGAACACTCCTTTTGAATCAACAAACTCTCCTCTCTGTCCCTTTGGGTGACGAATCCCCCTCTGATTTGGATCCGCCGTCCGGATCATTAGAGGGATAAACCCTTCTCTCCACATGCGTGGCTCACCTTCCAACAACTTCGGCTTCTGTAGCCGGCTTCCAACATCCTTCGGCTCTTGTAGCCCCGCTCTCCACGTCGTGTCGATGAATCTCGCAGCCGGTCTGCACCCGCATGCCCCGCTCTCTCATCCCTCGCTTGCGCCGCCTGCAGGTGGGGGGCATTTGTGGACACTAAAACTTTCTCACCACATGTTCACGTACAGGGGACTAAAGAAGGGTGTTGTGCCCCTTGTGCTTTGATGATAATGTGGCGTTTTAATGATAGCAACATGAATGAGTCACCATATTATTTTGCTAAGAATAACACATTGAGCCATCACATGAATGCATATGTCTGATCTATGTTTGATCTGTTATGTGGAGAATGCAGTGTTCTATGTTGTGCCCCTTAGGCACAAGCTTATGTATTTTGTTTTGATGATAGCAACACAGTGAGAGTATCATAGGTGCATTCATTACAGTGAGCTCATTGCATTTGCTTTCTCTGTTTATTCGCACTCTGCATCAGTGCATTAACAGTTGCTGCATGTGTCTGTTAAGAAAGTCTGTACATCGTTTGCACATTACATAAGGTCAAAGTCTATACAGACTTGGTCCATGCGTAAGCATAGCAAGTCTGTACATTGGTATCGAGTCTGTACAGTGTCCTTAGCATGAACATATGCAAAGTCTATACATCGCTGCATCATTCACGTTCAAAGTCTGTACATCGTCTTCTTGTTCATGCATTGCATCATTTGAATTGAAGTCTGTACAGCCTACCGTCTCATTCAGCGTCTTATGTTAAGTCTGTATATCACATCGTCTCATGCATCGTCTCTCTGCATACCTTAAAGTCTATTCATCGGCCAGGAAAGTCTGTACATTGGACTAAGTCTGCATCAGCTAAGTCTATACATCGTCCGTCTCACTTAGCGTCTCATGCATATGCTAAGTCTATACATCACAGCTGAGTTGAAGTCTGTACAGCCTGTGCATGAAGTCTGCACACTGTCTGGTCGCACACACTTATAAGTCTATACATTGGTAGCTTTACCTATGTTGCACTCATAAGTCTATACATTGTGAACTCTCAAGTCTGTACAGACCTCGCTTTGCTCAAGTCTGTACATCATCTAGTTGTCTTGGCTAAGTCTATACATTGCTTGCCTGCTCATGCATCACTCCTTTGGCAAGTCCATACATTGTGAAAGTCTATACATTCCTCATTGGCTTGCTTCATGCACCAAGTCTGCACATTCCTTTCTAAAGTATGTACGTTGCATTGCATGAAGTCTGCACATTCCACGCTAACGAAGTCTATCTAAGTCTATACATTCTTCCATCTCACTTAGAGTCTGTACAGTTCTGCATATTCATCAAGTCTATACATTGCAGCATGCATTCACTCAAAGTCTGTACAGCCAGTGCATATGTTAAAATCTATACATTGCATCTTTACCTACGTTCTGAACTGAGCAAGTCTATACACTCCATCATCTCACTCAGAGTCTGTACATCGCACGTCTCATGCATCGTCTCAATCCAAGTCTATACATTGCAGCCTGTTCGTGTTCTAGCTTTCAAAGTCTAGACATTGTCTGCCCTGTGGTACACTAAGTCCATACATTGGCACTGTAGCATGCACGAACTCTAAGTCTGTACATTCGTTGCATCTTGTGCATGCTTCACTCAAAGTCTGTACAGCCTGTGTTCACAACACAAAGTCTGTACATCGTTCTGCTTGCACAAACGCCAAGTTTATACATTGGCTTTGCTTGCACGAGCTGAAGTCTATACACTGTCCACTTGCAGCATTAGCACAAGTCTGTACAGCCTGTGTGCTTCATTCATAGAGTCTGTACATTGTTCATACATTGCACGCAGAGTCTATACACTCGTTTGGCATGCCTGAGCATTCATCGTCAATGTACATACTTCACCATATGCATACTGCAGCATAGTCTATACACTCATAACTCTAGCTAGTGCATTCTGTGCTTCAAGCATTCATAGTATGTACATGCTTTAGCTTTGCATTCACAACGTGAAGTCTGTACATGCCTTGTCTTCGCATTGCAAAGTCTACACACTACATTGCCTTCACAAAGTCTGTACAAACTGTTAGACTTAAATTGATATTCCTTTCGTCTGTCTGACAGGTACTGTTCGTGAAGCTTAAGAATGGCACGTGATCTGAGGCTGGAAGGGCTGACAGGATGATGACACGTGGCCAAAACAATTGGGCGGGAACTGTGGAAGACACGCGCCCAGTGCTGCTCCTGCTGGAACTGCTATATAAGGAGGACTCCTTTGTCTGAAGAAGACTGATCGAATAGGCAGAAGTCCTGAAGAAGAAGCAGAGACAGAGTCTGCACGATCCAGAGTGAAGAGAAGAAGAAGAAGAAGAGAAAGAAAAAAGAGAAGAGACGATGAGAAGAAGAAAAGAAGAAAAGAAGAAAAGAAAGCCCCTGCGGCACACTTCAAAGTGCCTTCCACGGCACACCAAACAAGCCCCAGCGGCACACTCCCCGTGCCTCCATCCGGCACGCCCTCAAAGCCCTGTCATCGGCACAGCCTCCCAACGGCACACCCTGCGAGGCCCTTCCCCAGCACACCTTGTTGAACCTCTAGCAGCACGCTCTGTGGAGCCTCTGCCCAGCACAGCCGTTGGCCCTTCCACGGCACACCCCTGAAAGCCCCAGCGGCACACCCTCAAGTGCCCTCCAACGGCACACCCTCTCGTGCCCTCCAACGGCACACCCTCGGGTGCTTGTTCGGCCCTTCAACGGCACACTTGTTTGGCCCCCCGGCGGCACAACGTCCCATCTCATTACGATGCTCTGTTTTCACTCAAGCACGGAGCATTTAATGCTCATGCCGCTGGCTCGTGCTCCGGTCGAGAGCGTAGCGGTAGCAGGCCGTCGACGTCAACCTCGGCCAACCAGGTAAAGGCACACCAGCTCCCTCCTGCTGTCCCTATGTACAGGCCACTTGATGGCTTCAGATGGGAAAAGAAAAAGGGAGGAGGAGAAGAAGGCTTGGCCTTCGAAGCGGCCAACCCCGGATTCAATATAAAAGGTGGCCCTCTCTCTGGCTGGCAGGGCGGGCTCTCCGAAGAGGGCAAAAGAAGGAGAAGAAGAGAAGAAGAAAGGAAAGAGAGAAGAGAATAAGAGAGGAGTGAGGTCTGGGAGGGGAGGAGCCTCCCCTTCTGATGCGGGACAGATGAGCGACTCGGGCTAAGACGTACGACCGACTCGTTGTGCGGCCAGCACTAGCACACTAAGGCAAGCCGGGCGGCTGACCACCGTGGTATTCTCCGGGTGGAGACGTCTATCAACTGCGACTCTCTTGAGCCCGACGATCGTCCCTTGTGAGGGAAACGTGGGGATCGCGGCGATTAAGAAACCACCGTCGCCTAGGGTGCTAATTTGCGCTCGGTGCTCGATTGGAGCCACGGAACGGGTGCTCACAACTCACAATCGCGGTGAATTTGAAACTAGCTATCGGCCCTATTCTCACAAACGCAGTAATATAGAAAGCATACTAAACAGCAATGTGAGTGGGGAACGAATCGCGTACCTCCACGACAAGGCGTGGGGAAGACACCCCGGTCGATTTCCGAACAACCCCAATACACAATTGAATTAAATTTTACAAATTCAGAAGCTTGGCCCAGTCCACACAGGGAGGTATCATGCTACAATCAATAACTTTGGGGTTGCTGGAACCCGGGTTGATGGGCAGCACTCTTCGGAGCCGAGGGAGGCGAGTCGGGGCCGATCGGGTAAGCCGAGGGTGAACCGACCCGGTTCTGTCCACGCTGGTCTCCTTACGCAGCGAACTTGCGAAGGCCGGTACTCCTAGCACCGATGTCCGAATTGAGTTTCGTTTGTTGGAGAACGTCGAAGACTGGACGTAGTTTCTTCACTCCGAAGGGCGCGATCAGATCTTTTCAGATCTGGGTGCAGTAACGTTTTTTCTCAGCTTCTGGTTTTGAGCTCCCAGAACGACGTAGCGACACGGTAAAATGATTGGAAAATAGCTTCCGATGTCGGATTGAGACGTTCTCTATGGGAGATTGTTGGCGACGTCAAGAGTAAGACGTACTCTGGAGATCCCTTACAGATCTCGACCGGATGAGTCGGGGCGGACTCTGGAAGTCGGCTCTGGTTTGGGGCCGGATCTACTCAGATCTCTTGCGCGATCTCACGAGAATCGCCGCCACGAACAGCAGGGTGATCAGATCGAGGCGAGATCAGAGGCAACGCAAAGCCGACTCGAAATCCTACGATCTCTTTTCAGGAACCAGCGTCAGATGGCATCGGGGTTGGGCTGGTGAAATTAAAACATAGTCACCTCCAGATCTGGGCAGCAATCTGGATCCGATCTGCGCGCCTCCACGAAACGAATGGTTGCCGTTGCTCACAAACTTTGATTGACACGAAACCAGCGCTGAAATCTTCCTAACTCTCAGAGGTATCATTGGGATTTTTTATGGAAGAAGAAGGTAAGAGGAAGAGTGGGATACAAGGTTAAGTCACACGACCTAATTCTGTCCCGTCACAGGACAGAACCAAGGGAGTCACACCCAAGGAAACACAAGAGAATCTCTCTCCAATGCAATTTTCTCTCAACAAACTTTCATTAGCTTCTTTACAAACACTATACATGGCTTTAAATAGGCAAATGCAAGGGGTAGGGGGAAGGGACTTGCGTGGGATACAAGGAGAGGGAGGGGGTTGCGCCCCTTGACCATGAGAGAAAGGGAGAGGGGGACAAGCCAACATGTTGGCTCACCTACCTTTGAAATTCCTGTAAAGAAGGTAGGTGGCAGCCATTTTATACTTGACCAGCAGCCATTTTATGCTACATGTGGTAAATGGGGAGGTGGAAGAAGAAAAAACACAATTTGTCTAGCCTAATACAACAAATAAGGGGGCGCCCCCTACTTGGGCCTCCAATTGGGCCATTTGGCCATGGCCATCCTCTTAAGCCCATTCATCCATTCTTGCTTAAGGCCTCATCCACTCTTGGTTAAGGCCTCTCCAACCTAGATAGCCCATGTAGGAAGGAAGCCCAATTGGGCCTTGCATGGCTTATGGATCCATCATAATGGACCAAGGCCACTCCTTTCTTAAGGAATGCTTAAGGGCTTTAACCAATTGGCCCTTTAAGAGCCTTACAACTAGCCCATTATGAAAACCCAAGTAGAATGTTCATTACAAGCCCAATTTTCATGCAAAAAAGTCCAAATTGAAGCCAAATTGTCCCTAATTTGAAGGGAAGCCGAAGTAGTCCACTTGGTGCTCCGCGTATGGCACCGTCGGTTCACCGACGTGTCACTGATCGCCCTGGTGTCCGCACCACCTTCTGCTCCATTCCCCTCCCCACATTGTATTTTCTTGTTTCTTTTGTTTGTCTTTTCCTTCCCCTTGCAATGTATTGGCCATGGTTCTCTGTGAATGGAATGCACTCTGTCAGTTTGTTATGCCTAGCCTCCGCCGTTGTTTTCTCCTCATCGTTCGTCTGTGGTTCGCATTTTCACCCCGACTTTCTAGCTTCGTTATGATTGCCCCTTGTCCCATTGGTTAGCTTAGCTCAACGTGTGGTGTTCTTGACTCACCAATGTAAGACTGGCTGCTCCCCTTTTGTTGGCCTTC
This sequence comes from Amorphophallus konjac, assembly GCA_022559845.1. Taxonomy (NCBI): domain Eukaryota; kingdom Viridiplantae; phylum Streptophyta; class Magnoliopsida; order Alismatales; family Araceae; genus Amorphophallus; species Amorphophallus konjac. The sequence goes on from CM040120.1 coordinate 413,094,039, forward strand.
TATGGCGTGAGCGGTACCTCACCTCTTCCCTCTATGGGTTCGTTAGCACCCATTACCGTCGCCCAGCTGCTGGGACTCGTCCATTGGCTAGGAATCTTTTCAGCCTTTCCTCCAGAAGCCACGGCATGCACACACCTATTCAAGCCCCTGGTCATCACACCACCCTTGGCCGCCTCAGCGGCACACCTCCCCTGTTGGCCCGCTCAGCGGTACACCCTTGGCTGCCTCAGCGGCACACCTCCCCTGTTGGCCCGCTCAGTGGTACACCCTTGGCTACCTCAGCGGCACACCATGCCCTCTCCCTTCCAGTCAGGGTATCCTTAGGCTACATTAGCCCAGTGTTTCCCGTCTGTCGTCCCCTCCGAGTTTTCTGAGGTTTTATTAAGGTGTTGCCGCTCTTGGGCGCCCACCTCCAATTGTCGGGTTCTGCCACTCCATGTGGGCGCATTCCCTGTATCTCCCTTACGCTCGGGTCAAGGGGAGATGCTGCCGAATTTTCGTTAGAAACGATAACATATTAAGAGGACAAAATGAAGTAACAAACAAATGGGGCAATAACGAATTAAAAGACAAAGAGAAAGCAACAAACAAATGAAATCAACAACAATAAAACATTCTAATCAACTAAAGGTACAACCTTCAACCCTCCAGCGGTACAGCTTAAACCCTCCAGCGATACACCCCCTTTACCTTCCAGCGGTACACCCATTAGTCCTCCAGCGGTACACCCCTCTTTACCGTCCAGCGGTACACACCCCTTTATCCTTCAGCGGTACACCCCCAGATCCTTCAGCGGTGCGCTCTCAACTCCCTAGCGACACACTTCCTAATTCTTCAGCGACACTCTCCTCTGCCCTCTCCACACACATGCCGAATGCAACAAGCAATAACAATCATAACGGACTCATAAAAAGAGGGGGATAAATAATAATAATAATGATAAAATTATAATAATAAAAAAGGGGAAATAAGTAATAATAATTATCGATTCAATAAAAAAGAATATAATAAAAAAATAAGTAGATAATAATAACAAAATAATAGTAATAAATGAACAATAATAACAAACTCACTAGAAAAAAACATATAAAGGAATAACAAATAGTAATGATAGAAATGTAAATAATAATAATAAATGATGAGCTCCGCTCCACAGCCTCATTCTCCTCAAGACCCGGTATAAAGGGAACATTGACGCCGCCCCCTCCAAGTCGGATTCGGACCTTGGGAGCCATCCCAATACGGTCGTAATCCGATATTGCTTTGGGCCTATAGTCTATCAAACCTGATGCTTTCCCGTTGGGATTCATTCCCGCTCTCTCATTGAGATTGCCGTAAACTCGGCATACATTTGTACGGGTTTATTTTCCATTTACGTCGCGCCTTCAATACGGATCTTTATCCGAACATAGAGTGGTCCATGAACGACCAACACAATCTGGATGGAACGAGACGGCTCTCGTCATCCCCGAACCCTACGCGTGGGAACATCAATAAGACCTTCGCGAGTCATGCTTAGACCACGGGTTCGCCCTAGTCATGGTCATTGCCTGACCCACATCTTAGGCCTATAGCCAGCCATCTCGGTATGCGTCTTTATTTTGGAATCTAGTCCCGGGACACTTTCCCGCTGCCCTTCGGCATCGGAAATATTAACAATGCCCACGCAAGCCCCGTTTGGACCGCGGGAGGCGCCCCCGGTATGGTCCCGACTCGATCTCGCACCGGGCCAATAAATTCGCTAGTTTCCTGCTACACCAACCGAGATTTAACCGAATGTTTTCAGTGTCTCGGAATAATGTATTTGCCGTAGCACGGTATACATATGTTCCAGGTTCTCCTGCGACGATTATGATATTCTCAAGCCGGACACCCGTCCGAATGTTAAACGGTCTCCCGAATGACCGACACATTTCGAACTTCCGCTTCCCTAGACACAGGGCTTTCCAGCTGATTCAAGGGATATTCCCCCGTTGCCCTCTGGCATCGGAAACAGTAATGACGCTCATGCGAGCCTGACTTTGACCGCGGGGGGGCCCACCTCAGTATGGTTGCAGCTTGCTCTTGCACCGGGCCAATAGATTCACTGATTTTTGACCACCTCAACCGAGGTTTAGCCGAACGCTTTCCATTCTTCTGAACAATAAATTTGCCGTACCTCGGCATACATGCATCCCGGTTTTCCTGTGACAATCGCGGTTTTCTCGAGCCGGACATTCGTCCAAATATTAAATGATCAGCACATGATCGACATGATCCCGAATGCTTTCTTCTCGCCCTCGTACGAGGATTTCAATACCTCCTAATAGACCTGTCATGCAGTTAATTTCTTGGCCATGAGGCCTTGAATCCCGGCGATTAATCAAGGGTGTTCCCTCGTATGGGGGATGTAAATGACGCCGTGACCTTTATGGCGCGACGGGTTTTGGTCCCGACACGAAATACACAATCGTCTGACGAAGTCAGATCGAGCGCACCATGGGCTCTTCGGGGCCCGAATGAATTGCCACTTTGTGACTGGCACGCCCACGCACTTAATAAATGAATAAACCCACCGAATAAACCGACTTAAAGAAACAAACAAATGAGCATGACGAAAAGTGCGTCCACAAAAACCAACTGCTCCTTTGATAATTTTAACCTTCATGCCTGATCTCCAAGACGAACCTTTTCTCCTTATCACCTGGTGTACTCTTACAAAATCAGATGAAATTCCAAGCCCCTTTTTTTATTGGGAGGGTGGGAAGAGGGATGTGGATATAAATGTGTGTGCGTAAATGTGGATATGACCCTTTTTTCATTTTTACCCGTTCAAGACTTTTATTATGATATATGTGATTAGTATACTTGGATACTAATGACATATATCGAACACACAGTCTTGAATTATCCTGTTGGACAGTCTATGGATCTTTGATCATTCGATGTTGTTTATTATATGTGCTTCATGATTATCTTAAAATTTCGGTAGCATCTTCCCTCTCTTCTCTAATATACCTGCTAATTTTGACTGCTCTTGTGGTTACTTGCATTATATGTGAGTGACCATTAGAGGAATGTTAAAATTAGTAAATTATTATGGTATATTGGAGAAGTGTGGGGAGATGCTACCGAAATTTTAAGATAATCGTGAAGCACATATAATAAACAACATCGAACGATCAAATATCTAAAGATGGGCATTTTATTTGATGTAGGTACCCCATGAATATTGTGGATATGGATGTATATGTGACCAAACAAGATGTACAAATGTGAAAAATAGTCAATTTTTAGGGGAGATGCTGTCGAAATTTTTTTAGAAGTTTAATATGGCATATTCATATGATTTTTTTAATTTGAGTGGCCAAAGGAGATGGTGGGATGGAGGGGATTTAATTTTTTTAAATTTGAGTGTGTGTGTGATATATATTTTTTATTTGGAGTGTGGGATAATTTTTTTTGTAAATGAGAGAGGAAAGGGGGGCGAGGATGTGAATTAATTTTTTGGACAGGTGTGGATGCCGATATGAATGCGTATGTGAATGCGCGTATGATAATGATTTTTTCTAGAAGATGATGTCGATGTAAATGTGGGTGTGTGAATATGGAAGTGAAAGATGTGGATATGGATGTATATTTGAATAAACAGGGTGTACAAATGTGAAAAATAGTCAATTTTAACGGGATGTTGTCAAAATTTTTTTACAAGTTTAATATGACATATTGATATGATTTTTTAATTTGTTAGGTAAATATGGCTAGACTTGATCGTTCATGGATGAATCACAGAGTAGTTGATGGAAGGGTGTCAGAGGAGTTTAAGGATGGAGTTGATAGTTTTATTCAGTTTGTGTTGGGGTATCCATGTCACGCCCTGAGCGCGGAAGGAACCCGGAGGACGTGACGAGTTTATATTCAATCATGTCAATCATAGCGATAAGAATTTCAACAGAACGACAGAGTGCGCAAAATAAATAAGACATAACTAACAAATTAATCTGATACCATCAATCCATAAACCAAAATGACAATATCCATAAGCTGATATCAATAATCCATCATACTAAAAACGTTACTAACAGCAAAAGACTTAAAAGGAATAACATTATCCTGAGGACATAAGCCTCATACAACACGACTCATTAAATAAAGACGACATGACCATGACATCAAGGAAAAGACACGACGTAGCGGGACTTGGCACGAAGACCGTTGACAACAGGATGATTTCCAGACATGCTGTGTCTACGAAGCAGGATCCAGTACGACACTTGAAAGCTCTACGCTCATCACTCTTGATCATCCCCATTTGGTTGCGTGTCAGAATCCGAGTTACCTGGAAAATATTGGAAAACACTTGATGAGCGAACGCTCAGTAGGAATTTATATCTCTAGACCCAGACTAGCTTTAAGTGATTAATACATTATGCAATTGTAGCAACTTCATGCATGAGAAAAATGTAAGTAAATAATGAGAGTGAAATATCAAGAACGCTAGCAAGATAGCATGTGTATCAAGTAAAATTTTCAAGGGGACCAAGCATGTAGTATCGAGTCATGTCACGAGATAGTGGCTACTTATTTATTCAAGTACTTGCCCATTCCTGGCCACGCAAGTCAAGCAAGTCAAGTCAAGCACGAGAGAGAGATTGTGGAACGTCATAATCAAGATAGTCATGCACTCCGGTGCAATGCCACACCGTAATCATTTAACTCTCATCGGCACAAGTACGTTTGGGTGCTCCTCCCAGGATCAGATTGGGCCCTATATGCGCATGCATTGGTTGTATGATTTGACATCCACTATAGTTTATAGTAGCCAAGAATTTCAAATGAATAGATCATTGTAAGATAATAAGGTGGATTCACGAAATTTGGAATTCAAGGAAGATATCGCGTGTAGAGATGACTTAGCTAAAAACCCAAGATATTTCATAAAACTGGGTAAATGGCGTCCGTAAGGGAAGCCGCTGAATAGAATTGGCGTCCATAGCAATGGGTGTTCACTCTGGAAATAGATAAATAGGCACAAAAGTAAATAACATCCTCCAAACAAGGCCTTATTTGTAAATGGCGTCTGCTGAATTGGGCGCAGATTACCAGAAAGTGAAAATTTCCCATAAAAGCCAGATACGACATTTCATGAGGGCTGGGCGTCATGTTTCTTCAGAGGGACATTATTATGAGACTGTGTAAAGGGTTTTTAGGGTACAACCTGCTCGACTGCCTTGAGGGAATCCAAGGCTAGCGGAGACTCACGGAGGTCTCTAAGATGAAATCGCCAGTTCGAAGGAATGGAATGTCCAACGGAGGGCTCAATCACCTCGGAGAGTTGAGGGTAATCGATAGAATCAAAACAGGGACCTCATCCACGGAATGGGATGAGAGTGCCAAGTGGTGCCCCACAGTGGGGTTGGAAACACAGTAAATCAGTCGATCAAGAGAAACATCATCCTGCATGGTAGGCGCTAAATCAAATAGCGTCTGTCATGACAGGCGCACATTAATTAAGGTATTTTCCATTTTCAATACAATTAGCATCCTTCTAGGAAGGCGCTCATTTCCAAATTCTGTTACTCATTTTACAGTTTCCAGAAAGTAGATTCAAGGCAGGGATATCATATTCAAAAATGTAATTATAATAGCGTTCAGTTTAACAGGCGCAAATTAGTTTCAGTTTACAGGAAATTGTATACTATGTTCATAAAAATCAAATGTTGCAGGGTTTTTGGCGTCTTGTCTGCAGGGCGCTCATAACAAATAGCGGCTGACGGATCAGGCGATGTTTCCGTTTCATGCACGTTTATTAAACATCTATTATTTCTGTAGACCAATCACGTAAAATCAGGTATTAGCGTCCTATTTCACAGACGCTTAAAAGAATGGGCGTCCTTCACGAAGGGCGCTAATTAACAGAAATAAGTAAATCAAGAAATAGCATGAAATATTCAGGATTAAACAACGTCCTTAGTGTTAGGCGCTGATTCAAATAGCGGCCACATGTGTGGACGCGGATCACTTTATAATCAAGAACTACGAATGATGATTTCCAGAATTTAAGACATGATAACGATGCATGCATTAATACGTTTTAACTGGATTAATCTTAGTTGGGTCAAAGGAGTAGAGAAAACCTACCTTTGGAGTGTGAGAGACGAGGTACATGGATGACGAAGAAACAGTGGAAGAGGCCTCCTTATGCAATTTTAATTTATTTTTGAATAGTTTTATTCTTTATTATTTATCCGGGGTCTTACACCCACCCCCACTTAAAAGAATTTGGTCCCCAAATTCAATTACGTGAATGGAGACATGGAGGGTATAAAGTACTTACAGTTCTAGAATAGCTCCAAATATCTCCTTCGCATAGATTCTTCTATTTCCCATGTAGCTTCTTACTCTTCGCATTTATTCCATTGTACCTTCACCATGGGAATGGTCTTGTTTCTTAATACTCGAATCTCTCGATCAAGAATCTTCATTGACTTCTGCTCATAGGTGAGGTCCTTTTGAATCACCAGGTCATTATGATCAATGATGTGGAAAGGGTCATGCACATACTTCTTCAGCATGGAGACGTAGAACACGTTGTGCACTTCCGATAGTTGAGGAGGCAAAGCAATGCGATAAGCTACCTCGCCAACTCTTTCCAGTATTTCGAATGGACCAATAAATCTCGGTGTTAGCTTGCCTTTAACACCGAATCTTCTAATGCCACGACCAGGAGAAACCTTGAGGAAGACATGGTCCCCAATTTGGAACTCTAGGTCTCTTCTTCTGTTGTCAGCGTATGACTTCTGCCTGGACTGAGCTATCTTGAGTCTATCTCTGATGAGTTGGACCTTCTCATTTGTATCTCTAACCATATCTGGGCCTAGTATTTGTTTTTCACCAACTTCATCCCAACAGATTGGAGATCGGCAACACCTGCCATACAGTGCTTCGAATGGAGCCATTTGAATACTGGCTTGGTAGCTGTTGTTGTAAGCAAACTCGGCCAAGGGGAAATGGTCATGCCAACTTCCACCGAAGTCAATAACACAAGCTCTCAACATATCTTCAATAATTTGGTTTGTCCTCTCTGTCTGGCCATCTGTTTGGGGATGGAAGGCAGTACTGAAGTTGAGTTTAGTCCCCAAAGAGTGTTGTAGACCCTTCCAGAAGTGTGAGGTGAATCGCGGGTCTCGGTCAGACACAATGGTTACAGGTACACCATGTAACCTGACAATCTCCTTGATGTAGAGTGCAGCTAGGACATCAATCGACCAACGGCTCTTGATAGGAAGAAAGTGAGCCGATTTGGTGAGACGGTCGATTATAACCCAGATACCATCATGTCCGCCTTGAGACTTAGGCAATCCCATGATGAAATCCATACCAATATCTTCCCATTTCCACTTGGGAATGTCGAGAGGATGTAACTTCCCAGCAGGTTTCTGGTGTTCAGCCTTTACTTGCTGGCACATGAGACAGCGAGATACAAAATCCGTTACCTCCCTTTCCATATTAGGCCACCAAAATGTTCTTTTTAAGTCCTTGTACATCTTAGTCGCCCCAGGGTGAATAGTGTACCTAGAGCGGTGAGCTTCTTCTAGAATCTTCTTCTTTAACTCCGGACAGTCTGGTACACATGTCCTCTCATGGAATAATAGTCTGCCATCATCTGTTGTCTTGAAGTCAGGCTTCTCGCCTAGCTTATTTTTTTATGTCTACAAGCATGCGGTCTTCTTCTTGTAGTCTCTTGATTTTTGAAAGTAGGTCCGGATGCAAACTCATATGTGCCAGAGTAATGCACCTTTCCTCCTTGTTCAGGCTTATATCAAGTTCTAAAAATCTCTCCAATAACTTCCATTCTTGAATCATAAAGTTGGCCATCATTACTCTCGGTTTTCGACTCAGGGCATCTGCTACAGAATTACCCTTGCTAGGGTAGTATTGAATAGTGAAGTCGAAGTCCTTGAGGTATTCCAGCCAACGCCTTTGCCTCATATTAAGTTCCTTCTGGGAAAATAGGTACTTGAGGCTTTTGTGATCGGAGTACACAATAAATGGTTCTCCGTAGAGATAGTGTCTCCAAATATTTAAGGCAAACACTACCGCAGCTAGTTCTAGGTCATGCACTAGGTAGTCTTTTTCGTGTCTCTTCAATTGCCTCGAAGAGTATGCAATAACTCTTCCTTGTTGCATCAAAACACATCCGAGACCAATACCGGAAGCATCGGTATAAACCTCGTACTTCTCTCCCTCAACAGGTAAGGCCAAGATCGGAGCAGTGGTCAAGTGGTCCTTTAAGGCTTGAAAACTTCTTTCATAATCCTCATTCCATTCACATGGTATTTCCTTGCGCGTCAACCTGGTGAGTGGAACTGTAATCTTTGAGAAGTCCTTGATAAATCACCGATAATAACCAGCAAGACCCAAGAAACTTCGTATTTCTGTTGCATTGGTAGGTCGTTCCCAGCTCTTCACAGCTTCGACCTTTGCAGGATCCACAGAAATTTCATCCTTTGAAACTACATGGCCTAAGAAAGCCACTTCTTCTAACCAGAACTCACACTTGCTAAATTTAGCATACAATTGATGATCCCTCAATATCTGCAACGCTATCCTCAAGTGTACTTCATGCTCTTCTTTAGACTTTGAATATATTAGAATGTCATCAATAATTACTACAACAAATTTGTCCAGATGTGGTCCAAAAATGCTATTCATAAGCTGCATAAAAGTTGCAGGGGGCATTCGTTAATCCAAATGGCATAACAGTAAATTCATAATGCATGTACCTACTTCGGAATGCAGTTTTGTGAATATCCTCGTCCTTGATCCTCAATTGGTGATAACCCGATCGAAGATCAATTTTTGAGAAATACTTTGCTCCAGAAATCTGATCGAAGAGTTCATCAATCCTCGACAGTGGGTATTTATTCTTGATGGTGAGGTGGTTCAGCTACCGATAATCGATGCACAGTCTCATCGATCCATCCTTTTTCTTGACGAATAGCACTGGTGCTCCCCATGGGGAAGTACTTAGTCTGATGAAACCCTTCTTCAATAACTCCATTAGCTGCTCTTTTAATTCCTTTAATTCTACAGGGGACATTCTATAAGGTGCCTTGGATACAGGTCCGGCACCAGGAACAAGGTCTATGGTGAAAGAGACTTCCCTTTCTAGTGGCAAACCAGGTAAGTCTTCTGGGAACACATCGGGAAACTCCCAAGCTACTTGAATGTCTTCTAATCTGGCCACCTTAGCTTCCGTGGCGGTCACAAATGCTAAGAATGCCTCGCATCCCTTGTTGATGAGCTTGCTGGCTCAGAGAGCTAAGATAACTGGTGATCTCTTCCGTGGAGTAATGTAAGTCAACTCCGGTTATTCCACAAAGGTTACTTTTCCATTTCGATAGTCTACGGTTGCCCGATGGGTGGATAACCAATCGGCACCTAGAATGACATCATACCCTTATAGGTCTAAACATATCAGGTCGGCTGGTAGATTGTGGCCTTTAACCATGACTTTACAGTTTGGTTAATGGAAAGTGATATCGGACTCATTCCCTAACGGGGTAGAAATCACTAAGTCTATCCATTCAGGTTCCATAGAAAATGAAGCAGCAAACTTCTTTGAAACAAAAGAATGGGTTGCGTCGGTATCAAATAGAACTTGAGCAGACTTAGAACAAATAGTTAAAATACCTTCCACCAGTCCACCTTCAGTTGGTTCCGTCTCCTGTAGAGCTTGGAGACGTCCTTGCTTCTTTGCCGGGCGCTTTTCTTCCTTAGTCACTTCAGTCTGTTCATTCAGCAGTGGACAATCAGGGATCCGATGTTCCCGACTCCCACAACGGAGGCATGCTCCTAGTTTCATCCAACATTCATCGGCCTTGTGGCCGAGCTTGTCGTAGTACTTGCAATTTTCTTTGGGTACGGTGATGGAGAATGGCTTGTTGTTCGGCTTGGGCTTCTTATCCTTGGGGGACTCTCCTCCTTTATTGGGCCGCTTCTTGTTAAAAGAAGGCTTGAAGTTGTTAGAAGTAGTAGCGTTCTCTTTCTTGTTGTCACGCCTCGATGCGGAAACTCGGGACGTACAGTTAGAAACTAGCTAGCAGGAAAGAGAGAGAGAGCTAATCTAAATATAACACAAGTGTTATGAAATGGAAATAACTTATTGATCATTAAACAAACCATAACTGATACAATATTCCTCAAACCAACTTAATACAACTGAGACATTAAACACTAAACATTAACAACATAACTGAAGCTAAAAACTCTCTAAAGCACAACTAATAGGATAACACTGCCAACACCACTCTAGAACTGGTGCACTCAAGACATCACTCCTGCCCATCCCCGATGGTAAGCTCGTCACCTGAATAGCCTGGAAAGGGGGGAAAACAACAACTATGAGCTGACGCTCAGTAGGAAGTAACAGGCAAGTTTACATGATTAACAAGTGAATTACATTTTCACATGCCATGCTAAAAAGAAATAAATGACGATAACGATATAATGAAACGACGTAATAAAAAGATCTTGCAAGGTCAAGAAATATAAGACGCCAAGAATTAACAAGATAACAAGTACAAGAATTTACAACAGGAGATAGTAATAAAGAATTGGCCAACAAGCAGTAATTAACATCAATTCAATCACGATCAAGTAACAAGTAACAAGAGATTTTTGTCATAGACGTAAGAAGCAAGCAAGTGTTCGGTGCAATGCCTCACCATGTCATTAACATCCCATGGGCTCAATAATTTTTGGACGCTCTCCCCAGGACCAGACCGGGCCCCTACGGTGCGTTGGCATCGATTTATTGGATCTAAGATCCCACGCGTCTAGACATTCAGTCAATTTTAATGGCCAATTTAATCAGAGGAATTACTGCCATAAGTTCAGATTTAAAGGACTAACCTTGTCCTTGGATTCAAGAGTACAAAACACGGTCAAACTCATCTCCAAGAGATGTGCGGTCATAAGAGAGCCGCTCAAGGGTATATACGGTTAACACAGGGCCGTACATACAGGAGCTGGACTAAAACTCAGCCCGCGAGGTCAAGAAAGAACGGCTGACAGTGGGCCGCTCTAAGGTATGAATGGTGCAATATGGGCCGCTCATGTCCAGAAGACATTAAGGCCCATGAACAAGATATACGGTCCATACTGGGCCGTATAAAGATATGCGGTCACAATCGGGCCGCCGAAGAGGATATGCGGTCACCTACTAACCGTGCATGCCTCTCGTCGTCCGATTTGATCCAAGACTCAAATCAGCGAATTAAACACATAACCCAATATTTTGATAGTTCATTAGGTTCAAAACAGGGATATAAAGAAATCCCGTGAAGATGGTAATGCCGCCGGATAGAGTTTTCGGGGGTAAAACCAAGACTAGCACGCTAATCGGCTAACGACTTGTTACAAGTCGGAAAGTTAAACACGCTGTTCTACTGTAGTAAAGTAGATACACAGCAAGATAATGACCATATTAATCCTCATTTCATGTCAAATTAACAAGAATTAAGTTATACATTAAGTCAAGATGCCAAAAAGATTAATCAGGATGATAATGGGTATGAACAAGATCGCGTAAGTCGCGTATGAACGAATAACAAGCAATTAACAGAAATTTAATTGCATAATTAATAATTTATAATGTGGGTTTCTATTTTACTAATTACCATTTAGAACACTAAGATGAATGCATTAGGACTAGTATTAAGTGGTTTTCTGTCTAGATAAACGGTTGGTAAAAGGCCGTATAACTATCGGGCTTAACAGGGGCTGAAACAGGCTCAAAAGGGGGTCTGGGAGTTGAGCGGCTAGGGGCATGGCCGCCCATGTACTTGGGCGGTCTAGTACAGGGCCGCACATCCCTGGGTTGTGCGGCCCAGGGCAGGGCCGCCCATCCACTTGTGTGGCCACCTGCAGGGCCGTTCAACTTATGTGGTCCTGTTTGGACCGTTTAACCTGCTGGGAGTGGATATGTGGTCAGTTTTGAACCGTCCAACTAGTTGTGTGGTCATTTAGGAACCGTTTAACTCCTGTCTATGCCAGAGTCATGTCTGGGCTTGAGTTGTGCGGTCTATCGTGCGACCGTCCATCTCTGGTCGTCTCCGGTCATCCCTTCCGCGTCCGGTGAACGCCGGGAAGCTAAGGGGTTGATAGGGTTGCACTAAAACGCTAATAACTAATGGAAATGGACTCCAAATAAGGGGCTTTTGGTACCGTTGGAAAGCTAACAGAGAATACTATATATCAGTAAGGCCAATTTCAAATTATCTTTCTGAAATCAAGGTTTATTAAGGCAAGAACATGGGAACCCTAATTCTGACATGCTGTGACTAAAACGTAAAATTCTCTCAACATACAGAACGAAAATTGGGGCTTCTTATGTCAAAAGAAATCCACTACGATGCTGAATCGAACCATATATGATATGGTTCACATGGATCAGGATTAATACTTCAAAATCAGAAATCAACTCGGAAGAACACATCAAAACTAGGTCTAAACATGCTGTTACTACGAACAGAAATTCTCTAAACATGCTTCATGAATTTTAGGGCTTTCTACGTTAAATGAAAGCTAACAACATGCTGATTACATCATGTAAGTTAATTAGAGTTTAGCCTATTAAACCTACCTCAAACGACGGTTGAAATAAGATGCTAGATATGAAGAACGAACTTGCTAACCCTTCACAAAAACCTTGATAGCTCTCTAGGCACCTAATAAAAATTGGGGCTTTCAGTCCCACTGGATAGATCTCGTCGAGAGGAATAAAACGATGTATTCATGATCAAATTTTGGTTGAGAATTCCTACCTCAATTGAAGAAACAAAGAAAGAAGAAGGATGACGACGGCCTGCCGACACACCTTCAGTAATCGCCGGATATCTCCCCAGATCTGACTCTTCTATGGACACAGCTGCTACCAAATGAAACTAGGGTCGAAGAGCTTTCTATCTATAGCTCATACACCTTCTGGAGAGTTCTGAGCTGGGAGAATTCGACGGGGCAAGTGACGTGTTAGAAACGGCGCTGAAAAGGTTGACTCAATCAAACTCGGCCGGCTGCGCCTTCTAGGGTTAGGGTTTCAAGAAATTGGTAGAGGGCTTTTGATCCTCAGATCAATACCGTTCATTTGCCTTCGGTTTGAGCTAATTTGGTTGAGTATTAAGCCTCAATTTCGTGTTTTAATCCAAGGTTAGGTAAGGGTCAAAAAGTGTGCACTTTTGGGCTAAATCTCCAATTAGATCTAACCACGGATTTATAATGGCTTAATTACAGAAGACAACGTTGTTATCTATATCGACCTTAACTTGTTTACTATTTTTATAGATTTTTATAAGGTAGTCGAATTTTTACTTATTCTATTTCTAACGAATTAAATATTAATAAATCCGAAATTCAATTATTAATTCAATAAAAATTCAATTCTCAGTTAATAAAAGCTTAATAATTATATTGGGCTCAAATAATAATTCGGGGTATTACACCCTCCCCTACTTAAAGAATTTGGTCCTCCAAATTCACTGCACTATAACTGAGAGTAGGGAAAGAGATCGCTCACCTAGAATAAGTCGGGATACCGCTTCCGCATAGTATCTTCAGACTCCCAAGTAGCTTCTTCGGTCCCACGCCGACTCCACTGAATCTTGACCATCTGTATAGAATGATTTCGGAGTTGCTGTTGCTTCCGGTCCAGAATCTCGATAGGTCTTTCTTCATAAGTCAAATCTTCCTTCATTTCAAAATCCACTTGCTGAATGATATGAGTGGGGTCGTACACATATTTTCGTAACATAGACACATGTAAAATATTGTGCACGCCGGACAACTGCGGTGGTAAAGCCAGTCTGTAAGCAACTTCTCCCACTCTATCCAGAATCTCGAATGGACCAATGTATCTCGGACTTAGGTTGCCTTCAATGCCAAATCTTCGGATCCCTCTCGTCGGAGAGACCTTTAAGAACACATGCTCGCCAACCTGAAATTCCAATGCTCTCCTTCTGTTGTCGGCATAACTCTTCTGTCTGGATTGGGCTACTTGCAACCGGTCTCGGATAACACGGATGTTCTGTGATGATTCTGAAACAAGATCCGGTCCAAGCCACTGTTTCTCACCTACGTCATCCCAACATAACGGGGAATGACAGCTTCTACCATATAGTGCTTCAAAAGGAGCCATCTGTATGCTGGATTGGTAACTGTTGTTGTAGGCAAACTCAATCAATGCCAGGTGATCACTCCAACTGCCTCTAAAATCAATCATGCATGCTCGCAGCATATCTTCCACTATCTGGTTGGTTCTTTCAGTCTGTCCATCTGTCTGTGGATGAAAAGTAGTACTGAAATTCAGACGAGTACCCAAAGACTCTTGCAGTCCCTTCCAGAAATGTGAAGTAAATCTGGGGTCTCGATCAGACACAATACTGACTGGTATGCCATGGAGTCTCACCACTTCCTTCAAATACTAAGCAGCCAATACATCAATCGTCCACTTGGACTTAATTGGTAAGAAATGAGCTGACTTTGTCAATCGGTCGACGATCACCCATATCGCATCAAATCCACCACGAGTCCTAGGTAGACCCATAATGAAATCCATGCCAATGCTTTCCCACTTCCATTGGGATATGTCGAGTGGTTTCAGTTTCCCTGCCGGTCTGAAATGTTCAGCCTTAACTTGCTGGCAAACCAAGCATCTACTCACGAAGTCAGCAACTTCTCTTTTCATGTTCGGCCACCAAAATGATCTTTTCAAATCTCTGTACATTTTAGTGCCTCCAGGGTGAATGGTGTATCTGGATCTATGAGCTTCCTCAAGAATCTTGTTCTTTATTCCAGCTTCATCAGGTACACAAGTTCTACCTTTGAATAATAATCTTCCATCTTCAGCCAACATGAAGTCAAGTCTGCTGCTCAAGTTTCCCTTGATCTCTACCATCTCGGGATCATTATCTTGCAAGGACTTGATTTCCATCAACAGTTCGGGCTTAAGTTGAATCTGAGCAATCATAACCCGATCATTGTCAATATTAAGATCCAGACTAGACAATTGTTCCAGTAACTTCCATTCTTGTAACATGAGACTGGACAATCTAGCCACAGGCTTCCGGCTTAAAGCATCTGCCACAACATTGCCTTTGCCAGGATGATACTCAATCGAGAAGTCGAAGTCTTTCAAGTACTCCAACCATCTTCTCTGCCTCATGTTGAGTTCCTTCTGAGAAAATAAGTATTTCAGACTCTTATGATCTGAGAACACTGTGAAGGTTTCTCCATACAAGTAATGCCTCCAAATCTTCAATGCGAACACCACTGCTGCTAATTCCAGATCATGAACAGGGTAATTCTCTTCATGCTTGCTCAACTGCCTAGAAGAATAGGCAATCACCTTCCCATGCTGCATGAGTACACAGCCTAAGCCAATGCCTGAAGCATCAGTATAAACAATAAAACTTCCTTCACCGGAAGGTAAAGCCAAAACAGGTGCAATAGTCAAACATTCCTTCAAAGTCTGAAAGCTTCGCTGGCAGTCATCTGACCAATCAAACTTGTTCTCCTTGCGGGTTAATCTTGTCATAAGTACCGCAATCTTAGAGAAATCCTGAATAAATCTTCGGTAATAGCCTGCCAGGCCTAAGAAACTTCTAACTTCCGTCACACTGGTAGGCTGCTCCCAATTCTTCACTGCCTCAACCTTTGAAGGATCAACAGAAATCCCTTCCTTCGTAATGATATGTCCGAGAAAGGACACCTCTTGCAGCCAGAATTCACACTTACTAAACTTGACATACAGCTGATGATCTCTCAATAATTGCAAAGCCAACCTCAGATGTTCAGCATGCTCCACTTCATTTTTGGAATAAATCAGGATGTCATCAATAAATACCACGACCCATTGATCAAGATAGGGCCGAAATACATTGTTCATCAACTGCATGAAAGCTGCTGGAGCATTCGTTAGACCAAAAGGCATAACAACAAATTCGAAATGACCATACCTGCTGCGGAAAGTTGATTTATAGATATCCTCTTCCTTAATCTGTAACTTGTGATATCCAGATCGAAGATCGATCTTAGAGAAATACTGAGCTCCCGCTATCTGGTCAAATAACTCGTCAATCCTTGGCAATGGATATTTGTTCTTGACAGTCTGCTGGTTCAATTGCCGATAATCGATACACAACCTCATCGAACCATCTTTCTTCCGGACGAACAATACAGGGGCTCCCCACGGAGAAGTACTAGGACGAATGAAGCCCTTCTCGAGTAATTCCATCAACTGTTGCTTCAACTCCCTCAGTTCCGCAGGAGACATACGATAAGGAGTCTTGGAAATAGGAGATGTGCCCGAAAAGAGATCAATAGAGAAGATAACTTCCCGCTCAGGCGGAAGTCCTGGTAGTTCCTCTGGAAAGACATCAGGAAAATCTTGGACAACAGGAATGTCCTTGATCTCAATCTGCTGCTCAGGGGTTGCACAGATAAAGGCTAGAAAAGCCTCGCATCCTCATCTCATCAGCTTATCAGCTCGAAGAGCCGAAATGAGTGATACAGAGTTATGGTGCTTAACTCCCACAAAAGAAAGCCTTGGGTGCCTAGTAAAAGACACCGAGCCAGAACTACAATGAACATTGGCCTCATATCTAGCCAACCAATCTGCTCCTAGGATTACGTCATAATCCTTCATGTCCATGCAAATCAAATCAGCTAGAAAGTTCTGCTCACCAATCATAACCTTACTAGAAGGATAGAAATGCTGGATTGTTGATCTAGTACCAATAGGGGTTGAGATCTCTAACGGAGAATCCATCAAAACAGGTTTCACAGCTAAAGACTTAGCAAATCTCCGAGAAATAAATGAATGCGTGGCACCAGTATCAAAAAGAACAAATACTGACTTGTCGAGTATAATGAGAGTATCTTCGACGAGTCCACCATCCTCGGCTGTTTCCGCTTCACTTGCATGCAGATCTTGGAGCTTGCCTTGTGGTTTCTTGAAGACTTGAGGTTTCGCCGGGGTAGCTTGCTCCGACAAACGAGGACAGTCAGAGATACGGTGCTCCTTGCTTCCACATCGCAAACATGCGCCTAGCTTGCGCCAGCAATTCTCCATCTTGTGACCAGGATTATTACAAAACTTGCACACGCCCGCAAATGGGACAATAGGGCCAAGCTTCTTGTCTTCACGCTTCGGCATCTTGCCCTTCCACGATCCGGACCCGCTCCACGAACCAGGTCCACTAACGGGCCTCTTCTTGGTATACCCGGGTTTAACATTCCAGGAACCCGTAGGTTGTTCCTTCTTTGCACCTCTTCCACGGATTCTCTCCGTCATTTCTAAAGTATCCTCCAGAACTTGAGCTTTTCTCACCATCTCGGAATAAGTGGAAATTTCCATCGGTGCCAATTGGTTGATATAATGCAGCTTCAGCCCATTCAGAAAACGCTTTGCCTTCATCTTCTCGGTGGAAATAAGGTGTGTAGCATAACGAGAAAGCCATGCAAAATGAGCCTCATACTCCACCACAGATAGATCTCGCTATTTTAGGGCGGCGAACTCTGCCGCTTTCTTCTCTTGCACTCGGTCGGAAAAATACTTTATGTTAAAGAATTCCTCGAACTCTTCCCACGTAACCTGCTGATCACCGAGAGTCGCCTTGATAGAATCCCACCAAGTACGTGCATCACGTTCCAGTTGAAATGTAGACAAAAGGACACGTTCCTGGTTGGTGCATTGCATAACTTCGAAGATCCTCTCCATCTCATCTAGCCAGTGCTCGGCTTGGTCGGGGTCGGTCGAACCCGCAAATCTTGGCAGATTCATCCCTCGGAAGTTCCGGTATAGATCACCGGTGCCATGATGTGCCGCTCCTGCTTGAGCTACCTGCTGTAAAGCCTGCGTAAGGCCTTGAACCGTGCGCTGCAAATTCCTCCATTCAGCACGATCAGCTGCCATCTACACGAGAAATAGATTACTTAGGTCTAATAAGATAGGTAATTACACGATTAAGAATGAACTTAACCCAAGTTTCTACCCAATCTCACCAGGTAGTTTCTAGACTTTTACAAGGTCAGGGGTTCTACGAGAACACTAGAACCCTAGAACATAATAAACCTAGCACTTAGAGAAACCTAGGAATGTGGAACCTAGGGCTCTGATACCAACTAAACTCTCACGCCCCGATGCGGAAACTCGGGACGTACAGTTAGAAACTAGCTAGCAGGAAAGAGAGAGAGAGCTAATCTAAATATAACACAAGTGTTATGAAATGGAAATAACTTATTAATCATTAAACAAACCAAAACTGATACAATATTCCTCAAACCAACTTAATACAACTGAGACATTAAACACTAAACATTAACAACATAACTGAAGCTAAAAACTCTCTAAAGCACAACTACTAGGATAACACTGCCAACACCACTCTAGAACTGGTGCACTCAAGACATCACTCCTGCCCATCCCCGATGGTAAGCTCGTCACCTGAATAGCCTGGAAAGGGGGGGAAACAACAACTATGAGCTGACGCTCAGTAGGAAGTAACAGGCAAGTTTACATGATTAACAAGTTAATTACATTTTCACATGCCATGCTAAAAAGAAATAAATGACGATAACGATATAATGAAACGACATAATAAAAAGATCTTGCAAGGTCAAGAAATATAAGACGCCAAGAATTAACAAGATAACAAGTATAAGAATTTACAACAGGAGATAGTAATAAAGAATTGGCCAACAAGCAGTAATTAACATCAATTCAATCACGATCAAGTAACAAGTAACAAGAGATTTTTGTCATAGACGTAAGAAGCATGCAAGTGTTCGGTGCAATGCCTCACCATGTCATTAACATCCCATGGGCTCAATAATTTTTGGGCGCTCTCCCCAGGACTAGACCGGGCCCCTACGGTGCGTTGGCATCGATTTATTGGATCCAAGATCCCACGCGTCTAGACATTCAGTCAATTTTAATGGCCAATTTAATCAGAGGAATTATTGCCATAAGTTCAGATTTAAAGGACTAACCTTGTCCTTGGATTCAAGAGTACAAAACACGGTCAAACTCATCTCCAAGAGATGTGCGGTCATAAGAGAGCCACTCAAGGGTATATACGGTTAACACAGGGCCGTACATACAGGAGCTGGACTGAAACTCAGCCCGCGAGGTCAAGAAAGAACGGCTGACAGTGGGCCGCTCTAAGGTATGAACGGTGCAATATGGGCCGCTCATGTCCAGAAGACATTAAGGCCCATGAACAAGATATACGGTCCATACTGGGCCGTATAAAGATATGCGGTCACAATCGGGCCGCCGAAGAGGATATGCGGTCACCTACTAACCGCACATGCCTCTCGTCGTCCGATTTGATCCAAGACTCAAATCAGTGAATTAAACACATAACCCAATGTTTTGATAGTTCATTAGGTTCAAAACAGGGATATAAAGAAATCCCGTGAAGATGGTAATGCCGCTGGATAGAGTTTCCGGGGGTAAAACCAAGACTAGCACGCTAATCGGCAAACGACTTGTTACAAGTCGGAAAGTTAAACCCGCTGTTCTACTATAGTACAGCAGATACACAGCAAGATAATGACCATATTAATCCTAATTTCATGTCAAATTAACAAGAATTAAGTTATACATTAAGTCAAGATGCCAAAAAGATTAATCATGATGATAACGGGTATGAACAAGATCGCGTAAGTCGCGTATGAACGAATAACGAGCAATTAACAGAAATTTAATTGCATAATTAATAATTTATAATGTGGGTTTCTATTTTACTAATTACCATTTAGAACACTAAGATGAATGCATTAGGACTAGTATTAAGTGGTTTTCTGTCTAGATAAACGGTTGGTAAAAGGCCGTATAACTATCGGGCTTAACAGGGGCTGAAACAGGCTCAAAAGGGGGTCTGGGAGTTGAGCGGCTAGGGGCATGGCCGCCCATGTACTTGGGCGGTCTAGTACAGGGCGCACATCCCTGGGTTGTGTGGCCAAAGGCAGGGCCGCCCATCCACTTGTGCGGCCACCTGCAGGGCCGTTCAACTTATGTGGTCCTGTTTGGACCGTTTAACCTGCTGGGAGTGGATATGTGGTCAGTTTTGAACCGTCCAACTAGATGTGTGGTCATTTAGGAACCGTTTAACTTCTGTCTATGCCAGAGTCATGTCTGGGCTTGAGTTGTGCAGTCTATCGTGCGACCGTCCATCTCTGGTCGTCTCCGGTCATCCCTTCCGCGTCCGGTGAACGCCGGGAAGCTAAGGGGTTGATAGGGTTGCACTAAAACGTAAATAACTAATGGAAATGGACTCCAAATAGTGGGGCTTTTGGTACCGTTGGAAAGCTAACAGAGAATACTATCTATCAGTAAGGCCAATTTCAAATTATCTTTCCGAAATCAAGGTTTATTAAGGCAAGAACACGGGAACCCTAATTCTAACATGCTGTGACTAAAACGTAAAATTATCTCAACATACAGACGAAAATTGGGGCTTCTTATGTCAAAAGAAAGCCACTACGATGCTGAATCCAACCTTATATGATATGGTTCATATGGATCAGGATTAATACTTCAAAATCAGAAATCAACTCGGAAGAACACATCAAAACTAGGTCTAAACATGTTGTTACTACGAACAGAAATTCTCTAAACATGCTTCATGAATTTTAGGGCTTTCTACGTTAAATGAAAGCTAACAACATGCTGATTACATCATGTAAGTTAATTAGAGTTTAGCCTGTTAAACCTACCTCAAATGACGGTTGAAATAAGATGCTAGATATGAAGAACGAACGTGCTAACCCTTCACAAAAACCTCGATAGCTCTCTAGACACCTAATAAAAATTGGGGCTTTCAGTCCCACTGGATAGATCTCGTCGAGAGGAATAAAATGATGTATTCATGATCGAATTTTGGTTGAGAATTCCTACCTCAATTGAAGAAACAAAGAAGGAAGAAGGATGACGACGGCCTGCCGACACACCTTCAGTAATCGCCGGATATCTCCCCAGATCTGACTCCTCTGCGGACACAGCTACTACCAAACGAAACTAGGGTCGAAGAGCTTTCTATCTATAGCTCATACACCTTCTGGAGAGTTCTGAGCTGGGAGAATTCGACGGGGCAAGTGACGTGTTAGAAACAGCGCCGAAAAGGTTGACTCAATCAAACTCGGCCGGCTGCGCCTTCTAGGGTTAGAGTTTCAAGAAATTAGTAGAGGGCTTTTGATCCTCAGATCAAGACCGTTCATTTGCCTCCGGTTTGAGCTAATTTGGTCGAGTATTAAGCCTCAATTTCGTGTTTTAATCCAAGGTTAGGTAAGGGTCAAAAAGTGTGCACTTTTGGGCTAAATTTCCAATTAGATCAAACCACGGATTTATAATGGCTTAATTACAGAAGACAAAGTTGTTATCTACATCGACCTTAACCTGTTTACTATTTTTATGGATTTTTATAAGGTAGTCGGATTTTCACTTATTCTATTTCTAACGAATTAAATATTAATAAATCTGAAATTCAATTATTAATTCAATAAAAATTTAATTCTCAGTTAATAAAAGCTTAATAATTATATTGGTCTCAAATAATAATTCGGGATATTACACTTGTCCTTACCATGGATTTGTTGAGTAGTGTACAGCGGATCTAGAGGGGAGGGGTGAATAGATCTGCCCCTCTTTTCGTAATGTAGCCCTCTATATAGCTAGATAAAATAAATTGCAGCGGAGTGTAACTAGCTTATAGAAGAACACTATGATTCACTTGGCAAGATGAGCAACTAATATATCGATTTGAACCTAAGCAATGCATCTAGAACGAAGCAATCACATAAACAAACCACAACACAAGGGATTTTAAGGTGGTTCGGACTGAATCCCCAGTCCTACGTCCACCCCTCACCAAATCCGGTGAGGCTCCACTAGTGCCACGCACTGAACCGTAAATCGGAAAGACCTCTGATTACCTTCCTACTAACCGCAGGTAGGGACATCAACACCGCAGATTGGACAACTTTCGATTGCCTTCCTACTAACCACCGGTAGGGACGATCTTCAGTTTCAAATATTTGAATGAAATGAAAAGAGAACAAATATGAAAACACTCAAACAAGATGTGAAATATGCTCAAAGAGAAAAGA
The DNA here is from genome assembly GCA_022559845.1 of Amorphophallus konjac. Taxonomy (NCBI): domain Eukaryota; kingdom Viridiplantae; phylum Streptophyta; class Magnoliopsida; order Alismatales; family Araceae; genus Amorphophallus; species Amorphophallus konjac. The sequence continues at coordinate 413,116,188 of CM040120.1, forward strand.
TCTTGTCTGAGATTGCTGAAGCTTGAATCTGATTCTTCAATGGTATCTTCTTCTTTGTGACATGGTCTTCCTTGGATCACCTTGAGTTGATGAAGAAGATGAAGGATGCAGATTTGATCTCCCTTGAGAATGAGCTTCTATGGATCACCTTGAGATGAGGAAGAGGATGATGGTTGCAGCTTTATCTTCACTTGGCTTGGGGTTGATCTCCTCTTGAAGTAGCTTGAATCACTTGAGGATTTGATGAAGATCTTCTTCCCGGAGTATTGTTCACGGCTACAGTACTCGAACTCCTCTCCCTTGAACACACCCTTGTAGCCTCCTTTGATCTCCCTTCTTAGCCTTAGGGTTTCCAACCCTTCTTTTGTGTGTTTTATAACCTCTAAATGGTCCTTGGACATCCCCCAGACCAGATCCACAATCCATGGGGGATTGGGTGACTTTGGGGTTAAACAAATACAAGGAAAGGGGCTCTTCTCGAAGTGGAAAACAAAGTCAACATTGATGGCTCGGGGGTGGTGGTCAACCTGTAGAAGCTGGCGGTCGACTGCTACTGAGAAACCATGTAGACGGATGGTCCTTGGAATTTTTGGTCGACCACTACTGGGCTGGCGATCGACTGCCACTGAGAGTCGTGCAAGCAGTTGGCTGCTGGCATGGGCGGTCGACCGCCAGCTAGGCAGAACCCGGATTACCCCGGTTCAGTCCATTAACCATTTTGCTCCGTTGCTTAAGTCATGTAGCAGCCTGTTGTCATCTGTGGCATCAACCTTGATAGTCTTGAAGATTTCTATTGATTATATCGCTCCTATAATCAAAATTTTGTTCCGGGGGCTCCGCCCCTAGAAACCCCCGCCAGGGGCGTTGCCCCCTTGCCAGGGCAGGTCGATCCACGTGCGAGGGCACAATCATTGAGCTTTCAGATTTGTCATCTCCACTCCATTCCTTATTCAATTATTGGTTTATCTGTCATGAGCAAAACATCACGTATGTCAGTCATATGAGAGTGGAAAACAACAATGACTTATAGTGTTTAGCCATTATCAAAACCATGAATATCAAATAACTCAAATGACCACAGGGGCACAACATTCTCTCCCTTTTTGATGATGACAACACTGTGAGTCATTATGTGGCAGTAATGTCCAAGATGACAAATTTTATAACATATACAGCTCAAGATATGCAACTCAAGATCAATGATAATTAAAGCATGTGAATGCGGATATGTATGCATGGATGATCAAAGCCTGTGAATGCTATGCAATCCCCCATCACAGATGAAGTGTCTCTCCCCCTTTGACTCTCCCCCTTTCATAATTCGCTTCTCCCCCTTTGACAAGTTACAAAAGAGCACAGAGGACGGACTCACAAAGTGGTACTAACAAACAAGCTCAAGGTATGAGCTTACAAAGGACTCACATATGCAGATTCTTCCCCTTTGACAACAACAAAAAGGAGGGAGAAGGCTACAAAAGTTTGAGAGACCAGAGCTGCATGGAAGTTGAGAGCAAGCCATTATATGCAAACCTGAACCAGACCGCGAGCAATATATATATGATTCAAAGTTAATGAAATCCGAGAGCAACAATAGAGTTCGAAAAGCATCTACATCCATGTTTTAATAGAAATGAACCAAAAGCGCATGGCATGACAATGTTTAACCTTCCCTTATCTTATATATCCATTTTCAATAACTACAAAGGGAATAACACAAAAACTAGTATTGAGGCGAAACAATCATGACTAAAGCGTGGAATGGTATGATTTCAACATTGTTTTGCATGAGCTTTGGCATTTTTATGCACATGACTCATATTTTACGAGCAATCAAGTCTAGTACATGCCTCCTAGCCTTAAGAATACACGTTGTTTAGATGCTAGTATCCCTAGGTATTTGGCAAGACTGACGGTTATGCTTCAAAATGAACAGAGATAGCAAAGTCACGTCATGACATATCGATCTCATTTCTTTGATGAGAAGATATATTTCTCAGCAATTATGCCAGTGCTCTGCCTAGAGTCCAAATATAATTAAGACAGAGATAACAGGGATACATCAAGACATATCATTCGTCACTTGATTTGATGACGTGACATATTTCTCCGTGCCAAAAGCTCAAAAGCATTATCCCGAGGAAAGAATAGAGGAGGCACCTTGGGAAAAATCATATCATGAAGTATGAAATATTCCTCCTGAGATTCCTTAGGATCAGATAAATCAGCATGTAAAGCCAGGGTGGACCAATGAGTTGGGATAGTTTGAAAAGAATCACCATGGTCCAGAAGTGGCACAAGCTCTACCTGCTCCTCTAGATTAAAATTATCATGCGGCATACTCGAATCATCCAATTCCTCATTTACCCCAACTGCATTATTCAAATACATATTCAATTCTAGATCCATCTTCACTTCTTCTTCCTTCCCATCTTCAAGGATAATTTCATCAAAGTCATGTCCCATCTCCACTTCTTCTCCATTCCCATCTTCAAAGAGAAGGTCATCATGATCGGGGGGAGACTTGTGATGAGGTTCAATATATTCATCCTTTCCCTCTAACTGGAGATCATCCACCTCTCTTGCATTTCCTTCATGTTGACAAGCAAGCACTGGCTCCTCAAATTCCTTTGTAGGAGGGGGAATATGATCATTCATCAGTTCATCACCGTCATGAATTTCATTGTCATCAAATTCTTCAATCTCCTCAAATTGTCTAGGGTTCGATCCCCGGCAACGGCGCCAAAAATTTGGTGCTGCTCGACAGTCGTTGTTAAATATGCCGTGCCACACAAATTTCAAATATTTATAACCGCACTCACTCACTTATGGATTTGAAAACATGAGTACAATGGTAAGTACGGGTCGATCCCACGGGGAGAGAATATTTGATTTTAGTTCAAGTTGGACATATCCTTATGTTTGGAAAACCAATTTTTTTGGATTTGGAGTGCGATTATCACTAAGTGGAATTTGAATTACAGCTTTGAATAACAAAAGGAAAGTAAAGGAATAATTAGCCAAGCCAATTTGAAGAAGAACGCCGCCGTTTCCTTGCCGAGCATTTGCGTGGAGATCGCTCCGCCTTGGAAGTCGACGCCGTGAGATGATTCGAAGAAGACTTACCGCTTCGGGTATGATTGAAACACTTATGAAGACAAGATTTGGATAGAACAAGTTTGAAAACTTAAGTTTGAAAACATAACAGAATTCAAATGAAACTAGGGGTTGGAAGAAAAAGCATAACTTCAAATATAGACGGAATTAGAAGAAGTGTAAAACATGAAAGTTGTAGAGAATTGGAAGAGAAAGAATTTTGATTAAGAACACAGAGACAGAAAATAAGAGGAAGGCACTGAAAAATCAAGATCTATCCCTGCTGGTGAATAGTAACTTTCAGAAAAATAGCACCTTGAAAAATTAATTCTAACTCTAAAAATACACAGAATTAGATAAAGTGGTAGAAGAATGAAATGGAGATCTATAAGAGAGGAACAAAGTTGATGAAGAACTCAGATTGAAAAGAGATCTAGAAAAGCTTCAAAACATAAGAAAACTAGAATGTCTCACCACGGATGAACAGTAAACACCTAAAATAGCACTTAAGAAAACGGACCAGAACTCTATGAAGTAGGAAGAATTTGAAGAAATGATCAACAGAGAAGTTGAAGAGCACTTGAAATCAAACAACTTTTATGAAGAACAGAAATTGAAATGAAGATTACAATCATGCGAAATAAGGCTATGAAAAGGCTGAATTCAAAAATGAAACTTTTATTGAAAGAACTTCAACTTACAACTTTGACTTCAAAAGCTTGTAAAATACAACTCTAACAATCAACAACTTCAGAAAACTAAAGAACAAACTCACATTACACATGATCCATAGCTAGCTCTCTCCCTACTCAACCTTCACTCACAACTCACTTCATTCCATTACACATGAAGCCCTTATATAGGGTTACAAACTCTTCTTGCCCATGTGAAACAATCAAGTACACCTAATTTTGACCCAACTTGGTAGGCTGGAATGTGCTGCACCTTTTGTCATTTTTTTCTGATTTTTTCAGATTTTTCTGGCATTTTTTTGGGCCTTTTCTTCTTCTCTTTCTCTCTTATTCTCTCTCTGCCGGCGCAACGTGCCGACCGGTTCGGCCGGGTTCGGCCGCCCGCCCGTGGGCCCCTGGTGCGCCCGCCGCTCCGCCGTCGCCACGCGTCGCACGCGCCGCACGCGCCCGCGTGCGTCGCGTGTGGTCGCCCACTCGCGCCTCGCCGCGTGTCCCTGCCGGGAGCCGCCACGGCCCCCGCCGCTGCCGCTGCCGCCTCGCTCCGCGTGCCACGAGCCCCCCCCGCCATTCGCCTTCTCGCCTCGTCGCCCGTGCGGACGGTGAAGGCGGGAAGGGGGGGCGGGGGTTTGAACTTTTGTTTTTTTTAATTATATATATATATATATAATATATATATATATCTATATATATATCTAATATATATAAGTAGAAAATTCTAAAAAATACTCAAATAATTTTATTTTTTTTAATTTTTTTCTATTCTTTTTGAACAACTCCCTGAGCTTTTGGCTCAGTTTAACATATAACTTTTATTTTCTTTTTTTTCTTTTTCTTGGAGTTTTTCTCGTATTACGTGCCTGCATAAATACATAAAAATTGTGATTAAAATTTATTTAATTTCATAAAATTAAATATTTGATTTAAAATCAACAGTAAGTGTGAGAAGTGTATATTTATTAATATTTAAGCGCATAAAAGTGTATATAATCATGAATTAAATGGTAAAAATACACACTTATCACACCCCCCAACTTACTCATTGCTAGTCCCTTAGCAATGCAATTAATGAAAAATTTAGGACTAACAAGAGTTTAAAGATATTCAGGCCTCATTTCTAGTTCATCTTTCATAGAGTCAACTAAAGATCAGGAATCTGGAGTAATTATCACAGACTAGCCTTATGTCGGAAATTCAAGTACATGATCAAGAATCCTAATCAAAATTCAGTAGCACTTGTGCAAGTGTAATACTAAATTCACAGTATAGACAATTGCGTCCTCCAATTGCTATTCCGAACAAATGTCTTTCAATTCTGCACTTCGTAATCAGAGCTTTAAGCATAATAGCTTTTTATCTGCCTTATTTCATTTGTCCCTTTTGGGATCTCTTTTCCTCTTACTTTTTTCTTTTTCTTTGTCTGCTGTTTTTTTTTTCTACACACATGATGCTGCACTACTCTTCACTGATTTACGCGAACCTCAACACGTCTTAGGTGAAGTAGGCCCGGTTATGCAGATTAGAGTTCCCTTTTCCTTTTGACGCGAACCTCAACACGTCTTAGGTGAAGTAGGCCCGGTTACTCAGAATCGGAGCATTTTTCATGGTGTGTGTTTTTTTTTTCTCATACTTTTGTATGGCAGAAAGCTTCTAACAGATCTCTTCTTCAGAAAATGCAGAATATCAGACAGTCTGTCTAAAATAACAGAAGGCTTGTCCTACTTGTTTCATTAGCGTGCAACGTGATTTTTATTTTTTAAAGTACATCTGAACTTTAAAGAGATTCTTAAATCAGTTTTCCAGTGCTAGCTTAAAGAAATTATCCATCATCCTTTTCCTAGTTATTTCTATTCAGAATCACTTTCATGCGACATGAATCAAGAAATTCAACTCGGGGAAAACTGTTGTTTAACATGACAATTCAAGAAAGTAAGAAAAACTTTTGTTGAAATTTTTAGAAATTTTAGAAATTTTAGAAATTTTTGTTTTTTAAAATTTTTGTTGAAATTTTTGAAATTTTTGTTTTTAAAATTTTTGTCATTTATCTCCCCCCCCCCAACTTAAATGACATTGTCCTCAATGACATAAACAGTAGAAAGATCAGAGGACATGTAAAGAGATAATATAGTTGGGATGGAAGGATACAACCTGATGGGTCGGGCGAAGTGATGAGGGCTTCATTGCGTTGTGGCCTGAGAACTGTAAAAGAAACACACTAAAACAAAACATCAAATCACAAAAACCGTGGGTGGCCTCCCAAGAAGCCATTTATTTGCACACCAAACTGTGAAAACGTTGGGCTGCCTCCCAAAAAGCGCTAAATTTAACATCTTTAGCCAGACGCACTGTAGCTCAACAACCAACAAGTTGATTTTAAAATGAGCCACCAAAGAATTTTATCCTTGCCAAAATTATCTTTTTCATGCCCTGAAGAAAATGAATGTGGTTGGTGAATGCAAGGGCGAGACAGAGATCGAGATGGAGGTAGCTCAAAAGCATTATCCCGAGGAAAGAATAGAGGAGGCACCTTGGGAAAAATCATATCATGAAGTATGAAATATTCCTCCTGAGATTCCTTAGGATCAGATAAATCAGCATGTAAAGCCAGGGTGGACCAATGAGTTGGGATAGTTTGAAAAGAATCACCATGGTCCAGAAGTGGCACAAGCTCTACCTGCTCCTCTAGATTAAAATTATCATGCGGCATACTCGAATCATCCAATTCCTCATTTACCCCAACTGCATTATTCAAATACATATTCAATTCTAGATCCATCTTCACTTCTTCGTCCTTCCCATCTTCAAGGATAATTTCATCAAAGTCATGTCCCATCTCCACTTCTTCTCCATTCCCATCTTCAAAGAGAAGGTCATCATGATCGGGGAGAGACTTGTGATGAGGTTCAATATATTCATCCTTTCTCTCTAACTGGAGATCATCCACCTCTCTTGCATTTCCTTCATGTTGACAAGCAAGCACTGGCTCCTCAAATTCCTTTGTAGGAGGGGGAATATGATCATTCATCAGTTCATCACCGTCATGAATTTCATTGTCATCAAATTCTTCAATCTCCTCAAATTGTCTAGGGTTCGATCCCCGGCAACGGCGCCAAAAATTTGGTGCTGCTCGACAGTCGTTGTTAAATATGCCGTGCCACACAAATTTCAAATATTTATAACCGCACTCACTCACTTATGGATTTGAAAACATGAGTACAATGGTAAGTACGGGTCGATCCCACGGGGAGAGAATATTTGATTTTAGTTCAAGTTGGACATATCCTTATGTTTGGAAAACCAATTTTTTTGGATTTGGAGTGCGATTATCACTAAGTGGAATTTGAATTACAGCTTTGAATAACAAAAGGAAAGTAAAGGAATAATTAGCCAAGCCAATTTGAAGAAGAACGCCGCCGTTTCCTTGCCGAGCATTTGCGTGGAGATCGCTCCGCCTTGGAAGTCGACGCCGTGAGATGATTCGAAGAAGACTTACCGCTTCGGGTATGATTGAAACACTTATGAAGACAAGATTTGGATAGAACAAGTTTGAAAACTTAAGTTTGAAAACATAACAGAATTCAAATGAAACTAGGGGTTGGAAGAAAAAGCATAACTTCAAATATATACGGAATTAGAAGAAGTGTAAAACATGAAAGTTGTAGAGAATTGGAAGAGAAAGAACTTTGATTAAGAACACAGAGACAGAAAATAAGAGGAAGGCACTGAAAAATCAAGATCTATCCCTGCTGGTGAATAGTAACTGACAGAAAAATAGCATCTTGAAAAATTAATTCTAACTCTAAAAATACACAGAATTAGATAAAGTGGTAGAAGAATGAAATGGAGATCTATAAGAGAGGAACAAAGTTGATGAAGAACTCAGATTGAAAAGAGATCTAGAAAAGCTTCAAAACATAAGAAAACTAGAATGTCTCACCACGGATGAACAGTAAACACCTAAAATAGCACTTAAGAAAACGGACCAGAACTCTATGAAGTAGGAAGAATTTGAAGAAATGATCAACAGAGAAGTTGAAGAGCACTTGAAATCAAACAACTTTTATGAAGAACAAAAATTGAAATGAAGATTACAATCATGCGAAATAAGGCTATGAAAAGGCTGAATTCAAAAATGAAACTTTTATTGAAAGAACTTCAACTTACAACTTTGACTTCAAAAGCTTGTAAAATACAACTCTAACAATCAACAACTTCAGAAAACTAAAGAACAAACTCACATTACACATGATCCATAGCTAGCTCTCTCCCTACTCAACCTTCACTCACAACTCACTTCATTCCATTACACATGAAGCCCTTATATAGGGTTACAAACTCTTCTTGCCCATGTGAAACAATCAAGTACACCTAATTTTGACCCAACTTGGTAGGCTGGAATGTGCTGCACCTTTTGTCATTTTTTTCTAATTTTTTCGGATTTTTCTGGCATTTTTTTGGGCCTTTTCTTCTTCTCTTTCTCTCTTATTCTCTCTCTGCCGGCGCAACGTGCCGACCGGTTCGGTCGGGTTCGGCCGCCCGCCCGTGGGCCCCTGGTGCGCCCGCCGCTCCGCCGTTGCCACGCGTCGCACGCGGCGCACCCGCCCGCGTGCGTCGCGTGTGGTCGCCCGCTCGCGCCTCGCCGCGTGTCCCTGCCGGGAGCCGCCACGGCCCCCGCCGCTGCCGCTGCCGCCTCCGCTCCGCGTGCCACGAGCCCCCCCGCCATTCGCCTTCTCGCCTCGTCGCCCGTGCGGGCGGCGAAGGCGGGAAGGGGGGGCGGGGGTTTGAACTTTTGTTTTTTTTAATTATATATATATAATATATATCTATATATATCTATATATATATCTAATATATATAAGTAGAAACTCAAATAATTTTATTTTTTTTTCTAATTTTTTTCTATTCTTTTTGAACAACTCCCTGTGCTTTTGGCTCAGTTTAACATATAACTTTTATTTTCTTTTTTTTTCTTTTTCTTGGAGTTTTCCTCGTATTGCGTGCCTGCATAAATACATAAAAATTGTGATTAAAATTTATTTAATTTCATAAAATTAAATATTTGATTTAAAATCAACAGTAAGTGTGAGAAGTGTATATTTATTAATATTTAAGTGCATAAAAGTGTATATAATCATGAATTAAATGGTAAAAATACACACTTATCAGGGACTGCTCAACATAGACTTCTTCTTTGATCAAACCATTCAAGAAATCACTTTTTACATCCATTTGATACAACTTTATTCTAAGGGAGCATGCAAAGGCAAGTAAAATTTTGATGGCTTTGAGTCTAGCAACTGGGGCATAAGATTCATCAAAGTATACCCCAAATTCTTGATTATACCCTTGAGCCACCAATCTAGCCCTGTTTCTTATTATCTTACCATCCTCACTGAGTTTGTTCCTAAAGATCCATTTAGTGCCTATGACAGATTGTGATGAAGGTTTAGGAACAAGATGCCAAACTTTGTTTCTCTCAAACTGGTTTAACTCGTCTTACATTAAATTTATCCAGTTTTCATCTTTTAATGTCTCATCAACACTCTTGGGTTCAATCTGGGAGACAAGAGCAAGTTGATCTAATTCTTCCACAATTCTAAAATGTGACCTTGTTCTAGGTGGGTCATTCATGCAATGACATTTTCTAAAGGATGATCCTTAAGAATTCTAATACTTGTAGAATCATTACCTTCTCTTGGAGCTTAATTTCTTGCATTGCTTGATTCAACTAGGTCACCATCTTCTTTTATTTCTTCTTGTGGAGACTCACACTTTTCCTTCATGCTTAGGAATTCCCCGTCTTCATCATTTTTCTTGCAAGAGTTATCACTGTTAGAATCATCATGATATTCATCAAAACAAACATGGGGTGATTCTTTCATAGTTTGACTATTGACATTATAAATTCTATAAGCCCTAGATCTATCAGAATATCCAAGGAATATACCTTCATCGCTCTTGGGCTTATATTTATCTAAGTCTCTTTTATCATTATTGTGGATGAAGCATTTAGATCCAAATACTTTCATGTATGTGAGAGAAGGTTTTTTACCTTTCAGCAACTCATAAGGAGTCTTTTTGGTGTGTGGCCTTACCATAGAGCGGTTGATAATATAACATGCCGAGTTTACCGCTTCAGCTCAAAATTTCTTGGGAGTTGCCATTCGGCAAGCATTGTTCTTGTCATCTCTATGAGTGATCGATTCCTTCTTTCAACTACACCATTTTGCTCCGGAGTTCTTGGTGAAGAAAACTAGTGTAAAATACCTTCAGCCCTGCAAAGATTATAGAAGTCAGCATTTTCAAATTCACCACCATGATCAGATTGAATGTTAGAAATCTTAAACTCACCGTCTTACTTTATCTTCATATAGAGTGCCTAAAACTCATCAAAAGCATCATTTTTATGTGTGAGAAAGAAAACCCATGTGAACCTAGAGTAATCATCCACCAAGACATATCCATATTTTCTACCACTTAAACTAGCAGTTCTGGTTGGACCAAACAGATCCATATGAATCAGCTCAAGTGGTTTAGATGACATGTTTACAGATCTAGCCTTGAAAGATTTTTTTGTTTGTTTACCTAGGGCATATGCACCACACAATTTATTTTCTTGTTTAAAAGAAAGTTCATGTAACCCATTCACCATTGAATACTTTAACCATTTATGTAAGACATTGTAGCTAGCATGGCCTAGTCTATGATGCCATAACCATGCAAGTTCAGATTTTGGTGTAGCAAGACAAAGATTTATGTGAGCAGGATCATCTAAGTCAATCATGTAAACATTGTTGACTCTTTTTCCAGAAAATTTTACCCTATCAGATTTTGGTTCAAGGATTCTACATTCATGAGAGTCAAACAACACTTTGTGACCCTTATCATAGAGTTGACTTATGCTAAGCAAGTTGTATTTCAAGTCTTCAACTAGCAGCACGTTACAGAAGGAGTTGGAGAGGTTCTTACCTACATTACCTGTTCCAATGTTTTTTCCTTTGTTGTTCCCTCCAAATGTGACGTATCCTCCTTCCTTTTTCTCCAAGAGACAAAATTTTATTTTATCTCCAGTCATGTGTCTTGAGCAGCCGCTATCAAGGTACCACCTGTTATGCATGGCTGCAAGACATTCCTCAGTTTCTTCATCACCTCTGGCCATGAGACAAAAATATTCTTTTTCCTTGTCCGAGGAGCTAGTTCTACCATCACTTTCTTCCTCGTCACTCCAGGTGGAGACCATGGCCTTGTTCTTCTTCTTGCCCTTCCATTTGTCAGCCTTTTTGAATCTGTCAAGACAATCAGTCTTGAAATGCCCTGGTTTGTTGCAAGAATAACAAATGATTTTCTCAGATTTCTTAAAGTTTTCAGAATTAGATTTGAAACCATTTCTTACCTTTGACCTTCCTCTCATGAAGCTCTTACCTTCCTTTCTTAGAAATTTTCTGAACTTACGTGTGAGCATGGCAACGTCATCCTCATCTCGCTCACTTGTCGAATCCTCACATTCATCAGAAGTGCCTTGACCGCTGGGTCCTGCTTTAAGAGCTAGGGGCTTTTTCTTAGGCACCGCAGCCTCTTTGTTCTTAAGGTTGATCTCATAGGTCATCAATGATCCAATGAGTTCATCTACCTTGGTAGTTACGAGATCTCTCGATTCTTCAACCACGGTAGCCTTTGTGTGCCATGCGGGAGTCAATGATCTGAGAATCTTTCTCAAAATTTTCTGTTCTAAGTATTTCTTTCCCAAATCAGTCAGACTATTAGTAAGCACAGTTAACCGAGCATACATATTCTGAATTGACTCATCAGGCTTCATGCTGAACATTTCATATTCAGAAACTAAAATGTGGGCTTTTGTTTCTCGTACATGAGAGGTTCCTTCGTGAATTACCTCTAACTTGTCCCACATTTGTTTTGCCGTTGCACAGGTAGCCACTCTTGAGAATTCTACTAGATGGAGTGAGTACTGCATGATGTGTTTGGCACTCTAGTTGACAGTGGATTGTCTTATTTGTTCTTTGGTCCACAAGTCCTCATTATCCGTAAGCTCATACGGACCTTTGCTGATCACTCGCCAAAGTTCGTAGTCTTGGGCACGAATGAACACCCGCATGCGATGTTTCCAATAAGGATAATTAGTTCCAATAAAGTAAGGAGGCCTATTCACAGAATGTCCTTCAGGTAAGAAACCTTTGGACGCTGATCCACCAATTCCCTTAAGGTCGTTGGACCCCATACCGAGAGATTAGGCTCTGATACCACTTGTTGAGTAGTGGACTGCGGATCTAAAGGGGAGGGGTGAATAGATCTGCCCCTCTTTTCGTAATGCAGCCCTCTATATAGCTAGATAAAATAAATTGCAGCGGAGTGTAACTAGCTTATCGAAGAACGCTATGATTCACTTGGCAAAATGAGCAACTAATATATCGATTTGAACCTAAGCATGCATCTAGAATGAAGCAATCACATAAACAAATCACAACATGAAAGATTTTAAGGTGGTTTGGACTGAATCCCCAGTCCTACGTCCACCCCTCACCAAATCTGGTGAGGCTCCACTAGTGCCACGCACTGAACCGTAAATCGAAAAGACTTCCGATTGCCTTCCTACTATCCGCAGGTAGGGACATCAACACCGCAAATCGGACAACTTCTGATTGCCTTCCTACTAACCACCGGTAGGGACGATCTTCAGTTTCAAATGTTTGAATGAAATGGAAAGAGAACAAATATGAAAACACTCAAACAAGATGTGAAATATGCTCAAAAGGAAAAGATCTTGTCTGAGATTGCTGAAGCTTGAATCTGATTCTTCAATGGTATCTTCTTCCTTGTGACATGGTCTTCCTTGGATCACCTTGAGTTGATGAAGAAGATGAAGGATGCAGATTTGATCTCCCTTGAGAATGAGCTTCTATGGATCACCTTGAGATGAGGAAGAGGATGATGGTTGTAGCTTTATCTTCACTTGGCTTGGGGTTGATCTTCTCTTGAAGTAGCTTGAATCACTTGAGGATTTGATGAAGAACTTTATCCCGGAGTACTGTTCACGGCTACAGTACTCGAACTCCTCTCCCTTGAACACACCCTTGTAGCCTCCTTTGATCTCCCTTCTTAGCCTTAGGGTTTCCAACCCTTCTTGTGTGTGTTTTATAACCTTTGAATGGTCCTTGGACATCCCCCAGACCAGATCCACAATCCATGGGGGATTAGGTGACTTTGGGGTTAAACAAATACAAGGAAAGGGGCTCTTCTCGAAGTGGAAAACAAAGTCAACATTGATGGCTCGGGGCTGGCGGTCGACCTGCAGAAGCTGGCGGTCGACCGCTACTGAGAAACCCTGTAGACAGATAGTCCCAGGAATTTCTGATCGACCGCTATTGGGCTGGTAGTCGACCGCCACTCAGAGTCGTGCAAGCAGTTGGCTACTGGCAGGGGCGGTCGACCGCCCCTGGGCTGGCGGTCGACCGCCAGCTGGGCAGAACCCGGGTTACCCCGGTTCAGTCCATTAACCGTTTAGCTCCGTTACTTAAGTCCTTTAGCAGCCCCTTCTCATCTGTGGCATCAACCTTGACAGTCTTGAAGATTTCTATTGATTTTATCGCTCCTATAATAAGAATTTTGTTCTGGGGGCTCCGCCCCCAGAAACCCCCGCAAGGGGCACTGCCCCCTTACCGGGGCAGGTCGATCCCCGCGACCTGACCGCGTAGGTCGATCCGCGTGCGAGGGTGCAATCATTGAGCTTTCACATTTGCCATCTCCACTCCATTCCTTGTTCATTTATTGGCTTATCTGTCATGAGCAAAACATCACGTATGTCAGTCATATGAGAGTGGAAAATAACAATGACTTATAGTGTTTAGCCATTATCAAAACCATGAATATCAAATAACTCAAATGACCATAGGGGCACAACAGGATTTTATCAGACAGTTCCGTGGCATCCTCAAGCAGTTGGGCACGTCGGACAATCTCTGGATATACTTGGATATCCATTGGTGCCAGCTGAGTGATGAATTGGGGCCTAAGCCCATTCAAGAAGCGTCGGGCTTTCATTTTCTCCGTGCCCACCAAATGAGGTGCGTACCTAGCCAACCTAGAGAACTGGGCCTCATACTCGGCCACAGTCAAAGTTCTCTGCTTAAGAGCTACAAATTCTGTGACCTTTTTCTCTTGGACGCGGTCGGAGAAATATTTATTGTTGAAATGGCCAACAAAATTTGCCCAGGTTATATTGTCTTCCAACAATGTAGCTTCTACTGATTCCCACCAGCTCCTAGCATCTCGTTCTAGTTGGAACGTCGCTAGCGGGACCTTCTCGTTGTCCGTGCACTGCATGACATGAAAAATTCTTTCTATCTCCTTTAGCCAGTTCTCAGCATCATCTGGGTTAGAAGAACCCGTGAACTTCGGAGGGTTCAGGTTTCTAAAACTCCTGTGGAGATCTCCTGCTCCACGGTGTGCTCCGCCCTACGCCATCTGTTGTAGCGCCTGGGTAAAGTTCTGGACGGTTTGTTGCATCACACGCCATTGTGCGTGTTTCGCAGCCATAATCCTACAAGGTATTTAAATCTTAATTAGTTCATATCGATATTTATAAGGTTGGACATATTCGTATTTCAGATAGGATATCCTATTATGATTTAATCCCTTGGTTCTACCCAGTCTCACAGGTTTAAGAGTTGACCTATCCCTGGACTTGAGGTTACCTAGGAATTTGAAATCCTAGGCTCTGATACCATAAAAATTGTCACGCCCCGAGCGCGAAAGGAACCCAGAGGACGTGACGAGTTTATATTCAATCATGTCAATCAGAGCGATAAGAATTTCAACAGAACGATAGAGTGCGCAAAATAAATAAGACATCACTAACAAATTAATCTGATACCATCAATCCATAAACCAAAATGACAATATCCATAAACTGATACCAATAATCCATCATACTAAAAATGTTACTAACAGCGGAAGACTTAAAAGGAATTCCATTATCCTGAGGACATAAACCTCATACAACACGACTCATTAAATAAAGACGACATGACCCTGACATCAAGGAAAAGACACGACGTAGCGGGACTTGACATCAAGGAAAAGATTGGGCCCTATACTATATGCGCATGCATTAGTTGTATGATTTGACATCCACTATAGTTTATAGTAGCCAAGAATTTCAAATGAATAGATCATTGTAGGATAATAAGGTGGATTCACAAAATTTGGAATTCAAGGAAGATATCGCGTGTAGAGATGACTTAGCTAAAAACCCGAGACATTTCATAAAACTGGGTAAATGGCATCCATCAGGGAAGCCGCTGAATAGAATTGGCATCCATAGCAATGGGCGCTCATTCTGGAAATAGATAAATAGGCATGAAAGTAAATAACGTCCTCCAAACAAGGCGTTATTTGTAAATGACGTCTGCTGAACTGGGCGCAGATTACCAGAAAGTGAAAATTTCCCATAAAAGCCAGAAACGGCATTTCATGAGGGCTGGGCGTCATGTTTCTTCAGAGGGACATGACTATGACACTGTGTAAAGGGTTTTTAGGGTACAACCTGCTCGGCTACCTTGAGGGAATCCAAGGCTAGTGGAGACTCACGGAGGTCTCTAAGATGAAATCGTCAGTCCGAAGGAACGGAATGTCCAACGGAGGGCTCAATCACCTCGGAGAGTTGAGGGTAATCGATAGAATCAAAACATGGACCTCATCCACGGAATGGGATGAGAGTGCCAAGCGATGCCCCACAGTGGGGTTGGAAACACAGTAAAGCAGTCGATCAAGAGAAACAACGTCCTTCATGGCAGGCGCTAAATCAAATAGCGTCTGTCATGACAGGCGCACATTAATTAAGGTATTTTCCATTTTTAATACAACTAGCGTCCTTCCAGGAAGGCGCTCATTTCCAACTTCTATTACTTGTTTTATAGTTTCCAGAAAGTAGATTCAAGGCATGGATATCATATTCAAAAATGTAATAATAATAGTGTTCAGTTTAACAGGCGCAGATTAGTTTCAATTTACAAGAAATTGTATACTATGTTTATAAAAATCAAATATTGCAGGGTTTTTGGTGTCCTATCTACAGGGCACTCATAACAAATAGCGGCTGACGGATCAGGCGCTGTTTCCGTTTCATGCACGTTTATTAAACATCTATTATTTCTGTAGACCAATCACGTAAAATCAGGTATTAGCGTCCTGTTTCACAGGAGCTTAAAAGAATGGGCGTCCTTCACGAAGGGCGCTAATTAACAGAAATAAGTAAATCAGGAAATAGCATGAAAAATTCAGGATTAAACAGCATCCTTAGTGTTAGGCACTGATTCAAATAGCGGCCACATGTGTGGACACGGATCACTTTATGATCAGGAACTACAAATGATGATTTCCAGAATTTAAGACATGATAACGATGCATGCATTAATACGTTTTAACTGGATTAATCTTAGTTGGGTCAAAGGAGTAGAGAAAACCTACCTTTGGAGTGTGAGAAACGAGGTACAGGGACGAAGAAGAAACAGTGGAAGAGGCCTCTTTATGCAATTTTAATTTATTTTTGAATATTTTTATTCTTTATTATTTATCCGGGGTCTTACAATCCAACAATAGTGGACCAGCATGGTTACATCCGATGTCTTTATTTACCTTGTAAAAATAAGAGATTTCTTTCGCTATGGGATGTGTAAGATCATTTATATAGGAAAAGGTTCACGAAAGGGTATATGAATTGGATGTGTCATGGTGAGGACTTCTGGTCGTATGAACCCGCCAATGTTGCAGGCACAAGTACCTATGCAGACATGGTAATCGATGCTGTTGGCCCTAACTTTAATGTACAAGGGGAACACGTGTACAACGAAGAACCCCCAAACAAGATGGCTGAAAGATTTTATCAGTTACTTTGGGATGATGATGAGCTGTTGTAGGATGGTTGTGAAAATCACACTCGGTTATCTATTGTCTCAAAATTGTTGAATTTGAAATCCGAATTTCACTTTAGTGAGATTTGTTTTGACCGTATGCTCCTCCTTATCAAGAGTATGCTGCCTCGAGATGAGAAGCTGCTTGAAAATTTTTACCGTGCAAAGAAGATGGTGAATGAGTTAAGGCTTGGATACGTGAAATTAGAAACATGCCCTAATCATTGTATGCTATATTGTCAAGACAATGCAGATAAAAGATCATGTGATATTTGTCAGCATGATTGTTTTAAACTTAAGAGAGGGGACAATTCAAAGCAGAAGGATGTGCCTTAGAAGTCACTACGATACTTCCCTCCCTCGCCCAGATTGCATCGGATGTATATGTCATCAAAGATAGTTCGGCATATGATATGGCACACGGAAAGAGTACGTTGTACAGATGATATAATCAGTCATCCCGTCGATTGTGAAGCTTGGGCTCATTTCAATCGTACCTATACTGCTTTTGCTCACGAGCCATGCAATGTTAGGTTGGGTTTATGCACAGATGGCTTCAACCCATTTGGAGGTTCAGTGGCGTCTTACTCATGTTGGCCAGTGTTCATGACGCCGTACAACCTTCCGCCGGGCAAATGCATGAAGCAAGAGAACCTTTTCTTAACTTTAGTGATTCCAGGTCCAAAAAATCTAAAAAAAATTTGGACATATATCTCAGGCCACTGATTGATGAGTTGAAAAAATTATGGAATGATGGAGTTGTTACTTATGATGCGTATAGAAAAAACTTTTTCACTATGAAGGCTGCATTGATGTGGACAATAAGTGACTTCCTTGCATATGGAATGCTATCTGGCTGGAGCACACACGGGAGGTTGGCATGTCTTTACTGTAGGGCTGATACCAAATCATTTGTCTTGAAATATGGTAAGAAATCATGCTGGTTCGATTGTCATCGACGGTTTCTACCAATTGACCATCCTTTTCGAAGGCAAAAGGACTCATTCATTAAGAAAATAGTTAAAATGAATGAATCAGACTTGGAATGGATGTCTGGTCGAAAAATGGCGGCACAGGTGCAAAACTTACTAGATATAGTGTAATTGTCGGGTAGTACACGACATCTTCATGGATTTGGAGAGGATCACAACTGGGTGAAGAAAAGTATCTTCTGGGAATTACCTTACTAGTCAGCCCTTTTGATACGGCACAACCTGGACATCATGCATGTTGAGAAGAATGTCTTTGATAATGTGTTTAACACCATCATGAACATGAAAGCCAAAACAAAGGACAATGCCAAGGCGCGAGCGGACTTGAAGATACTTTACAAACGACCAGCGTTGGAATTGCGACAGGTATGGGGAAAAGTTGTGCAACATAAAGCAGCTTATGTGTTGAAAGACACACAGATCAATGAACTGTGCCATTAGCTGAAGTAATTAAGATTCCCTGATGGATATGTGTCTAACATATCCCATTGTGTGAATGTCAATTGCAATGAGGAAAAAATATATGGATTGAAAAGTCATGACTACCATGTGTTCATGGAGAGACTTCTGCCCATTACATTCCGTGACATATTGCCAAAGCCTATATGGGGAGCATTGATCGAGTTGAGTCAGTTTTTTAGGATTCTATGTGCATCTAAACTCAAACTTGGAGACGTGCAAACTATCGAACAGAATGTGGTCGCGATGGTATGCAAGTTGGAGAAGATATTTCCCCCTGCGTTCTTCGATTCCATGGAGCACTTGATTATCCATTTGCCATACGAGGCCAAAGTTGGAGGACCGGTATAATTTCGATGGATGTATCCATTTGAGAGGTAATCATTATGTATTTATAATTTATTTGAAAGTTGTTACATGTGTCTGTCATTGTCACTGTATGTCATTGTCATATGAATTGTTGTCATGGATGTATGTATGACCTGAAAATGAAGGTTCACAATAAGGCTAAAGTAGAGGGTTCGATTACCGGGGTATATATTATTGAAGAAATTTTGAATTTGTGTTCGATGTACTTCGAACCCGAAATTCAAACTCACCGCACTCCACCTCCACGTAATGATAATGGAGGTGTGGTGGGTGCGTCCGACCGGTTGTCCATATTTAATTATCCAGGACGTGCATTCGGACGCTGTTCGAATCGCATATTAGAGGACAGAGAGTTGTTGGTCACAATGATATATGTTCTCTTGAACTGTGCTGAAATTGAACCTTATGTTGAGTAAGTCCTCAACACTATACGTCAAAAATTTAGAAGTTGCTTGACGTTCTTCCTCCCATTTACGGTGATGCTGCACTCATCATTGCAGGCAATTTGATTTAGAATTAATTACTCAATGTCCACGCCTCAATGACATGGAGGTTCAAAAGGAATGAGAGAGATCTTTTGCCAGGTGGCTTAAAGCTCAAGTAAGTGCCGAAGTTAAGTTCCATAAAGCTTGAGGTGTATGCCTTATTTTAAGGTAATGTGGTTTATATTCATAGGTTGAAGAAGGTTATGTTACTGATGAAAGAATTCGAGTGATAAGTTATGGACCTTCGATGGTCATGCATGCCTATCCAGGATTTTATGTGAATGGTTATAGATTTCACACCAGAGATTATGGACGAAATAAGTTTACGATGAATAGCGGTGTATGTGTGAAAGGTAGTACATACAATGAAAATGAACTTGATTACTATGGTATTCTTAAAGAGGTCATAGAATTACAGTATCTCGGACAAGACAACCATATATTTCTTTTTAAGTGTCATTGGTTTGATCCTAATTCAGTTTGAAACGATGCAATATATGGTATTGTCGATGTTAAACATAGATCCAAATTGAATACCTATGAGCCATTCATTTTGACCGCACAAGCCCAACAAGTGTATTATTCAAGTTATTCATCGTCCAAGAATAAAGATTAGTGGGCAATCTATAGGGTAAAACCAAGGCCTGTGCCTAATTATGAGTTAGATCTGACTGAAGCTGTCTCATAGGATTCTAGTGCCGAATTTTTTCAATCAGATGAGGGTGACACTACAGAGTTGGTTGCTTCTAATCTTCATCTGATCGGATCTGACGAGCCACTTCAATTGTCTATAGAGGATGAAGTTGAAGATGTTGATCCAACTAAGCTAAATGAGTAATTGTTGGGCAAGAGGAGTCCTCTGAGGAGGAAGAGTATGAATCTAGTGAGAATGAAGAAGATGACGAAGATGAGGCTGAGTTTGATATATCTTCAGCATCTGAAGATGAAATAGATAATGATTGAATATTTTATAAGAAATTTAACATATATGCACTTCTTATCATTATTACTTGCCACCTGTCCTCGTCATTAATTTTGGACTAATATGCACTACTTTTACTGTTGTCAACAATTAGATGGTTCGAGGAGGTCGTACCTAGACTTCGAGGAGAGGTGGCTGTGGGAGGGGTTCTACTGGTATGTTTATTTAAATTCTTTGATAAATGAGTAGTGATTATGTACTTTGTTTTGCTCACGACATTTCATGTTTATAGGTCCGAGTGCCTCCACACCAGTTACACTGCCCTCACCACCTGCTGCTGGTATGTTTATTTAAATTCTTAGATAAATGAGTAGTGATTATGTACTTTATTTTACTCACGACATTTCATGTTTATAGGTCCGAGTGCCTCCGCACCAGTTACACCACCCCCACCACCTGTTGCTGGTATGTTTATTTAAATTCTTAGATAAATGAGTAGTGATTATGCACTTTATTTTGCTCACAATATTTTATGTCTCTGCGCCAGTTACACAGAGTACACCGCCCCCACCACCTGCTACTGGTATGTTTATTTAAATTCTTACGTAAATGAGTAGTGATTATGCACTTTGTTTTGCTCATGATATTTTATGTCTCCGCACCAATTATACAGAGTACACCAACCCCATCACCTGGTACTGGTATGTTTATTTAAATTCTTAGATAAATGAGTAGTGAATATGCACTTTTTTTTGCTCACGATATTTTATGTTTACAGGTCCGAGTGCCTCTGCACTAGGTCTACAGAGTACATCGCTTCCATCACATTCTACTAGTATGTTTATTTAAATTCTTAGTCAAATGATGAAAATTCTATATGTTTACTTGTTGAATAAATATTTTTTTTAATAATGAGTTAAATTCTGATTAACTACATCTATTTTACTTATAACAGGTACGCCGGGCACACCACCTACGATTGTTGGCTCGTCCACACACCCGGACACACAACTGACAAACGATGCTGTTAGCCATCGCGAGGGCGAGCAGGTGGTGTTGCAGGAGGGACACAAGCCATGTTGGATCTCTGGGTAAATATTTAAACTCATGAATTATGTTCGTTATCTATCCATCAACTATATAATTGTTGGCTATCATTTTAACATCTATAATTGCAGGGATAAAGTAGAGCCTAATGACGCTTCTCGTTTTATTATCAACATTATTGAGCGACATGTGACCGGCCCATATAAGTCATTTCAAAAGCTTCCTCAAGATATCCACGATCGATTGTACGATGAGTTCCTAGTATACAATTTAATCTTTTAAATTACATATTTCCCAACTCTGCAATTTCAATTGACTAACTTATAAAATTTGAATTCTTGACAGCGAGGATATCAGTTTGTGAGGCAAGCTGACACTGGACGAGCTCGACGTGCATGGAAGGCCACAACAACTGTAAATTATAAGCATCAATTACACAGCTATCGGGACCGTGCCAAGGCTCTAGCCAGGGGGAGCGAGGACCGTGGCCTTTAGAAGGCACACGACCCTGCATGGATGAGGAGGGAGCACTGGGAGGGCCTTTGTGATAGATGGGCTGAGCCTAATTGGATGGCAAAATCCGTAAAAGCCAAAGCCACACATGCGTCACATCCATACGTGCATCTCCATACTTCTGGATCTGTTTCCTTCGCGACCCAGAAGGAGAGATTGATAAGTAATAATCTTAATTTTAGTATATTTTATTTAATATATGCCCTTTTTTAACCTCTATAACATGTATAACAGAAAAAGAAGAGGGGTGGTATGGTCTCGTACCATGATTTATTTGCTACAGTTCACCAGAAGAAGGGGACTGATCAGTATGTGAGCGAGAGAGCTCGCTCGGTAGTGGTAAGATTATATACATACACATTTCTTTTCTATTTCAATTTTTAAATATGATTGATTAATATGGAATTTATAATATTTTTTATTCAATTTGTAGGAGTCATATGACAGGCATATGACTAAAAAGTGTAGGGAGGAGGAGACGCAGCGGCCGCAGCTAGTTCTTGAGGCATGGGTAGCAGCAGCCGGCCCACCGAAGAAAGGACGAGTATACGATTTTGGGACCAGCCCGATTCTAGCATCTTGTGCTGGCTCAGCTTCGTCCTATGCCAGTAGCAGTTCCTTCTCTACTCCCTCCATCGGCACTTCTACGAGTCATATTAGACCCATCGTCCGAAATGAGGTAGACAGTATCGAGGAACGCATGGAGGCATGCCTTACTCGGGCGGTTGCTACCCTCCTCTCCCAGGTGGGGATTTTGACTCAGGGAGCACCCTCGAGCATAGCACATCCCTCTCATGTGAGTATTTAATTTAACTTTTAATTTCGTAGACTTTAGAGTTACAATATTTTTTTTTGATAAGTAATGAATTGTATTAAAAGGACAATGTACAAGATGATGGTTACTGACTACACAAGCTGTAGACTAGTAACCTGAGTCATTTAAAAAGCAAGAACTCCAAATAACATTCAATTGCTCTAGTTGGGTCGACCGAATGGGTCGACTCAACCTTCATTACATTACAATTTGCATAAGAGCATCAATCTGTTAATAGCCCTTCATTGGATTCCATTTATTGAACATTGAATTTCCTAAGACGTCCTTGAGCCATCCATTAACCTGAGCCATTTATGAAGTCGAATATTGGGAGCTTAGGACCACACATGTCCTGGACTCAATTAATGTAATTTTAAATTAAACCTTCTGAATATGGTTTCCTCCCTCCTTGTTAATCGGCTCAACCCTTGAAATTCAATATAGCTTCTTGCATCTTCAAGGATTTTGATGAGGAGATTTATTTTTGAGGTTGCTACCATGTCCTCGAATATTCTAGCACAATGTTCCCTCCAAATCTTCCATATAGTGATTCGAAGTAGAATTTTGGCAAGTTTCACCATTGGATGGGAACCTAGAAATTGCTGCTGCAGTTGCTGGAGTTCTTGGCACAGCCCAATCTCTAGCTTTCTGTGAAGATCAAACTGAATAAGAATCTGTTTCCATACGATTGAGCATAAGGACATTCAAATAAGAGATGTTCCTGAGTTTCATTGGCTTTCCTGCATAGTATACACATGCTAGGAAGGTGGTATCCCCTCCTCTGAAGATTCTCAGCTGTGGGCAATTTATTAAGTGCTGCTTGCCTTGAATAATGAGAAGTCACTTGCGGAGTCTGGTTTTTCTAGATCCACTCATGGTAGATAAATGAGGGGCCTTTTTCACGGATTGCCTCCCAAATGTGGCTAGTCTTTGCTGCTTGGTCAAGATGTTTCCATTTAATAACATCCCTTCCTCCATTGTGAATTTGAACTTCATTGATAAGGCTCCATAGATCTGCCATTTCCATGGAGAGAGCAGTGGGGAGATTCCATTTCCCTTCCGAGATGAACATCCCAACTATAGCAGTTTTTCAAGTTCTAGATCCTGTCTGATGTGGTCTCCAAATAGCTGATTAATGTTGGTTCCATTCAGCCACGGGTCCGACCATATATTCGTAACCTATCCATCTGAAATGCAGTAGGTAATATGAGTGTTGATCCAGCTTCTAGCATGTAGGATACCATTCCATGCTGAAGAATAGTGAGGCTTAATTTTCTAGTCCCAAAGATTCTTCTTTTCTAAGTATTTATTCTTTACCCATGAATATCATAATGACTGCTTTTTTAGGAGAATATCCCAAAGCAACTTACCCATACAAGCTTGATTCCATTCTCTATGATTTTTAAGTCCCAGTCCCCCTTGAAATTTAGGCTTGCATATCTGATTCCAGGAAACCATATGTAAACCTGATTTTGAAGAATGCCCTGTCCAATAGAAGTTTCTTAGAATCCTTTCTATTTCTTCAATTAGACCTGCAGGTAGAAGGAAAGCAGCTGCCCAGTAGATAGAATAGGATGAGAGCACAGATTTGATCAACTCTAGACGACCGGCTCTTGAGAGCATCCTATTCTTCCAGGAATCAAATTTTCTCTTTATCTTCTCTACTATTGGAGTGAAATTTCCCTTCTTTATAGATTTGGAGATCAAAGTAAGCCTCAGATAGGGAACAGGGAGCTCCCCCTCACTCATACCTAGCTGACTGATTACCCAAGATTGGTTCTAAACACAACCTCCTAAGTAGGCTTTACTCTTATAAGAGTATAGATTTAGCCCTGACATACTAGCAAAATGATGGAGCTGAGGTCCAACATGATTAATAGTGTCAAGATCATCCTTTAGGAAGAGAATCAAATCATCTGCAAAAGTTATATGAGATACTTGCATATTACCAGCTATAGGAGATCGGATATTGCCTTTCAAGACTTCTTCCTCCATCAGGGAAGTGAACCCCTCCATAACAATTGTGAATAAATAGGGTGATAAAGGGTCTCCTTGTATGATCCCATTGTTGCTGTTGAAAAAACCCTGTGGTCTGCCATTCACTAACACTGAAAATGCAAGTTATGGGAAAACCCATTTGTTTCATCAGATAGTACAAATAGTTTCTGTTAACAGAGTCAAAGGCTTTTCTAAGGTCTACCTTCATGCAAATGAACTTGCCTTTGGACTTAGAATGCAAATTTCTAATTATATCATTGGCTAGTAGAACATTATGATGAATGCTTCTCCCTTTTATAAAAGCTGACTGGTTGTTACTAACGAGTTTTGGAAGAACTTTCTGAATTCTGTTTAATATTATTAATCTGTGATGTAGGATCCTCCTGCAGCTGGTGATGGTGGAGATGCTAAAAATGAGGATGATGTAGCGGATATAGGATGATTTTTTTAATGATATTATGAAAAAATGACACATTTGAATTAATGTAACTGTAACTTTTTTTATTCATTGAGTTATGTGTTGTGGACGTTGTTTATTGTATGTTCGACGGATTTTTTTCCTATTGTGTATTGTATATGTTGTTTATTGCGTGTTTTATGGTGAGTTGTGTAGGTTGTGTGGTGTATAATTATAGTTTTAAATAGATTTTTAAAATTTTAAAATATATAAAAAAATGAGGAGAAACTTTTTGATGGAATTCTTACGTAAAGTCGAAAATATGTTGGAAATAAGGGTGACAAATAGGTCACTAAGGGTGACAAATAGGTTGATAAGGGCGACAAATAGGTTTCCGACATATAGGGGTTTCGTCAAAAATACGTCAAAATTTTTTGACATATTTTCGACCAAATTATTTTCCGTCGAAAATATTTGATACTTTAGGACATATTTGTTATAATTTACATTTCCGACGGAACGATTTTTAGTCAGAAATACGTCAGAAATTTCTGACGTATTTCTAAGGAAACATCTATCCGTCGAAAATAAGGGTGACAAATAGGTCGCTAAGTGCGACAAATAGGTTGATAAGGGTGACAAATAGGTTTCCGACGTAGGGGTTTCATCGGAAATATGTCAAAAATTTCAGACGTATTTCCAACCAATATGTTTTATGTCGAAAAATATTATCGATGTTTTATCGCCGAATTATATTTATGTCGAAAATTAATGCGACGTATTTTTCGACGGAAAATTTTTTTGTCAAAAAAATTTATAAAATCTTTATTAATAAAATCTATATATTACTGACGAAATATCGATGAATCCGTCGAAAATATTCCGACGTATTTTCGACGAAAAAATAGGTGTCAAAAATAATCCATAATTTTAATAAAATTTAATTGAATATATTACTGACATATTTTTTGACGGAGTTGTTTTCATCAAAAATATTAATTAATTTTCTCATTATTAATTATTATTAATTACTGACATAAATATCGACCAAAATTTTGACGTACTTATTTGTTGGTAATTTCTGATGAATTTTTGATGAAAAAATAATGTCAGAAATTAGCGACCTAACGTTTCCCACGGATGGATTCCGTCAGAAATATGTCGGAAAGACGTCGATAAACTCGGTACCGACGTATTTTCGATGTATTTCTGGCGGAATCTGTTCGTCGAAAATTACAGTTTTTCTTGTAGTGGATGTAGGTGTATCGGGGGTCTTCTTGGGACCGTAGCATGTTCCTGGCACTTATGACATGACTTAGCATACTTGCAGTACTCATCGAACATAGTTGGCCCGTAGTATCCCAATTTCTTGATTTCAATTTTCATCTTCGGCCCGGCTTGATGGGCGCCAGCTGATCCGGCATGAACTTCTTTCATGACCATTCAAGCCTCCTCTATTGATAGGCATCGGAAGAGTATCTTTCTTTTGGCATCTGCCATAATCCGAAACAAGGTTCTATTCCTAAATTCATAGGAATCTTTTAGTCGGATCAATCTGATCTTCTCTTCCCTTTGCTTGGGCAGTTGTTGGCATTTAAACCATTGTATCAGAGGTTCCCTCCAGTCGGGTGAGCCAACTACTTCTGCTGTTGCAGCTTCACATTCTTCTTCACCTGGCTTCGTTATCATGCTGGGAAGCTGGCGCCTGTTTATCACAGTTATGTTAAGGGATGCTTCTGGTGGGACTATCAGTGAGCTTGCTAGCTTAGCTAGTACATCTGCTTGAGAATTTTGATTGCGGCCGACATGGCCAATTTCAATGAAGTAGAATCGCTGCAAGAACTTCTTTGCTTTGGTGCGGTAAGGAAGTAATTCTGGCTTTCGGACATCAAACTGTCCTTGTATCTGCTTGACAATCAGCATTGAGTCGCCGAATACTTGTAGCATTTTAATCTCTATATGAAGAGCAATCCGAAGGCCAATAATTAGGGCTCCATATTCTGCCTCGTTGTTTGTGCAAGGCTTGTTGATGGCGCACGACGTGTGCACTACTTCTTCTTCCGGGGACTTGAGGACAATGCCTGCTCCGTCTCTTATCCGTATCTGCCTTGTCTAGGATGTCTTTGTTCTGGCTGCTCCATCAAAGTGAAGTTGCCATACAGCTTGATGAACTTGATCGACTTCAAGTGTTTCATCGTTTGGAAGCTCCGTAATTAACGGGGAATCTTCGGGCACCGGATGTGAGCAAAGAAATCAGCTATGGCCTGGCCTTTAATGGTCTTTTATGGCACATAGGTGATATCAAATTCTATCAGGATGATGGCCCATTTGCCCAGTCATCCTTTCAAAGCTGATTGGGACAGTATATATTTGATTGGATTAGCTCTCGATATGAACTGCACTTCGTGGGATAGCATGTAGTGCCTCATCTTCTTGACTATGAATAGCAACGCGAGGCAAATCTTCTCAATCGGAGTGTATTTTGACTCTGCCCCCACTAATCTCCGATTGAGATAGTAAAGCGCCTGCTCTTTCCCCTCGTCGTTGTTCTGGGGTAGCATTGCCCCCAGTGAGCATTCAGTAGTGGCTATGTACAAAATCAACGGCCGTCCTTTGACAAGTGCCCTCAGCACTGGCGGGGTGTTCAAATATTCTTTTATCTGTTCGAAGGCCTTCTGGCACTCTTGACTCCAGCGGAATGGTGTATCCTTCATCATTAGCTTGTGGAATGGCTGGCATCATCCGGATAGATTGGAGATAAATCTGCGGATGTAAGCTAATCGGCCTTGCAATGACCGCAATTCTGTCAAATTCTTCAGAGGTGGCAGCTCAAATATAGCTTTAATCTTGGAGGGATCTATTTCAATTTCCCGATATCTGACTACGAAGCCGAGGAATTTTCCACTTGAAACGTCAGATGCGCATTTCATCTAGTTCATCTTTAGTTTGAACTGTCGCAGCCTTTCGAATATGACCTTGAGGTCACTCAGATGGTCTTCTCTTCTTTTGGTCTTGACGACCAAATCATTAATGTAGCATTCGACTTTGTTGTAGAGCAGCTCATCGAATATCTTTGTCATCACCCACTGGTAAGTGGAGCCAACATTTTTGAGGCCAAAGGGCATTCTTTTGTAGTGAAATATTCTTTTGGGCGATCGAAAGGCCGTGTGAATCCTTTCATGTTCGGCGATCCATATTTGGTTATATTCGGACGAGCCATCCATAAATGATAACGCCTCTTGGCCAGTTGTAGCATCAATCATGACTTCAATGATTGGCACTAGGAAGTCATCTTTCGGGCATGCTTTGTTCAAGTCTCAAAAATCAACACATATCTGGATCTGGCTGTTCTTCTTCTTGACAGGCACAATGTTGGTCAGCCATGTAGTATATTGATTTTCTGCCACAAAGTCGACGTCTATAGGCTTGTCGTCTTCTTTGCAGATTTGGTTTATTAGCTCCGGCCTCATCCGCCAGGGTGGTTGATTCACTGGCTCGGCTTTTGGGTCGATAGCCAGCATGTGTTGAGTAACTTCAAGGCTGAGACCTGGCATCTCCTTGTAATTCCAAGCAAAGCAGTCTCGAATTTCTTGGAGTAGCTGTATGTATTGCTTTCTCTCTTCTGGGAGAAGGAGTGCGCTGAGGAAGGTTGGCCTCGGCTCCTCTTCCGTGCCGAGGTTTATCTCGACCAGCTCATCGACGGTAGCTTGGCCACCGTCTTCTATCTCCGGCGGGGCCGGCTGCAAGTCGATGAAGCCTTCATCATCTTCTTCGATTTCAAGGGCATCATAGATACTTTCTTGCCTAACTCTGCCTAGTGGCGGAACATCACCAGCTTCTTTCTTTGTAGATGAATCGCCCTTGGGGGGCAGTAGGGAGCTTATTAATATCTTGTTCATGCAGGGCTTCACCTAGGGTCATGATGACCTCTGTGACATCAGCTTCTTGCTTTTTCTATGTTGTTGCTTGTTACTTTGGGGTATCTCCTGACCTTGAAAGTTACAGGATTTCTTCATGATTGTCTAGGTAATCATCATAGACTGCTTTAGAAGGCCCCTCATTCGCTAGAGTGGAGAAGGCGGACACATTTGCTTTGCAACATTCTTGGTCAGCTATACCAACTGCCCCCAAGGTTGGAGAGGTACATGCCCTTGTCGTGGGATAGGGATAGCTATTCTTCCTTTCCTTCATAGGTGACCCTGGCCGCCCGGACAGCTTCTTTTGGGTGTGTGGTTTGCTTTGTTCATCTTCTAATGTTTCTTTAGGGGTCTGGTGATAGATGGAGATCACATGAACTCCCCTTCTGTAAATGCCTGCTTCATGCGGGCATGGTGGGTCTACCGTGTATTCCCCCATTTGGAGTTCACCCTTCTTGATCCGACTCTGGGCTATGTCTTTAAAAACATAACAGTCCTCGATTGAATGCCCCACCATTTAATGATATGGGTAGAATCGAGTGTTGTTACTTCTTTTAGTATCCTCGTGCTTCTTGAGCTCCGGGAGAATAATCTTGTTATAGCGACAAGCCCATTCAAAAACTACCCATGTCTTATCCTTTGGAAAGGAGTAGGGCTTCTTCATCTTCCCTCGAAGTGAGGAACTTTGTTTTGCAGGTTCACTGGTCGAAGGTCCAGTCACTTTTTGAATCCTAATTTTCATCTGCTGAAAAGCATTGAGGCTGACGCCTCTAGAGTTGTTCCCTTGCTTCGCCGTGGAGGTAACAAGACAATATTTCATCAAAAAGGCTTCAACGTCAATCACTACCGTATTGAGCTGGTCAAAGGTTTGGATTTCGATGCCAATTATCCTTCAGTGGATTTCTTTCTTCAGACCTTGTTTGCAAATCTGGACGGCAGCTTCATGGCTCAACATAGGCTCACATCTTGCAGCTAAGCCCTTCCATCTTTGGATATAATCCAGGACAGGCTCATTATCTTCCTGTCTATACATGAACAGCTCCGCTTCGATCAGTGGAGAGTGCTTTAGTGGTGCAGAAATGTCTTGTCGGGGAAAAATGCCCCTTGTTAATTCAAATAGGCATTTAGTCACTTCAGCCAGCTACCTCTTCAATCCTTTAATCTCCTACTGCTGCTCGTATAGTAAGGCGAGCATGGTAGAGTTATATTTGGAGAAGTCGGGGGTGCGGCTCAGGCAATCATCGCCCGTTGTAACATCGGGCAGGGGCAGTAGCACCTTATCACCACGAACAGTCGGTACCGGTCCTTTAGAAATAGATGTGCCCTCTTCCTTGTGTGGAAGTGGCCTCCACAGGAGTATTTCTTCATCTTGTACTTCGCCGCCTGGAGACATGTGTTGCTCCTGGCTTTTACCTTCTCGCATAGTTGGATCTTCTGGAAGGTTATCGCCAGCTGGGGCAAAGATGGATATCATATCTGCTTCATAGAATTCTTCTATGGAAATGCCCAGGCCAGGGTGCCAGGTAACTTACAATAATTCTTTTTCTAAGTTGGGTGGGTACCACAACTTCTTGAACATTTGGTTCTGCCTTTCTGCTTGGTAGAAGGGAATTTGCTGCCTTCTAGCCATCTTTAACACCTTGCCAGTTATATCGGGCAGCCCCATGATTGGGACAAGCGCATCTTGGATTTCTTCGGGGAGTTTGCAATCATCATTCCCCTTTACTGGTTGTTCACTAGCCGAGTAAAAAATTGTGGGTTGCCCCTCGGGATTGGGAACCTCAAGGGTCTTTAGCAGTTCGACTGTTGGGCAGTCTATATCTGTAAGCGGTCTTGTGATTCCGGGGGGAACTTTCACGCAACCCAGCAAGTCTTCGAGCTCTGGAGCTTCTGGCTCGGGGTAGATATCAGCTGGGATTGCCCTAAGCACTCCCTCGATTTCAGCAATGTGTGACACCTCTGGTTGAGCCATGTAACCGGGCGGAGGTGGAGGGAACTAGTTGTTGATATGTTTTTACTTACTCTTCATTTCTTTACCAGCTTAAAAGATGTCTTCTTGTCCCTTCTACTGAATCAATATGAGAAATAAATATGGACGGTAGAAGGAGACAAAAGCATGTAAACAAGTGTGATCGCCACGAAGGTGCTTAATGTGATTGACACACCGTACCTTGGAAAGAGGAAGATGTACTCGCCTTAAGAGCAGCGCTGAGAGGATGTACAGCTCAGGAGGAACCACCTGTGAAGATGAGCGGCCGCACGATAGGCCGTCTAAAGGTGATGCAGATGATGTAGGACGTAGAACTAGTGGAAGATGAACAGCTCCAAGACAACCGCAGTAGGAAGAAGAACGGTCGAAGATCCACCGCACCTCCTCTTGAACGGACGTAGGAGAACTGCGCAAGACCACCACCCCAGAAGGTGTAAGAGTCCAACCTCCACCCTTTCCGGTCGGCCAGAAAGGATGGGCCTCATGCCAGTGGGTTGCTGACCTGCGAAACAAAGTGTAGAACATAAAGAAAAACCAGAATTAGGACTAGAGAGTGTAGTAAACGCTCGAACGGAAGGAAATAAACATAACTAAATGAAATGGGGGGATACCTAGGGGGTTTTAAACCCCTAGGGGCACCAAAAACGTGGGAGGGTGTGTGAATAATGCATGAGAATAATGAAAATCATGGAAGAAATGTGGAGAAGATGATGCATGCAAACAAGAGAGAATGACGGACTAATGGACTAAAGACACAAAATAATGTGATACTCCCTGAACCGGAGGCCTGTATGGACGTAGAAGGCCTCCCTCCCTGGTCGTAGGTCACTCTAGGATCCGACAGGGCTTCGTCATGACCTGAAATCTCCCCCCCCTTTTTCGAAGGTAGCCTCTAGGGTCTACTTATAGAGCCTAGGAAGCCAGCCCCAAAATTAGGGTTTTTAGGCATTTTCAGGTCGAGATACTCAAAGATAAGTTGTAGATAATCGAATTATCTCTCATCCAGAAGAAACGGTAGACAATTTGACTCAATATTCACGGAGAAATCAACGGAGAAAGTTAGGGATAAAATCACGGATAGAGAGAGAAAAATATGTTAATCTTTCAGGAATCGAGACGATGAACGGTCTCACGATAGACCACCCAACGGGATGAGCGGACATCACCTAGGCCGTCCAACCCTGTCGGTGGAAATTCAATAAATCAAAAAATATTATCCAACCATTTATCGAACTGACCGAAATCCTCGCCGTTAGACTCTCATAGATGAACGGCTAATAGTAGACCTTACATCTACAAGAGCGGCCAAGAGGAAACCGCTCATGCCTGTCGGTGGAAAATCAAGATAAATGAGATAAATAGATAGTTTTCTGAACAATCAATCGAACGTAGGACTCTAGGAGATAGACGGCTTAGTAGGTACCGCACAATGGTCTTATGTGGCTATGGCTAGGCCGTATATATGCTTGTCGGTGATAATTCAGAAAATCAGCTAAATATCCAGTAAATATATGAATGGCCCAATATCAACCGTACATAGGTTGAACGGCTAGAGGTTGACCGCACATGTACATGGGCATTTGAAATTTATAGAAAAGCTCAATCAACCAAAACCAAGGCCCATTAAGCCCTGAACGAACTCGGACCTAGCTAGGGAGGGAGGCTACCCATAAAATTAGCCCAGAACATGCCAGAAAATAGTCCAGCGAGTGATGGACAACTCGAGACATCAATAAATGGGAGTAAGAGAAATGACTCAACTTATCGGTAAAAAATGGGTGTCAACAGATGCCCCTCCTTAACGTCCTCTTTGCAGGGGAGCGAGCGCAGGTGAAGCGAAAGTGAAATGGAACATGGAGATGAAGCGGAAATGAAGCGGAGTGGACCGAAAAGCGGGCGTTAAGGTAAAACGACACCCGTTTTTACCAACAAGCGATAGGAATCTTCCGAAAAACTCTGAACCAAGCACAAGGAATGATCTGACTAAAAGTGACGCCAATCTAGAGGAACTAAACTAAAATAAAAAGAAACACACGATCAACCTCATGGGGGACACAATCCCTCGGACCAATGAGGAGACCGGAATAAGCAACGAAAAATAAAGAAGCAGACTAAAACTCCAGACGGGGACCTCTAAATCAACCAAACCAAGTGAATCGACTAGAGAGAACCTTCCAACTCAGAGTGGAATTGTTCCTCTTACTCAAGCGCTGAACACACAGCTAACCACCACTGATGGGACATTTCACAGGTAAACCATGGGTCATGAATGTTCAAAAGATGCGCATGATGCATGCTGGGCTAAAATAAAAGAAATCATTAAAACAAATGCGAAGAAAGGATAAAATATAAAATACTCGAGAATAATATTGTTAAGCAGGGAGAATTAGAGTGAAGACACTATCCGCAACCACGGCGTGCAGGATAAAACCATCCTCCCCAGGACATCCCAACCCAACGGCCTATCCGGAGATTAAACACGTGAACCTGGATCATCATCGTTTTTGTTAAAGGGGAACATCAGTTCCTGGAACACGTAGATAACCAACTGGTTCTCAAGGTAATATAGCATAGTACCATATAGTAATGCAATAAGGGACATAGGGACAGAAAGCCATACATGACTTACCTGTGCAGGTGAAACGGCATGCTTTTTGGATTTTCATTTTCAGATTTTTATGGATTTTCATGAATAAGACAAACAAGTAAAAACATAGCAAAGATAACATAATGATTAACTGAACGACAAACAACATGACATAACATGATGATTAGCATAACATAATAAAGGCAAATTAGCACATATGCAAGGGCATAAACAAACAATACGCATGCATGAACACGGTGTGACAAGACAACAATGTGGCGGGATAACACACGGTTGGGACAAGAACATGACGGATGATCACGTGGTTGGGACAACACATAGAATATAGAGGGACGACTATCAACATATGCAAGACAACCAACAACATGTGGTGAGGAACAAAACAACATGTGTGAGACGACATGGTGGGACATAGACACAAGACAAGGACACGGCGGGACAAAAGACATGAAAAAAATACGCACTTCAATCAAAACCCAAGATCGGAATGAAGCAGAACCACTAGGTTCATAATCGTGAGGCAAAGCCCTCTCATATAGATATGATCATTGCAACTGAGAAGGACGTGAGCTTCAGAACAGATCGAGAGATAAGATTGAAGAAGGAAAGAACATATCAGAAGATGCGAACAGGAGGCAAATAAGACAAAATATAGAGCAAGGAATGCATGAACACCTTCTACCTGCACACTTAACAAACAGATTACGTATCTGTTCTCAAAACAAATAGATAGAAAGAAACAAAAGACAAATATATTTTTGATATTGTAATTATCTTGATTTTTTTGGATTTTTATTGAAAATATTTTATTATTTTTTAGGACTTTGAAAATATTTGATTTTTAGAATTTTGACAATATCTCATTTTTTTGGATTTTTGACAATATCACTTTTTTTTTAAATTTTTTTTTGACAATAGCAATCCGCAACACCCAAAGACAGGCTCGAACTACTGGCCATGCATCGTCGTTCCCACCCCTTTCATTAAAGACTTCCCATGAGCAGGGCGTGCATGTGAGGGTGGCTCGCCACAACCAACTACTTTTAAAGAACGGTGCCCCTACTAAGGCCATACCTGGGATACAACCCAGCCTAAGAGGGAGAAGCAGAAGAAGAATTGGAGATGAGCTTCGTGCAAGATGGGAGATATCAGGACTTGAATTCCTTCCAGGGCACTACCCCTCAAAGAGTAGGTCTGTTGCACCGGGGCTTTGTGTCTTTGACCATAATTTTGCATTGATTTTCATATATAATCTTGGCGTAGCCCTTATCGGCCAGATATTGAAATAATGCTCACTTTTGATTTTGATACACACATGATGCTGCATTACCCTTCACCGTTTTACGTGAACCTCAACTCTTGTTAGGAGAAGTAGGCCCGGTTACTAGGATCAGGGGCATTTTTCATGGTGTTTTTCACTCATTTCTTTTTTTCTTTTCTTTTCCTTTCAAGACTGCCCCTATTTCAAACCTCTCTCGTATCGGGGAATGCCTAGGTTGGTTATTTCGTCCGTCGATCTCTTGCCCCTGCACTCGGCCGAGTAGAGAAAAGAAAAGGCCTTTGTGCATACCCATAGTATGGCCAAAGCAGCAACGATGTTGCACTAGAGAGATCAGCTATGGCTTGCCGTGTAGTGTGTGAAAAACCCATACTCAAAGGTCACCCATAACAATTGGGGAAAGGAATTAGACTCCCAACGCGGAGTTATCACCAGCCTAAGGATGCTGCAGAAACTAACTTCTTATTTGACTAAATAAACTAACTAAAGCCCAATGCCACTCAACCATGTTAAGGAATAGCATTATAAGCATGTGCAGAAATAACAGAGTAATAGCAATGATAACATCTTCTTGCACAAAATAACGATACCTTTGCAAATCCATGGCGTGGAAACCGGCATCCTGAAGCGATTTCGATCATCGAGCTTTGAGGAGCACGAACTTTGTTTTCCTTGCTTGTCAGGATAAAGGATGAAAGGAGAGTAAAGGATTGGATTCCTCGACATAGAGGAGCGGCAGGCATTAAACTGGACGAAAAAGGATAAATGGAAGAGAGACGAGGGCTAGAACTCCCTCGTTAAGGCATAGAGGCCCTGATAACAAGGAACCGAATACAGAATGAACAGAGATTAACTGAGATCAAGGCGAACTAAAGCCTCGAAAATAGCAAGAAAAAGGGTAAGAACCCTGAAAGGGTGAGGAGGAAAGAACAGAAAGATGACGAAAGGATAACTACGAAGACAAGGAAGAAGGAGAACAATCATCCGACGTGGTCGGAGAGAAGGAATAGCGATCACCCGCCAGAGGCAGGGAGGAAGATGCATGAACACCCGACAAGGTAAGGGAAAAGAAATGGAAACCACCCGACAAAGTCGGGGAAGGATCAGAAAAACCACCCGACGAGGTCGGGGAACGAGTACAAGGAATCCCTAACAAGGTCGGGGGAAAAAGATGAGAAGTGAAATCCAGACGTATCCGAGAAGGAAAACTAGAAGATGCCCCTAGATCAGGGGAAGATGAGGACATAGGCCGAGTCCTAGAATGATGAGGATAGAAGAAGATGGTGGAAATATAGTTAGGTGGTGGAAGGTACACCACCCACGGATAAGAACTGAGCAGAAGAAAAGATGAATGGACGGAAGAAGGAGACGAGGAAGTGGACCCGCGAATGCACAACTGTCGGCCCTTGAACTTATGCCGTCGCCTCTTCTTGGCAGAAATCTTCTTGAAACAACTCCGCCTGGCGCGGACTCGGGCCTTCGAGCTTCTTGTCTTGTAATACTTTCTCAAATAACGGGCCCTCCTGGCAGACGGCCTGGCCCGATCATGAATATGCAGCTTCATAGAGACGGTTGCCCCTAGCTATGCGGTGCCAACCATAGAAAGGCATTCCAGAACAATCAACTCCTTGTGTTGTTTATTAGAAAAACAGGGAGCTTTGTCGTTCGGCACTAAAACATGGAGCTTTGGCATCTTCACTCGGCAGTTGGGCATGAAGCATAACTCTCTTGCTAGAAGCACAGGACGGAACTGAGGGAGGGCGATGCGCGGCGTTGACGTGGCCGCCTCACCAATAAGCCGAGGGAGATGAGACAGAAAACGTAGAATGCCCCTGGTCATTCTCAACGACACGGCCAATTGCCCCTTGAATGTTGAATTCATTAAACTTTTGGCGGCCGTGTGGGTTAGCACCATCCGGGCGGAAAACTCTCCTGGGCCGGTGAATTGAATAGCAATCAAGCGATAGGTGATAATGACATCAACAGTGACTTCTCCGACGAGCAAAGAGATTGCCACCGGCCTCGCTTTTGAAGAAACTGACACCAATGCAAAGGAACTCTTCTTAGAAACCATCTTCATAGCAAGTGCGGGCTGATTGTCTCTAGAATAGCCAGGGACCAGGGCTCAGACTGGCATGCGACAAATGAGGTCTTGAAGCTTGTAATGCATAGTCAAAACCTGGCTCGACTCTTCATCTCCCTGGGGACTAGACCCGAGGGGCACCAAAGGTAGCGTGTACTTGCTCCGCAAAGTGGGAAGTGGTAGAGGGAGGTTATGTAATACCCCAAATTCTTTTAGAAATTTAATTAGAAATTTATTTGAATTTAATTAGAAATTATTTGAATTAATGGGAATCAATTCAAAATTAATTAGATTAATTCTTTAATAAATAGAATAAGTCACATTTAAACTATTTTATAAAAATCCATAAAAATCATATTCTTGTAGAATCAATTGCGTTTAACAATTTTGTCTTCTATGACTAAGCCTAATAAAATCATTAACTAGGCCGAATCAGTGGGATTAGTCAAATTTTCACACTTACCTAACCAAATTCGTGCTCAATAGTAACCACCACCTTAAAACATCAAATTCGAGCTCATTTCTCAACCAAATGAGGTGATTCCAGGGGAAAATGAAAGGTATTATAGAGAGGATCATTTCCCCTCTCACAATGCCACAAAATTTTTAACTTATGGGGAGTATTTGGTCGCGCATGGGCTAGGTCAACATTGGCGGCGGCGGTTCAAACACTCCACTTCAAGGGTCGATTTCTCCCTTCCTGGAAGGATCCAGAACATGTATAAGGTATTAAAAGAAAGCCCTATGTGTCTATTTTCATTTGGGAGCAGTGGTGGTCGCAGAGGATTCCGATCTAGAGAGATCTCTCGCGTTTATTGGAGGAGTGTCCAAGTTCATGGGTTTTTCTTTGGCCCTCTTTGTTCCTTCGATTAGGGTAGGTACCCTCGACCAAAATCTACACATGAGTATACCATTTTGATCCCTCGGAGAGCTCTTTCCATTGGTAGTAAAAGCCCCAAATTCTATTAGGTGTGGAGGGAGATCTCGTGGAAATAGTGAAGGGCTGTCAAACGGGCGTTCTTCGTTCTAACTTCTAAATATCTCTTCGATTGAGGTAGGTTATAACAGACCAAACTCTAATTAACATATATGGTTGTAATCAACAGCATGTTAGCTTTCATTTGGCGTAGAAAGCCCTAAATTTTATGCATCATGTTTAGAGAATTTCTGATTTGAGTAAGAGCATGTCTTGACGTGGTTTATGATGTATTCTTTTGAGTTAAATCATGATTTTGAGTTAATAATCTTGATCCCCATATAGCATGTCATATATGGTTGGAATCAGCGTCGAGTAAGCTTTCTTTTGATATAGAAAGCCCCAATTTTTATAGACCATGCTTAGAGAATTTCGTGTTTGATTAGAAGCATGTTAAGACTAGGTTTTTAAGTGTTCTTCCTAGATAGGTTATGATTTCGATTAGTTTTTCGGTGAACTTAGGGTTCCAAACCCTTGTATTATGACCCTACTTTATCCATCAAGAACCTAGGGGCATGGGGTTAAGATCTCAGTCCAATTAGACCCCAATTGGGTGAGATTTTTTCCGTTTTACGGAAGTCACGTTCGCGTCTGCGAACGCAGGGGTCGACCCATACACCTCGAGGGTCTACCCATTGGGTCGACCCATACACAGACAGGAGTCTGTCAGTGCGAGGGTCGACCCACACGTTGGCAGACCCCTTGTTTTCCAGGGGTCAACCCAATGGGTCGACCCATACACCCTGGATTTCCAGGGGTCGACCCAATGGGTCGACCCATTTCCTGACAACCCCGGTGGGCTTGTTTTCGACCCGAGGATCGATCCGGACCGTGAGGGGATCGACCCATTCAAGCCTAGTCCAATTGAAAACCATATTTTGAGGAACCAATGACCCATACATGCAACCCATTGATCTCAAATTAAGCCCGGCGTTCCTCAATCCAAAATTGAAGAACAAAGTGTATAAACCATCCCGATTACTACCTCCACTTCAACGCACACAAATGGTTAATTTGAAACCCATATAATAAAATGGTAATTTTGAAAGTAAATTGATGTCTTGTATTACTGTCTATTGT
Organism: Amorphophallus konjac; assembly: GCA_022559845.1. Taxonomy (NCBI): domain Eukaryota; kingdom Viridiplantae; phylum Streptophyta; class Magnoliopsida; order Alismatales; family Araceae; genus Amorphophallus; species Amorphophallus konjac. The sequence goes on from CM040120.1 coordinate 413,154,825, forward strand.
CATTATTGGCTTGTTCTAGTATCTTGAGTTACCATCTTGTAATTAACTTATCTCTTGAATTGAGATTTATAATAATTCACGAATCAAGGTATTTTTAAATGGCTGTTAGGAAATCAATTAAAAGCCCTTATACCCCGGTAGAATAGACTAATAGCACACTAACAATCTATATGGCATTACGGCCATTAAACCTAAATTGCTGTCCCTTAGTGCGATTCTACCCAGACACTCTATCCGGCAAGTTAGAATCCGCCATTTTGAGACCCGTATGACCCGGCTACGACATGGAAATTGTGATCAAATCGCTGAGTTATAAGTCACGGATCGACTTGGGCTAATCAGCACATGAGTAGCTCATAGTTGACCGCTTGTCTCCATGAACGGTCTAGTGTAGTCCGTATAAGTATCGTAATTGTGTCTTAAGGTCACGTACTGCTTACTTACCTGAACGGCACTGTCAACCATTCATTCTTAACCTCGTGGACTGAGATTTGGTCCAGTTCTTGTAATACGGCCAGTAGTAGCCGTATGTCCTGTCAAACGGTCCAGAAGTGACCGTATACCGAGTTTTTAAGTTAATGAATCCAAGGACAGGTTAGTCCTTTAAATCTTGAACTTCTGACAGAAATTCCTCTGATTAAATTGGCCATTTAACTTGACTGAATGTCTAGACAACGTGGGATCTTGGATCCAATAAATCAATGCCAACGCATCATAAGGGCCCGGTCTGGTTTTGGGGAGAGCGCCCGAAAAATTATTGAGCCCATGGGATGTTATAATGACATGGTGAAGCATTGCACCGAGTGCATGACTAGTGTGACATCTATGACATGAAAATCTCTTGTTACTCTTGTTACTTGATCGTGCTTGAAATGATGTTTAAATTACTTGCTTGTTGGCCAATTCTCTATTACTATCTCATGTTGTAAATTCTTGTACTTGTTATCTTGTTAATTCTTGTCATCATATATTTCTTGACCTTGCAAGATCTTTTATTACGTTGTTTCATTGTATCGTCATTTATTTCTTTTATTAGCATGGCATATGAAAATGTAATTAAATTATTAATCACGTAAACTTGCCTGTTATTTCCTACTGAGCGTCAGCTCATAGTTGTTGTTTCCCCCCTTTCCAGGCTGTTCAGGTGATGATGCGCATACCGATGGGGAGGGGCAGGAGTGATATCTTTGAGTGCACCAGTTCTAGAGTTGGAGTTGGCATAGTTATCCTACTTGTAGTTGTGCCTTAGAGTGTGTTTAGTTTCAGTTATGATATTATTGATTGAGTTGTTATTGTCTTAGTTTGTATTAAGTTGGTTTAAGGATATTGTATTAGATTTGGAATATTTCATGATCAATAAGTTATCTCTTTTCTTAGCACTTGTGTAATTGTTTAGTTTAGCATATTAATATTATCGCTAGCTAGTTTCTAACTGTACGTCCCGATATTCCGCGTTGGGGCGTGACAGTTTAGTTGGTATCAGAGCCCTAGGTTTAATATTCCTAGGTGTTCCATAGTTCTAGGTTTTCTAAGTTCTAGGGTTCTAAGTGTTATCATAGGACCCCTAACCTTGTTAAAGTCTAAGGACCTGACCTGGTGAGATTGGGTAGAAACTTGGGTTAAGTTCATATCTTAATCGTGTTATTATCTATTTTTAATGAACCTAAGTAATCTATTCCACGTGTAGGCCTTTGCAATGGCAGCTGATCGTGCAGAATGGAGGAACTTGCAGCGTACGTTTCAAGGCCTTACTCAGACCTTGCAACAAGCGGCCCAAGCAGGAGCTGCACACCATGGCACTGGTGATTTATATCGAAACTTTCAGGGAATGAATCCGCTGAGATTTGGTCGCTCGACTGATCCTGATGAAGCTGAGCACTGGCTGGATGAGATGGGAAGGATATTCGAAGTAATGCAGTGCAGCAATCAAGAACGTGTCCTTCTATCAACTTTTCAACTTGAACGAGATGCAAGAACATGGTGGGAATCAGTAAAGGTGACTCTCGGTGATCAGCAAGTCACATGAGAGGAGTTCGAAGAGTTCTTCAATGGCAAATATTTTTCTGATAGAGTGCAAGAGAAGAAGGCAGCGGAGTTCGCGACTTTGAAGCAGCGAAGTTTATCTGTGGCAGAATATGAAGCTCAGTTTTCTCGACTTTCTCGTTATGCTACTCACTTAATATCCACCGAGAAAATGAAGGCTAAGCGCTTTCTTAATGGACTGAGGCTGCATTATGTCAATCAACTGGCACCGATGGAAATTTTGACTTATTCCGAGATGGTGAGGAAAGCTCAAGTCCTGGAAGACACTTTAGAAATGACGGAGAGAATCCGTGGGAAAGGCACAAAGAAGGAACAACCTACGGGTTTTGGGAATATCAAACCCGGGTATGGCAAGAAGAGGCCTATTAGTGGGCCTGGTTCGTGGAGTGGTTTTGGATCGTGGAAGGGCAAGATGCCGAAGCATGAAGATAAGAAGCCTGGCCCTATTGTTCCATTCAAGGGCATGTGCATGTTTTGTGATCGTCCTGGTCACAAGATGGAGGAGTGCTGGCGCAAGCTGGGCGCCTGTTTGCGATGTGGAAGTAAGGAGCACCGTATCCCTAACTGTCCTCTTTTATCGAAGCAAGCTACCTCGGCAAAACCACAAGGCATCAGAAAGCCGCAAGGCAAGCTCCAAGCTTTGCACGTAGATGAAGCAGGAACTGCCGAGGATGGTGGACACGTCGAAGCTACTCTTATTATACTCGACAAGCCATAATTTGTTCTTTTTGATACTGGTGCCACACATTCTTTTATTTCTTGGAGATTTGCTAAGTCTTTAGCTGTGGAGCCTGTTTTGATGAATTCTCCATTAGAAATATCAACACCTATTGGTTCTAGATCGACAATTCAATATTTCTATCCTTCTAGTAAGGTTATGATTGATGAACAGAATTTACCAGCTGATTTAGTTTGCATGGACATGAAGGATTATGATGTAATCCTAGGAGCAGATTGGTTGGCTAGATACGAGGCAAATGTTCACTGCAATTCTAGCTCTGTGTCTTTTACTAGGCACCCTGGACTTTCTTTTGTGGGAGTTAAGCACCATAACTCCGTATCACTTATCTCGGCTCTTCGAGCTGATAAGCTGATGAGACGAGTATGCGAGGCTTTTCTAGCCTTCGTCCATGCTACCCCTGAGCAGTAGATTGAGATTCAGGACATTTCTGTTGTCCGAGAATTCCCTGATATCTTTCCAGAGGAACTACCAGGACTTCCGCCTGAGCGGGAAGTTGTCTTCTCTATTGATCTCATTCCTGGCACATCTCCTATTTCCAAGGCTCCTTATCGTATGTCTCCTGCTGAACTTAGAGAATTAAAGCAACAGTTGATGGAATTGCTCGAGAAGGGTTTCATTCGTCCAAGTACTTCCCCTTGGAGAGCCCCTGTATTATTCGTCCGGAAGAAAGATGGTTCGATGAGGTTGTGCATCGATTATCGGTAATTGAACCAGCAGACTGTCAAGAACAAATATCCATTGATGAGGATTGACGAATTATTTGACCAGATAGCGGGAGCTCAGTATTTTTCTAAGATCGATCTTCGATCTGGATATCATCAGTTGCAGATTAAGGAAGAGGATATCTATAAAACAGCTTTCCGTAGCAGGTATGGTGATTTTGAATTTATCGTTATGTCTTTTGGTCTAACGAATACACCAGCAGCTTTCATGCAGTTGATGAATAATGTATTTCGGCCCTATCTTGATCAATGGGTTGTGGTATTCATTGATGACATCCTGATTTATTCCAAGAATGAAGAGGAGCATGCTGAACATCTGACGATGGCATTATAACTATTGAGAGATCATCAGCTATATGCCAAGTTCAGTAAGTGTGAGTTCTGGCTGCAAGAGGTGTCCTTTCTCGGACATATCATCACCAAAGAAGGTATTTCTGTTGATCCTTCAAAGGTAGAGGCAGTGAAGAATTGGGATCAGCCTACCAGTGTGACTGATGTTAGAAGTTTCCTAGGCCTGGCAAGCTACTACCGGAGATTTATTCAAGATTTCTCTAAGATTGCGGTACCTATGACAAGATTAACCCGCAAGGAGAACAAATTTGATTGGTCCGAAGATTGCCAGCGAAGCTTTCAGACTTTGAAGGAATGTTTAACTACTGCACCTGTATTGGCTTTACCTTCTGGTGAAGGAGATTTTGTTGTATACACTGATGCTTCAGGTATTGGGTTAGGCTGTGTACTCATGCAGCGTGGGAAAGTGATTGCCTATTCTTCTAGGCAGTTGAGGAAGCATGAAGAGAATTATCATGTTCATGATTTGGAACTTGCAGCAGTCGTGTTTGCTTTGAAGATATGGAGGCATTACTTCTATAGAGAAACATTCACAGTGTTTTCAGATCATAAGAGTCTGAAATATTTATTTTCTCAGAAGGAACTCAATATGAGGCAGAGAAGATGGTTGGAGTACTTGAAGGACTTCGACTTCTCGATTGAGTATCATCCTGGAAAAGTTAATGTTGTGGCAGATGCATTAAGCTGGAAGCCTGTAGCTAGATTGTCAAGTCTCATGTTACAAGAGTGGAAGCTACTAGAACAATTAGCTAGTCTGGATCTGAATATTGACAATGATCGGGTTATGATTGCACAGATTCAACTTAAGCCCGAATTGTTGATGGAAATCAAATCTTTGCAAGATAATGATCCCGAGTTAGTAGAGATCAAAGGAAGCTTGAGCAGCAGACCTGATTTCATGATGGCCGATGACGAAAGATTGTTATTCCAGGGTAGAACTTGTGTACCTGATGAAGCTGAGTTAAAGAACAAGATTCTGGAGGAAGCTCATAGATCCAAATACACCATTCATCCTGGAGGCACTAAAATGTTCAAGGATTTGAAGAGATCCTTTTGGTGGCCGAATATGAAAAGGGAAGTTGCAGACTTCGTGAGTAGATGCTTGGTTTGTCAGCAAGTCAAGGCTGAACATTTCAGACCGGCAGGAAAGTTGAAACCACTCGACATACTGATGAGGACATCTCCAGCTATCCCCTTTGTTCAAGGATCCCGATGCTCGCCAACTATGCTACATCTTGTTCGCCACTATATTTCGAGTCATATGATGTAATTTTCATTTTCTTATCATGTACTTTTCCTTTTATTTGAGTCCAATACCTAGGTTAGGTAGCTATTTACCTAAGTCTAGAGTCATTATGATGGTTAATGGGCCCAATTATATGGGCTAGGCCCAGGGGCGCCCCCTTCCCTTAGTTAAGTGTTAGTAGTCCAAAAGTTAGGGACTTATGTGAGAATGTGGGATTCCCATAAATAGGACCCCAATCCCTCATTTGGAAGTTAATGAAGTATTGATAAAAAAATTTGCCACAAGGATTTGTGCATCTCTCTCTCTCTCTCTCTAAGGGGTGGATTCCCCTCTCTCTCTCCCTCTCTCTCTCTCTCTCTAAAGGGGGCGGCCCCCTCTCTCTCTCCCTTGGGTGACCCTGCCCCTTCACCTCCCTCCCCTGCCACATCACCCTCCACCTCAGCCTCCCACCCTTTCACCTCCCCAAGACCCATTACTCCCCTTTAGTGCCTCCACTTCCCAAGCAACCCTTCCCCTTCCCCATACAACCTTTCACCTTCCCAAGGGAGAATCCCTTCTCCTAGGCACCCCTTCCCCTCCCCAAGGCAACCCCTTCCCATTCCCTAGACCACCCTTAAACCCTCCATTAACCCACCACTCCAAATCCAAAGGCAACCCTCCCCATCCCCTTGGCTATTTGCGCACCCACCTCCCACCATCTCCCATTGGCTTTGGCCGACCACCCCTCCCCAAGCCCACTTGCCCCCCCTCACCCCACCTCCACCAAGAGAGACCGCCTCCATCCACCCACCCTCTGCAACTCACCCCCCTTTCCCTTCCAGGAGCGTCCACGGCGACTCCGGCATCCCACAGCATCGTCTTCGTCATCGACGTTGAAGATCTCCTTGTTCTGCTGCTCAAAGGCTTGAGCAGAAACGTTGGTCAAGTTCGCAGCATCCACACCATCTTCCACATTGCAAACCAGTCAGAGCTCCCTTCAAAGAATTCGTGTGCCTTCAAGTCCTCTTCACGTCCGAGGTGGAATCGTCTCGTTCCGACTTCACTACAGATCGTGGTGCCCATTCTCGTGCGGCTGCGCCAGATTTGAGACAGAACCTGAGGTCCGTTTGGCAGAGGCTGCACCGACGTCAGCAGCGCGATTCAGCCTGAACTCTCTTCTGAGAGTTGTTTCTTCTCCAAGTCCTCAACGCTCCCGAGGTGGTCTCGCCTCGTTCCGACTTCGGCACAGTGCGTGGTGTTCGTTCTCCCTCGACTGCGCAGATCAGGGGCCACCTAGTCTACCCAGACTGTGTGCCTACCTTGCAGAGCATGCCACGCCCAACCTGTTCATCGTCGGCCCAGGACGTCCTCAGCAAAGTTGTGCCCCTTGACGACACGAAATCAACCCAGGTGGTTTCGTCCCATTCTGATCTCGGTGCAGAGAGTTCCAACATGGCCTTCGTCTCCCTATCTGGCTATTCTCCCAGAAATCAGAAGCTTACTACATCTACGACCACGCCCGGCTCGGTAATCCAATGGAGCCCATATTTTGAGGGCACTTAGACCTCTCTGTCGGCCATCCGACTGAGTTGGTCCCGCCTCATTCGGAGTTCTACAGAGAGCGTACCGGCGACTGCACCACGGCGGCACAGATCTGTCCAGCGGAACAGGTTCGTGCATGACCTCTTCGTCAGCCGGCCACGCCCTCCAGCGACCTCAGAACAAGGCCAAACTTTCAGGAGCACCCCTGGACTTCTCCAGAAACATTTTTGTGCTAGCGGCGTCGCGTTCGGAGTCCCGTGCGTGGCGTACCTTTCAGAGCTCTGCGGTTCTGTCCTATAGGACAGCGTGTAGTGGTGTCTAATCTCCCCTCCCCGCCTGGCCGGCTTAGCGCCCCTCCCTGTGTGGAGGTAGTGTTTAATTGTAACCAAGATTGTACCCACCCCTAGTCCAACCCCACCTGTGTGGGGAGTAGTGTATGTATTGTTCGAACAGGGGAAGCTTCATCGGCGCAGTGTGCGGGAAATCCACACTTCCCCGCTTGCCCATCGTCTCCGAACGGGATTGGTGTCTTCACACCGATCAGGTGAGCCACTCACACTCTTCTTTCCTGGATTCCTTTGCTTAATTAGTATTGCATCTTAGTACCGTCGGCGTTAAGAGAGTGCCCGAACCCGAACTATCGTTTAATTGCGTGACTACCGCGGGTGAGCTGTGAGAGTGACAGTACATCCCACGCCCTCGGCGTGCCGGCCGCCCTTGATATTGGGCATCCCTGGCCCATTGGGGTCCATCCCTAGCTGGTCATACCCTTGGAACCTTGAGGTCCAACCTCGGACCCTCACCGCCATCGCCGGTCCACCTACGGACCCGAGTGTGCCAACGCGAGTAAGTCCGCTTGTGTGACATTGCCAAATTATTGTGTTGCTTGCAATTCTAGGTCCGAGGATTCGTGTCACATCACATACCCCAATGGAACTGGGAAAGTATTGGCATGGACTTCATTATGGGTCTACCTAGAACTCGTGGTGGATTTGATGCAATATGGGTGATTGTTGATCGATTGACAAAGTCAGCTCACTTTTTATCCATTAAGTCTAAATGGACAGTTGATGTTTTGGCAGCTTTGTATATGAAAGAAGTGGTAAGACTCCATGGCATTCCAGTCAGTATTGTGTTTGATAGAGACCCCAGATTTACTTCACATTTCTGGAAGGGACTACAAGCGTCTTTGGGTACTCGTCCAAATTTCAATACTGCCTTTCATCCACAGACAGATGGACAGACTGAAAGAACCAACCAGATAGTAGAAGATATGCTTAGAGCCTGCGTGATCGATTTTGGAGGTAGTTGGAATGACCATTTGGCTTTGATTGAATTCGCCTACAACAACAGTTATCAATCCAGCATTCAAATGGCTCCTTTTGAAGCATTGTATGGAAGAAGTTATCGTTCCCCATTATGTTGGGATGAGGTAGGTGAGAAGCAATGGCTTGGATCGGATCTTATTTCAAAATCATCACAGAACATCCGTATTATCCGAGACCGGTTACAAGTAGCTCAATCAAGACAGAAGAGTTATGTCGACAATAGAAGAAGGGCATTGGAATTTCAAGTTGGCGAGCATGTATTTCTGAAAGTCTCTCCTACTAGAGGGATTCGAAGATTTGGCATTCATGGCAAACTGAGTACGAGATATATTGGTCCGTTCGAGATTCTGGATAGAGTGGGAGAGGTTGCTTATAGATTGGCATTACCGCCTCAATTGTCAGGCGTACATAATGTTTTCCACGTGTCTATGTTACGGAAATATGTGTACGACCCCACTCATATCATTCAGCATGTGGATTTTGAATTGAAGGAAGATTTGACCTATGAAGAAAGACCTATCAAGATTCTAGACCGGAAACAACAGCAACTCCGGAATCGTTCCATACCTATGGTCAAATTTTAGTGGAGTCGGCGTGGAGCTGAGGAAGCTACTTGGGAGTCTGAAGATACTATGCGGAAGCGGTATCCTGACTTATTCTAGGTGAGCTAGTCTTTCCCTATCTCTGTATTAAAGTGCAGTGAATTTGGAGGACCAAATTATTTTAGTGGGGGAGGGTGTAATACCCCAAATTCTTTTAGAAATTTAATTATAAATTTATTTAAATTTAATTAGAAATTATTTGAATTTATTTGAATTAATGGGAATCAATTCGAAATTAATTAGATTAATTCTTTAATAAATAGAATAAGTCACATTTCGACTATTTTATAAAAATCCATAAAAATTATATTCTTGTAGAATCAATTGCGTTTAACAATTTTATCTTCTATGACTAAGCCTAATAAAATCATTAACTAGGCCGAATCAGTGGGAATAGTCAAATTTTCACACTTACCTAACCAAATTCGTGCTCAATAGTAACCACCACCTTAAAACATCAATTTCGAGCTCATTTCTCAACCAAATGAGGTGATTCTAGGAGCAAATGAAAGGTATTATAGAGAGGATCATTTCCCCTCTCACAATGCCACGAAATTTTTAACTTATGGGAAGTATTTGGTCGCGCATGGGCTAGGTCAATATTGGCGGCGGCAGTTCAAACACTCCACTTCAAGGGTCGATTTCTCCCTTCCTGGAAGGATCCAGAACATGTATAAGCTATTAAAAGAAAGCCCTATGTGTCTATTTTCGTTTGGGAGCAGTGGTGGTCGCAGAGGATTCCGATCTAGAGAGATCTCTCGCGTTTATTGGGGGAGTGTCCGAGTTCATGGGTTTTTCTTTGGCCCTCTTTGTTCCTTCGATTAAGGTAGGTACCCTCGACCAAAATCTACACATGAGTATACCATTTTGATCCTCTCGGTGGAAATTCAATAAATCATAAAATATTATCCAACTATCCATTAAATTGATCGAAATCCTCGCCGTTGGACTCTCATAGATGAACGGCTAATAGTAGACCTTACATCTACAAGAGCGGCCAAGAGGAAACCGCTCATGCCTGTCGATGGAAAATCAAGATAAATGAGATAAATAGATAATTATCTGAACAATCAATCGAACGTAGGACTCTGGGAGATAGATGGCTTAGTAGGTACCGCACAATGGTCTTATGCGGCTATGGCTAGGCCGTATATATGCTTGTCGGTGATAAGTCAGAAAATCAGCTAAATATCTAGTAAATATATGAATGGCCCAATATCAACCGTACATAGGTTGAACGGCTGGAGGTTGACCACACATGTACATGAGCATTTGAAATTCATAGAAAAGCTCAATCAACCAAAACCAAGGCCCATTAAGCCCCGAATCAACTCGGACCTAGCCAGGGAGAAAGGCTACCCATAAAATTGGCCCATAACGTGCCAGAAAATAGTCCTGCGAGTGATGGACAACTCGAGGCATCAATAAATGGGAGTAAGAGAAATGACTCAACTTATCGGTAAAAAATGGGTGTCAACACCAGTCATCAGTTTCTGCACCTTTCTTTGCTTTATTCTGAGCTGGCTGGGCCTTTTCTTTATTCTGAGCTGGCTGAGAAGTCTGCTTCAGATTCTCCAAGTAAAGTGAGGCATCAAGTAGATGGCACTCAAACACCTCGAAGGGGTGTAAATCAGCAAAGATTCTCTCTTCCGTCCCATCTCAGGGGTACTTAATGCATTGGTGCAAAGTACATGACACCACTCGGTTTTGATGTAGCCACGGTCGGCCAAGTAGTGCCTTGTATGAGGTGTCGGCGTTGCTGACATGAAACAGCACCTTAGTGGTGAAATCTCCCAAGGAAAGCTTGAACTCCACCACACCCATGGGGACTTCGAATTTCTGGTTGAAACCAGCAATCTTCGTATCCTTGGCCTTGATCAGGTGCACATTGAAGTAATGCTTTTGATAGACTCGGTAAGGGAGTATATTTACTGCTGCCCTTGGGTCAATTAGAATCATGTTGATTGGCTGCCCATTTAGCTGCCCCCTTATGTATAAGGGTCTATTGTGGTTGGCCATTGGTAGGAGCATATCTTCATCGGCAAAGGTGACAGCCGCCTCTGAACACATTTCGGCAAAGCAGCTCTCGAAGTATGCCGGGGTTTGCAAGGCTATGATAACAGCCTGTCAAGTTTCTTCATCTAAGGAGAGGTTCTCCCAAACATTGAATCTTGCTAGAATTCTTTTTAGTTGTTTCAGTATTCGACTGCTGGCTCTTACATTAAATAGTCTTGCTTCTTCAGCTCTATTGTGCTTGCTGCAGCCTGGTGTCAGAGCAATTGGCTCGACAGGCGGTCTATCTTATTCTTCGGGCATTGTCTGCTCCTGACTCATCTGATCAGCTGGTTCCTTTATTTGGATGGGTTTAGCAACAGGGGCGATGCCTTCACCACTTTCATCTGCCAGGAATGGCATACCCAAAGCCTGGGTAGAAGTGTTTTTATCCTTTGACTGGGACTGTTGGCATGGCTGCATGCCTTTCTTTGCCACCAGAAATTCAGTGAAAGAGGGAGCTTCCTGGCCGCTTGCATCTTCAGGGTAGAGGACTGGTGGTGGCGGGACTCCTGCGCCCTTTATCTCAGGTTCAGGGATTTGGTACGGCTATTCACCCCTAAACATAATATTGTGGTTAGCTGGGGGCAGACGTCCCCACTTCCTCCCAGATCTGGTGGCATGCTCGGCGATCGAAGTTTCAGCCTGGTTTGCTTCAGCTGGTGTGAAGCAGATGTCTTCATCACCTTCTTCAAAGCTTTGGGCTAAGTTGAACAAAGCTGACAGCGTGTTGTAGGAGACGATGCTACCTTTCTTTTTATGCTTCGATTTCTTCTTTATCTTCTTCTTCTCTGCAGGCATCTGCTCAAGTGGAGTATCTTTTGGGGCATTTCCTCCCCAAAATCCATCTTCAATTTCTTATTCTAGCCTAAGGGACTCTAAATGTTCCCAAGGGACATATTCTTTAAGTTGTACTGGTTAGAGCTTGGGTTGTTCATATTCATCTAACCCATTTATAATCTTCTATAGCCGCTTGACGGTTGGGCTGACTTCTTGATGTACCCGCAATGGAGCTTGTTTCTTCTTATTATTGGTTGGCACCCTGATGACCATTCGAGGGGCCGTGTCATCCCAAATCGGGGTAATAGCTGGTGGAGTTGACTGTGGTGTAATGCCCTGAATTTGGATTCCCAAAGCAGGGCGGGATGCCGGTCTTCTTTTCACCTTTGTAGACACCATCTGCCAGTTCTCTTGGTCTTTTACTGGAGTCAGCACAAAAGTTTCATAAGTGTGCTTTGTGCAAGCTTATATCACTTCCTTGGGCAATTGTTGATATAGTGATATCATATTAATAGTTGCCCCCAAATCGGGCATTTCATGGGGGCGCGGAGGATCCACCACGTGTTCGCCCATCTTTAGCTCTCCTTTTTTAATCATACTTTGAATCACGTCCTTGAAGACGTAGCAGTCTTCAATGGGGTGCCCAAGCAGTTGATGGTACGGGCAGAAGCAAGGATCATCCTTCCTTCTAGCATCACCTGACCTTCTTCAAGTCTGGTAGTGTGATCTTGTTATAGCGGGTAGCCCATTCGAACAGGACCCGAGTCTTTTTCTTGGGGAAGGAGTATAGCTTCTTCATTTTATTTCAAAGGGAGGGGCCCCCCTGGCGTTCAGCTGGCTTAGCGGGAGGTGGATTAGCAGCTCCTTTATCTTTTTCCTATTACTGCTCGAATGCCTTGAAGTCCACAGTGTGAACTTCCTTGGGTGCTGGTCGTTTATCGGCTAATTTGGCTTTCTGACTGGTGACAGCTGGGGCAGAAAAATATCTTGAGAGGAAAGTCTCAATTTTCATGACCACATTGTTTAATCGGTCAAAGGACCTAATTTTCATTTCTATCATCCTTTCAAGGACTTCTCTCTTCAGGTTTTGTCTACAAATCTGCACAACATCTTCTTGATGTGGCGGACGCTTGCATCTCATGCTGAGATTGCACCACCTTTTAATGTACTCCAGGGCTGTTTCATCATTTTTCTGCCTAGAGGCATACAATTCGGCCACAGTGATCTCCCTTTCAGTAACATGAAAGCGTTCACAGAACTTCGCTGCATATCTAGCCAGTCGCTAATGGACCCGGCTGGCAAGTTCGAGTACCACTCGAATGCGAGCCCTATAATAGAAGACCCAAAGAATTTTAGCATGTAGGACTCGTCCGCTGTCAGATCGCCCATCACGTTCATGTAATAGGCTATGTGCTCTTTTGGCGATCCTTGCCCGTTGAAGTTGTCAAACTTTGGCGGCTTTTTGATGCCAGGAAGAAGTCTTTTAGCAGCATGGTGTGCCAGATACGACACTTTGTATACATCGAACGAGGAATAATCATTACCGCCTCGATCTGCTAGTTTCATATCTATTATCTGTTCGACCATCTATTTGCTCACCATCGCCAGGTCCACCGGATCTGGATAGAAGTGCGCTTGCTGCATCTGAGGTGTTGCCAACACCGTAGCTTGAGGCATAGCAGTGGTAATCTCCTAAGGTTGAGAAGCTGGTGGTGGTATCGGGGCCATGCCTCCAGTATGGTTGTGTAGTGGCTGAAAAGCCATCATTTGAGGTGAGCCCTCAAGCTCATCGACGTCACGCCGTGATGTTTTAGTAGGAGCTTCTACCTACATTGAGGCTGACGCTTGCATGCTCAGCTCGCTCAATTGTTTCTTCAACATTTCAATCTCCTGTTGGTATTTCAAGAGCAACATCATCATTCTTGGATCGAGGGTGGAAAGGGCTGGGTGCCTGACCTCCTCCCTCCATCGGAGCATCTGAAGCAAGAGCTGACCTCTCGCCCTCATCTTCGGTGGTGATCACATTTGCAGCCATGGTGACTACATCCGTGCTTGTTTCCCCGACAAGGGCTTGCACTGCATCCGCTGTAGCTTTCTTTCTTCTGGTGATAGGGTTGGGCCTCCCGGCGAGCCTAATCACTTCTTCAGATTCTTTGGGTAGAGACCCATAGCGGCCAGCCAGTCCGGCCTTATTACTGCTACATATCTGGAGGTGCTTGTTCCTCCGTATCACCCTTCGGGCCGGATGCCTAGGGAAGGTTAGTCTGTTGAACACCGAGATCCTCATAGTGGCTTGTTCATGGAAAGATGGTCCATAGCAGTCGGACCCTGTATTAGCAATTTCTTCCTAGTTGACTTGCTCCCCCTCGTCTTCATCTTCTGCAGTGTTCATAGCTTCTAAGAGCCGCTGCATAGCTTGAGTAGTGTTTCCGAGACCCCAGAAATATCCTCGGATAGCCTGGGTAATATCTTCATGCCCGTCTGTAGGGTAAAGTGTAGGTGCCGACACCTTATATTGAGTTGATAGCTGGTAAACAGACTATCATCATCTAGCTACCTTGTTACATTCTCGGTCGGAGGCATAGACATTCGCCTGTCGGCCAAAGCCTTGGAAGGCTGGTCTGCGAGGTGTTACAGCTGGCACCTCAATTCTCTTTTCTTCTTCCCTTTCTCTTCCATCAAACCTGTCAACTCTAAGAAGTTCCAGTTGAATAGTAGCCAGGGCCCACCTTTGCTTGGGCACCCATATTTGTTTAAGCTTGGTCTGTCTCGGGGCCAGACCTCCCCTTGATCCGGACTTGACACGGTCCGGCCTATCTTGAGCCATTACTTGGAATGAATTTCACACTGGTACATTGGCAATTACCCGGTCAAGCAAAATCCTGGCCTATCGGCCATCCAGAAAGATGCGGACTCCTCCGATTAGGATGGATTTACCCGATGTCGAAAGCTGGCCTTGCAGTACGCCAGTGTTCTTCTTGGCCACCCTCTTGGCAGTCGGTGAGCGCCTTTTGTTGTTAGCAGCATAGGAGTGAATGCGGTGGACAAAGCAGCCCATTGCAGCAGCATCGGCCATGGTCGCTTTGGTGGCAGCAACCGGCTTCACTTCCTGGACGTTCAGGAGCTTAAAGAAGGCTACCCCCAAAAATTTGGGGAATCCCACCACTGGCGGAAAGTCACCAAACTTTGTAGGAACGGCTAGGTAGCCATACCTGGCGTGATCAGCAACCATGAGCGGTCCGAATGAGACAGCCATTGAGTCAATCAAGATGCAACCTGCAATTTCAGATTTTAAACGAGTTAGTATTTTAGGAGGAGGCCGTTGGGCCCCTAATTCTGGCGAGAAGATGAAAGGAAGCTCAGTCCCTCCGGGCGTGCCAACTTGTGGACGCACTCTTTTTCGATGAATGGTTCATCTTTTACTTCGTTTGTGACGTTTATTTTATCTTTTAGTGTTTTATTAAGTGAGTGGGTGTGCTAGTGACCGAAGTGACATTTATTCGGGCTTCAAGACTGGGGTGGTCTGAAGCCATGGATGCGTTCCGTTTGACCAACCAGACGATTGTGGATATCGGGTCGGGACTAAGAACCCGCCGTGCCATAAAGGTCACGGTGTTAATTACATCCCCTCGGAGAGAGAAAAACCTTTGATTAAACGCCAGGAGAAGGGGCCCTCGGGCCTTAACTTAATATTGGTTAAAGAAAGGAATGAGAGTTCTGAACTTCAATAAAATAGCCCCTATTGAGGGGTGAATAATTGAAGAAAGCCGGTCGTTAATTGACCAAATCATATCCGGACGAGTCCCAAATTGAAAATATGTCTGCCAGAGACATGGCAAGTTTGATATCTGGGAGTAGATCCCAATGGAAATTCAGTTAAAACACAACGGGCTATCGGACAAGAGCGGGGTCAAGCTTTGACCATGATGGGGTGATCCCAAGGTTCAAGCATGACCCGTGGAGGCCTTATCAATATCCCCACGTGCAGGGTCTAGGAGAGGTAAGAGCCTTGTTGTTTTATTCTTTGGTTTTGTTGTGTGTTCATTTATTATTGTTATTATTTATTCTTTGTGTATTATAAAATTTTATTAATGGTTTATGTCTTTAAAGTTATTATTTTATTATCTTATTTATCATTTATTCTTTTATTATTATCATTTCTTTTATTCCTTTTGAAATGCTGAATACGCCAGGGTCATTGCGTTGACGCTAGGTTTCAGTGCGTCGATGCATGGGGCCCTGGCAAGGGCCAAGCGCTGGACACTGCATCGACCCCTGGCATAGGCGCGTTGACGCAAGAGGTCTGGTAGGGCGAAACATAGAGCACTGCATCGACACATAGCAGAGCTGCGTCGACGCAGCCTACGTTAGTAGGCATAAGCCCCAGACTTTATTCTTCAAATGATTGCTACTTATTTGCCTCATTCTTATTACAGATTGATCTTGGAAGTTCAGGGGAAGCTAAATTCTAACATCTTTTCTTGGGTCTATTCTTTTAATTTTCTCCTTTTGATTTCTCTCTTTTAGCAGTGACAGATGGGATGTTGGGGTGATAGGTAGCTTACAGCGGTGAAAAAATAAGACTTAAGGGTGACAAATGCCGTATAACGGTGACAAATAGCACCTTAAGGGTGAAAAGTAGATCAATAGTGACGGTTTAGGTGAAGAAAAAGGGAGATACGAGAGAGTGGCATCGACGTAGTGGTCCTGGCATCGACTCGATGGCGGCCGGGCAAGGCCAATCAGGAGCCTTTTGATAGCGGTGGCAGACAGAACTGTGCGTTGACGCGGCAGAGGGAAGTGTCGACGCAGTGAGGGTTTGGTCATTCAAAATTGAAGATTGGTCGACCGAATCCAAGGATTGGTTGATCAAAAATGAAACTTTAGCTAGCATAGGGGGGTTAACTTGCAAACGAATGCATGCATGAATTAATATGCATGCGACTGGATTACCTGGTGTTGAGGAATGCATGAGGGAGGAGGGAACAACATGGGTTACGCCAATGGACTGCAGTGAGGGCTAGTGCAAGCTACATGAAGTAAGCAAGGGTGTTTTGTTTAAACTGTAGCATGGTGGATACCACTAGACAATGGCCAAACAAAGGGGAAGAGTCGACCCTTGGGGTCGACCCCTGATGCAATAGATGGCGGGCAGAGCGTGGAAAGATGGGAGTCGACACTAAGAGTCGACTCCCCTCACAGCAGATCTCAAAGGGGCTTGTCTTCTAGGAAGCATGCGAATGTAAATGGAGAAATACATGTTTGCTATATGATCAGGCAATACCATAGCTATTTGGTTCATTCATTGATTGCCATCAATTTATTTTGATCTTTTTTTTCTTCTTATTTCCTTGAAGCAAGTTATTGTTTTATGCTTGATTTATGCTGTCAGAACATCAATCTCATCTGGTTTTGTTCTTTATTCAGCATGGTTCTGCTCAGATTTGTTCTTGGTCACACTGCCTGCACAATTATGCATTTGTATTACTTAATCACATATTTAGCACGAGTTCATTCTCTTCAACATTACTTAGTTTGAGTATTCTTCCACACTCTTCATGTTTGAGGTGTTTAGCTTCAGTAGTATGTTAATTGTCCAATTCATGTCTTAGTTTGCTTGGTCAGGTTGGTGCACCTTTGCATTTGATGTGTTTGTTTCAGCCTCAAGGCAGTTGCTTAGTTCATGTTTTAGCATCATTCCATTTTTTGTGTTAAGTCCACAATTTTGAGAAAAATTAGGCAGCACCTCCCCTGGACCCGAGTTTTAGGAGTGAAAAATAGGAGCACATCCACCAGGAAATCTTGGGATGGTCCCAAAAATCAGAGCAAGTCAAGACTGACGGCTCTATATCCCAGAATTGGGTAGAGAAAACTCTGAGGGCTAGCCTACAAAGAGAATTCTGCTGACCCCGGAATTATCCCATTCCAACTGCATTGTGCATCGTGTTGTTGCTGGCCATGGGAGCCATCAATCTCCAACCCTTTAGCGAAGAGTCCTTCAGAGAACATGCTATAAGGCAACAGATCTCTAAGGATTTTGAGGGTGGTTAGCAAAAAATCTAGACGATATGAAATCACAATGTATTTCCTCCTCATGGCGGGTCCTGTGGCATGAAAACCTTCGATGGAATCAACGGCGGTGTGTTATTATGCGATCGATATAACAGCCAAAGACGATGAGTAGTGGCCTGTCAATAGGCTGGGACTGAGCAAGTGGACAAACAGAGGAAACGTAGCTTTGAGCATATTCAGGACAGACTTACAGTCCCTACAACCCATGAAGTTGGGTGAAAGGGCTAATGGCCTTTCCCTATGGATAACTCTTAAGGTAGAAAGCCAGAAGACACATATATAGAACCTGCAGAAAGCATACAACTCGGATTCATAAAAGAAACAGTGCCAAAGACAATGCAATCTAGACCTGCCTATAGTAGTGAGGAAGGGACTTGCAGAGTTAATATCGCCCATAGAGGGCTTGAGACTGCCACGAGGGACAGAAGGAGGCACTGAGGACGCACTTAAAATTGGTAAATTAGAGGGGACAGAACCACAGACCCAATCCATTACAGTTGGATGGGCTGGGCATATGCCTCCTTCCACACAACACTCTCCCCCAAGCGATGGACAAAGAGGAGAAGAGAAGTTTGATAGTAAAAGGCCTCAACGAACTGGGGAGGGGGAAATAAGATGAACAATAGAGAACAAGACATGCTCATATCCAAACACAATAGAAAACATTTTCATCCATTCCTTATAATAGAAAGTAATACATCATTCCCAACTCCACGTCTGGGAAGCCATCATCATATAAAGAAGAAAAGAAAATTTACAGTACAGAAAGAACGAGAGAGATGGGGGAGGGCGGAGCATTGACTCCTCTCCCTCCCCAAGCAGCCCACCTCTCTCTCTTATCTTCCTCTCTATCTTTTCTTCACACACAGGAGTAGTAGAGGAACTCTAGGGAGCACCTCCAAGAAGTTTCAAACAGCACCAGCAGGGGGGAGAACAGGGCCGTCGGAGAGAAAGGCGAGAGAGAGAGAGTCGAGAGCCCTTTTTTTCTGGGTGTTCCTCCCTTTTTATAGCAGCCAAAGGCCCCTTTCTTCTTTTCCAAGGCAAGGGAGGGCATGAATGTCCTCCAATGATTAGAGAATATTAACCCACATGTCCTTGTATAGTTGTACAACCTTCTGGAAGGAACTGCGATCGGGTTTTAAGAGAGAGCACGAGCCACGCGCGTGACCCGCGCCTATACGGGCTTCTTCGCGTTCTGAGGGTGCGTCGATGCAAGTTACAGGCTGGATCAACGCAGCCAGCTGCCAGAGGCCATTATCTTGCCTGCCGTCTTCAGTGGCATCGACGCGAGAGTTTCAGGGCATCGGCGAAGCCCATTGCCAGGGGCCAGTCGTGTCTCCTATCTTCAACAGCGTTGACGTTGATGCTGATGCACGTCAACGCAGTCATTTTCATAGCGTGCAAGGTAGCTAGCTTTTCAAGCCTGCGTTGACGTAGTAGCCGACTGCGTTGATGAGGTCCGTTGTGCAAGGATCTTTTTCTTCTTCTTCTTAGTTGACTTTGCTTTGCTCGGTTGCCAAGAGGCTGCGCTTCATCTTTGGACTTGTCGACGCAGGCTGAGAGCTACGTCGACACAGCCTTTGTCTGGAATCTTCTTTTGCTTTAGCAGTGCCATGGGGCTGACGCCATGCCGTTGGTGCATGGACGTACCCTTTCATTTTCTCAGTGGCTAACCTAGCTTGGCCTTTGATGCGAAATTTAAGCGTCCACAGGCTTCGCCTCGGATCAAAAAATGCCCTCTATTTGAGCTCATGGCCATGGTGTTGTGTGCATTGTGTTTTGATGATGTCTAACTATAAGACATTAGCAAGTCAATTTGAGAAAACCTGAAATGATTTTTTATTGGTTAAATGTAAAGAAATTTACTAAGTGTTCAAAGTGTGTCGACCTACCTCTCAGATGAGTCGACCTACCAATCAGATGAGTCGACCTACTTGGTGTTACAAGAAGTAGAATAGCAATAGCGGACAACAAAGTTTGTCGACCCACTTCATGAGTGTGTCGATCCACACACTTACAAGAACCTTAAGGTGCAAGGGGCTATCAACTTGCTAAAATCAGGTGCAAGGGCTGGCCAGTTAGTCGATAGTCAAAGCCAAACTTCAGTCGACTGATTTCCCAAGGAGTCGATAGATATTCATGAAACAAGAGTAGACAGCAAAGTGTGTCAACCCACTTCATGAGTGTGTCGACTCACTTGCTTACAAGAAGCAGAAACAGCTTGAACGAATAACTAGCTGCGTCGACACAAGTCCTTAAGTGTGTATTAGCAACAGCCAACAGCCAACTACTTCAAGACCACTTTACAAGAGGGCGTCTAATCACCTCACTAGGTGTGTCGACACATAATGGTCCGGCTCGCAGACCAACACGTAGCAGCTAGCGTAGGGGGTAAGGTGCGTCGACACACACTCATCCGGCTCTCAGCTCAACTCGCAGTAGTCCAGGCAGACAATGAGCTATGTTGACGTAGGCCACTAGGTGCATCGACGCACATGAAGCACTTTCAACTATTCTGACTACTCAATCATCTGACTGAAGCCCATTCATACAAACACGTGAGTCTTCAAGTTGTCACATGTTTACTTACTCCAAGTCAATGGCTCACACTTCCAGGGCACGTACCTTAAGGTCTGGAAATGATCCTAGGAAAAAAACTTGTCAAAAAACAAATCTGGGAAAAAGATTTGGAAAAAGGGGACTCTCCATATTTTCTCCAATAAATATGGACCTATCACCCTGGAGAAGAAAAGTGCAGAAAAGAGCTGAGATGTCTTGAGATTGTTCTAAAGAACACCTGAAGTGAGCTGTCCGGTGTGATTCCAAAAAGCCAAGAGGGAAGTCCTGAAGATTACCTTGAGAGAATCCTCCTCCCCATTCCTACCTGGCCACTGAAGAAGAGAAAGAGACATAGTAGCTACAGATCTGATTTTAGGTCATCACTTACAACTTCTTAACTTTATCAGAAGCTACATTTCGATTTCTTGGTTTTGATTTTTATTTTCCTTATGAGATTTCTCTTCTACCTTTTCGTGTGTGGTTGTTGAGCTTTCAGCATTTTTTCGGCACTCTGTCTTAGAGACCAGAGTTTGTTTTGGCTACTATGTAGCCGTGTGTGGTTGAGGAACTTGTTCCTCGTGCTAGTTGTTTATCATCTCTTGTAGCGGACCAGCTCCGTGTGTGTGTGTTTATGTTCTTTTTGCCAAGTGAGAAATCCTCACCAGGTTTGTGAGGGGTGGACGTAGGTCTGCTAGATAGCAGCCGAACAACCTAAAAATCCATGTGCAGTGGTTTGTTGTTGTGTGTTCCATCTCTTCTACCTCCTTCACAGGTGCAATCACTTAGTGAGTCTTACGATGTTTCACTCTCGAATAACATGTTTCTAAGTCTGTAACCAAGCTTAAAGTGTTCAATCGATTTCATTAAGCTCTATAGGACTTTTTAAATTTATTAGTGGTCAAGAATCGTTTGTGGGGTTCTATTCACCCCCCACTAGATCAACACGTACCACTCATCACACGGGAGGCTATTTATAGGCTTTAGAATCCCTAGATCAGATTTTGAGGATAAATCCCAAAAAGATAGGATTTTGGGAGATAATACCATGGGATAATGATGAGATAAGGTTGTTGGCCCAGAATAGATGGCGGACAAGAAGGGGGGTTGAATTATCCCCCAGTCGAGATGGCAGATTTTAAAAACAATGTAAACTAATCATAGCAGAATTAGAATTAACTATGTTAATTAGCCTAAACTCAAGTGAGATTTAAATGTTCTCTCAACCTTTCCGATCTCACACGGATATACAATGCAAAGAACGAGTTAACTACAACTAAGCACAAATATCCGACCAACAAACGATGAACAAATACTGATAGCAAATTGTAGAGGTAGCGAAGTGTGAAGGTGCAGTGAATAAAAATCTATCAAATAGACTTGTGAACGGAGGTAGGAGAAATGGACAATTGCACAGGCACACCACAATGAACACAGAGATTTTTAGGTGATTCGGGACCACGACGGGCTCCCTACGTCTACCCCTCACCGAAACACGGTGAGGCTTCACTAACTTGCTACGAGATATAGCAACCACGGGGACGAAGCCCCAAACACCATACAACCACGCTGCTTCTGCAGCAATCCGCACATACGGGGCCTGGACCAAAGACGCTGCCACCACAGCACACACTCACACACAATTGGAGAACTCACCCTGCACTTAAAATCCCACACGGAGACACAGCTCCGTTTGCACACACAAACTCGGGGAAACTTACAACGTAATGAATCCACACACGCGGAGACGCAACTCCGCCCACACACAACAATATTCTGAGTTCGACAAACTGAAAAGATATACAATGACTGCCCAAATCTCAATCTATGCTCAGATAAAAGAATAGAAATGAGAGATGAAGAAATCCCCCTCAAATCTGCTATGAATCCCGTCCATTTGGGTACTAGGGTGTGCTGGAAAGTTTGTCCACGGAGTGGAAGTCGACCAAGCTCGTAGGAGACGCCCAGGGTAGGATCTTCAGCAACCGTGTTCAGATCTACAATCAGATCGGCAAAGATTTCTCGTTGATGGCGTTCTCCTCTTCTTCTTCTTCCTCCTCCAAGTGGGTGCAACACCCTCACCCTCGTTCTCCTTCTCCTACAACAGATAGAAATGTTTAGCCCAAAGAGAATACCTCCCGTCGAACCAAAATGCGGCTACATATACCAAGCAAGAGTAGCAACAAAAAGACATGTTAGCCCATGCTAAAAGCCCTTCACAACCACACCTAAACATGAGTAGAAACCCAAGGGGCAATATGGTAAAAGACCAAGGCCAATGGATCACAAAAAGTGGGTTTCAAAACCAAGCCCGAATTCCCGTTCCGAAGGTGCCTGTACAGGTGTCGACACCTAATTCAGCAAGTTCTGTCCCTTAATAAAAAAACAACACCCAGGGTGTAGGTGTCGACACCTAAATCCAGGTGTTCTGTCCATGCCAAAATAAAGAACCCAGTGGATAGGTGTCGACTCCTGATGTCGGCACCTCTTGGGCAGTGTTCTGTCCACATTAAAAAGAAGCCCCAGGGACCCAAGAGTCGACCGATGGGGTCGACCCTTACAGTGGGGAAGAGAAAAACTACCTAATGGGGGTCCGGTTCACCCCAAAAACACCCAATGCCATTCAACCAAATCAAAGGCCTTATGACCCTTTATGAAAACATGATTTTTCAGAAAAATGACATGCAATTGAAAGCTTTGAAAACTCCATTCAACCTTGGTTTCAATTGAAAATATATGAACCAAAATGAGCGATATACAATCATGAGCCTCTAAGAAAAACATAGATGAGTTACACTGTAAGCTTCGATATCAACAGCCCACCATTCAAAAGCAAAGTTTCAGAATTTTCCAAGAGCAAAATGAACAATTGAGATGCATTCATGAAAAGTAAACATGTTCCAAACTCAAAAACCTCATTTTGTCAAGGCATGAAGAATTTAAAGCATGTTGTAAACACCAAGGCTCCATGACCAAAAGGTATATGTAGATTGAAGCTCTATGAATGACTTGGCTTGAAGGATACAATGCAAGCTTGATGAGGTCGACTCCTCAGTACAAATTTTCAGCTTTTGATTGACTTGAGGATGATATCCACCATGGGTTAGTAGCTGCAAAATAGGATAACAGAAAAATGAGCACCTTGGTTAGCATTCTTCAATGAACTGTTTGAAAAACACATACACACGAGATTTGTGATCATTAAAACATAACTACCAAAATGAACTAGGGGGTCCAACAATCTCCCCCTTTTTGATGATGACAAAACGATGTGTGCATGATTTGTGCAATAATTCAAAATGCCAATTTATTTGACAGACTGTGTCAAGTGTCTAAACGTGAAAGATGAACTATGAGGAACTTGTATGTTGAAGTATGAACATTTATGAAGGTAGTGAGACTTCACAAGTGTAAGAATTGTAATGCAGAAATCACATGTATGAACTGAAGTATATGCACACTATAATATATGCACCACTTTCTCCCCCTTTTTGTCATCAACAAAAACTAGTTGACAATGGGATTATTTAGCCTATTATGAACATGTATGATCTGTTATGAATGTGTATGAAATTATTCATTCAAGCAAGCAAGCATGAAAGTCAAGCAGGCACGTAATACTATAACTCCCCCTCAATGGGGTAGAAGGATAACAAGTGAACAGTTGATTCAAAAATAAACTGTGAGACATGAAGCATAATAAAAAAAGGTAGTGCATGCATATCCTAGAGGCATTGCATAAACCATGATAAGAGCAAATTCAAGATAGACATGCATCACAATTATACCCAAGAGTGAAATACGTGGAAATGAGCAATGAACTTCAAAAATATATGGATATTGACAGAATTTCTGAAGAACACTAAAGGGTTATTTCCTTTCTACAATTCCATTTCGATCCTCAACTTTTGGTAGTTTCGCACAACCCCTTTTTGTTTCTTTTATTGGATTTCACCATTCGGCGCGAGTCACCTCAAGTGTCTCAATGGGGTTTCCCAGCTACTAGGATTCATCACGGATTGTGAATTTTTGTTGCACCTTTCGACGCGAGTTTCCTCATTTATTTCAGTGGAGATTCCCGACTACTTAGTTTGACATTCTACTTATTGAATTTTTTTATGGGGTAGACAGCTTTTTTCTCACGATTATTCTTAATTTCTATGTAGAAATTGGTTTCTCTTACAGTGTTGAAAAGAATTTATGAAATCCTTATCGATTAAGGTCATATGCATCATTTTGGGGAAGGTGTGTGGGTAATTGCTTTGGATGTTGAAAATGAATTTGCCAAAATATAGTTATGACTCTCCCTAAATGTATGTATATGTGGAATCAAATCCTCCTCCTTTGTTTATGTCAATATTCACATATGATCAAAATCACTTTATTTTATCTAGCAAGGAGGTGAGGTCTTAGAAAATTTTCAAGAAATGGCTTTTTAGAATATATACATGCAGTCGTGCAAGGATTTGAAAGTAAGCTCACGTAATTATGATTTCTGGTACATGACGGAGGTGAATGTCCAAAGACCCAACTCACGCATCGAGAGTGTTTCCAGATGGAGTTTATCACCCTTCCACAACTCGAGATTTGAGATATCGAAGAATAATGACATTCAAGCAAGTAAGTATGTCAAGTGTATACAAGCATATGCAAGTGAATGAAAAGATGATGAAGAATTATTTCTATTCACAAGCATGTAAAAATATATGTAATGTTAACCATGAAGTTGAATATATGCAAATCTGAAATGTTATTTGTAAAATAAGCAAAAGTGTTTATTCAAGCCTAATATGTGCAATTACTCATTCAAATAGCAAATTCCTAATTCTCTTCTTATTATTTTGAAATTTTCAGGAGATAAGGGTTTTGTGAAAATATCTGCAAGTTAGTTTTTCGTATTTACATGTATAAGCTCAAAATGACCCTTACTCACATGATCTCGCAAAAAGTGATGTCTAATCTCTATGTGCTTTGTGCGAGAATGCAAAACAAGATTTTTGGAAATATTAATCGCATAAGTGTTATCACAAAGAATGGGTGTGTTATTCAAAGAAATGACATGGAAGGACATGAATCATGGTAAAATTCTTATCCTTTAATTACAAGGTGCAGGGCTAATATGCAGAGAAAGCATGCAAGCACAGTCATGGGAAAACATCAAATACTCAACGTAGAAAGCATGAAATTGAGCAAGATTAGAGGGCTTTTAATCCTAACTTGATATTTAAGCCGTTAATGAGATAACCTATCTCTGGGATGGGTTCTAGACTTCAAATTCTTTGTTGTAAGAATAGCCCAGTTCCGGCGCGTCTTGTGTGGAACCAACAACTTCCCGACCTTCTATCTCCTTAAACTCTTGACCTAAATTCGTGAGATTTGGAGGGTGATTAGAAAACATAAAAGGCAACAAATAATTCCAAAGGATAAATCTAAAAATACCTCGGCTAGGATCCCTAAACCTCAAGTCTTTACTGGACTGACACGCTTGTTTCTGTGCGCTCTGCATAGAAACAGCAACTTCCGATCCCTCTAACTCTCTTGATGCTTGGTCTCCTAACATGAAATTTGGAGAGGAGTTAGTCAATACTAAAGAGAATAACATCTTCTAAAGGCTTAACTTGAGATGATGACGTCTTACCTTCGAATCACGTGAGCCAAAAGTAAGGTTCACTTAGGTCGAATCTGGGCTCTATTTATAGAGTTGGCCTAGGGTTTGAAGGATTAGATTGAACTAGGAGTCATAATTTAGAGTAGGATCGATCCCCAAGAGTCCTAGACACATTTCCTCACTAGATAGCATCGATCCATGGGGATTGGGATGGTAAAAATCCCATTTTTCTATGCCTCTTAAAATCACATTTTCATAAGCAAGAAGTGGTCGCCCCTGGACCGTTACCAAGAATAGGCGGTCGGGCGATAGACCGCGTTCTGATAGGGCACTAGAAATTTGAATTTTAGTTAAATTTCACTTCTATTTATCCCCTATTTATCCAATTAAATTATGGAATTATCCTAATTACGTCTCTAGAAGTGGGCTTGGGTCTAAAAGTCTTAGAAATTGGTCTTTGAGCCCAATTTAAGTGGGCTTATCTATTTGGTTAATACAGGGCTTTCAAATTTATTTACTTAACCCATAATTCATTAAATAGCCCATTAAGCCTTTTAAATGCTTAATAATTGTATTTAATTCCTAAAAATTCCTAAAAAATTTCAGGGTGTTACACCCTCCCCCACTTAAAAGAAATTTTGTAAGTATACTCTCCATAAAAATCCATGCAATGAATTTGGTCCCCAAATTCATTGCATGGACTTTTATGGAGAGTATACTTACAATCAAATTGCTCTGGGAATCTCCTGCGTATAGCTTCTTCCATTTCCCATGTCGCCTCATTGTCTAGTCTCTTACACCACTGGATTTTTAACATGGGAATAGTTTTGTTTTGAAGCTGACGTACCTCTCAATCAGAAATGATGGTGACATGGACACCATGCAATTTAACAATTTCCTTCATGTATAGGGTTGCTAATATACCCACAGACCATCGACTTTTGATAGGTAGGAAATGTGTAGATTTAGTCAATCGGTCTATGATCACCCATATACCATCGTGTCCAGCTCTTTTCTTTGGCAGACCCTTGATGAAATCCATCCCTATACTCTCCCACTTCCATTCAAGAATTTCTAAGGGATGTAGCTTTCTAGCGGGCTTTAGATGTTCCACCTTAACTTGCTGACAAGTGAGGTAGCGTGATACAAAGTCTGCTATTTCTCTCTTCATGTTAGGCCACCAGAAATTCCTCTTTAAGTATTGTAACATCTTGGTAGCACTAGGGTGAATAGCATATTTTGACTTATGAGCTTCTTCCATGATCAACTTCTTAGTGTCGTCATGATCCGGCACACAAATCCGACCATTGAATAATAGCCTTCCATCGGTCGACACAAAGAATTCCGACCGTTGATCAACATTAGTTTTGATCTCCATTAATATGGGGTCATTATCTTGCAACTTGACTAGGTCTTCAATTAATGTAGGTTGTGACCGAATATTAGCAATAATACCCCTTTCTTCATCTACATCTAGATTTAAATTTGCAAAATCTTCTATAAGATAAGTCATACCTTTCCTAAGGCTTGCTAGAGTTGCCAGTGGTCTTCTGCTAAGAGCATCTGCTACAACATTTGCTTTGCCAGGGTGATATTGAATAGAAAAATTGAAATCCTTTAGATACTATTGCCATCTTCGTTGCCTCATATTTAACTCCTTTTGGGTGAAAATATATTTAAGACTTTTATGGTATGAAAATATAGTAAACTTCTCCCCATGGAGGTAATGCCGCCATATCTTCAAGGCAAAAATAATAGTAGCTAACTCCAGATCATGCACGGGATAGTTCCCTTCATGACGCCTCAACTGTCTAGAAGTTTAGCAAATCACTTTACCATTCTGCATAAGGACACATCCCAGGCCAATGCCAGACGCATCCGTGTAGACTTCAAAGCCATGCACCACCTTCAACAGGTAGTTCTAATACGGGTGTTGTTGTCACATCCCGAGCTTTTATTACAGCGGAAGGAATTTTGGGAACGTGAACAGTCGGCATGGTAAGCCTCTTGCAAGTAAGAAATCAGAGTGCAAGATAATCACATAAAAGTAATTGCATAAAAAATTATTCCAAAAATTCACTTTATTCATAAAAATGTCCCAAATGTCCATAAGATCATGACTTTTAACATCCTTACATCCTTCGACTCAAAAAAATAGAAAATTACAATGTGATTCGACTAGACACAAGATAACTATGGCTTCTCTCGTTTAAATAGATTATCAATCGCTCTCGGACCCGCCACTAGTATAATCCAAATCCCATCCACTAGTATTTTCTGAAAAGATGAGAAAAATAGGTATGAGCACACTTGCCCAGTAGGTATCTTCGTATCAACATGAAGGTAATATTTAAGTGATTAATGTTTTAGCTCTAGAGTTTAAGATAAAAAAAATTGAGAATGCGGAAAATCATACGGCATAACCAAAACGTCCAAGAATATATAATCATCATATATCTGAGCAAGTAGACATGATCGAGTATATGCACAAGTAAGATTTAATCGGGTAGATGTAAGTTGGCCTTTCACGAACAAGAATGTACGAGCATGTAACTAGAAAGTACCTACACAACCTCATAAAAACTATGTACTAGATTGTCATTTAACAAGCATGTAATTTTCATAAGGAGCCTCGTGAATTTCACTCATTTATAAGAGAAAGTACTCCAAGCGTAATGCGACGCTAGTATCATCGTACCCTATGGTTTATAGCATAGTTTCGACCATTAGCCGTGGGGGCTAGTATGGAGCCCTTGGACACAATCCGTGTCCGATCTTGCATCTTCAAGTTATAAATCCAGCTACTTTTATGAGATATAACAATAAAGTACGGCCAATAATGTAACAAGTTCAATGATAGTTTCACGATATAATATCAAGGTAAGAATGCATTAAATAAGAATATGGGAGTCCAAAAATGACTTAAAGCAAGGTCATGCCACGATAGTAATTCGGTAACATAACGGCACATTCTTTACTTTCCATGGTTATTAATATCTTATTTCACAAGTGTTAAGTTTTAAGCAATCATCAGACCATCTAGGAACTTGCAAAACCCAACCCAAAGGTCAAACCTCGGGTTAGACAAGATCAGGGACCTTGCGGTCGTTTATTGGACCATTTTTACACGAAAGCGGTCAGATCCAGTCCGTTTCGTGGAGACATGCGATCGAGTCAGGACCGTTTAGTAACAGAGTTAATGAAATGAATGAACCAGAACCATGCGGTCTAGGCAGGGCCGCTAGGTGTCCTTAGCGATCAAGTGAATGGCTGCTAGGTTCGTCTGGCGGTCGTCTAGAAGGCCGCTAGGGTTCAGAACTCACAAAACACCGGTAAAGTGCTTTCTAGACAATTGGGTTTGAGGGTACAATCAGCTCGGCATCCTAGTGAGAATCCCAGGCTCGCAGAGTCTTATGGAGGCCTTGAAACATAATCCCCTAGTCCGATAGAAGGAATATCCGACAGAAATGTTCATAAGTCCAAGTGAGTGTGCCTATAAGTGCAAAGTGTAACTAATGGTCGCACACCGAAGTATACACAATGTACTTATATGACTTATAAATAAAAAGAACTTGTAAAGCAACGATCAACCAATTATGAAACAAGTACATCTATCACTTTGAAATATGCCTTTAATACAAGAATATATTATTTTGGCATGAAATTAACATAACTTAAAATAATTTCTATGCATATGTGAAACCTACAATCTACTAGAATAACCAACCAATACAACCGAATTTATAAATGTAGCACTTAAAACAAGAATAAAACCTAATTATCTAGGCTTTTCATAAGATAAATAAGACTACTCTGCATTATGTTTCGGGTTAACATAATTATAGAACGCAGAAAATAAAAGCGGTCGCTTAAGGACCATTTTATCGGACCTAGCGGTCTATCGTAGGGCTGCAAGGGGACACTGGCGATCTTACGGAGACCGTTTTCCCTCTGTAGCAGACAGACATTAAAAACCAAAGTTCAGGCTTATTATAAGGCAAAATAATGCATGTCAACAAACTAGAAAGGGGTATAAAACATACTGTAAAGGAATTAACGCCATGGAGATGCAGGATTGCATAATTTAAGCTAAGATTGTTATCTTTGGAATTAAGGTTAGGGACTATGCATGCTACATAACCTAAATGCGCAATGATAACAAATCATCAAATACAACGTGTACAATGCATGAAATCTTATGAAACAAGAGGGCTTTTACTCCTATCATTCAGTTTTAACCTTTTCATGAGATAACCTACCTCTGATCTGGGCTTTAGACTTCGAATTTAGGGCTGGAAGTCAACCCTAGTTTCTGCTCATTCAGAACCAAACCAGCAACTTCGTGGCCTTCTAACTTCTGATTCTCTTCACTTATGACCACAAATTTTAGAGGATAAGAAGAGGGTACTAAAAGGAACAAATAACTCTAAAGAACCCCTATCTAATTGCCTCGTTTAGGACTTCTAATCTGTTGATCTTTCTGGGCCCTTCGCACAAGTTCCTAGGTCACTTGTACTGAACCAGCATCTTTGTAGGCCTCTAACTCCTTGTGGGCTTGATATCATAGAATGAAATTTTGAGGGAAGTTAGACCTTAGTATTATGAACAAAATATTCTAAAGAACCTACCCCAGATAATGCTTCCTTACCTTAGTTCCACGCGAGCCAAACGTAAGAGTCGCTCAAGTTGAACTTAAGGTCTATTTATAGGGTTAGCTAGGGTTTTAAGGATATGGACGACCCTAGAGTCCTAATTCAATGCATGGATTTTACTTAAGGAGAGTGTACTTACAATTGAATAGCTCGAGAAATCTCCGGCGCATGGCTTCTTCCGTCTCCCATGTTGCTTCATGTGGCCAAGATTTGCTCCATTGGACCTTGACCATGGGAATAGTTTTATTCGAAGTTGATGTACTTCTTGTTCAATTATTTTGATTGGCTTTAGCTCGTACGCCAAATCTTTTTGAATCTCCAGATTATCATAAGTGATAATGTGGAATGGATCATAGACATATTTCTTTAACATAGAGACATGGACTACATCATGAACTCCTACCAACTGTGGAGGTAATGCTAGATGATACGCCACTTCTCCCACTCTTTCAAGAATTTCAAAAGGGCCAATGAATCTTGGTGTAAGCTTACCTTTAATACCAAACCTGCGAATACTACGACCAGGGGAAACCGTGAGAAATACATGATCTCCTGCCTAAAATTCCAAGTCTCGCCTTCGGCTATCAACATAGAACTTTTGCCTATCTTGAGCCATCTTGAGTCTTTCTCTTATCACTTTCACCTTATCAGTTGTATCTCGAACAAGATCAGGACCTAGAATTTATCTTTCACCAACCTCATCCCAACATATTGGTGTTCGGCAACTTCTTCCATATAATGCCTCAAATGGTGCCATTTGAATGCTAGCTTGGTAGCTATTGTTGTAGGCAAATTCCACTAAAGGTAAATGATCGTGCCAGCTTCCACCGAAATCTATAAAACATGCTCTTAGCATATCTTCCACCACTTGATTGGTTCTTTCAGTTTGTCCATCAGTTTGTGGATGAAACGCAGTGCTAAAATTCAATCGGGTCCCTAAGGAGTATTGTAGTCCCTTCCAAAATTGTGAAGTAAATCGAGGGTCTCGATCAGAAATAATGGTGACAGGGACACCATGTAATTTAAAAATCTCATTTATATATAAAGCAGCCAAGATATCTATAGACCATCGACTTTGAATAGGTAGAAAATGAGCCAATTTTGTTAGACGGTCTATGATTACCCATATCTCATCATGTCCACCTCTTGTTTTAGGCAGTCCCATGATAAAATCCATTCCTATACTTTCCCATTTCTATTCTGGAATTTCCAAGGGATGTAGTTTTCCGGTAGGCTTTTGATGTTCTGCCTTAATTTGTTGACATTTAAGGTAACATGACACATAGTCTACTATCTCTCTCTTCATATTGGGTCACCAATAATTTCTTTTAAGGTCTTGAAGCATCTTTATAACAATAGGGTGAACAGTGTATTTAGATTTATGAGCTTCTTCTTAGATCATCTTCTAAGTATCAGCATGATCCGGAATACAAATACGACCTCAAAACAATAACCTCCCATCATTTGCAATAGAGAAATCTGGTCGTTGTTCCATATCAACTTTAATCTCCACTAGTAGAGGATCATTCTCTTGTAACTTGATTAGATCTTTAATCAATGTAGGTTGTGTAGTGCCCCAAAATTTATATAAATAATTTTTTAGATTATAAATAGAATTTTATAGAATTTACAAGGGCTAAATAGATTAATAAATGGATTAATGAATTAATGAGGCCCAATTATGTTAAACAATTATCTAACCTATTCAATTAAGACCCAAAAGGTTTAAGGAACTAGCCCATTAAGTTTGGCCCATATTCTAGAAGGTTATTTAGCCTAATCACGAATTTTAAAGATAAAAACTATTTTTATAGAAAATTATATAGATAAAATGAATAAAAGAGTTTTATTAAATTGAAACTCTATACACGTTGGATATAACGGTCTATCGGGCGACCGCTACATGAACGTAACGCACCTAGACATGACCATTACACCCTACTGATTCCGTAAGTTGAAGAACTTGCAAAAAGATTGGAAATTTGAGATCCTATCTGCAAGAGACCTAATTAGAAGGATGTGTAAGGTTACTAGAGACTCTTAGGGATCATATTTTGACGAACTAAGGACTCTAGAATCAATCTAATCCTCAAACCCTAGCCAAATCCCTATAAATAGAACCCAATTCTGAACTGAACGACCCTTACTTTTGGCTCGCGTGAAATCAAGGCAAGGAGATAGAATCTCGGGTAAGTTCTTTAGAATATTTTGTTCCTAATACTTTAGACTAACTACCCTCAAAATTTCATGTTAGGAGGTCGAGTATCCAAGGAGTTATGATCTTCCAAGGTTGCTGGTTTCATCACGCCAACCCAAGAAATTGTGCAATAGGGTGTTGAAGACCAAAAAATTAGAGAAGCTAAACGAGGTAATTAGAGTTAGATGCTTTAGAACTTTTTGTTCCCAATAGTTTCATTTTCCTAACCTCCAAATTTCACATCCTTAGGTCAAGAGGTTTAGGAGTTAAGACAACGTGGAGTTGCTGAAAAATCACAGGAAGAGAAGAACTGGGACGATCCTTGAAGACTCAAATTAGAAGTTTAAAGCCCAGTTAAGAGGTAGGTCATCTCATGAATGGCAAAAATAACATGTTGGGGATAAAAGCCCTCTGATTTTGTTTGATTATTTGCACTATAGATCATGAATTTCATGCTTAAGTAGGGACATGCATACATGCATATCTTTAGCCTTAATGGAAAATAAAAAGGTACTATCTTATTATTTCATTACTGCCTATGCATCTAGATAGCCTTTTCCCTCATTTTGACATGATTAGAGTAGTTAGTATGCCATGATTTAATCATAGATTTCTATAGTTTCTATTTTTTCTGTCAGTAGAGGACCTAACGGTCTATCGTAAGACCGCCAGGGACGTGTAACGGACCTACCTTGATCCGTCACACCCTCTGTAAATGATTGAAGGATTCTGAGAAACATGACGGACCTAATCTAGCCCGTTACCTTCATGTGACGCGCCCAGACTAGTCCGTTACACAACACTGCGTACTGTCAATTTAGGACAGAATCAAGATCGGTCTAATTGATATATATATACATATATATATATATGTATATATATATATATATATATATGTATGACTAGATATCTAAGTTTTGACCTTATTTCATGACTTTGAGTTTATTGAACGATTTATGATAGGAAGTTGCATGTTTTAAGTATTTAGAGTTATTTTCAAGTATATGTTAATTTCATGCCAAAGAACTATAGTTTGTATTAACTCCATGATTTCAAATAATGTATTGACGGAGTTTTATCATGATTTCACACCGTTACACATTCTCTCTCCATCTATAGAGTCAATTCTTTAAGTACATGGCATATATCCCGGTGAACACATTCTTGAACATGAGGACCTCTCTATTGAATATTCCTTCCAATGGATTAGAAAATCTTGTTTCAAGGCCTCCGTAATTCTCTGCGAGACTGGGATTCCCACTAGGACGCCGAGTTGGTTGTACCATGAAAGTCCAATCATTATAAAACACTATCGATGGTTTTTAGTTTTCAGATATGTAACGGATCAATGTTGGACCGTTAGGCTCATCTAACGGCCCAATAAATGACCGTCACATGTACTGAGTCCATCTTTATTGCTTCCGGATTCAGATCATTGTAACGGCCCAATACTGGACCGTCACGTTATGTAACTGCCCAGTTAAGACCATGACAGTTCTATATTTCGTTAACCTGAGATTCGACCAAAGGGTTGATATTCTAAAGTTCTTAGATGGATTATTAATGATCTAGGACTTGTTATATTGTCCAAAGAAACTTAATTCAAATTATGAAAGTTAAGGAATGTACTGTTATGCTGTCGAATTATTTCTATGAGCATAACCTTGTTATAAGTCATTCTTATCCTCACATTTCTTTATTGAAGCATTCATTCAATTGAATTATTGTTATCATGAACTTATTGAAATTATATATTCTTGGCCATATTTTATTGCTTGAAACGTGGAAATAGCTTGATTTATACTTGAAGATGCGATCGAGCACTGATTGTGTTCAAAGGCTCTATGATAGTCTCCTCGGCTGATTGTCGGAAACATACTATTATAAACAATGGGATATGATGCTACTGGCGTCGCATTGCGTTGGGAGTACTTTCTCTATAAATAAGTGAAATCCATGATACACGTACACGTTACATGACTTTCTTGATTGTTACATGATATTCCACAGAAATTCACCAAATACTTACTCATAAGCAAAAGATGTTGGGTGAGGAGTATGTGAACTTGCTAGTACATTCTCGATACATTCTTGTTCATGAAAGGCCATGCTACACTCTTGTTACATTCTTGCTAGTTCATACTTGTTCATTCTATCTTACATGATCATCTTGTTACTTTGGTTATTCACATGATTGATCGCATTCGCATGATTTTACCTAAATTCTTTAGAGCTAAAATGCTAATTACTTAAATGTTACTAATCATGTTGATGCGAAGATACCTACTGGACAAGTGTGCTCATTACCTATTTTCAATCTTTTCAGGAAATGGAAGTGAGTCGGGTTCGAATTCAGAATACTCGAGTAGCGGATCCGAGAGTGAATGAACACGAGTGGAGACCTTGGAAAGTCTATATTGTTTAGATTGAGTCTATGTAATTTTCTTATTTCTTGAGTCTAGTACAATAAAAGTTGAATTAGTGGTTGTACTTGAATTCTTAATTATTAATGAAATGAGTTGAAGTTGAGTAAATATTGTGCGATTATATTTATGTGTGTGATTGTCTTGCGCTCTGATAGTTCTTGCTTGCAAGAGGCTTAACATGCCGGCTGTTCGCGTTCCTCGAGCGAGTCTTCTGCTGTAATAAAGGCTCGGGGCGTGACAGTTAAGTTGGTATCAGAGCCTAAGTCTCAGGACTTAGGGAGAAGAATCATGTCATAGGATAAGTCCAAGGTTTAAGGACCCCTACCTGTGAACTAAGGAAGAAATTTCCATACCCATGTGAGAATGGGGTAGAGCCCAGGATAAGATAGTTAATTAGCTTAAGAATTTTCTTCCAATTCCACGAGAAATAATAGGTTATTATATTTCTCTCAGGTACCTTATTTTACAAATGGCTCATCGCGTAGATTGGAATGGCATGCAACAAACTGTTGCTGGCCTCACTCAGGCATTGCAAACTATGGCCCAGGCAGGCGCAGGGGCGAGGACTGGCGACTTACATCATAATTTTTGGAGTTTAAACCCTCATCGTTTCTATGGTTCTTCTAATCCGGACGAAGCAAAAAAATGGATTGACGAGATGAACCGTATATTTGACGTCATCCAATGCACCGATCAAGAGAAGGTGCATCTTGCAACCTTCCAACTCAACAAGGATGCCCGTACATGGTGGAAGTCGGTTCTGGCACCTCCGGCCGATACACCTCATACGTGGGATGGTTTTCTCACTTTATTTCGTGCTAAGTATTTCTCTGAGCATGTGAAAGAAAGAAAGGCTATGGAGTTCGCCTCTCTTCGACAAGGAATGATGACAGTGGCCGAATATGAATTACAATTCTCAAGGTTAGCACTTTATGCACGGCATCTAATCAGTAATGATCTATTGAAGGCAAATCGGTTTATGGACGGGTTACGTCCCGGTTTTATTCAGTAGCTCGGGACCCAAAATATCCGTACCTATGCGGAGATGGTTCAGCGGGCATACTTATGTGAAAGGACCTTCGAAAAGGTCGAGAAAAGGAAAGGAAAATGAGAAGAGTCTAGCCGACGATCAGATCGGCGTTATAAGAAAGAAAAGTTCAGTATCACGGAGCCTCACAAAAGTCGTGATAGTAAGAAGCGATCCAGGAGTGGGAACGGTGGAAGTTCCCAGAAAAACAAGAAGATTAAGGAGGAGGAGAAAGTCGCCACGGCTTGCACTTTTTGTGAAAAGTTTGGCCATTCGGCTGAAGAGTGCTGGAAACATCTCGGCGCTTGTTTACGCTGTGGAAGTAGGGAGCATCGCATGCCGGATTTCCCTCTTATGAAGGACCAGTCATCTGGTGGTGGACGCAGGAGGCAAGCTCGCCTCATTGCCATTCTAGAAGAAGAGGAAGTGCCCAGGGATGGTGGGCTTATGGAAGGTACTCTTAAAATTTATTCTCATCCTGCATTTATGCTATTTGATACTAGTGTCTCTCATTCTTTTATCTCCACTACTTTTGTAAAAATATTACCAATTGCATCAGTTCCCTTACCTTCAGATCTCGCTATTACCACGCCCTTAGGTTCTGGAACAAAGCTTACCGACTATTATCCTGATAGCGAAGTGATAGTAGAAGGTCATAATCTCCCCGCAAACTTAGTATGCCTTGACATGAAAGGTTATGATGTCATTTTAGGGGTAGATTGGCTTGTAGATCATGATGCTTATATCAATTGCAGAAACAGGATTATATCCTACCAAAAACTTGATCTTCCAAGATTCACTTTCCTTGGCATTAAATACAAGAAACACCCCACTATCATATCTTCTCTTCACGCTTGCAAACGCATCTCGCAAGGATGTGAAGCTTTTCTTGCTTCTGTCATTATTACGGAGTCCAATGAAATCATCATAGCGGATATCCCTATTGTAAATGAGTTCCCAGACGTATTCGCATCCGAATTACCCAGTTTACCATCGGAGAGAGAAGTGAACTTCACTATTGAACTCATTCCAGGAGCAGCACCTGTTTCTATAGCCCCTTACAGGATGTCCCCCACAGAACTCAAGGAACTAAAGAAGCAGTTACAGGAACTACTAGATAAGGGCTTCATTAGACCTAGCACATCCCCTTGGGGTGCGCCAGTTCTTTTTGTCAAGAAGAAGGATGGTTCTCTCAGGCTATGCATCGATTACCGACGACTGAATCAACTTACAATCAAAAATAAGTATCTGTTGCCGCGTATTAATGAGCTCTTTGATCAACTTTCGGGAGCAGAATATTTCTCCAAGATTGACCTCAGATCAGGTTACCATCAGCTTAGAATTAAAGAAGAAGACATTTATAAATCGGCTTTTCGAAGTCGTTATGGCCACTATGAATTCATGGTAATGCCGTTCGGGTTAACTAATGCCCCAGCAGCATTTATGCAACTTATGAACAATATTTTCCAACCATATCTGGACTAGTTCATCGTCGTCTTCATTGATGACATCTTGATATACTCCAAGACAAAAGAGGAACATGAAGAACATCTGAGGATAGCTTTGTAGACACTTAGAGAACATAAACTTTATGCCAAGCTTAACAAGTGTGAATTCTGGCTCAAGGAAGTTTTATTCCTAGGCCATATTATTTCAAAGGAAGGTATCGCTGTGGATCCTTCTAAAGTCGAAGCTATCAGAAATTGGAGCCAGCCAATGACTGTATCAGAAGTAAGAAGCTTTCTGGGTTTAGCTGGTTATTATAGGAGGCTCATTAAGGACTTCTCAAAGATTGCAGTTCCTTTAACAAGACTCACAAGAAAAGAAAATCCCTTTGTTTGGTCCAAGGAATGTGAGGAGAGTTTTCAAACTCTTAAGAATCATCTTACTACAGCTCCTATTTTATCACTACCGGTGGAAGGTAATGGATTCGAAGTATATACGGATGCGTCTGGTATTGGCTTAGGATGTGTCCTCATGCAGAATGGAAAGGTAATTTGTTATTCTTCAAGACAATTAAAACGTCACGAGGAAAATTATCCCGTACATGATTTAGAATTGGCAGCAGTTATTTTCGTCTTAAAATTTTGGCGTCTTTATCTTTATGGAGAAAAGTTCACGGTATACTCGGACCACAAGAGCTTGAAATATTTATTTTCTCAAAAAGAGCTAAATATGAGGCAGAGAAGATGGTTAGAATATCTCAAAGATTTTAATTTTACTATTCAATATCATCCTGGCAAGGCTAATACTGTAGCCGATGCACTCAGCAGAAAACCAATGGGAATGCTATCAAGTCTTATGGTTAGTATGACTAATCTTATTCCTCAGTTTGCTTAGTTGAATTTAGATATTGACACAAAAGAAGAGAATTACTTCATGGCTAATATCCGAGCTCAACCAACATTAATAGAGGATCTGGTCAAGTTACAAAATGATGATCCTGCGTTACTAGAGATTAAAGCTAACATAGATCAGAGGCCGAATTTCTCTGTTTCCAATGACGGAAGATTGCTATTTAAGGGCCAAGTATGTGTACCAGATCATGAGGATACGAAGAAATTGATTCTAGAAGAAGCACATAATTCCAAGTACACCATTCATCCAGGAGGTACAAAGATGTATTAGGATCTCAAAAGAAACTTCTAGTGGCTCAATATGAAGAGAGAGATAGCGGATTTCGTGTCTCACTGTCTCACTTGCCAACAAGTTAAGGCAGAGCATTTTAGACTCGCAGGTAAATTACATCCCTTAGACATTCCAACATGGAAGTGGGAGAGTATAGGGATGGATTTCATCATGGGTTTACCTAAGACCAAAGAAGGACACGATGGTATATGGGTGATCATAGATCGATTGACTAAATCTGCACATTTTCTACCAATAAAAAGTCGATGGTCTGTGGATATTCTAGCAGCCTTATACATAAAGGAAATTGTCAAGCTACATGGTGTCCCTGTCACTATTATATCTGATAGAGATCCTCAATTCACATCATAATTCTGGAAGGTCCTACAACATTCAGTAGGGACTAGATTGAACTTTAGCACATCCTTTCATCCTCAAACTGATGGTAAGACGGAAAGAACAAATCAAGTAGTAGAAGATATGCTCAGGGCTTGTGCTATGGACTTTAGAGGAAATTGGCATGATAACTTGTCTCTGGTAGAATTTACATATAACAACAGTTATCAGGCCAGCATACAGATGGCACCCTTTGAAGCTTTGTATGGAAAAAGCTGTAGATCACCTATCTGTTGGAATGAAATAGGGGAAAGACAATTTCTAGGCCCCGACCTTATCAGAGATTCTACAGAGAAGATCAAGCTCATTCGAGAAAGACTGCAGATGGCACATGATAGGCAAAAGTCTTATGCCGATAATCGAAGGCGCGACTTGGAATTTCAAGTTGGAGATCATGTATATCTAAAGGTTTCTCCGAGTCGTGGTATTCGAAGGTTTGGCATCAAAGGCAAGCTCACTCTCAGGTTCATTGGCCCATTTGAGATTCTTGAAAGGGTTGGTGAAGTAGCTTATAGACTGGCTTTACCTCCAGAATTAGCAGGAGTTCATTACGTATTTCATGTCTCTATGCTAAAAAAGTATGTATATGATCCTGACCATGTTATCACCTATGATAATTTGGAAATTCAGAAGGACATGACGTACGAGCAAACACCAATAAAGATTTTGGAACGAGAAGTGTGTCAACTACGGAATAAAGTTATTCCTATGGTCAAGATTCAATGGAAGAAAACATGGCCATATGAAGCAACATGGGAAACCGAAGAAGCTATGCGGAAAAGATTCCCAGAATTATTCAACTGTAAGTACACTCTCCACAATCCATGTATTAAATTTGGAGACCAAATTCTTTTAAGTGGGGGAGGGTGTAGTGCCCCAAAAATTATATAAATAATTTTTGGATTATAAATAGAATTTTCTAGAATTTAAAAGGGCTAAATAGATTAATAAATGGATTAATGAATTAATGAGGCCCAATTATGTTAAACAATTATCTAACCTATTCAATTAAGACCCAGAAGGTTTAAGGAATTAGCCCATTAAGTTTGGCCCATAATCTAGAAGGTTATTTAGCCTAATCATGAATTTTAAAGATAAAAACTATGTTTATAGAAAATTATATAGATAAAACGAATAAAGGAGTTTTATTAAATTGAAACTCTATACACGTTGGATGTAACGGTCTATCAGGCGACCGCTACATGAACGTAACGCACCTAGACACGACCGTTACACCCTGCTGATTCCGTACATTGAAGAACTTGTAAAAAGATTGGAACTTTGGGATCCTATCTATAAAAGACCTAATTAGAAGGATGTGTAAGGTTACTAGGGACTCTTAGGGATCAGATTTCGGAGAACTAAGGACTCTAGAATCGATCTAATCCTCAAACCCTAGCCAAATCCCGATAAATAGAACCCCGTTCTGAACTGAGCGACCCTTACCTTTGGCTCGCGTGAAATCAAGGTAAGGAGATAGAATCTCGGGTAAGTTCATTAGAGTATTTTATTCCTAATACTTTAGACTAACTACCCTCAAAATTTCATGTTAGGAGGTCGAGTATCCAAGGAGTTAGGATCTTTTAAAGTTGCTGGTTTCATCACGCCAACCCAGAAAATTGTGCAACGGGGTGCTGAAGACCAAGAAATTAAAGAATCTAAACGAGGTAATTAGAGTTAGATGCTTTAGAACTTTTTGTTCCCAATAGTTTCATCTTCCTAACCTCCAAATTTCACGTCCTTAGGTCAAGAGGTTGAGGAGTTAGGGCAACGTGACGTTGCTGAAAAATCACAGGAAGAGAAGAACTAGGACGATCCTTGAAGACTCAAATTAGAAGTTTAAAGCCTAGTTAAGAGGTAGGTCATCTCATGAACGGCAAAAATAACATGTTAGGGATAAAAGCCCTCTGATTTTGCTTGATTATTTGCACTATAGATCATGAATTTCATGCTTAAGTAGGGACATGCATACATGCATATCTTTAGCCTTAATGGAAAATAAAAAGGTACTATCTTATTCTTTCATTACTGCCTATGCATCTAGATAGACTTTTTTTTCATTTTGACATGATTAGAGTAGTTAGTATGCCATGATTTAATCATAGATTTCTATAGTTTCTATTTTTTATGTTAGCAGAGGACCTAACGGTCTATCGTAAGACCGCCAGGGACGTGTAACGGACCTACCTTGATCCGTCACACCCTCTATAAACGACTAAAGGATTCTTGGAAACCTGACGGACCTAATCTAGCCTGTTACCTTCATGTGACGTGCCCAGACTAGTCCACTACACAACACTGCGTTCTGTCAAGTTAGGACAGAATCAAGATCGGTCTAATTGATATATATATATATATATATATATATATATATATGTATGACTAGATATCTAAGTTTTGACCTTATTTCATGACTTTGAGTTTATTGAACGATTTATGATAGGAAGTTGCATGTTTTAAGTATTTAGAGTTATTTTCAAGTATATGTTAATTTCATGCCAAAGAACTATAGTTTGTATTAACTCTATGATTTCAAATGATGTATTGACGGAGTTTTATCATGATTTCACACCGTTACACATTCTCTCTCCATCTATAGAGTCAATTCTTTAAGTACATGGCATATATCTCGGTATGTGACCATTAGTTTATATTTTGCACTATAGGACCACATTCTTGAACATGAGGACCTCTCTATTGGATATTCCTTCCAATGGACTAGGAAATCTTGTTTCAAGGCCTCTGTAATTCTCTGCGAGCCTGGGATTCCCACTAGGACGTCGAGTTAGTTGTACCATGAAAGTCCAATCATTAGAAAACACTATCGATGGTTTTTGGTTTTCGGATATGTAACTGATCAATGTTGGACCGTTAGGCTCATCTAACGGCCCAATAAATGACCGTCACATGTACTGAGTCCATCTTTATTGCTTCCGGATTCAGATCATTGTAACGGCCCAATACTGGACCGTCACGTTATGTAACGGCCCGATATAAGACCGTAACAGTTCTATATTTCGTTAACCTGAGATTCGACCAAAGGATTGATATTCTGAAGTTCCTAGATGGATTATTAATGATCTAAGACTTGTTATATTATCCAAAGAAACTTAATTCAAATTATGAAAGTTAAGGAATGTACTGTTATGCTGTCAAATTATTTCTATGAGCATAGCCTTGTTATAAGTCATTCTTCTCCTCGCATTTCTTCATTGAAGCATTCATTCAATTGAATTATTGTTATCATGAACTTATTGAAATTGTACATTCTTGGCCATATTTTATTACTTGAAATGTGGAAATAGCTTGATTTATACTTGAAGATGCGATCGAGCACTGATTGTGCTCAAGGGCTCTATGCTAGTCCCCTCGACTGATTGCCGGAAACATACTATTATAAACCATGGGGTATGATGCTACTGGCGTCGCATTGCGCTGGGAGTACTTTCTCTATAAATAAGTGAAATCCACGATACACGTACATGTTACATGACTTTCTTGATTGTTACATGATATTCCACAGAAATTTACCAAATACTTGCTCATAAGCAAAAGATGTTGGGTGAGGAGTATGTGAACTTGCTAGTACATTCTTGATACATTTTTGTTCATGAAAGGCCATGCTACACTCTTGTTACATTCTTGCTAGTTCATACTTGTTCATTCTATCTTTCATGATCATCTTGTTACTTTGGTTATTCGCATGATTTTACCTAAATTCTTTAGAGCTAAATTGCTAATTACTTAAACGTTGCTAATCATGTTGATGCGAAGATACCTACTAAGCAAGTGTGCTCATTACCTATTTCCAATCTTTTCAGAAAATGGAAGTGAGTCGGGTTCGGATTCGGAATACTCGAGTAGCGGATCCGAGAGTGAATGAAGATGAGTGGAGACCTAGGAAAGTCTATATTGTTTAGATTGAGTCTATGTAATTTTCTTATTTCTTGAGTCTAGTACAATAAAAGTTGAATTAGTGGTTGTACTTGAATTTTTAATTATTAATGAAATGAGTTGAAGTTAAGTAAATATTGTGCGATTGTATTTATGTGTGTGATTGTCTTGCGCTCTGATAGTTCTTGCTTGCAAGAGACTTACCATGCCGGCTGTTCGCGTTCCTCGAGTGAGTCTTCCGCTGTAATAAAGGCTCGGGGCGTGACAGGTTGAGTCCGGATATTGGCTACAAAGTAATCTTCTTTTTTCATATCAACGTCCAAATTCAACTGAGCAAATTTAG
Organism: Amorphophallus konjac; assembly: GCA_022559845.1. Classification (NCBI taxonomy): domain Eukaryota; kingdom Viridiplantae; phylum Streptophyta; class Magnoliopsida; order Alismatales; family Araceae; genus Amorphophallus; species Amorphophallus konjac. The sequence goes on from CM040120.1 coordinate 413,198,011, forward strand.
AAATAAGATTGCTCATGCCTTTCATAAGACTTGATAGCTTTCCCATTGGTTTTCTACTAAGCGCATCAGCTACAACATTTGCCTTGCCTGGAAGATATTGAATATCGAAGTCAAAGTCCTTGAGATACTCCAGCCATCGCCTTTGCCTCATATTCAATTCCTTTTGAGAAAAGAGGTATTTCAGGCTCTTATGATCTGAATACACAATAAATTTCTCCCCATAAAGATAATGACGCCAAATTTTTAAAGCGAATATGACAGTAGCCAACTCCAGATCATGAACAAGGTAATTCTTCTCATGTCGCTTTAATTGTCTTGAAGCGTAGCAAATTACCATGTCATTTTGCATGAGTACACACCCTAGGCCAATGTCGGATGTATTTGTATAAACTACAAATCTGCCACCTTCAACAGGAAAAGCTAGTACACGTGCCGTGGTGAGATGCTCCTTAAGTACCAAGCAATTTTCCTCATATTCCTTTATCCATTCGAAAGGATTTTCCTTTCTAGTGAGTCTTGTCAAATGAAGCAAGGATTTTGAAGAAATCTTTGATAAATCACCTATAGTAACCAGCCAGGCCAATGAAACTCTGAACTTTAGATACGGTGTTCGGTTGACTCCAGTTCTTAACAGCTTCAACCTTAGAAGGATCTATTGCAATGCCTTCTTTAGAAATAATGTGGCCAAGGAAAGAAACCTCCTTAAGCCAAAATTCACATTTGTTTAACTTAGCAAAGAGTTGGTGTTCCTGTAGGGTTCACAACATAACCCTTAGATGTTCCTCGTGTTCCTCCTCTGTTTTAGAATAAACGAGGATATCATCAATGAACACGACCACGAATTGATCAAGATATAGTCGGAACATGTTGTTCATTAGTTGCATGAATGTAGCCGGGGCATTAGTTAACCCGAATGGCATTACCACAAATTCATAGTGTCCGTATCTGCTTCGGAAAGTAGTCTTGTAAATGTCTTCCTCCTTGATCCTCAGTTGATGATAGCTTGGCCTGAGGTCAATCTTGGAGAAGTACTTCGCGCCAGAAAGTTGGTCAAATAGTTCATTAATACGCGACAGTGGATATTTATTTTTGGTGGTAAATTGATTCAACTGCCGGTAGTCGATGCATAACCTGAGGGAAACGTCCTTCTTCTTGACAAATAAGACTGGTGCACCCCAAGGGGATGTGCTAGGTCAAATGAAATCTTTTTCCAGCAGCTCCTGAAGTTGCTTCTTCAATTCCTTCAACTCCGTGGGGGACATCCTGTAAGGAGCTATTGACACAGGTGCTGCTCCGGGAACAAGTTCAATGGAGAAGTTTACTTTCCTTTCGGGGGGTAAACTGGGTAAATCTGATGGAAACACATCGAGAAACTCATTCACAATGGGAATGTCCTCTAAGATGATTTCTTTGGACTTAGTGATGATTACGGAGGCAAGAAAAGCTTTACATCCTTGCGAAATGAGTTTGCAAGCATGGAGAGATGAAATGATGATAGGATGCTTTCTATATTTGATACCAAGGAAAAAAAATCTTGGAAGACCTGGTTTCCGAAAAGAGATTATCCTATTGCGGCAATTTATATAGGCGTCATGGTCTATAAGCCAATCTACATCTAAGATAGCATCGTAGCCCTCCATGTCAAGGCATACGAGATTTGCGGGAAGATTATGACCTTCTACAACTACCTCACTATCGGGGTAGTAAGTTGTAGCTTTAGTTCCAGGACCTAAAGGTGTGGTAATAGCTAGGTCCGATGGTAAAGGAACTGATGAAACTGGGAAGGTTTTTACAAAAGTAGTAGATATAAAGGAATGAGAAGCACCAGTATTAAATAACACGAATGCAGGATGGGAATAGATGTGAATAGTACCTTCCATTAGCCCATCATTCTTGGGTGCTTCTTCGTCATCCATAACAGCGTTAAGACGCGCCTGTCGCTTGCGTCCACCACTAGAAGATTGGTCTTTCATAAGGGGGCAATCCGGCATGTCGTGCTCCCGGCCGCCACATCGCAAACACGCCCCTAAGCGTTTCCAGGATTCCTCAACCTCATGGCCGAATTTCTCACAGAATGTGCAAGCCGCCATGACTTGCTTGCTTCCTCTTTCACCTTTTTGTTCTTGTGGTAGCCACTACCACTCCCATTCCAGGATCTCTTCTTGTTATCCTGGGAGTTGTAGGTGATGCTGAATTTTTCCTCTTTTCTTCCACGCCGATCAGATTTTTGGGTCGATTCCTCCCCTTTGCCTTGGAGTTTATCGACCTTCTCCAAGGTCCGTTCAGACAAGTGTGCCCGTTGGACCATTTCGGTGTAGGTCCGCATATTTTGTGGGCCAAGTTGCTGAATGAAGATGGGTCGTAGCCCGTCCATGAAGCGATTTGCCTTTAGAAGATCAGTGCTCACTAAATGTTGAGCATATGGTGCTAAGCAAGAAAATTATAGTTCATATTCTGCGACCGTCATCATGCCTTGACGTAGCGATGTAAATTCTACCGTCGTCCTCTCCTTGACATGTTCGGAGAAGTATTTGGCTCGAAAGAGAGTGAGAAATCCCTCCCAAGTGTGCGAAGCATTCGGAGGTAGTGCCAGAATAGACTTCCACCAAGTACGGGCGTCTTTATTAAGCTGGAATGTGGCAAGATGAACATTTTCTTGACTGGTGCATTGCATGACGTCAAATATCTGGTTCATCTCGTCAATCCAATTTTCCACTTCGTCTGGGTTAGAAGATCCAGAGAACTGTGGAGAATTTAAACTCTGGAAATTGCTATGTAAGCTACCCGCGCCAACCCTTGCACCAGCTTGGGCCACAGTCTGTAGGGCTTGGGTAAGACCCACGACAGTTTGCTACATCTCATCCCAGTTCACACGATGAGCCATCGAGAATTCAAGGTACCTGAAAAAGTGGACCTTTAGTTATTTTCCTTAGAATCGGGAAGATTTACCCTAATATAATTTTTATATAACTATCTCACCCCGGGTTCTACCCAATTCTCACATGGGTTCAAATTTTTTTTCCTAGTTCATAGGTACGGGTCCTTAACCTTGGACATAACCTATAATATGACATCTTTCCTAGGATGTACTTATGCCTAGGCTCTGATACCACTTTAATTGTCACGCCCCGAGCTTTTATTATAGTGGAAGGAATTTCGGGAACGTGAACAGCCGGCATGATAAGTCTCTTGCAAGTAAGAAATCAGAGTGCAAGACAATCACATAAAAGTAATTGCACAAATAATTAATCCAAAAATTCACTTTATTCATAATAATGACCCAAATGTACATAAGATCATGACTTTTAACATCCTTACATCCTTCGACTCAAAAAAATAAAAAATTACAATGTGATTCGACTGGACACTAGATAACTATGGCTTCTCTCGTTCAACTAGATTATCAATCACTCTTGGACCCGCTACTACCATAACCCGAATCCGATCCACTAGTATTTCCTGAAAAGAAGAGAAAAATAGGTATAAGCACACTTTCCCAGTAGGTATATTCGTATAAACATGAAGGCAATATTTAAGTGATTAATATTTTAGCTCTAGAGTTTAAGATAGAAAAAAATGAGAATGCGGTAAATCATACGGCATAACCAAAACGTCCAAGAATATAGAATCATGATATATCTGAGTAAGTAGACATGATCGAGTATATGAACAAGTAAGATTTAATCGTGTAGATGTAAGTTGGCCCTTCACGAACAAGAATGTACGAGCATGTAATTAGAAAGTACTTACACAACCTCATAAAGGCTATGTACTAGATTGTCATTTAGCAAGCATGTAATTTTCATAAGGAGCCTCGTGAATTTCACTCATTTATAAGAGAAAGTACTCCCAACGCAATGCGACGCCAGTATCATCGTACCCCATGGTTTATAACATATTTCCGACCATCGGCCGTGGGGGCTAGTCTGGAGCCCTTTGACACAATCCGTGCCCGGTCTTGCATCTTCAAGTTATAAATCCAGCTACTTCCATGAGATATAACAATAAAGTATGGCCAATAATGTAACAAGTTCAATGATAGTTTCACGATACAATATTAAGGTAAGAATGCATCAAATAAGAATATGGGAGTCCAAAAATGACTTAAAGCAAGGTCATGCCACGATAGTAATTCGGCAGCATAACGGCACATTCTCTACTTTCCATGGTTATTAATATCTTATTTGACAAGTGTTAAGTTCCAAGCAATCATCAGACCATCTAGGAACTTGTAAAACCCAACCCAAAGGTCAAACCTCGGGTTAGACAGGATCAAGAACCTTGCGGTCGTTTACTGAACCATTTTTACACGAAAGCGGTCAGATCCAGACCGTTTCGTGGAGACATGCGGTCGATTCTGGACCGTTTAGTAACTGATTTAATGAAATGAATGAACCAGAACCATGCGGTCTAGGCAGGGCCGCTAGGCGTCCTTAGCGGTCAGGTGAATGGCCGCTAGGTTCCTCTGGCGGTCGTCCAGAAGGCCGCTAGGGTTCAGAACTCACAAAACATCGGTAAAGTGCTTTCTAGACAATTGGGTTTGAGGGTACAACCAGCTCGGTATCCTAGTGGGAATCCCAGGCTCGCGGAGTCTTATGGAGGCCTTGAAACATAATCCCCTAGTCCGATAGAAGGAATATACAGTGGAGAGGTTCATAAGTCCAAGAGAGTGTGCCTATAAGTGCAAAGTGGAACTAATGGTCGCACACCGGAGTATACACCATGTACTTATATGACTCATAAATAAAAAGAACCTGTAAAGCAACGATCAACCAATTATGAAACAAGTACATCTATCACTTTGAAATATGCCTTTAATACAAGAATATATTGTTTTGACATGAAATTAACATAACTTAAAAAAATTTCCATGCATATGTGAAACCTACAATCTACTAGAATAACCCACCAATACAATCGAATTTACAAATGTAGCACTTAAAATAGGAATAAAACCTAATTATCTAGGCTTTTCATAATCTAAATAAGACTACTCTGCATTATGTTTCACTTAAGGACCGTTTTATCGGACCTAGCGGTCTATCGTAGGGCCGCAAGGGGACTCTAGCAGTCTTACAGAGACCGTTTTCCCTCGTTAGCAGACAGACATTAAAAATCAAAGTTCAGGCTTATTATAGGCCAAAATAATGCATGGAAACAAACTAGAAAAGGGTATAAAACATGCTGCAAAGGAATTAACGCCATGGAGATGAAGGATTGCATAATTTAAGCTAAGATTGTTATATTTGGAATTAAGGTTAGGGACTATGCATGCTACATAACCTAAATGCGCAATGATAACAAATCATCAAATACAATGTGTACAATGCGTGAATTCTTATGAAATAAGAGGGCTTTTACTCCTATCATTCAGTTTTAGTCTTTTCATGAGATAACCTACCTCTGATCTGGGCTTTAGACTTCGAATTTAGGGCTAGAAGTCAACCCTAGTTTCTACTCGTTCAGAAATGAACCAGCAACTTTGTGACCTTCTAACTTCTGATTCTCTTCACCTATGATCATAAATTTTAGAGGGTAAGAAGAGGGTACTAAAAGGAACAAATAACTCTAAAGAACCCCTATCTAATTACCTCGTTTAGGACTTCTAATCTGCTGATCTTTCTGGGCCCTTCGCACAAGTTCCTAGGTCACTTGTACTGAAGCAGTGTCTTTGCAGGCCTCTAACTCCTTGTGGGCTTGATCTCCTAGAATGAAATTTTGAGGGCAGTTAGACCTTAGTATTATGAACAAAATATTCTAAAGAACTTACCTCAAATAATGCTTCCTTACCTTAGTTCCACGCGTGCCAAACGTAAGGGTCGCTTAGGTTGAACTTAAGGTCTATTTATAGGGTTAGCTAGGGTTTTGAGGATATGGATGACCCTAGAGTCCTAATTAGGTCATCAATTCAACCTTAATCTATCCTAGAACTTTCTAGGTAATAGATTGCTTTGATCTCCAAGGATTTGGCCTAAAGAATTTGGAGCTTTTCTCGCGATCAAACTGATCGCGATCGGACTCTAGGTAGTAGTCTAGTTGGGACCGTTTATTGCTCCTTGCAGTCGCCCGATAGATGGTTTTCAATGTTGGGCATCGAAATTTGAATTGGTTCAAACTCTTTTGTTATTTATCCTCCATTATGCCTATTTAAATCTACTTATATCTTAATTCCATAAATACATCAATTTAAGGTTCTAGAACATGGGCTAGGGTCAAAAACTATAATTTGGGCCAAGTGGGTTTAATTAAATGGGCCTATTCCCCTTTAATTAGTATAGGGCCTCAGATTAATTAACCATGATTCATTTAATAGCCCATTTAGTCTATTTAAATGCATAATAATTATATTTTAATCTTGAAAAATTCCTAAAAAATTCTCGAGCGTTACAACTATAGTGAGATGTTGCTTAAGAGTTTGAAAACTTTCCTCATAGTCCTTTGACCGTATAAAGGGATTCTCCTTTCTTATAAGTCTAGTCAAAGGAACAACGATCCTTGAGAAATCCTTGATGAATCGCCTATAATAGCCAGCGAGACCAATAAAACTCCTGACTTTGGATACGGTCGTTGGTCGGCTCCAGTTTTTGATAGCTTCTACTTTAGAAGGATCCACAATGATACCTTCCTTTGAGATTACATGGCCAAGGAATGAGACCTCCTTTAGCCAGAACTCACATTTGCTGAGCTTCGCATAGAGTTGGTGTTCTCTTAATGTTCGCAAAGCTACCCTTAAATGCTCTTCATAATCCTCCTTAGTCTTGGAGTATATGAGGATATCATCAATAATGACGACCACAAATCGGTCAAGATAAGGCCAAAAAACATTATTCATTGTTGAAGTTAGATGGAAGGCTCTATCACCACAGGATGTGGATCTAGAGGGGGGGTGAATAGATCAACTGGCTATTTAAAAAATTAGGCCTAGAATCAAATGCGGAATTAGAAGAACACTAAATGAACACAGCCAATGCACCGAATGAAACACACAAGATCTGCTGAACAAGCAATCAAACACACGAGAGGCACAAGGCTTTTAGGTGGTTCGATCAATCCGATCTACGTCCACCCCACATTCAACTAGAATGTGGATTACTGCTGATACATAGCTTCAATCAGCTGGGCTCTACACCTTGCCAACAACGGCTGGGGCTTACAGCTTATCCCGACCAGAGGAACACTCTCTGCAACAGCTGAGCTTCACAGCTTGCTCTGCTGGGCACTACAGCTTAGCCGACCAGAGGAACACCTCTAACACCGCTGCCTCACAGCTTGACACCGCTGACTAACAGCTTGATCGAACAAGAGTTTTCAAGGAGAAAATAGCAAGACTGAAAACAAACAAAACACACAATCGAATGGAAGAAAACCAAAGCGACTGTAGCAATATCAGCTCTGGTAACTGGACCAAGAGGCTGATTCACAAGCTCTTACAATAACTCTCTCAACTCATCTCTCTTTTTCTTCTTCTCTGTTTGTTCTTCCTCTCACAGTGGATCTCGGTGGCTGCTGCTTCAGGCTGGATGTATAGACTTCGCCAACTTCGATCAGCCTTTACATAAGATGAAGACTGATATATATAACAACAGTAGGTGGATAAGGGCGCGTGGCTTCCACGTTTTCCCGCCCAAGGAATTCTCCAGATTCGAGGTGCTTCCATCCACGTGGTAGCATTTGGTCACCTCGTCCTCCTGGGATCACGAGCCATGTCAGCAATCTCAGTAGAGAATCCCTGTCAGGCAGAGTATCGGATGATCAGATTAAATAACAACTCTGTATAGACTTATCAGAAGAACTGCGTTGTATCGACTTCATATAAGTGAAAGCTATGTACAGACTTGCTGTATGAAGCAACCGCTGTATAGACTTAGGTGATATGAAGACTGTCAATGTATAGACTAAGTGAAGATCAATGCAATGTACAGACTTCGCAAATGAAGATGCAATGTGTAGACTTCATGAATGAAGATGCAATGTGTAGACTTCAGTGAGACTCAAATGAAGACAGATGATGTATAGACTTCAGAACTGATGCACGATGTACATACTTCATGAGACTCGAATGAAGACAAGCGATGTATAGACTTCACGACTGATGAATGCAATGTACATACTTTACAAGATGTGAAGGAGTTGAGTGTATAGACTTCACGATGTGAAGACATGTCAACAAAGGACTGTATAGACTTGAGGTGAAGACTGATGTATAGACTTTCTAAAAGACCGGCTGTATAGACTTGAAGCAATGGAAAACATCGACTGTATAGATTTTGAACTGCAACGTAGGTAAAGGCATCGATGTATAGACTTCGAAGCTAAACGTAGGTGAATAACCCAATGTGCAGACTTTGAATCGCAACAACGGAACAGATGCCAATGTACAGACTTTGGCAAACAGCGATGTACAGACTTGGCCAAATAGTCCAATGTATAGACTTGAGGCATGGAGGCCAATGTACAGACTTTACCTCGTGCAAGGTACAGTGAATGAATGTAGAGACTTCGAACTCTTGAGCTCTGCATAGACTTTGCAGTCAACAGGCGATGTATAGACTTTGGAGTCTGAGACCAAAGTACAGACTTTGTAAAATAGAAGCCTGTATAGACTTGGAAGATCAAGACGCTAAGGAAGACAGTCCACTGTACAGACTTAGATGCCATTAACAAATGCATGCTACAGTCCAATGTATGGACTTACATGAGACGCTCATTGAGACGCTCAATGTATAGACTTCGCCTGACACCGTCCAATGTACAGACTTTGCCTTAGACTCTAAATGAGACGGACAGTGTATAGACTTAGCCAATGCAATGAGTTGACGCTACAGTGTATGTCAATGCAAATGAGTTGACGCAGTCCAATATACAGACTTTCAAGCTTGAAGGCCAATGTGTGGACTTGCACAGTAGCTTCAAAGTATAGACTTGATATGTGTGCTTCGGCTGTACAGACTTCACTCTAGCAGGTAATGTAGCAATGTATATACTTTGATCTTGAACGTTCAGTGTATAGACTATGCAATGCACTGTGGATGTATGGACTTTGCAACGACGGGCAATGTGTAGACTATGCACAAACAGGTGAGTCGACTCATGAGAACAGGGGGTCGACCCATAACAATGTATACACTTTGCAATCGACAGGCAATGTACACACTTGCTAGGATGCTGCAAGAGACACGGACAGTGTACAGACTTACGTTGCTATAGCAATGTATAGACTTTGAGACTTTGAGTGTGTGTTCAGTGTTAAAACAAGATAAAATGCATAGCTCATACAGACAATCTGATAAAAGTAATTTCATCAAAACATAAACAGTGTTGCCAATCAATCAAAACAATGTGTTGCCATATGAAGTAAAGTTACATGTCAACACCATCAACACAGAGGAGTCACAACAATCTCCCCCTTTTTGATGATGGCAACCCCCTATCATATAGAGTAGCAACATCCTGTCATACAGATGCATTTTTGATGAAGGACATGATTTGTTATTCAGATTGCTATGCAGATGCATGTAGATGCTACGAATGACATGCTGCATGCTACAAAATATAAACAACTCCCTGCTAACAAAATTTCTCCCTTTTGCCATACCATGATGCAGATGCATACACTCCCCCTGAATGCAGAATTCTCAATTCAGAATTCTCCCCTGAACTGAAGGAATGAATTCAGACAATATTCTCCTCCTTTGCCATCAACAAATAGGAGGGAAAGTGAGTGCAATGGAAGGAAAACGAAGGTTCAGGTGACTGGCATTCTTAGCAAGTAGTTCAGAAATTAAGCAACTAAAGCACAGAACCTTCAGTCATATGAACTGAGAAACGGCTTAGAAATTGAAACTCTGGTTTAAAGGTTATAAAAATGAGAGTTCATGCACTACATTCATTGGATAAGGTAGATGTGCATGATAAAACAATAAACCAGAGTCATATTTACATGAGAGATTCAGTTTCAGAGTATCTTACTTTCATAGACTCAGTAGAATGTGTTAAGAGAAACCAGGTCATGTATTGAAATTAAACAATTGACATCCATGAAATTTCTTTGAAGGAACATCATTTTCAATATTATTTCATTTAGGGCATTCAGGTACCAAAAGTCTTTTTTGCGTAAGGGTATACGTTTATCAGACGCCAATACCCCTAGATACTCAACATGATGGACCATCTTGCCTATGATCAAACTCAGTAGAATTGATTGACACCTTTTTGTGTGAGGGTACACGTTTATTAGACGCCAGTTACCCCCAGGTACTCAGTGAAAACAACCTACTATTTTGATCATTTTATACAGAGATAGCTGATACACCTCATGACATGAGTGGTGTCCACTTCTTTGATGGATCACTCAGTTTCTCAGTGATTTACCAGTCATTGCTCTGTCAATGCTATTTTTTAAATAATTTTAATATTTTCAATATCTTTCTTAGCTGCCCTTTATTTGTTTCAGAATGACTTGTTTAAGGACAATACACATACTTAGCTTCTCTAACATGATTTCAGATGAGTTTTCAGATTTCAGATATAATTAGCTTTGTCTGACATGAAATAAGATAAGGGTTGAGAGGTTTATCAATTTTCATCATCCTTATTTACGGATTGTAGTCTTTCAACTCTAAAGATTATAAATTTAAACCATTAAGTCAGTCTTTAAGTAATTAAAGTTCTTATGAAAGAAGAAATCTATTTTCTATTGCTTAATATTAGAACTGACTAAAAGATTGCCATACTGTCAGACTCAACTCTGAATCATATGCAATACTCCCCCTGTCTATGTGCATGTGATCTTGCAGATGTCGACTGAACAAATGATTTTGAAAATCATGCTTACTCAGACTATCTTATCGTGCAGTATGACCCATGCCATGCAGAAATATAGACATATCATGCATCTAGACATATATATGCAATGATGATCATGAGTGCAATAAAAAATATGAGAGTCATGCATTATCATAAGTCTGTTGCACAATGTTTTGCAAGTCCAAATCAGAAGTTTATTCAAGGCAGCTCAAAAGTTTTATTCAAGTCAACAAAGAGTTCATTCATTATGCTGAAATTTACACAAGCCAAGTTCTCTTCTAAAAAATTTAAATTTTTTATTTCCAAGTGGCTTAGTAAAGATATCAGCAACTTGTTTGTCTGTTTCAATGAAGTCCAGTTCAATTTCCTTTTTGTTCACAGCATCTCTTAGAAAATGATGTTTTATTTCTATGTGCTTAGTCCTAGAATGATGAACATGATTTTTAGCAAGGCATATGGCACTAGTATTATCACATAGAATTTGAATACATTCTAGTTTTATCTGATAATCATCTAGTTGGTGATTAATCCAAAGTACTTGGGCAGCACAATTACCTACAGCAACATATTCAGCTTCAGCTGTAGACAATGCTACTGTGTGTTGCTTCTTAGATGCCCAAGATACTAGACAGCGACCAAGGAATTGACAATAGCCACTAGTGCTTTTTCTATCTACTCGACACCCAGCATAATCAGCATCAGTGTAAGCTAGAAGCTCTAGCTCACACCTAGCAGGATACCATAATCCTAGCTCTTGGGTGCCTAGCAGATATCTAAAAATCATTTTCACTGCTTTAAAATGATTTTCTTTAGGACTGGCATGAAATCTAGCACATAATCCTACAGCGAATTGAATATCAGGCCTAGATGCTGTTAAGTAGAGAAGGGATCCGATCATACCTCTGTATAACTTCTGGTCAAATGGGTTACCTTTAGTGTCTTCATCCAAGCTTGTAGAGGTACCCATTGGAGAAGCTATCTCTTTAAGGTTATCCATCTTGTATTTCTTGAGTAGATCCCTTGTGTACTTGGACTGAGCTATAAACATTCCATCCTTTGTTTGTGTAACCTGCAGTCCAAGAAACAATTTGAGCTCACCCATTGAGCTCATTTCAAACTCATTAGTCATTGTTTTAGAAAATTCCTCACACAATTTGGGGTTAGTTGACCCAAAAATGATATCATCCACATAAATCTGTACGATAAGAATTTCAGAATGACTCACCTTTGTAAACAAGGTCTGATCAACTACTCCTCTAGTGAAATTTTGATCAGTGAGGAACTTGCTCAACCTGTGGTACCAAGCTCTGGGAGCTTGCTTAAGACCATAGAGAGCTTTATTTAATTTGTAAACATGATTAGGGAAATCTAGACATTCAAACCCAGGGGGCTATCTAACATAGACATCCTCATTAATTTCCCCATTCAAGAATGCAGATTTTACATCCATCTGCTGGAGGATTATACCTAGGGAACATGCATAGGCTAATAAAATTCTAACAGCTTCTAATCTGGCTACAGGGGCAAATGACTCTTCAAAGTCAATACCAAACTCCTGGTTATACCCCTGAGCAACAAGTCTGGCTTTATTTTTAACAATATTCCCTAATTCATCATATTTATTCCTGAAAACCCACCTAGTCCCTATGACTGTTCCATGATCAGTAGGTGTGACCAAGTGCCACACCTTGTTCCTGTCGAACTGATTAAGCTCCTCATGCATGGCATTAATCCAATGCATATCCTTGAGGGCACAGTCAATGGACTTGGGTTCAATTTGAGAGACAAGAGCATATGCATTTAATTCATCCTGAATTCTAAAGTGACCTCTAGTTCTAGGGGGATCATTCAGACTACCAATGACATTATTCACAGGGTGATCTTTAAGATATCTAATATTAACAATCTGAGTTTCAGGAATTTCACTTACCTCCCCCTGAACTTCAGGTTCTTCTTCATTTTGCTCTTCTTTATCTTCCTCACCATCAGATTGGTCTGCAGAGTTTTCATCTTTCAAATTGTTCCCATCTTCGTTCCTGCAATAACTATGGTTAGTTTCCATCAAGGTTTCATCAAAGATAATGTGTGGAGATTCTTCAACAATTTTTGAGTTTAAAGTGAACACTCTATAAGCCCGGGTGTTTTCAGAATAACCGAGGAAGATTCCTAGTTCACCTTTTGGCTCAAATTTATCAAGGTCCCTCTTGTCATTTATATGTATAAAACATTTACAACCAAAGACCTTGAAGTGGGCGATTGAATGTTTCTTACCTCTCAAAATCTCATAAGGGGTTTTCTGGGTGGAAGGTCTTACCATTGCCCTATTAATTACATAACAGGCTGTGTTGACTGCTTCAGCCCAGAATTTTCTTGGCAGTTGACCTTCAACTAAGAGAGTTCGGCCCATTTCTACTAGAGTTCTGTTCCTCCTCTCGACAACACCATTCTGCTCAGGTGTCCTGGGTGAGGAGAACTTATGATGAATCCCACTTGACCTGCAAAATTCTTCAAAGTGTGAGTTTTCAAACTCACCTCCATGATCAGTCAAAATATTTTCAATTTTCTGATTTATTCTTATACAGAACTCCTAAAATTCTGAGAAGGCATCACTCTTGTTAGATAAGAAATAAACCCAAGTATACCTAGAAAAGTCATCTACCATGACAAACCCATACCTCCTCCCTGATAAGCTGACAGATCTGGTTGGCCCAAAAAGGTCCATGTGTATCAACTCATAGGGTTTGGAAGACATATTTTCAGTTCTAGACTTAAATGACTTTCTAGTTATCTTTGATTGAGTGCATGCATCATAGATTTTATTTTCTTTCTTGAAAGAAACTTCAGGAAGTCCTCTAACCATGCTATGCTTGTTTAGTTTATGCAAAATGGTATAACTAGCATGGCCTAACCTACGATGCCATAAAAATGCTAAATCTTCTCTATTGGCAGTAAGACATAGGTTAGAATGCTGAATATCATCTAGATCTATCATGTATGTGTTATTTATTCTTTTTCCAGAGAATTTTACAATTTCTGAATCAGGTTCAAAAACCTTGCAGCATTGAGAATCAAATAAAACCCTATGACCCTTATCACACAACTGGCTGATACTAAGTAAATTGTAAGCTAACCCTTCAACCAGCATAACATCATCAATGCAGTAGGTAGAACACTTACCTACCTTACCTGATCCAATGATCCTACCCTTTGTGTTGCTTCCAAAGGTGACAAGGCCTCCTAGCTTTTCAGTTAACATGCAAAACTTGGCCTTATCTCCTGTCATATGCCTGGAGCAGCCACTGTCCAAGTACCACAAGTTGCTCTTGGCTGCCAGGCATACCTGCACACACAATTAGGACAAAGAGTTTGGAACCCAAGTCTGATTGGGCTCCAATGCAGATGAAGTGCAAGTAAAGAAAGAGAGCATGGTTTTGGGAATCCACATTTGTTTGAAGCAGTTCTGTTCAGTGGATTTTCCAGATTTTTTTTGTTTTGCTTTTTCTTGTTGACTTTCTTCTTATTTGCACCAACAGAGTTATTCACAGAATTGTTGTTATTGTGCCAATGCTTCGGCCAGGTTGCATTCATAAAGTTTTGGCCATAGTAGTTCCTGGGCTGGCTGTGGAAGTGTTGGTAATTCCTAGGCATCCGACTACCATACCCATTTTCCCAATTTCTGACATAGGGTCTGTAAAAGTGTGTAGGTTGATGAACATACCCTGTATGCATCCCTTGAGTTCTAGTCCACCCACACCCATTAGGATAGATTGGCCGTGTGGGGTAGCAGGACTGAACTCTAGGTGGATTGAATTTGTTGGGCTGACTTCTGAAAATATTTTGTCTTCCCTGCACCCTTGACCCTGCAGACCTATTCATAGGTTTTGGTTGGGTCCTTTTCTGTGATGATGGTGGCGAAGACTTTTTGGCATTGACATGGGTTTTGTTTACCTGAGCAGGCTGACCCCTAATCTTGGGTTGAGCACTAGAGCTAAGTTTGGAAGTCCCAATTCTACTAGGCTCACCTACTTTCTGTTTGCCCTTCTCCTCTGCATTTAGCCTTTTCAGATTCAAATTTATCTTTACAGCATTATTAGAATTCATGTTGATCAGAGATCCTTTCTCCTTTTGTACAACAAAGGAAATAGTTTTCATTCCAAAGCTTTTAGTTGCACTAGAGTTGAATCCTAGGCCCTCTCTTCTGAAATTTACCTTTGTCCCCAATAATGCATCTAAATTTTCATATCCTTGGGTCATTTTCTCAATTATTTTTAGTTTATCCTCATTATCTTTCTGAACTTCATCAATAGATTTTTTTAACTCATTATTCACATTGAGGACAGCTTCATATTTTTTAGAAATAATTTTTATCTCATTTTCATAATTCTGAATTTTCAGTTTCCATGCATCAATTTCATTGTCTAATCTCACATTTTCTTCCTTAGAAATTTTCAGTTCTTTATGGATTTCTGCAAATTCAGAACATGTGAGTTTCAGCTTACTGTTCTCAGTTTCTAAGCAGGCAATTTTATTAGACAATGAAGTATCATTTTGCATGATTTTAATTTTTCTTCGTAGATGCCTGTTTTCTTTTCTAACCTCATCTACTCTATCAGTAAGTTCATCATAAGCAACCATCCAATCAGTAATATTAAAATTTTTATAGCGAGAGGATACCTCATCAGATTCTTCCTCTCTATCTTCTGAGCTGGTTGCCATGAGACAGATTGGCTTCTCAGCTTCAACTTCACTGTCCGAAGTGACGCTCAAAGATCCCTCGTCCTCATCACTCCAGGTACTCACCATAGCTTTCCCTCTTGTGTTCTTCTTCTTGGACTTGTCCTTGAGGTTCTGATTTGTCAGACATTCAGCTTTAAAGTGACCCGCCTTCCTGCATTGATAGCAAACATTAGTTTCAGCTTTCTTTACAGGGCTTGATTTATACCTTGTGTCTCGGCGGCCACTGTTGGGATTTCTTCGGCTGAATCTTCTTCCTTCCTTCTTGAGAAATCTACGCAATTCCCTAGTAATCATGGCAATATCAGCATTTGCCACTTCTTCTTCAGACAAGCTCTCTTCAGTTGATGAACCGTTGGGGCTGGATCGACTGGATCTGCTAGCACCAGCCTTCAGAGCTATAGGCTCCCTCTTTCTGTCAGCCTCCTCTATCTTCGGCAGATTCATCTCATAAGCCATTAGAGATCCGATCAGCTCATCTGCCTTAGTATTGTGCAGATCTCTTGACTCTTCCATAACTGTGGCCTTGGTGTGCCAAATTGGAGTCAAGGATCGCAAGATCTTCCTGACTACATCATACTCAGAATATTTTTTTCCCGAAGCCTCTGAGACCATTTGTGATAATAGTCAGCCGAGCATATATTTCTTTGATCGTCTCATTAGGCTTCATCTTGAAAGCTTCGTATTCTGAAACCAGTAGATTAGTCTTAGTCTCTCTGACTTGTGAAGTCCCCTCATAGATGACTTCAAGTGCATCCCACATTTCCTTCGCTGAGGAGCAGGCAGATATTCGTGAGAACTCGGTGGGATGCAGAGAGCACTGGATTGCATTGATTGCACTCCAGTTGAGCGTGGACCTTCTAATTTCCTCCTTGGTCCATACATCTTCATTTGGGGACAGCTCGAAAGGTCCCTTGCTAACCACCTTCCAAATTTCATAATCTTTAGCCCTCAAGAATACTTGCATACGGTGCTTCCAGTATGCGTAGTTGGTTCCATCGAAGTACGTGGACTTGGATGTGGAGTGTCCTTCAGCTATCATCCCTCTTCCGTCCATCTGTGCTTATCCTCTTCGGGCGGTAAGTCCCTGTAGAAGAGTCTAGCTCTGATACCAAATGTTGAAGTTAGATGGAAGGCTCTATCACCACAAGATGTGGATCTAGAGGGGGGTGAATAGATCAACTGGCTATTTAAAAAATTAGGCCTAGAATCAAATGCGGAATTAGAAGAACACTAAACGAACACAGCCAATGCACCGAATGAAACACACAAGATCTGTTGAACAAGCAATCAAACACACGAGAGGCACAAGGCTTTTAGGTGGTTCGATCAATCCGATCTACGTCCACCCCACATTTAACTCAAATGTAGATTACTACTGATACATAGCTTCAATCAGCTGGGCTCTACAGCTTGCCAACAACGGCTGGGGCTTACAGCTTATCCCGACCAGAGGAACACCCTCTGCAACAGCTGAGCTTCACAGCTTGCTCTGCTGGGCACTACAGCTTAGCCGACCAGAGGAACACCTCTGCAACACCGCTGCCTCACAGCTTGACACCGCTGACTAACAGCTTGATCGAACAAGAGTTTTCAAGGAGAAAATAGTAAGACTGAAAACAAACAAAACACACAATCGAATGGAAGAAAACCAAAGCGACTGTAGCAATATCAGCTCTGGTAACTGGACCAAGAGGCTGATTCACAAGCTCTCACAATAACTCTCTCAACTCATCTCTCTTTCTTCTTCTCTATTTGTTCTTCCTCTCACAGTGGATCTCGGTGGCTGCTGCTTCAGGCTGGATGTATAGACTTCGCCAACTTCGATCAGCCTTTTACAGAAGATGAAGACTGCTATATATAACAACAGCAGGTGGATAAGGGCGCGTGGCTTCCACAGTTCCCGCCCAAGTGAATTCGCCAGATCCGAGGCAATTCCATCCACGTGTCAGCATCTGCACACCTCGTCCTCCTGGGATCACGAGCCATGTCAGCAATCTCAGTAGAGAATCCCTGTCAGACAGAGTATCGGATGATCAGATTAAATAACAACTCTGTATAGACTTATCATAAGCACTGCGTTGTATAGACTTCATATAAGAGAAAGCGATGTACAGACTTGCTGTATGAAGCAACCGCCGTACAGACTTAGGTGATATGAAGACTGTCAATGTATAGACTAAGTGAAGATCAATGCAATGTACAGACTTCGCAAATGAAGATGCAATGTGTAGACTTCATAAATGAAGATGCAATGTGTAGACTTCATGAATGAAGATGCAATGTGTAGACTTCAGTGAGAAGATGCAATGTGTAGACTTCAGTGAGACTCAAATGAAGACAGACGATGTATAGACTTCAGAACTGATGCACGATGTACATACTTCATGAGACTCGAATGAAGACAAGCGATGTATAGACTTCACGACTGATGAATGCAATGTACAGACTTTGCAAGATGTGAAGGAGTTGAGTGTATAGACTTCACGATGTGAAGACATGTCAACAAATGACTGTATAGACTTGAGGTGAAGACTGATGTATAGACTTTCTAAAAGACCGGCTGTATAGACTTGAAGCAATGGAAAATATCGACTGTATAGACTTTGAACTGCAACATAGGTAAAGGCATCGATGTATAGACTTCGAAGCTAAACGTAGGTAAATAACCCAATGTGCAGACTTTGAATCGCAACAACGGAACAGATGCCAATGTACAGACTTTGGCAAACAGCGATGTACAGACTTGGCCAAACAGTCCAATGTATAGACTTGAGGCATGGAGGCCAATGTACAGACTTTACCTCGTGCAAGCTACAGTGAATGAATGTATAGACTTCGAACTCTTGAGCTCTGCATAGACTTTGCAGTCAACATGCGATGTATAGACTTTGGAGTCTGAGACCAAAGTACAGACTTTGTCAAACAGAAGTCTGTATAGACTTGGAAGATCAAGACGCTAAGGAAGACAGTCCACTGTACAGACTTATATGCCATTAACAAATGCATGCTAGAGTCCAATGTATGGACTTACATGAGACGCTCATTGAGACGCTCAATGTACAGACTTCGCCTGACACCGTCCAATGTACAGACTTTGCCTTAGACTCTAAATGAGACGGACAATGTATAGACTTAGCCAATGCAATGAGTTGACGCTACAGTGTATGTCAATGCAAAAGAGTTGACGCAGTCCAATGTACAGACTTTCAAGCCTGGAGGCCAATGTGTGGACTTGTACAGTAGCTTCAAAGTATAGACTTGATATGTGTGCTTCGGCTGTACAGACTTCACTCTAGCAGGTAATGTAGCAATGTATATACTTTGATCTTGAACGTGCAGTGTATAGACTATGCAATGCACTGTGGATGTATGGACTTTGCAACGACGGGCAATGTGTAGACTATGCACAAACAGGTGAGTCGACTCATGAGAACAGGGGGTCGACCCATAACAATGTATACACTTTGCAATCGACAGGCAATGTACACACTTGCTAGGATGCTGCAAGAGACATGGACAGTGTACAGACTTACGTTACTGTAGCAATGTATAGACTTTGAGACTTTGAGTGTGTGTTCAGTGTGAAAACAAGATAAAATGCATAGCATACACAGACAATCTGATAAAAGTAATTTCATCAAAACATAAACAGTGTTGCCAATCAATCAAAACAATGTGTTGCCATATGAAGTAAAGTTACATGTCAACACCATCAACACAGAGGAGTCACAACATTCATGAGTTGCATAAATGCTGCATGGCCATTGGTTAACCCGAATGGCATCACCACGAACTCATAGTGTCCGTATCTGCTACAGAATGTAGTCTTGTAAATGTCTTCATCTTTAATCTTGAGCTGATGGTAACCAGACTTGAGATCTATCTTAGAGAAATATTCTGCTCCAAAGATTTGATAAAATAGCTCGTCGATACGTGGCAACAAATATTTATTCTTAATGGTGAGTTGATTTAGTTGTCGTTAGTCAATACATAACCTGAGACATTTGTCCTTTTTTCTGAAGAATAGAACTGGCGCACCGTAAGGGGATGTGCTGGGTCCAATAAAGCCCTTGTCTAAAAACTCCTGAAGTTGCTTCTTCAATTCTTTGAGTTCCGTAGGGGACATCCTGTAAGGAACTATTGAAATAGGTGCTGCTCAAGGAATGAGTTCAATAGAGAAGTTTACTTCCCTTTTGGGCGGTAAACCGGGCAAGTTGGATGGAAAGACATCAGGGAACTCTCTTACTATAGGGATTTCTTCAAGGATGATTTCCTTGGACTCGGTGACAATCACTGAAGCAAGAAAAGCTTCACACCCTTGCAGGTGTGAAGAGAAGAAATGAGAGTAGGATGCTTTCTATATTTGATGCCAAGGAAAGAGAATCGTGGAAGATCTAGTTTGTGGAAAGAGATTCTTCTATTACAATAATTGATATTGGCATAATGGTCACATAACCAATCTACACCTAGAATGGCGTCGTAACCTTCCATGTCAAGGCATACGAGGTTTGCGGGGAGATTATGGCCTTTTATGGTTACCTTACTATCAAGATAGTGGGTCGTGAGTTTAGTTCCAGGACCTAAAGGTGTTGTGATTGCCAGGTCCGAAGGTAGAGGAATAGGTGAAACTGGCAAGGTTTTTGCAAAAACAGTAGATATAAAGGAGTGAGAAGCACCAGTATCAAGTAGGACAAAAGTAGGATGGGAATAAATTTGTAGGGTACCTTCCATTAACCCATTATCCTTGGGTGCTTCCTCATCCAGTATGGCATTAAGACAAGCTTGCCACCTACGCCTGCCATTAGAAGACTGTTCTTTCATAAGGGGGCAATCGGGCATGCGATGCTCCCGGCTTCCACAACGTAAACAAGCGCCGAGACACTTCCAACAATTTTCGGTCGAATGACCGAATGTCTCGTAGAATGAGCAAGCCGTTATGACTTGCTTTTCTTCCTCCTTTAACTTCTTATTCTTGCCGTTCCCGTTGCCATTACAAAACTGCTTCTTATTATCACGAGACTTGTAGGTGCCTGTGATGCTATATTTGTCTTCTCGTCATCCCTTCTTGTCATACTTGTGGCTAGATTCCTCGCCCTTACTTTTGAATTTTTTGACCTTCTCCAAGGTCCTTTCCCATAAATGAGCCCTGTGGACCATCTCCGTATATGTGCGGATATTTTGGAGTCCAACTTGATTTATGAAAATTGGCCTTAGGCCGTCCATGAAGCGATTAGCTTTAAGAACCTCCGTAGCCACCAGGTGTGGAGCAAAAGGTGCCAGACGAGAAAATTGAAGCTCATACTCCACTATGGACATCATACCCTGCCTTAAAGAGACAAATTCCGCAGCCTTCCGCTCGCGGACATGCTCAGAAAAATATTTCTCCCAGAAGAGTTCAAGAAACTCCTCCCAAGTGAGTTGCTCGTTTTGTAGATGAGCCGAGGTGGCCTTCCACCATGTGCGCACATCTTTATTGAGTTGAAATGCTACGAGTAAGACCTTCTATTGGTCTGAGCATTGCATGATGTTAAATATCTTGTCTATCTCATCGATCCAATTTTCAGCCTCACCCGGATTAGAGGAACCCGTGAACCATAGAGGATTCATACTCTGGAAGTTACGATGTAAATCACCAACGCCAGCCCGCGCGCCAGCTGGAGCAACCGTTTGGAGGGCCTGGGTAAGACCCACAATATTCTGTTGCATATCTTCCCAGTTCGCACGATTCACGGCCATTGTGTGAATGAGGTGCCCGAGAAAATAAACAATTTGTTATTTTCCAATGGATTGTAAGAGAGTTAACCTATAGATAATTTCTAAATAAACTATCTCATCCTAGGCTCTACCCAATTTTCAAATGGGTTCAGAAATTTCTTCCTAGTTCATAGGTATGGGTCCTTAAACCTTGGACTTAGCTTATGATATGACATTTTCTTAGGGCTTACTTATGCATAGGCTCTGATACCAACTTAACTATCACGTCCCGAGATATATGTATAGCGGAAGATATTTGGGAATGTGGACAGTCGGCAATACGCCTTAAGCAAGCAATATAATCAGAGCACTAATCATTCATATATAAGAAGAATGAACACAATGTAATGTACTCAAAATTCCAACTTTATTGAATAATAATAATCAAGGTTTACAAATGACATGACTCCTTTAATTCTATACTCAAGAAAAAGAAAAATTACATGACATGATCAACTTCATCGCCTATTACAGTGACGGAACTAAAGTTACAATATGACTCATGTCTTGCTAGATAGACTCCTGACTAAGGCTTCACTCATGCTTTAATCACTCTTGGACCCATCACTTGAGTAGTCTGAATCCCCGCTAGAATTTCTTGAAAAGATTGGAAAAGTAGGGAATGAGCACACTTACCCAGTAGGTATCTTCGTATCAACATGAAGGCATGATTTAAGTAATTAGCATTTTAGCTCTAGAATGTAAGGTAAGGAAAATGTGATAAAAGACGTGGATAAAACCAAAGTAATAACACAAGTAGTAAGACAATAAACATAGAGATATGAGTATTCATGAGAGCATGATCAAGTAAGAATATAATGTGGCATTTCATTAACGAGAATGTACTATAATGTAACGGGAATGTATTTTTCATAACCATAAAGGCTATGCACTAGAAAGTCATGTAACAAGAATGTACTAGCAAACATGTAAATTTCATAAGATAGTCTCATGGATTTCACTTGTTTATAAAAAAAGTACTCCCGGTGTAATGCGACGCCAGTATTCATCATACCCCATGATTTACAGCATGTTTCCAGCCATCGGTCGAGGGGGCTAGCGTCGAGCCCTTGGACACTATTTGTGCCCGCTCTTGCATCTTCAAGTTATAAATCAAGCCACTTTCACGAGAAAAATAAATATTACCGATAATACCAAGTTCAATAATAAGTTCATGATAACAAATATCAAGGTAAGAATGCACCGAATATGAACATGGGAGTTCAAGAATGAATTATGGACAAGGTCATGCTATGGGAGGAATCCGACAGTATAACGGTACATTCATTAATTTCTATAGTTTATTAATAACTTATTGAATAAGGTTTGGGTTCTAGATAATCAAAAGACCATCTAGGAATAGAGTAGACTTAACCCTTTAGGTCACACCACAGGTTAGACATGAACTGGTAAAACACGGTCAAGGGAAGACTGTAACGCCCCGAGAATCCGATTACCGGGAGAGACCCGATAACCCGAGACTCGAACCGCCGCCCACGAGCCGGGAGGGCTCGGAAGGGCTAAAAGGAGTGTGGAGGCACAAAGAAATAGGAAATAAAGCAGAACAATTCAACAATTAACAGAAATAAATAAACAACTACAGCTACAACAGAGTCCAGTCCAAAAGAAAGTACAGTCTAAAGCAGTAAAAACGTACCACATGCCGAGTGAACACTCGGCCCGGCGAGCTGGCAACTGAGAACCTCCGAACAGCAACCTCGAACCTCGAGGAAGAACCGCCACACCTGAAAGGTAGGGAGTGAGTCTCAAGAACAGAGACTCAGCAGGGATCCCGTGGAACCCCACCAAGAACCTGACGGCGGCACAGAAAGCTGTAACTACGGGAGCAACAGTAACAGCAGGAACAGTAAACCCAGTGGCAGGTCGAAACCCGGCACTACAACTACTCCTACTGTATCGGAAACACACCCCGAACTCGCGGTCGGGGGCTACCGAACTACACTAGTACCGCTTACCGAAGTAAAAACCCATGGCAACCACGCCGTAGAGGCCGGTCTCCTAGAACACGTCCAACCTGGACACGTTGTCCAAGGTGCAACCCTGACACCTGGTCATGGGTACCGCATGACAAAATGCAACCTCGGTAAAGCCACTAGCACTAGTCTCACGGAGCGAAAACCAACACACGTGCCATGGCAAAATAACCGAAAACTTAACGGTCGACACGACCGAAAACCCGAAGGTCAAAGTCACAGAAACTGACAGTCTGTCACTCTCTGTCCAGAACAGGAGTACCTCCCACTAGAAGCACAGCCGGTAGCATCCCCTGACGTCTTACACCGTACCGTAGGTGAACTGCCTGACGTGGTAGCGCCTACCAAAGGCACGAACACCGTAAAAGTACCACAAACAAGTGACTAGCTGGGGTCACGCCCGTCGACGTGGGTCCAACCGCCCCCAACCACGTGTGCACACACAGACCGTGCGTCCCTGGTCTAGTCCTCTGACTGGTTTTCCCCTCAGCCGGACTCTGGCTGCAAGACGTGGGGCCAGACGGCAACCGGTCCACAAACTGTCTCTAAGAGTGGGTGCCCGTACACCACTCCCTGGTGCGACCAGCACCGCGTACTGGTAGGCTATGACTAGTGGAGGGTCACTGGAGGAGTAGACTCTCAAGTCAACGGAAACAACGTCCAAACCCGACGAAGTACGGGGACCGTCCTATGTACTCGCACCGTCGCACGGTGACCACAGTCGGAGAAGAAACGGGACTCACAGTCCACGACCGCGCACACACCCTACGCGAGAGTCGATAAAACCCAAGTGACGCTAAGCCACTGGACTCTGGACAGTCCTCTAGACGCACTACACCCAACGGTCCTTGAGTCAGAAGACTCGAGGTCAAGATCGTTGTACGCAACAGCACAATGCCATCAATCTACTCCAATCTCTAGGTCTAAAACCACGGTAGCACGAGTACCGAGACGGCTCACGAGCCGCCAAGACCATTCTCTCAGAATGGGAACTCAAGCGGCTAAGGCCACACACACGGCCCGCTCAGAAATCACTTTCCGAAGAAACCCACGGCGCGCGGGGAACCCTTGCCGCACTCACACCGACGCACAATGTCACAAGTCGAGAACACGGCAACCCGGGACCACACCGTACCATGACGCCTAGCCCCGACGAACTGCACAGCATTCGTCAGGCCACGGGTCAGCACGTGGATCGAGACCTACACACCCGGGACTCGAACCGGTCAAACGAAAACGCCGATTACACCATGTTGAGTCCCAAATGTGGCAATCAAGAGGGGAGGGGTGAATTGATTGGCTAATAAAATTTTACTTCTCTTAAGAAAACTATGCTGATTAAACAAACAACCACTAATACTTGCACGAACAGGATCACACTCGTGAAAGCGTGCGGAATGTGTTTGAATAGCTGTTGTGGTGATCTCCCAACTCACCGTGAAACCCACTCGACAAGAATCGGAAAATCCACAGCACATGAGACACACGGATTTTTTAGGTGATTTGATTACACAGCCGTGTCCCCTACGTCCACCCCTCACACTTCAGGATTAAAGCTTCACTAACGAGTGAATCACACACACACGTTGTTTAGAACAACAAACACACACACACACACACACACACACACACACACACACACACACACACACACACACACACACACACACACACACACACACACACACACACACACACACACACACACACACACACACACACACGGCTTCCGATCTGGTAGCCAAACGCGCACATGCGCACATACACACACACGCACGTTCGTGTTTCCGAACACGAACACCACACACAAGAATCTGAAGTTATGATTACACAAATATTCAAGATCAAACTAAATGATTCAGAATGAGAAGTTTAGAAAGTGATTTATCCTGATCGGAGCTCCCCCTATCACTTCAGCAAATTTCGTCGAACACTTGGTGCAGCCCGGTGATTGTTCTTGACGATTATGCTCGGATGTGGTATGATCTTGAACACCACCCAGCCAACCAGCAGGATGTCGATTTAGAGGCTTGAATCCCTCTTCTTTCCTTCACTTTCACGCACACAACAAGGTGGAAGAAGGGTTGTGGCTGCTGGTTGCGACCTGCACTCACAAAGGTTAGAGCAAAAACCCAAAATCAGAAGATACGAAATTCCCTTAGGGTTTTCATCTCAATAGGATTGTATATATGCTAAGGAAGGTCAAGAGATGTCTAGGAGACAAGATCCGCACATCAAGGAGTGGTTTAGGGATAGCCACACAAGTGTGGTTTGACATTAGGCTCGCATGGACAAGATTCCATAATCATGGCGCCACCCAGACCAGAAAGGGTCGACCCTTGGGTCGACCCTCGTGAGAGGCCAGAAGGGCCAGAAGGCATGGGTCGACCCTTGGGGTCGACCCTCTCAAGAACTCTTGCTGTTTTCACAAAACTGGCATCTGGAGTTTTCAGGGGTCGACCCTTGGGGTCGACCCTCGCTGGAGCCTAAACAAGTAGAGCAGAAAGGGTCGACCCTTGGGGTCGACCCATGATGAAACCCGTTCTGGAAATAACTTCTTCAAGCAGGGGTCGACCCATTTGATTGGGAATCTGGCTGGCATTTTTCCTGCACTTCCTAATATGAAGATATAATAAGGCTAAGTCCAGGGGGTTCAAGTTGGGGGATTAAAACATGAATGCTCCACATCTAGAAATAAGTTCTAACAAAGTAATTGAGGAGTTAGGATCGATCTCACCAATCTTCCTTCAGTCGTTGATGAGCTTTGGTCATATTGTTTTGTCCTGTCAAAAACAAAGTCTGAATTATTTCCACATTTTGCACATTGAAACCAAAATACTTACAATGAGTTGCTGTTCTTGAGCCTTCTTAAATACCATGTCTTCAAGTGATGTGTTCATTTCCAGAGCGTAGTTATGCTCATTTTCAGTTCATACAAAACCATTTGATCATCATCAAAAATCATAAGTCATATACATGAGGAGGGGGTTCAACAATCTCTCCCTTTTTGATGACGACAAAATACTATTTCACAAAGAAATGGAAACCACATTGTAAAGCATTCACATTTCATAATCATGAGTCAATCCATCAGTTCAAGAACATGGTCAAAAAGAAATCCAAATATAAGATTGATCATCATGTGGCATAATCCCAAAGTTTTCTTGCCGACAATCAGTGGAAAAGGAACAAGGTCTGTAATGCAAATAACAAGATGCAATGCATGAAAACTAAAAGGAAATGCAACATGACTAATGAACTAGAAAAATGATAAAGGCACACATTCATGCAAGCACACATCACACACTAACATATAGTAGCCGGGGCACATATAGGCCAAGAGTTCTCCCCCTTTGACATCATCAAAAAGGAGGGGGTGAAAGAGGAGTAGAAAAGCGCCAAGCTAGAGGAGCAACGCTGTTTAGTCATCATCATCATCCGGAGTGGAGGAACTAGGAGGATGCCTTATATATGCTAAGATTTCATCAAACATATGGGATTGGTCGGCCAAGGCGTCGGTGACAAACTGAGAGTGCTCCTGGTGAGAGAGTTTCAGATCAGAAATCTCTTGTTGCATAGCCTCCATAGTCTCCCCATACCTGTCTAACCGGTCATCAATTGAATCCAAACGGTCCATGATTAGTTGTGCCTCCTCAGAAGGCATTCCTGCTGCAGGAACATGAGCATCTTCAGCCTGATCTTCATCCTCATTATCTTCTGAACTGTCTGTTGGTACTGCCCTTTTCATTTGACGAACTAACACGCCATCTTTCTCTTCAAACCCCATGTGGTGACAAATAGATTGATAGGTGTAGATGTCCGCGTCACGGATAGTTTGAGATGCTTCTTTTGACAAATCAATATCCATATAAGTAAAGATGGCTGTCAAAGCCGCAACATATGGCAGAGTACGGTGCTTGTGCTTCATGCTTGAACATATGTGATCAAGAATAAGTTGTGGAAATTTAATGGGAATTCCACCGAATAAGCAGTAAAACAAGAACATATGTTTCTCCGTAACCTTGTCATGGCCTCCTCCACGTGGCAATACAATTGTTGTAATCATGCCGTGCAATATACATTGCATAGGAGGGAAATGGTTTGCATTTAATCCAGCAACCGACCTGTCACCCATTTCTTCAGAAGTCATAAAGTTGTAAACAGTGGCATCCAAAACTTCTACATCACCAAATGCATACCCTTCATTTGACAAGTCAAGGGCAAGTCCCAACAAGTGTGGTGATAAAACAATTTCCTGTCCATTAACCGTTGTAATTGGAACATCACCCGAAATACCCAAATTATTATAAAATTGGTGTACCAAATTGGGGTAAATACGGCGATGTGCAGACATGAAGGTGTCCAAATTCGGTTGGCTGCAAATTAGATCAACTAGTCCACGTAGATGGCGGGCGAGATTTACAAAGTTTACAGCCCGGGGACGAAGAACAGTGTGGTCCAAGACCTTGCTTGCTGGCGGAGCTGCAGTCGCCTTAGATCGACGCCCACGGGCTGAGCTCGATGCTTCTCCTCGCTGAGAAGAACGCCTCTTCGGGGCCATCTAAAACATATACCGAATGAATCGCTTGATGCGGTATAGATTGAGATGGTTCAACAAGAGAGGAATGCTATATACGTAAGCCAAAAGATCCTCCACATACACCAAGAGCATACCTCAAGTGTGTGAAGAGAAAGGAACGACGCCCGGAGCCGCAAGATGAAGGATTCGCGCGGATGGCCACCGGAGGAACCGCGACTAGGGCTTGAAGATTTTGATCCAAGAGTGGGTGTTTAGAGCTTCCAAGAGGTGGTGGCTAGGCTTTGAAGGGGTTTGGAGAGGGTATATATGCATTGGGGGGTCCAACTTAGGGTTGGGAACCCTATTCGCGAGCAGCACGGCGCGGCGAGTCCGCCCGGCCGGTTTGGGTCCACCCAATGGGTCGACCCGTTTCACTCTCCACCCCGGACAAAAATAGGGTCGCGAGGGTCGACCCTTGGGGTCGACCCATTTCCTGGTTTTTAGCACAAATAGATCAAAAAGATGGGAAGATCAATGAAGGTTCGGCTCGATCCCCCAATGACAAGAATTCATGTAAATCAAGAATATGAATAAATTTTGGGTTGAAATCAATTGGGGAGATGTTTAAAAAAAATACTAAGAATATATAAGACATTTATGGTCCACTTAACCGGATTTCTGATTTTGAACAAATTAGCTCCTCTGTTGGCAAAGTAATTGTATCCAAGGTGATTTTGGCCATAGAAGTAACAATGAACATGGGTGAATACAATATACATAGTAGAAACACAGAAGCACACCAAAGTGATTTTTCACACATTTTGATTTTTCTTTTATTTTTCACATAACATGATGCATATGCATGACAAGGGAATTACATTGTGCATGAAACTAATGCAATTACATGTAATGAAGTGACCTGTATACACATGATGCATATGGTTATGAATCATACTCTTCTATCCTACAAACCCCTAGTTCTCTTCTAAATGTAGTGAACTTATCTTCACTTAGAGGTTTGGTGAAAATGTCGGCAATTTGACCATCGGTTTCAATGAAACTGATTTCTACATGACCCTTACTTACATGATCTCTAATGAAATGATGTCGAATTTCAATATGCTTGGTTCGAGAGTGATGAACAGGGTTTTTGGACAAGTTTATGGTAGAGGTGTTGTCACAAAGAATTGAGGTGTTTTTAAAAGAAATGCCATAATCAATCAATTGTTGTTGGATCCATAACACCTGGGCTACACAACTACCGACAGCCACATATTCGGCTTCGGCAGTAGACAATGCCACTGAATTTTGTTTCTTGGAGGCCCATGAGACCACGCAGCCCCCAAGAAACTGACAATACCCACAGGTGCTTTTCCGATCCACTTTGTAACCCGCATAATCGGCGTCAGAATAAGTAATTAAATCAAGACTCGAATTACGCGGAAACCATAGTCCGAAATTAACTGAACCAGCAACATATCTGAAAATTCGTTTAACAGCCGACATGTGTGATTCTTTTGGGTTTGACTGAAATCTAGCACACATGCAAACAGCAAACTGTATGTCGGGCCTACTGGCAGTTAAATACAACAGAGAACCTATCATGCTTCTGAAAAGTTTTTGGTCCACGGTTTTACCTGTTTCATCTTGGTCAATTTTTATTGAAGTAGACATTGGAGTTGGTTGTGGTTTAGTGGTTGTCAAATTGAACTTTTTCAGTAACTCCATTGCATACTTCCTTTGATGTATGAGCATCCCATCCACCATCTGGTTCACCTGCAATCCCAAGAAGAAAGTCAGCTCTCCCATAAGACTCATTTCAAACTCACTTTGCATTAATTTGGCGAAGTCTTTGCTGAGAGCCTCTTTAGTGGAGCCAAAGATAATGTCATCAACGTAAACTTGAACAATTAAGATTTCCTTACCATTCAATTTTGTAAAGAGGGTTTGATCAACATTACCTCGTTTGAATTCATGTTGAATGAGGAATTCACTTAACCGTTCATACCATGCACGGGGTGCTTGTTTCAGACCGTAGAGTGCTTTGTCCAGCTTGTACACATGGTCTGGTTGCTTGGTATCTTCAAACCCCGGTGGTTGCTCCACGTACACGTCCTCCTGAATATAGCCATTCAAAAATGCACTCTTGACATCCATTTGAAACAGTTTAATGTTGTTACAACAAACAAATGATAAAAGAACTCTCACTGCCTCGAGTCTTGCTACTGGAGCAAAAGACTCATCGAAGTCAACTCCTAATTCTTGGCTATAGCCCTTGGCTACAAGCCTGGCCTTGTTCCTAATTACCACTGCTTGATCGTTTGTTTTATTTCGAAACACCCATTTGGTTTCGATCACGGAGTGATTCTTAGGACATGGTACGAGGAACCACACTTTGTTCCTTTGGAACTGGTGTAGTTCTTCTTGTATGGCCATGATCCATGACTCATCTTTCAAGGCCTCTTCAATGGAGTGAGGTTCAGATTGAGAGAGCAAAGCTAATAAATCATGAGTTTCAACTTCCCTGTAGGAGGCTCGTGTCCTTATCCCTTCTTGTACATTGCCCAATACATTCTCCGGCGGATGGTCCTTTACAAATGTCCATTGCATTGGTAGCTTCTGTTCAAGTTGAGTTTCCTGATTTGCATCCTCTTCTTTTGGTTCTTCCGCTTCTTATTTTTCTGATTTTTCTTCCTTCTTCTCGATATTTCCATCTTTCAACTCATCATCCTTGGTAGTTTATTCTCGTTCAGTATGGTTCTTGCCATCTCAATCAACGTTCTATTTTTCCTTTCCACAACTCCATTTTGTTCCGGAGTTCTTGGTGCGGAGAAGTCATGCATATAGCCTTGAGCCCTGCAAAAATTGTTGAACTCATGGTTATCAAATTCTCGGCCGTGATCGCTCCGCACAGCTTTAATGCAATACCCTTTATCATTTTGAACAAATCTGCAAAATGCTTCAAATTCCATCAGGGCATCATTTTTATGAGAAAGGAAATAAACCCAATAGAATCTTGAATAATCATCTACAATCACAAATCCATATAATTTACCACCCAAGCTGTGAGTTCTGCTTGGTCCGAAGAGATCAATGTGGATGAGTTCAAGAGGCCTTGATGTGGTCACATCTTGTTTGGACTTGAATGATGTCCTTGTTTGTTTGCCCATGCTGCACGCCCCACACACTCCATCATCAACGGCCTTCAACTTGGGCAATCCAATAACCAAATCATTTCTAGATAATTTCAGCAAAACATTGAAACTAGCATGCCCAAGCCGGCGATGCCAGAGCCAAGCATCATCATTGTTCCTTGCAACTAAACATAAATTCTCATGAGAGGCATCATTCAAGTCTATCATATAGACATTGTTATTCCTGAAACCAATGAACTTTATCTCATGAGTATTTCTATTTAAAATAGTGCAGTGGTTAGAATCAAAAATCACATTGCATCCTTTATCACAAAGTTGGCTTATGCTTAAAAGATTATGATGCAAACCTTTCACAAGCAATACATTTTCAATGGTATGATTTTGATTCTTATCTATCTTACCTTCTCCGATAATTTTACCTTTGTCCTTACCACCGAATGCTACCGTCCCACCATCCTTTTCATGCAGGTCCATAAACCATTCCTTGTTTCCCATCATATGCCGAGAGCAACCACTGTCCAAATACCATTTGTTCCTTTGAGCTCTCGAGTAGACCTGCAATTCAACCAAAGTGCTTATGGAGATTTTGGTACCCAAGCAAGCTTGGGTCCATGATGGTTAGAAGCATGATGCATATATGATCTATTTCTGAATCCAACAGAATTTTCTTCATCATATTTCCGAATTCTACAATCATACATGTCATGACCCATTTTTCCACAATAGAAACAAGTGATGGCTCTATCTCTTTTTCTCCTTCTACCAACATTTGAAAAGGAATTATGCATGTGTTTCTTTGGTTTGAAGGATGCTGAACTTATGGGGGCCCAATGGGTTGTTTGAACTTTTGATTTTTCAAGGATGACAAGAGCATCCTTTAGCTCTTTTATTTGAGCCATTTGAGATTGGCTTTGTTCTTCAGCCTTTACTTTGGCTTCATTGCAAGTAATGCTTTCAAGCTTTTCTTGTTCCAAATCATTTTTCAATTCTTCATGCATTTTCATAAATGTGGATTGTTCTTCTCTCATGCATGAAATCTCTTCTTCAAACAGTTCAATTTTGGATGCAAGAATTTCATTTTCATGCTTCATGTTTTCATTTTCTGATTTTAAAGCATGGCACTCTTCACATGATTTTTTAGTATGCACAAAATGATCAATTTTTTTTCAAATTTCTATTTTCAGATTTGAATCTTTTACATTTTTCATATAAAGATTCATATGTAATTTGCCATTGTTCACAAGTAAGAGTTTCAGTTTCAGAATCTACCTTATCTCCTTCGTCGTCATTGGCCATGAGACATAGATTCTGGACTAGCTCATCTAGTTCATCTTCATTTCCTGACTCTTCTTGGTCTTCATCGTTCCATGTGGCCATCATGGCCTTGGACTTCTGAATTTTCCTTTCTTCACCTTCTTGATCAGATCGGGGCACTCACCCCGCATATGGCCGGGTTTCTTGCATTCATAGCAAATCACTTCTTCTTTCTTGCTACTTTCTCCTCTGTTTGGTCCTTGCCTTCTCGGTCCTTTTCTGAACTGACCACCAAAATTTCTAGTTCGTTTCACAAACCGTCTTGCTCTTTGTGTGATCATGGCAACTAATTCCTGATCTTCAGTGTTGCCAATTGAATCATTTTCACTACCCTCTGAATCATGTGGATTCACCTTTAGGGCCATTGTGGTGACAACTTTCTTTTTCTTGTGATCCTCCTCGCTCCTTTTGATGTTTATCTCGTAAGTCATCAACGAGCCAATTAACTCGTCCAGAGTTAAAGTACTTAGATCCTTGGAGTCTTCAATTACAGTGGCCTTTGTGTGCCACTGTGGAGAAAGGGATCTTAGGACTTTTCTGACGAGTTCCTTGTTGGAATACTCCTTGCCAAGTCCCTTTAGTCCATTGGTAATTTCTGTTAGCCTTGCAAACATATCAGAAATTGATTCTTCTGGCTTCAATGCGAACAGCTCATAGTCCCGAACTAAGAGGTTGGCCTTTGTTTCCTTGACTTTCGATGTTCCTTCATATATAAGCCGCAGCTTATTCCACATCTCCTGTGCAGAGGAACACGTAGAAATACGTGAGTATTCATTAGGATGAACAGCACATTGAATTATATTCATAGCTTTAAAATTCGCTGAACACTTCCTAATATCTTCTTCATCCCACTCATTCTCATTTTCAGATAATACATATGGACCCCTATTTATGACACGCCAAACATCGTAGTCCTGGGCACGTAGGAAAACATACATTCTGTTTTTCCAGTAGGGATAGTTTGATCCATCAAAGAACGGAGGTCTTTGAATAGAATGCCCTTCGGGCATCATCCCTTTGTTTGCCATTCAGTGGGATCTAGCTCTGACGACCGTGTGGTCGAGATTAAACAGAGACCAAGGCTCTGATACCAATTGTTGAGTCCCAAATGTGGCAATCAAGAGGGGAGGGGTGAATTGATTGGCTAATAAAATTTTACTTCTCTTAAGAAAACTATGCTGATTAAACAAACAACCACTAATACTTGCACGAACAGGATCACACTCGTGAAAGCGTGCGGAATGTGTTTGAATAGCTGTTGTGGTGATCTCTCAACTCACCGTGAAACCCACTCGACAAGAATCGAAAAATCCACAGCACATGAGACACACTGATTTTTTAGGTGGTTTGGTTACACAGCCATGTCCCCTACGTCCACCCCTCACACTTGAGGATTAAAGCTTCACTAACGAGTGAATCACACACACACAAACACACACACACACACACACACACACACACACACACACACACACACACACACACACACACACACACACACACACACACACACACACACACACACACACACACACACACACACACACACACACACACACACACACACACGGCTTCCGATCTGGTAGCCAAACGCGCACATGCGCACATACACACACACACACACGTTCGTGTTTCCGAAATTGAACACCACACACAAGAATCTGAAGTTATGATTACATAAATATTCAAGATCAAGCTAAATGATTCAGAATGAGAATTTTAGAAAGTGATTTATCCTGATCGGAGCTCCCCCTATCACTTCAGCAAATTTCGTCGAACACTTGGTGCAGCCCGATGATTGTTCTTGACGATTGTGCTCGGATGTGGTACAATCTTGAACACCATGCAGCCAACCAGTAGGATGTTGATTTAGAGGCTTGAATCCCTCTTCTTTCCATCACTTTCAAGCACACAACAAGGTGGAAGAAGGGTTGTGGTTGTTGGTTGCGACCTGCACTCACAAAGGTTAGAGCAAAAACCCAAAATCAGAAGATACGAAATTCCCTTAGGGTTTTCATCTCAATAGGATTATATATATGCTGAGGAAGGTCAAGGGATGTCTAGGAGACAAGATCCGCACATCAAGGAGTGGTTTAGGGACAGCCACACAAGTGTGGTTTGACATTAGGCTCGCATGGACAAGAGTCCATAATCACGGCGCCGCCCAGACCAGAAAGGGTCGACCCTTGGGGTCGACCCTCGTGAGAGGCCAGAAGGGCCAGAAGGCATGGGTCGACCCTTGGGGTCGACCCTCTCAAGAACTCTTGCTGTTTTCACAAAACTGGCATCTGGAGTTTTCAGGGGTCGACCCTTGGGGTCGACCCTCGCTGGAGCCTAAACAAGTAGAGCAGAAAGGGTCAACCCTTGGAACCGACCCATGATGAAACCCGTTCTGGAAATAAATTCCTCAAGCAGGGGTCGACCCTTGGGGTCGACCCATTTGATTGGGAATCTGGCTGGCAGCAATGGGTCGACCCTTGGGGTTGACCCTTTTTCCTGCACTTCCTAATATGAAGATATAATAAGGCTAAGTCCAGGGGGTTCAAGTTGGGGGATTAAAACATGAATGCTCTACATCTAGAAATAAGTTCTAACAAAGTAATTGAGGAGTTAGGATCGATCTCACCAATCGTCCTTCAGTCGTTGAAGAGCTTTGGTCATATTGTTTTGTCCTGTCAAAAACAAAGTCTGAATTATTTCCACATTTTGCACATTGAAACCAAAATACTTACAATGAGTTGCTGTTCTTGAGCCTTCTTAAATACCATGTCTTCAAGTGATGTGTTCATTTCCAGAGCGTAGTTATGCTCATTTTCAGTTCATACAAAACCATTTGATCATCATCAAAAACCATAAGTCATATACATGAGGAGGGGGTTCAACAAACCAGCCCCTTGGGTGGTCCACGCTGGGCCGCTCAGGGACGTACGGTCAGGAAGGGGCCGCACCAGGGGATATACGGCCAATAGCAGGCCGTTCTTCTCCTAGGTCAACCGAGGCACAAGCGGCTGGTCCCCAGCCGCACCAAGGTCGAACTGCTGACCCTCAGCTGCAACTGGGGGATGAATGGTCCAACGCGGTCGTTCGTCCTCCAAATGGGGAACACATGTACGGCTAGCCCCTAGCCGCGCCAGGGAACGGGCGGCTAGGACCTCACCGCGCAAGGCTTGTGCGGTCAACCTCTGGCCGCACAACAGCCCACGGCACCAGGGGATGTACAGCCAGCTCATAGCCGTACAAAGGGTTATGCGGCCAGACCCTAGCCGCACAGCCCAGCAACGATCAAAATCGGAGGGAAAGGACGGCTCAATCCTGGCCGCACCTGGGTTATGCGATCGCACAATAGACCGCATAACCCTCACTGTGTGCCAAGTCGAACGTTGGGTGCCGAGCAGATGAACGGTCAAGACGGGGCCGCCCATGGGGATGGACGGCCCTGGTTCGACCGCCTAACCATCACGGCGAGCAAACCGGGGGGTTGGCCCAATGGTTGCCTTTCCACGCCCCGTTCGTGCCGAAATGAAGGGGATATAATCACAACCACCCTGGCAATCACATGGACCCCGACCGGAGTCAAAACGACGCACGAATCGTGAGAAACGAGCGATTCTACCGAAGTTACCCAAAAAGGGTTACCGAGCTTCCCGGAGCTCTACCGGTCCAATGGGACCACCAATCGAGACGAGATCAGTGACTATAGAACACCCTCATCGCAGGGAGTCTATTGACAGTAACCGATCTGAAAACCGTCGCCATTTCCAGACGAACCCTACGAATTCCACAAAAACACGATTTCGCTAGAACGGACCCAAACACAGCCGTTTTCACGCCGAACGACGTGCAATGGCAGGGGAAACGAGCAGAATGTAGTAGTGTTCCGTCACCCTACCTCCACCAAAGAAACCGCGTGCCGAAGCGACTAATCCACGCCGAAAATCACCCGGAACGCGAACGACGTCATCTCGGAATCCACCGAGGGATCGTGCCCTCCTCCGCCTCGATCCTCGCCCATCCTCGCCCGCATCCTCACCCGCGCCGCCTCCACCTCACCCCCACCTCGCTCCGTCGGCCGCCGGAGAAGAGAGGGGAGAAAGAGAGCATGAGAGAAGAGAGAGTGAGAAAGAGAGAATGAGAGGGGGAGAGGGGGAGAGAGGAAAGGGTTAATATATATAGAAAAATCTGAAAATTACAGAAATTCAAAAAATTATGAAAAATTACCTCCGCGATCCTCGGGAGGAACACAACGCAGTGGTACTATCCCGAAGTCGAAGAACGCCACGGTTCGCCCTGTACAAAGTTCCAAAGGCACATCAAGGAAAAACACGTGTAAAGTACAAAATACACTCCGAGACCCACTAAAAGATCCGGAAAAAAAAACCTGGGACATTACAGCCCTCCCCCCTTAAAGGAATTTCATCCTCGAAATTCAGGACCTAGCACGAAGTCACAGGGGAAGAACACTGAACCAACTGACAATGCTGTCAGAGCCCCAGCACAGAAAACCTCGATTCTCATGAAAATACCGATCCTGAGGGACACAGCCAGACTTACAATCACACACAACACCTCGCTCCGCGCACCGTGCACACCGGCCACTAGAGGAGGCACACCAAAGGACACCGTCCGGCATCACCTCAGACAACACGAAAACTAGCATGGCACCACAGCCACCATCTCGCCTACCAAGGAAACACACCCTCGACATGAGAAACAGCTACCGATCCAACTCGGCAGACAAAACACATGCAGCTTCACAACCAGTTGACAGGTCGCACACCCTCTCAAGGGAACAACCAAAACAATGCCTCCACCAGCTCAAGCAGCCATCTCAGTAGACCGCAACCAGAACATCGGCTCAGCACCAAGAAACATCCTACACATGGCAAGCTGAAAGCCAGACATACCACCGTGCCAACTCGACCCTCTCGGGGGCACGATGAAACCAATTGACAAGATCCTAGTGTCTTCAGTCATCACCTCACTTGACTCAGACTTATAGGGAACCATCCCATGCTAGTCACCACACCAGGAATGACCATTGCGACACCAACGTCCCGTCAAGGACCACCCTCCGACGCCAATCTCACAAAAAAGCCTCCGCCCACAGGCGTCACTCTTCCATCTGGTCTCATCAAATCCTTCGATCAATCCAAGTGGACACCTGCCAATCCTGATTCCGCCCTTACCACAGAGCCACGGGACACCACCTGAACAGTGCTCACGGGTCCCCAAGCAACATACATCTCACCGTGGTCGACTACGAGACTAGCCTTACCAGTCATTCGCAGCTACCACCTGGAACCCATAGCCTACCAGAGATCACTTCTCAAAAAATGATCTCATCCGAGGACGACTGGGGACACAAGTCGGCCACCAAGCCACCGACTTTGACCAACACGTCCTCGACCTCCGTCAGGCAACATCCTCAACAACCTCATCCAGGTCCAACATCGACGCCTGACACGGCTTCCATCACAGGAACAGGGTACTCATGCGGCGCACTAGCCAGCACATTCCCCAACACTCCATCATGCCAGTGCCAAGAACCATAATACCTCGAGCAACGGCACGACAACAACATGTTTCACACAGAGGAACCAATCCTCCAATGCTCAACGCAAACTCAGGAATCCGCCCGTAGCAACCAACGCTACGATCCTGAACCAGTGGGTCACAAGCCCACCAGGCTTTCACTGTGCACTCTGATCCACGCGCACTGCCACAAATTCTCGGAAACAAGTCCCAACCAGCACTCGTCCCTTCGGAAAAGCGCCAGCACCCTTACACGACAAGGGAATGGGCACAACTCTCGCAGGCAACCACCATGCCAAAACAAGGAGCATGTCTCGCACGGACTTCGTGGCACACAAGGCCAACCAATCCGAACACGCAATGCAAGACGATGAACATTAGCCTAACACAATCTCTCCAACCAAAGGAGAAACCAAACGCACATCCGACCAACGGAAGACCTCCACGCTCGACCTGACCTCAAACCTCGTGCACGTTGGAAACAGCACCATCCAGCACCAAGGAAAACCATCGCTTCCATCAGGTCAGCGCCTCTGACACACTCAGCGAGTGTCACGTCGGACCATAATCACAGCATCTCTCGATGCACCACCGTTGCAATTCCTCGAACTGCAACACACCACGCCAAGAGCCGCAACACGAGCCATAACGACAACCGCCGACGCTCATTCTCGAGTCCCGAACTCACCGTGGAGCCTTCACATCTCAAGCCAACTCCAAGGCGAACACAACCCATTCGCACACAAGAGCGCAAGAGCAAGACTTACTGGGACACCACAGCCCAATCTTGCCTCGAGATCCGCAAAACACTCAGGACCGACACGTCATTCTGATGCCACAGAGCACGACAGGAACATCAGGCTCGACGAAACAGCAGCTCACCAAGAAGATATTCCGCTCACCCGAGCACACTTCTCGATCAGAACACCACAGGGGCAGGACAAACCTCAAGCTAGAGTGGCCAAAACCGACAGCAGATCCCTCAGAGCACGCTCACGGCCACTTAACCACGAACAATCCTCGCCAGCCACCTGACCACACTGCAGATTCCTAGAACGTAGCACCGCGAGCTCACGCCTGCCAGCAACCTCTGCCCAACGCAGCACAACCAGGGCCACCACCGATGAGGGAGAAGGCTCTCGACCTCGATCCTTAGACCCCATGCTGGAACGAATGCCACGGACAGCAACCACCTTCACAGCACCACGCAGCGCACTCAAGCTCTCAAGCGACAAACTAGGCGGAAAACAAGCACAAAGCCCTAAGCCAGATGCCGACTGTACTGGACATCATGGACTCTGATCACTGTAATATTTTGAATTCCTATGTACGTCCACAACCACCGCTCTGATACCATCTGTGACGCCCCGAGAATCCGATTACCGCGAGAGACCCGATAACCCGAGACTCGAACCGCCGCCCACGAGCCGGGAGGGCTCAGAAGGGCTAAAAGGAGTGTGGAGGCACAAAGAAATAGGAAATAAAGCAGGATAATTCAACAATTAGCAGAAATAAATAAACAACTACATCTACAACAGAGTCCAGTCCAAAAGAAAGTACAGTCTAAAGCAGTAAAAACGTACCACATGCCGAGTGAACACTCGGCCCGGCGATCTGGTAACTGAGAACCTCCGAATAGCAACCTCGAACCTCGAGGAAGAACCGCCACACCTGAAAGGTAGGGAGTGAGTCTCCAGAACAGAGACTCAGCAGGGATCCCGTGGAACCCCACCAAGAACCTGACGGCGGCACACAAAGCTGTAACTACGGGAGCAACAGTAACAGCAGGAACAGTAAACCCGGTGGCCGGTCGAAACCCGGCACTACAACTACTCCTACAGTACCGGAAACACACCCCGAACTCGCGGTCAGGGGCTACCGAACTACACTAGTACCGCTTACCGAAGTAAAAACCCACGGCAACCACGCCGTAGAGGCCTGTCTCCCAGAACAAGGCCAACTTGGACACGCTGTCCAAGGTGCAACCCTGACACCTGGTCACGGGTACCGCATGACAAGACGCAACCTCGGTAAAGCCACTAGCACTAGTCTCACGGTGCGAAAACCAACACACGCGCCATGGCGAAATAACCGAAAACTTAACGGCGACACGACCGAAAACCCGAAGGTCAAAGTCACGGAAACTGACAGTCTGTCACTCTCTCTCTAGAACAGGAGTACCTCCCACTAGAAGCACAGCCGGTAGCGTCCCCTGACGTCTTACACCGCACCGCAGGTGAACTGCCTGACGTGGTAGCGCCTACCAAAGGCACGAACACCGTAAAAGTACCACAAATAAGTGACTAGCTGGGGTCACGCCCGTCGACGTGGGTCCAACCGCCCCCAACCACGTGTGCACACGCAGACCGTGCGTCCCTGGTCTGGTCCTCTGACCGGTTTTCCCCTCAGCCGGACTCTGGCTGCAAGACGTGGGGCCAGACGGCAATCGGTCCACAAACTGTCTCTAAGAGTGGGTGCCCGTACACCACTCCCTGATGCGACCAGTACCGCGTACTG
This sequence comes from Amorphophallus konjac, assembly GCA_022559845.1. Classification (NCBI taxonomy): domain Eukaryota; kingdom Viridiplantae; phylum Streptophyta; class Magnoliopsida; order Alismatales; family Araceae; genus Amorphophallus; species Amorphophallus konjac. The sequence goes on from CM040120.1 coordinate 413,238,339, forward strand.
GTGGGCTACGACTAGTGGAGGGTCACTGAAGGAGTAGACTCTCAAGTCAACAGAAACATCGTCCAAACTCGACGAAGTACGGGGACCGTCCCACGTACCCGCACCGTCGCACGGTGACCACAGTCGGAGAAGAAACGGGACTCACAGTCCACGACCGCGTACACACCCTGCGCGAGAGTCGAGAAAACCCAAGTGACGCTAAGCCACTGGACTCTGGACAGTCCTCTAGACGCACTACACCCAACGGTCCTTGAGTCAGAAGACTTGAGGTCAAGACCGTTGTACGCAACAGCACAAGGCAATCAATCTAGTCCAATCTCTAGGTCTAAAACCACTGTAGCACGAGTACCGAGACGGCTCACGAGCCACCAAGACCATTCTCTCGGAAAGGGAACTCAAGGGGCTAAGGCCACACACACAGCCCGCTCGGAAATAGCTTTCCGGAGAAACCCACGGCGCGCGGGGAACCCTCGCCGCACTCACACCGACGCACGATGTCACAAGTCGAGAACACGGCAACCCGGGACCACACCGTACCGTGACGCCTAGCCCCGACGAACTGCACAGCATCCGTCAGGCCACGGGTCAGCACGTGGATCGAGACCTACACACCCGGGACTTGGACCGGTCAAATGGAAATGCCGATTAGACCAGCCCCTTGGGCGGTCCACGCTGGGCCGCTCAGGGACGTACGGTCAGGAAGGGGCCGCACCAGGGGATATACGGCCAATAGTAGGCCATTCTTCTCCTGGGTCAACCGAGGCACAAGCGGCTGGTCCCCAGCCGCACCAAGGTCGAACGGCTAACCCTCAGCCGCAACTGGGGGATGAACGGTCCAACGCGGTCGTTCGTCCTCCAAATGGGGAACACATGTACGGCTAGCCCCTAGCCGCGCAAGGGAACGAGCGGCTAGGACCTCACTGCGCAAGGCTTGTGCGGTCAACCTCTGGCCGCACAACAGCCCACGACACCAGGGGATGTACGGCCAGCTCATAGCAGTACAAAGGGTTATGCGGCCAGACCCTAGCCGCACAGCCCAGCAACGATCAAAACACGAGGGAAAGGACAGCTCAACCTTGGCCGCACCTGGGTTATGCGGTCGCACGATAGACCGCATAACCCTCACTACGCGCCAAGTCGAACGCTGTGCATTGAGCAAATGAATGGTCAAGATGGGGCCGCCCATGGGGATGGACGGCCCTAGTTCGACCACCTAACCATCACGACGAGCAAACCAGGGGGTTGGCCCAATGGTGGCCTTTCCACGCCCCGTTCGTGCCGAAACGAAGGGGATACAATCACAACCACCCTGGCAATCACATGGACTCCGACCGGAGTCAAAACGACGCACGAATCGTGAGAAATGAGCGATTCTACCGAAGTTACCCAAAAAGGGTTACCGAGCTTCCCGGAGCTCTACCGGACCAACGGGACCACCAATCGAGACGAAATCGGTGACTATAGAACGCCCTCATCGCAGGGAGTCTATTGACAGTAACCGATCCGAAAACCGTCGCCATTTCCAGACGAACCCTACGAATTCCACAACAACACGATTTCGCTAGAACGGACCCAAACACAGCCATTTCCGCACCGAACGACGTGCAATGGCATGGGAAATGAGCAGAACGTAGCAGTGTTCCGTCACCCTACCTCCACCGAAGAAACCATGCGCCGAAGCGACTAATCCACGCCAAAAATCACCCAGAACGCGAACGACGTCATCTCGGAATCCATTGAGGGATGGCGCCCGCCTCCGCCTCGATCCTCGCCCGCATCCTCGCCCGCGCCGCCTCCACCTCGCCCCCACCCCGCTCGTCGGCCGGCGGAGAAGAGAGGGGAGAAAGAGAGCGTGAGAGAAGAGAGAGAGTGAGAAAGAGAGAATGAGAGGGGGAGAGAGGAAAGGGTTAATATATATAGAAAAAACTGAAAATTGCAAAAATTTAGAAAATTATGAAAAATTACCTCCGTGATCCTCTGGAGGAACACAACGCAGTGGTACTGTCCTGAAGTCGAAGAACGCCACGGTTCGCCCTGCATAGAGTTCCGAAGGCACATCAAGGAAAAACACGTGTAAAGCACAAAATACACTCCGAGACCCACTAAAAGATCCGAAAAAAAAACCTGGGACATTACAAAGACCATTTTCTTGAAGTAGCGGTCAAGACAAGACCGCCTTTAGACAGAGTCGACTCCAGAAGGAGAAAGCGTCGACGTAGGGAACCAATTGGGAGAACATAGTCACGATCCGACCGCTATCATGAAGTAGCGGTCTCAGTAAGGTCTAGTCTAGGCTAGTTTACAGAAAACGCAAAATTCATTAAGTGCCTTCTAAACCATTAGGCTTTAGGGTACAACCAGCTTAGCGTCCTCGTGGGAATCCCAGACTCGTGGAGACTTACAGAGGCCTTGAAACATGATCACCTAGTCCGGCGGAAGGAATATCTGACAGAGAAGATCACAAGTCCAAGAGAGTGTGCCTATCATGTGCAAGTATAACTAATAGCAACGCACCAGAGTATGTGCTATGTACTTAAGAAAGACTAGATATGAGAGTGAAATACATGAAAACAGCGATCAAACACCAATGTAGCAAGTTACACAAATCTTATGAAAATAGCTTTAATACAAGACTATATGATTTTACGCATGAAATTAGCATAAGATTTAAAATAGTTTCTAAAACATGAAGGTCATGAAACCTACCATGATTGATGCACAATATAACCAATATCATGAATATAAGGAGACAACTAGGAATAGGACCTAACTACTTAGGCTTATGATATATTTATAAGGGTTGATAATGCGGGATGGGATGCGACTGGACTCCAATTTAAATGCGATCCAGAGACTCTAGGCAAACTCGCCACTCGTCCCTAGGGAGGGAAGCATGTGGATGTGCACGGTTTAGAAACTGGCAATGAGTCAAGGGTATTTGGCTCTTCCGTGCTAGGATTGAGTCACGAGACGGATCTCGCACTCACTCTCACAGCGGTGATTAAAATTGAACGAGCTAATTTCCTATCACTCTTGCAGTGGCATATGAATATATACGAGGAAAGCAAATGCCGAAGTGGGGAGCAGACACGATACCTCCACGCTCTGGGCGTGGGGAAGATGACCCCGGCCAAGACTCGTACTCCCGGTACAGTAATTAAACAATAGTTATAGTAGAGAATTTTATCCCCACTCCACGCAGGGAGGTAAAGGGCTACAGTGGGACTCAGGAGTAGTGAACTCGGGTTGACGGGCAGCAAGCCGGAAGGGCTTTTGGGCCGGAGGCGGGCTACTGGTCCGACTCGGTACTATTCAAACTCGCTGGACAGCAAGTGAACTCGGTTGCTGGGACGACGGCTTTCGGGCGTCTCCTTGCTGCGGCGACTGGCTGGGGGGTTGCTGGTCGATCCCCGAGAGCGACAATCGATGGTTCGGAGCCGAGGATTTATGGGAGAATTAACCTTGGACTACTCTTGCTGGCCTGTTCACGGAACATGTTTGAGTGCCTCCACGAAAATAATTGTTGCACCCAGATCCAGAAGCAGATCAGAGTGAAATTGGCTCCATTGGAAAGAGGACTCAAAGGGATACAACATATATTAATTTCACAACCATCCAGTAATTTGATTGGAAATGAAAAACTCTGTGGTTTGTAGTTGCCCCTGGCTCGGAATCAAGATCAAGCAGGACAGAGTTAAATCTGCCTGAGAATGGCCTTTGACCGGACGGAAAACGGTAGTCTGGATCTTGGGGATTTTATGGAAGATAGAGGGGGATGTGTGGGACGTGCATAATTTTTATGGTAATTTTCTGGAGTGGTTTAAGGGGTGGGAAAAATAGAAGAACAAGACACTGTCTCGCAGATCTACAAACTGGCAGATTGCATGGGTGGAACTAAATGACTGGGAAAAATAGCAAACGGTGGCGGATTGACACGAAATTTAAAATGGGAGGAGGTAACAACAAGGGAGATGATCTATCAAAATTTGATGACCATCAGATAACCGTATTGGGAGAACCAACCCATTTTTTGGGCTTCAGTTCTACATGACATAGATCTAGACAGTAGGATGAAGGTGGGGTTCTGGCGGCTCGTTGGCGACTTCGATGGCGGCGGCGGTGGCTGGGAATCACACCCAGAGGGGAAGATAAAACTTGGAACCCACCAAGTTTTATGACATCACACCATAGAAATCATAACAATCCAGCTGCAAGGGGAAGAGAAGATAGGGGGGTGCCCTGGGGCATTCTTGTGCACAATGCAATTTTTTCATCATTAATTCTCCAAAATATGAAAATACATGGGTTATATAACTCTAAATAAAAGACCTAATTACCATCAGATCTAGGGTTAGGGAGGGGCAATTAAGGGATATGAGAATTTTCTCCCATGTGGTCAAATTAATACTAACATAAAAAATGCTAAAAGGGAGGGGGGTTATTTTAATCCCACATGGGACAAGAGAGGGGGGCTTAGTCAATGTATGCAACACATTTGTCCACATGTTGTGAAATGAAGAGGGCTCCTACGTGGGTGGTATTCTCCCTTTTGAAGAGGAGGATGTGGCTAGTAGACAAAGTCTACCGGTGTGGCTTGGAAGGGGAGAATGTGGACATATGTAAATAAATATCAACAAAGGTGGCTATGGGATGGTGGAATTTTTTTTTACCTTGGTTAATATTTTCCCATGGACCAATGACCAACCCCTGTGGGCCCTAGATGCTAGGTGGCCCATTGAGAGAGAAGGTGGGGGTCCCGCCGGGCCTACGTGACCTTTTGCAAAGAAACCCACTAATTCCTAAGGACTAACACATTGGCTTATAATTGCCATACAATTGACTCAAGGATATAAATGCAAATAAAAAGTTAGTTGTCTTTCTTTGATGTCCCCATCAATTCTCCCTGAGTGGGAGAAACTCGACCCCATCGAGTAAGGGATGCAGCTGCTCATGTGTCGCTCCTGCGGATCCGTCTCTCTGCTCGGGTGATCTTCGTGTCATCAGATGTGGGGGCCATGCTCTCCTCCGTATCAGGTAGCGCGGGTACGCTCCACTCCTAGTAATTGTCACCTGCTCATCCCGTATATGTTCTAAATGTTCACACTATTGTGGGGATGTGGCTAGTGGTGGACACTCCGGGGTGGGGTCACTCTCAAAGGGAGGAGACAGCTCGAAAGACTCACTGGGAATCACCGCTGGGTCCCTGTAGGTGACTAGATCCGAGACTTTGAAGGTAGAGCTGTTCCCATATTCGTTAGGCTAGTCCACAACGTACGCATGAGATCCGACTTACCTCACACTCGAAAGGGACTAACATTACGAGCTTACATTAGATATACTTGACTCGACGTATGCAGACTCACAATGCAGACAAATGTATGTCTAGACTCAAACACTTATGCATGCATGGGGGATGGGATTAGAGCAATTGACTTCCTAGACCTACGACTAGGGACTAACTTGAATGAAAATAACATGGCTCGGTGTGATTCCCAAACATCACCCATGTACATCATGAATAGAAGCAACTTGACTGATAACCTGATGTTTCGGGCCTCGGCCCACGCCAATCTCCACTGATTCAAAAAGATTCATCGTCGGGTTTTGAAGTGTTTGAGGACGAGGAGGTGGAATACGGGGGAGTTATCTAAATGCTTGGCAGGGATCACGAGGAAAGTGAAATCAGGATGCCACCTCTCATGGAAGCGACAGAATTCAAAGCATACGGCATCAACATAGGGTGTGAATGGTGGTAAGACAGTAATGAGTGACAGCTCAACAGATGGCTCGAGGGAGACTGGTATGCTGGGGACGGCTGACTGCACGGGGAATGGGGTAAGTTGGTAGGACTTGTGGAGGACTGGGAAATCTATGGGTTCCCATGAGGAGGGGTCAAAAGGATCAAGAAAGGTAAGGGATCCAGTGATGTATGTCCTTTTCGGCCCCGGGTAAGGGTCCCCAATGTAGGCTAGCTCTTCCTTAACTGAGGGAATCAATGAGGTTGTTGACCTTTTGAGTGGTGTGGGCTTCTCTATGGGGGAGAAGGGGTCATGGGGTGGCAAGTGGTGGAGCTCGTCAGGTAGTGGTAAGTGCAAGATGAGCTCACTGGTGTATGGACCCACTATGCAGACGGAAGTAATAGAACCCAAGGATGGGTATATGAAGCTCATGCACCTAGGTGGATCAGACCTAAGAGCCAACATGCAGGTCAGCTCCATTTGCCAACCTAATCCCTTAAGTAGATCATCCATGGTGTCCACGAAGTAAGAGGATTGGAAGGTTGTGCAAGAAGTGGTGGACACTACCTGTAAGGCTGGTTCTATGGAAGGGTAGCATGGGATCGTGACATCCGGAAATAAACCCTTCCTTAACCAACTCACTAGAGGTTCCCTGATGATTAGCTCCGACTGGGGATCTAGAGATGATGGCTGTGGCAAAGGATCTCCAATGACAAGTTCACCCTCGGGAGGTAAGAATGGCTCTAGATGAGGGTCAAAGGGTGAAGGATGTGGTGAAATATCTCCCTTGGATGGGGAGAGGACGGCCTCTATGATGGGAAGAGGACCTGAGGACTCTATAGATGGCACAAGGTTCAGACTATGGGCTACGACCTCCTGAGGCTCGGGCAGGAGTTGCGTCCACATCCTATCCCTCCTATCCAACCGGTCCAAAAACATTTGCAAGAGTTCATCTAAGGTGTGGTTTGGACTAGGGGCATCATGGTGGGTTTGCTCATATTCAATTGGCCTAGTCTTGGGTCGAGACTCATCCTTGTGTGGGGCTCTTTGCCTCCGACTATGACCCACTTGGTTGGAGGTGACTAGGTGGGGTCGGTTGGAGGTGATTGGGCCGGGTAGGTAGACCCTTCTAAGTTCGCCCTTCATCTCACGCCATGACTCGACAGGCCATTGCCTCCTAATTTCCCTCATGCGTTCAATGCTCTCCCATTTCCAGGTGGCTTCGTGAACAAGCCACTTTTGGGCAAAAATGACTTGCATGGCATCGGACATAGTGTAACACTCAAAGTATTCATCTATAGCGGCTTCACACTTTATGTAGTCGCTCGGGACTTTGGAGCCATAAAAGTCCGAGGCCTCAGGCCTACGGCGGTGGAAGGGTTGGATTCCCCATCCTTGGGTGTCGCGCCACCATTCATATGACGTGGGCAATTAGGAATCCATGGGACACGGGGGAGCTATGGGGTGGCCATACAGACACTAGGTGACAAAACAAACTGACTCTCTAATGGATTAGACACGACCCCAAAACAACAATGCGAAGTTGGAATGCAGACTCGACTACAAACCTAGACTCAACCAGTTTTCGGTACGTGGGGGAGGTTTGATCCAAAGATCGCACTCACACAAGTGTGCTACCTTCCCAATAGGCGTAACCTATCATTCTGGAGTCACCTTTAATATACCGAGTAATGCAATGTAACCTAAGACCGACTACCCTAGACTCTAACCCGCTCTGATACCAATTTGATGCGGGACGGGATGCAACTCGACTCCAATTTGAATGCGATCCGGAGACTCTAGACAAACTCACGACTCGTCCCTAACGAGGGAAGCGTGTGGATGTGCGCGGTTGAGAAACCGGCAATGAGTCAAGGGTAGTTGGCTCTTCCGTGCTCGGATCGAGTCACGGGACGGGTCTCACACTCACTCTTGCAGCGGTGATTATAATTGAACAAGCTAATTTCCTATCACTCTAGCCGCGGCATATGAATATATATGAGGAAAGTAAATGCCGAAGTAGGGAGCGGACATGATACCTCCACGCTCCCGATGTGGGGAAGACGACCCCGGCCAAGACTCGTACTCCCGGTACAGTAATTAAAAAATAGTTACAGGAGTGAATTTTATGCCCACTCCACGCAGGGAGGTAAAGGGCTACAGTGGGACCCGGGAGTAGCGAACTCGGGTTGATGGGCAGCAAGCCGGAAGGGCTTTTGGGCTGGAGGCGGGCTACTGGTCCGACTCGGTACTGATGAAACTCGCTGGACAGCAAGTGAACTCAGCTGCTGGGACGACGGTGTCCAGGCGTCTCCTTGCTGCGGCGGCTAGCAGGGACGCTGCTGGGCGGTTGCTGGTCGATCCCCGAGAGCGGTAGTCGCTGGTTCGGAGTCGAGGATTTATGGGAGAATGAACCTTGGACTACTATTGCTGGCCTGTTCACGGAACAAGTTTGCGCGCCTCCACGAAAATAATTGTTGCTCCCAGATCCGGAGGTGGATCAGAGTGAAATTAGGGCCGTTGGAAAGAGGACTCAAAAGGCTACAACATATATTAATTTCACAACCATCCAGTAATTGTATTGGAAATGAAAAACTCTAAGGTTTGTAGTTGCTCCTGGCTCGAAATCTAGATCAAGCAGGACAGAGTTAGATCTGCCTGAGAATGGCCATTGACTGGATGAAAATGGTAGATCTGGAACTTGGGGATTTAATGGGGGATAGAGGGGGATGTGTGGGACGTGCTCAATTTTTATGGTAATTTTATGGAGTGGTTTAAGGGGTGAGAAAAATAGAAGAACAAGGCACTATCTCGCAGATTTGCAAATTGGTAGATTGCGCGGGTGGAAGTAAATGACTTGGAAAAATAGCAAACGGTGACAGATTGACACGAAATTTAAAATGGGGGAAGGTAACAACAAGGGGCATGATCTATCAAAGTATGATGACCATCAGATAACCAGATTGGGAGAACCAACCTATTCTTTGGGCTTTAGTTCTACAGGTCGCAGATCTAGATAGCAGGATGAAGGTGGGGTTGTGACGGCTCGTTGGCGGCTCTGATGGCGGCGGCGGCGGCGGTGGCTGGGAATCACACCCAGAGGGGAAGATATAACTTGGAATCCATCTAGTTTTATGGCATCACAACATAGAAATCACAGCAATCCAGCTGCAAGGGGGAGAGAAGAGAGAGGAGCGCCCTTGGGCATTCTTGTGCACAATGCAATTTTTTCATCATTAATTCTCCAAAATATAAAAATATATGGGTTATAAAACTCTAACTAAAAAACCTAATTACCCTCAGATCTAGGGTTAGGGTGGGGCAATTAAGGGATAGGAGAATTTTCTCCCATGTGGTCAAATTAATACTAACATAAAAAATGCTTAAAGGGGGGGGTTATTTTAATCCCACATGGGACAAGAGAGGGGGGCTTGGTCAATGTATGCAACACATTTGACCACATGTTATGGATTGAAGATGGCTCCTACGTGGGTGGTATTCTCCCTTTGGAAGAGGAGGATGTGGCTAGTAGACAAAGTCTACATGTGTGGCTTGGAAGAGGAGAATGTGGACATATGTAAATAAATGTCAACAAAGGTGGCTATGGGATGGGGGTATTTTTTTTTTACCTTGGTCAATATTTTCCCATGGACCAAAGACCAACCCCTGTGGGCCCTAGATGCTAGGTGGCCCAATGAGAGAGAAGGTGGGGGTCCCGCCGGGCCTACGTGGCCTTTTGCAAAGAAATCCACTAATTCTTAAGGACTAACACATTGGCTTATAATTGTCATACAATTGACTCAAGGATATAAATACAAATAAAAAGTTAGTGGTCTTGCTTTAATATCCCCATCAGTTGATCTGCATTCTGGTTAGGGTTAACAGAAAGCAGAAAACAAAAAGTAGAAAACGGTCAGGTGAGAACTGCATCCTGGAAGAAGCGGTCGATTTGAGACCACCTTCTGGAAGAAATGGTTTATGTGGAACCGCCTTCTGGCTGTAACAGACAGAAGCAACAGTCCAACGTGCAGGGCCTATCTAGGGTCATACATGCATAGAAATCATGAAGAATAGAAGGATAACATATGGAAACATGTTTAGAATGTCAAAAGTGCATGGAAGGACATGCATCATGTTAAATTCTTATCCTTTAGTTACAAGGTGCAGGGCTAATATGCAGAGAAAGCTTGCAAGCGCAGTCATGGGAAAACATCAAATACTCAACGTAGAAAGCATAAATTTGAGCAAGATCAGAGGGCTTTTAATCCTAACTTGATATTTAAACTATTCATGAGATAACCTACGTCTGGGATGGGCTCTAGACTTCGAATTCTTTGCTGGAAGAACAGCCCAGTTCCTGCACGTCCTACGTGGAACCGGCAACTTCCCGGCCTTCTATCTCATTAAACTCTTGACCTAGATTTGTGAGATTTGGAGGGTGATTAGAAGACATAAAAGGAAGCAAATAATTCCAAAGGATAAACCTGAAAATACCTCAGCTAGGATCCCTAAACCTCGAGTCTTTACTAGACGGACATGCTTGTTCCTACGCGCTCTACAGAGAAACATCAACTTCCGATCCCTCTAACTCTTTTGATGTTTGGTCTCCTAACATGAAATTTGGAGAGGAGTTAGTCAATACTAGAGAGAATAACATCTTCTAAAGGCTTAAATTGAGATGATGGCATCTTACTTTGAACCATGCAAGCCAAAAGTAAGGTTCACGCAGGTCGAATCTAGGCTCTATTTATAGAGATGGCCTACGGTTTGAGGGATTAGATTGAACTAGGAGTCCTAATTTGGAGTAGGATCGATCCTCAAGATGATGTGACACAACTAAGGGGTATGCAGCAAATGGACACGGGTCCTTGGACCTATTCCGCAAGCACAATCACAAAGCAACAAAGTACTAGATTAGGCCGAATCGCCGTCGCACACACACGAGCCCGGGTGACTTGATGATGCCAAGTGGAGATGATGGATCAAGGCCCTTGCTAGTAGAGTGCCAGCAGGGCTAGGGTTGCCCTCTCGAAGGTACGAGGCCCACACTTAAGGGGCTGGCCAGGTCCCAATTGGGGCACTAGGTCCCTCTCTCTCACAGCCCACAGTGACCGCTCGTAAGTGGAACACGCGGGGTCGGTCGCTCTCTTTCTTGCTCAACGAAGCAACTCCATGGATATTAGATGAACAAGTACTAATAATGAAGCAAAGGTCAGAGCTTACCCCGGTTGGTTTGAAGAAACCAACCCCGTTCGGAGACGAGGGCGAGCGGGGAAGTGTGGGTTCCCCGCACACTACGCCGATGAAGCTTGACCCCTGTTAAATAATTACAAGACTACGCCTCACACAAGAGGGTGGACTTGGGGTGGAGATTTCATTATTACAACTCAAACACTACCTCCGCACAGGGAGGGGTGTTAAGCCAGCCAGGCGGGGAGGGGAGAGTCACTAAAACCCAAGAGGAGGAACCGATACCGAGTCTGCCTGCTCGCTGTGATAGGTGACAGACAGTCAGTGTTGAGGCCGTAGATCTCAGTCTGGAATTTTTATGATGACGAGACTAGCGGGGAACTCTTCGTAACTGGAGGCAGAATGCCTCAGAATTGTTTTGAATTCTTCTGATACCGAGGCTGGTCTTGGTGGAGGCTTTAACAGAGTGACAGAATCTGGGACTGGCAGCTTCAGATCTCCAACAGTAGGTTGCAGATAGTGCCCTGACAGCTTCCAGACTCTGAAACATGAACCGCCGGAGTTTTTGGAACCATGGACGAGTCCTCTTCGCAACAAAACTTACGGGGAAGCCGACTGATGCCGGAGAAGACTGGGGGACTCTGAATGGTGGTGATAGGTCGATGCAGACTGTGGGAAGCAGATCCGTGTAGCCGAGGGAGAAAAATGATAACTTTGGCCCATAGATGCCGATCGAAGTTCTGCTTCTTGATTCGGAAAGTAGACTGGACGAGGAAGAACGTTTTAGAAGAGCTCTTGGCCTGATTCTTCCACCGTTCGTCGTGGTAAAGCTTCTACTCTGGTTCAGGTACTCTACAGGGGTAGCTCTGCGCAGTCGGGGGAGATCGGACCTCCTAGGCAGCACAGAGCTCGGAAGGGGATGAGACCATCGCCGTTGCGAAGCTTACTGGGAGAGATTTCCGTCGATGTAGGCCACGCCCCCAGGGGCTCCGGGATGTGGTCGAGGGCGGCACTGCAACAGGAGGTCGTTCTACAGGGCTTCAACTGCACACAGATTTGGAGAGAAAGGGGGTGAAGGGGGGGTTTCTTTGGTGGAAGTGTGGGGAAAATGGATGCTTTGGTGGAGGGGAGGGGTTTGGGAGGTGGGAAGGGGTGGTGAGGTGGAGGCCAGGGGCGGAGCTAGCAGGGGGAGGGGTTGGGTGCGCAAATGGCCAAGGGGGAGGTGGTGGGGAGATGGGGGTGCAAGTAGCTTGGGGAATAGGGAGGGCTTCCTTTGGAATTGGTGTGATGGGTTAGTGGTGGGGTTAATGGTGGCCTAGGGAGGTGGAGGGGCTGCCTTGGGAAGGGGAAAGGTTACTTGGGAGAGGGGATTCTCTCTTGGGAAAATTAAGGGTTGTATGGGGAAGGGGAAGGGTTGCTTGGGAAGTGGGGGAAATTGAAGTGGAGTTAAGTGCCTTGGGAAGGTGAAGGGGTGGGAGGCTGATGTGGCAGATGAGGTGGCAAGGAGAGGAGAGAGAGGGTGGTGCGAATTTTGGAGAGAGAAGGGAGGGGAGAGAGAGAGGGGTTCGCCCCTTTTAGTGAGAGAGAGAGAGAGAGAGAGCTAGAGAGAGAGACGAAGACAATTCAAGTGGCTAAGCTTTCTTCAATACTTCATTAGCCTCTCCAAGAGGGGATTGGGGTCCTATTTTTAGGAAACCCACACTTTACAAAAAGTCCTCACATTTTGGACTAATGACAAATGACCAAGAAGGGAAGGGGGCGCCCATGGGCCAAGCCCAATGAAGTGGCCCATTAACCCACTAGGCCACTTGATGATACATAGACTTAGATAGATGACTCACTATCTTAGGTACTTGACTCAATAAAAGGGAAAATTACATGGTTAAGACTCACATAAAGAAATGAAAATTACATAGCAAGACTCAGAAAATCAAGATGAACATAATGGCGAGCATCAGGACCCTTGGAGAAATGGGAAGTGGTAAGCGATGTCCCCATCATACTCCCGGGGTGCAGAGAACTCGACTCTGTCGAGTAAAGATCCATCTTGTGCGGAGGAAGCCACGACGGGGCTGCCCTCAAGTCTACCAAAGGTAGCTGGTCCTTTCACCAAGTGAGGTAGCGCCCATACCCTTTGCTCCAGATGACAGTGACCTGTTCATACAATATCCGCTCCAATTGCTCACGTTGGCCCCTCTGGGTTGGTGGAACTTTCTCACGGGTGGTGGCTCTCTCAAGGGGTGGAACAAGCTTGATTTCCTCACTAGGTGTCACCGTGGGACCCCTGTATGGCACCAAGTCAGCCACATTGAATGTGGGACTTACTCCGTACTCCTCGGAGAGGTCCAACACGTAAGCATTTGTGCCGATCCGCCTCAAAACCTGGAAGGGACCTGATCCACAAGACCTCAGTTTGGAGACATTCCCAGGGAATAGTCTCTCGGTTCTCACCATCACAAAGTCACCTACACGAAATTCCTGGTGGCGTCGGTGGGAATCGGTCGATTTCTTATACACCTCATTGCTTTTGTTGATGTGTTTGCGGATGGTGCCATGCAGTGTCATGAATGACGATCCCCTAGAGATGAAGGGAGGGCTCGGACAACCAAATGCAGTCATATCAAGTGTTAGATTGGTTTTGACGGTCTTAGGAGGACCAGGGCATCCATGAATTGATCTATCATGCTTAGAAGCCATGTGGACCTTGATGCACTTAGGTGGACCGGGGCAGCCACAAGTGGCCCTATCATGCATGAGATGGATGAAGAGTGGGGGAGGACCAGCTTGTCCAAATGTAAACCTGTCGTGCACTGGACCTAGTGTGTATGTGACACAAATGACGTGACTAGCCTTACCACATGATGCAAAATGTTGTGACACATGCATTCCTATCACGATGGTCCCATCTTTAGGTGGGGGTTGATTTGGGGGTTTCCACTCATGGGGGTCGAAGGGGTCCAAGAAAGTGGACATCTTGGGATGGGTCAATTCCTCATTTCTTAGGTGGATGTCACCCATGGTCATGGCTCTCATAGTGTGGGCTAAGTTTTGGAATAGGTGGGTTAGGTTCGACATGGTGGGTGAGGGTAGGAGGGAGTGGGTGGTGAGTGATGAGTACTCGGAAGCTCATAGGAAGTGGCCAAAAGGTTCGAGATGGGTTAAGGGGTGGGTGATGTGGAGGTGGGCTTTAATCCAAGTGGTCATCCTAGGGTCCCTAGTACGCATAGGGAAGTGGGAATCATGAACCTGGTGGGACCTATCGTAATGTTCCTTGCAAAGGGACAAGGGGTAGGGAAAGATGTAGGAGGGTAAGGAGGTGGGTTGGCAAAGAAGGGCTAGTGGGAAGGGATCATGTGGATCTAGGAGGACTTGGGTTGAGGGGATTGAGGCTTCTTCCCATCTTAGACCTGGAGCACTCCAAAGCATACACTCCCTAGTGTGGGCTAGGCACTCGTCTCCTAATGGGGTAAGTACCACAGTGGATTCCCTAGGTTGAGTGCCCTTTTCTTGTGGTAGGGGGGTGGTGTAAAACTCATCGGGTTCGGGTAGAAACAATACGAGCTCACTCATGCAAGGACCCTTGGTGTAAATGGAGATGATGGACCTGATAGAGGGGTGTGAGAAACTAAGGTACCCCGTATCACTCACTCCTAAGGCCAGCATGTTTGTCACCTCTATTTGCCTTAATATGCCTTTAATCAAGTCCCTCATGGCTCCTACAAAGCAAAACGAATGATAGGTTGTGTGGAATGGTAGGGTGGGCACGATTGGGTTATGTTTATCCATGGGGGGGCGCATGATGTGGAGGAGGAGGTCTTGCTTAAGCCACTCAATGAGGGGTTCCCCAAGAATCACAATTCTCATGGGGGGAGGGGTGGGGGAACTTGGTTGGTCATCATGTAACTCATGAGGGAGGGTGTACCCAGTTAGGCTCAATGGGTTTTCTTTGGGTAGGGATGGGTTCTCTTGACCCAACTCTTGACATTGGGCTTCATATTCCTCCTCCCATTCTAGGGGTGCCTCATGGACTTCAATCACCTCCTCAAGTTCCCTTTGGATGGGGGTAACTATTTCTTCAGTTAGTGTGTTGGACATCTCTCATGAAGGGCATTGATAGATGAAGTGTCCAAAGCCTCTACACTTAGAGCATTGTTGTCTATTTCCCTGAGCGGTCTCTCCCACACTTGGCCCATTGGAACTCCCTTCTTGCTGGGGTATGTTTTGACTAGGGGTGACCCTTGTCGGAGGAGGGGTGGGAGGAGGATTTGTGGAAGCTTGTAGGGTGTGGGTTTTATGGAGAATTTTGGGTTGGGTAGTGGCCAATTTGGTTTGAGTGGTGGTGGTGATCGGGATTGGAATCATTTGGGGTGGTGGAGTTTGGGCCTTACGGGTGGTCTTGGGTTGACTGGGAGAGAAAGGAGGAGTGGGAATGCTCCTCGGGTTATGATTCTCAAGGTAGGAGTGGGAAGGTCGGGGAGCGTAGATCTTCCTAAGCTCGATCTTCATCTCTTCCCATGATCCTACGGATTCTTGCCTCCAAATCCTTCTTAAGCTCGCTATGCGTTCCCACTCCTTCTTGGCTTGTCCCCGAAGCCACCCTATGGCTCTGCGAACTCTAGCGTGTCCATAGACCCTAGTCCTATCAAAGTGTTTATCCATGGTAGCCTCCCACTTTAGGTAGGCATTAGGACTAGATCCGTCAAAACTAAGGTCCCCTTCTAGAATGATGTCCATGAGGAGGGGGTCAATCGGGCTCTTGTGGAAGGCCGTGTTGAGGGGACTTAACCAATGTGGAGTGTACATGATGATGCACTGGGTGACCCGATAAAGACTCTAAATGCGAATGCGCCCTAGGACTAACTTGTAGAGAGACAAGTTGTGAACTTTCTCTGATACCAACTCATGTGACACAACTAAGGGGTATGCAGCAAATGGACACAGGTCCTTGGACCTATTCCGCAAGCACAATCACAAAGCAATAAAGTACTAGATTAGGCCGAATCGCCGTCGTACACACACGAGCCCGGGTGACTTGATGATGCCAAGTGGAGATGATGGATCAAGGCCCTTGCTGATAGAGTGCCAGCAGGGCTAGGGTTGCCCTCTCGAAGGTACGAGGCCCACACTTAAGGGGCTGGCCGGGTGCCAATTGGGGCACTAGGTCCCTCTCTCTCACAGCCCACAGTGACCGCTCGTAAGTGGAACACGTGGGGTCGGGCGCTCTCTTTCTTGCTCAACGGAGCAGCTCCACGGATATTAGATGAACAAGTACTAATAATGAAGCAAAGGTCAGAGCTTACCCTGGTTGGTTTGAAGAAACCAACCCCGTTCGGAGACGAGGGCGAGCGGGGAAGTGTGGGTTCCCCGCACACTGCGCCGATGAAGCTTGACCCCTGTTAAATAATTACAAGCACTACGCCTCACACAGGAGGGTGGACTTGGGGTGGGGATTTCAGTATTACAACTCAAACACTACCTCTGCATAGGGAGGGGCGTTAAGCCAGCCAGGCGGGGAGGGGAGAGTCACTAAAACCCAAGAGGAGGAACCGATACCGAGTCTGCCTGCTCACTGTGATAGGTGACAGACAGTCAGTGTTGAGGCCGTAGATCTCAGTCTGGAATTTTGCTGATGACGAGACCAGCGGAGAACTCTTCGTAACTGGAGCCAAAATGCCTCAGAACTTTTTTGAATTCTTCTGATGCCGAGGCTGGTCTTGGTTGAGGCTCGAACAGAGTGACAGAATCTGGGACTGGCAGCTTCAGATCTCCAACAGCAGGTTGCAGATAGTGCCCTGACAGCTTCCGGGCTCCGAAACACGAACCGCCAGAGTTTTTGGAACCGTGGGCGAGTCCTCTTCGCAACAAAACTGACGGGGAAGCCGACTGATGCCGGAGAAGACTGGGGGACTCTGAATGGTGGTGACAGGTTGATGCAGACTGTGGGAAGCAGATCCATGTAGCTGAGGGAGAAAAATGATAACTTTGGCCCACGGATGCCAATCGAAGTTCTACTTCTTGATTATGAAAGTAGACTGGACGAGGAAGAACTTTGTAGAAGTTCTCTTGGCCTGATTCTTCCACAGTTCATCGTGGTACAGCTTCTCCTCTGGTTCAGGTACTCTGCAGGGGCAGCTCTGCGCAGTCGGGGGAGATCGGACCTCCCGGGCAGCACGGAGCTCGGAAGGGGATGAGACCACCTCCGTTGCGAAGCTGACTGGGAGAGCTTTCCGTCGATGTAGGCCACGCCCCCAGGGGCTCCGGGATGTGGTCGAGGGCGGCACTGCAACATGAGGTCGTTCTGCAGGGCTTCAACTGCACACAGATTTGGAGAGAAAGGGGGTGAAGGGGGGGTTTCTTTGGTGGAAGGGTGGGGAAAATGGATGCTTTGGTGGAGGGGAGGGGTTTGGGAGGTGGGAAGGGGTGGTGAGGTGGAGGCCAGGGGCGGAGCTATCAGGGGGAGGGGTTGGGTGCGCAAATGGCCAAGGGGGAGGTGGTGGGGAGATGGGGGCGCAAGTAGCTTGGGGAATAGGGAGGGCTTCCTTTGGAATTGGTGTGATGGGTTAATGGTGGCCTAGGGAGGTGGAGGGGTTGCCTTGGGGAGGGGAAAGGTTACTTGGGAGAGGGGATTCTCTCTTGGGAAAATTAAGGGTTGTATGGGGAAGGGGAAGGGTTGCTTGGGAAGTGGGGGAAATTGAAGTGGAGTTAAGTGCCTTGGGAAGGTGAAGGGGTGGGAGGTTGATGTGGCAGATGAGGTGGCAAGGAGAGGAGAGAGAGGGTGGTGCGAATTTTGGAGAGAGAAGGGAGGGGAGAGAGAGAGGGGTTCGCCCCTTTTAGTGAGAGAGAGAGAGAGAGAGAGAGCTAGAGAGAGAGAGGAAGACAATTCAAGTGGCTAAGCTTTCTTCAATACTTCATTAGCCTCTCCAAGAGGGGATTGGGGTCCTATTTATAGGAAACCCACAATTTACAAAAAGTCCTCACATTTTGGACTAATGACAAATGACCAAGAAGGGAAGGGGGCGCCCATGGGCCAAGCCCAATGAAGTGGCCCATTAACCCACTAGGCCACTTGATGATACATAGACTTAGATAGATGACTAACTATCTTAGGTACTTGACTCAATAACAGGGAAAATTACATGGTTAAGACTCACAGAAAGAAATGAAAATTACATAACAAGACTCAGAAAATCAAGATGAACATAATGGCGAGCATCAGGACCCTTGGAGAAATGGGAACTGGTAAGCGATGTCCCCATCACAAGAGTCCTAGACACATTTCCTCACTGAATAGCATCGATCCATGGGGATTGGGATGGTAAAAATCCCATTTTTCCATGCCTCTTAAAATCACGTTTTCGGAAGCAAGAAGCGGTCGCCCTTGGACCGTTACCAGGAATAGGCGGTCGGGCGATACACCACGTTCTGATAGTGCGCCAGAAATTTGAATTTTAGTTAAATTTTACTTCTATTTATCCCCTATTTATCCAATTAAATTATGGAATTATCCTAATTACATCTCTAGAAGTGGACTTGGGTCTAAAAGTCTTAGAAATTAGTCTTTGGGCCCAATTTAAGTGGGCTTATCTATTCGATTAATATAGGGCTTTCAAATTTATTTACATAACCCATAATTCATTAAATAGCCCATTAAGTCTTTTAAATGCTTAATAATTTTATTTAATTTCTAAATAGTCTTAGAAAATTCCAAAGGTGTTACAGCCAGCTCCGGCATTCTCATCAATGCAACCATTTTAAAAAGAAGTGATTTTGAATTTATAAATGATAAATGGGTATGGTCTATTGCATCAAGTTCAATGGTTATCGAACCCACCCATGAAATAGAATAGATTAAAGAGCTTGAAGAGCCTGCTCCCACGCCAGAAGAAATAGCTATGGCTCATAGACAAATTGAAGAAATTATTCAGCAATTGGCTGCAGAAGAGAGACCCATAGAATTGCACATTAACAAGAAGTCTCTCATAGAAGAAGGGACACACCATGAAGGGGAATCCCCAATAGCAACTACACATACTCAGGGGGAGCCTCCAGTTGAAGAGGAAGCACAGTTTGAGGGAGTGCATCCCTCAAGCTTCCATATACAAACTGATGAGGCTACAAGATTCTGACCAGAGATTGAAATAGAGCAATAATCACATTAAGGCCTTATAGGAAGAAAGACATTTAAACAAATGTCTACAGAAATTGCCTCATCCCCTACTGTGTCCAATATAATGGAGAACACTCAAAAGCTTCATAATGAAATGTCTGGTATAAATACAGATATTCAACATTTCTATGAGTATGTGTAAAATGAAATTGATAGTATTGAGAGGAAAATGCTTGACTCATATGAAAAATCTGAACAGAACCTGATAGAAATGCAACATGAACTTATCTCTGGGTATCTCGATATTCATCAGCATAATATGCAACTTGACGACAAAATGGTTGCATCTTTAAGAAATAGCATAGAGACCGTATAAGCTCATTATGAAAACTTCTTGAGGTTGAATAACTAGGTTCTATTTACCTTCAAAGATCAACAGTCAAGCTTGAATCAACTAAGAGCTGATTACATTATATATGAAGGGCAAGCAACTTGTACTAGCCAGAAGATAGCAGAAGACATTGAGAAGCAAAGTGAGAAAATTAGGGAAATCAAGAAAAAGAGTCAGGAAGATCAAAACTTCCATATCACACTAACTGTTGATATAAAGCTGTTAACATCTCAGGCTACCAATCCAACATCTCAAGCAATAGCTATCAATTCAAGACCATTCATTCCTTCTCCTTCCTTCTCTCTATCTCCCCCTACTGAGCCTCCTCAGTCTATTCTGTCACCATCTCTAGGAACTCTTCTGACTCCTTTTATTCAACCGGTTAGGAGAGCCAAAATCTTAGCCAAACATGGTCCTAGGGGTCCTCCATGGCACTCTATTTCTATATTTCAACAGATTGATCCTCATAATCCCATTGTTCCTTCGCTCCTTGATGACGACCAAAAGTATCCTCTCTTTTACACCTAGTTTCTCCAACCACAATAATGTAGAGATCTATTTATCAGAATGCTGAGAATCAACACGACACTGAAACTACAAAAAGAGAGTACCCTTGGTATAAATTCTTTACTCAAAACGTTTATCAGACAAAGGCTTATTACAATCGATCAGGTTATAGGGATTAAGAAAGAATCTTTCAAATATACAATGAAACAATGGAGAATAGTCTTAGTAGATGTCAATCTATTTGAGCTAGATCTGCACGAAAAACTTACACAAGAACAAGAACCTATATCATTTCAAGAATGGTCTATGTAAGAAGTTTACATGTAGTTTCATGAGGAAATCTTCAGAGCACCTAAATTCTATGATGTTTATCTCAAGATCAGCAATAAAAGACAAGTCCCTGGGCTAGATCCCATTTCTTTTAAGGAATTCCTGGATCAAGAAAGATAATATCAGCAAGAACTTACAATAGCTGGAGGATATCCTCCATCACTTTCTCATCCTTCCAATTTTCTCTCAACTTCTAGCCAATATTTCAGAAAAAAAAAACATTCCATGTCTCTTGTTCTGTAAGGCTCAGACTCTTGCTCTCTGTACATCTATGAACAACTATCACTACGGGAAAACTGATTTTTACCTACGATCGTTTCCTACGCTTTTGTAAGTCATTAGTATTTATGGGCCTATACCTACAGTTTTTTAGGATATTCTATTACCTACTATCACTGTCGTAGGTATATGTCATACACTACCTACGGTTCGGTAGCACTGTAGGAATAGATAGCCATATTGAACTACCTACTGATAAAGTCATAGGTAATTGGTATGTCATTCCTATGGTTCGGTAGTACCGTAGGAATAGATAGCCATATTGAACTACCTACTGATAAAGTCGTGGGTAATTGGTATGTCATACCTCCGATTCGGTAGCACCGTAGGAATAGATAGCCATATTGAACTACCTACTAATAATGTCGTAGGTAATTGGTATGTCATACCTACGATTCGATAGCACCGTATGAATAGATAGCCATATTGAACTACCTACCGACAATGCCGTAGGTAAGTGGTATGTCATACCTACGATTCTAGTTGAGCCGTAGGAATAGATAATTGTAATAAAATATCTACGGATACGGTCCTCGAAACGTACCTACTCTTCGTTACCGTCGTAGGAGTAGGTCATCTACAGAGTGATTGATGACATTAGTTTTTATTTGTTATATATTACCTACGATAAATGTCATAGGTAGTTACCTACTCGTTATTTGTGTCGTAAGAGTAGGTCACGCGTAGAGTGATCGGTGTCCAAATTTTTTATTTGTTATACATTGCCTACGTACCATATCGTAGGTATTTAACGACTCTTTGTAAGTCGTAGGAATAGATCACCGTATATTCTCATATCTTTTATTTATTATTCATTACCTACTGATAGTTCGTGTAGGTATATATATTTTATATTTTTTTATATTACACATGAAAATTATCATAGGTAAATACCTACTCATTTTTATTATAGGAGAAATATATATCCCTCAGATTTAAGATACTATAATTATTATCTTTATATGTATTTTGGCGCTAAGAACTCCCGTGCCTTCAGAAATTAACCCAGCCCGCCATAACTTTCTTAAAAACATAAACCTACCCCAGCCCGCCACCCTCCCTCTCTTCCTCACTCCCCAACCCGCCCCCATCCCGCCGCCCTCCTTCTTTTCTCACTCCTCAGTCCCTTCCTCACTCCCCAGCCCGTTCCCAGCCCGCCACCCTCCGTCTTTCCTCACTCCCCAGTCCCTCTCTTCCTTACTCCCCAGCCCACCTTCGGAACCCCCAGCCCGCCACCCTCTCTCTTTCCCGCCCTTCGGAACCCCCAACCCGCCCCCAGCCCGCCGCCCTCCTTCTTTGCTCACTCCCCAGCCCGTTCCCAGCCTGCCACCCTCCCTCTTTCCTCACTCCCCAGTCCCTCTCTTCCTCACTCCCCAGTCTGCCTTCAGAACCCCCAGCCCACCCCCAGCTCGCCATCCTCCCTCTTTCCTCACTCCCCAGTCCCTCTCTTCCTCACTCCTCAGCCAACCTTCGGAACCCCCAACTCGCCACCCTCCCTCTTCCTCACTCCCTAGTCCCTCTCTTCCTCACTCCCCATCCCACCTTCGGAACCCCAGCCTGCCACCATCCCTCTCTTCCTCACTCCCCCCATCCGTTCATTCGAAACATTTTCCCTCCCTCTCTTTCCCACTCCCCAGCCGCGCCTTCGAAACCCCCATCCCGCCACCCTCCCTCTGTTCCTCAGTCCCCCAACCACGCCTTCAGAA
This sequence comes from Amorphophallus konjac, assembly GCA_022559845.1. NCBI lineage: Eukaryota > Viridiplantae > Streptophyta > Magnoliopsida > Alismatales > Araceae > Amorphophallus > Amorphophallus konjac. The sequence goes on from CM040120.1 coordinate 413,260,587, forward strand.
TATTTTCCCTCCCTCTCTTCCTCACTCCCCAGCCGCGCCATCCATTACACCCCCTCCCCTACTTTCTTTCTTCATCTCATCTTCCTCACCATCCCAAGCCCCCATCCCGTGGTACATTGCCGTCGCAATACTCGGACGAGTGGGTGCCAAAGCTATCCCTTCTACTAGGTTTACTATCCCCTTTGCTTGCTCCATCATTTCTGTAGGGATTTAACGATGGTTAGGGTTGTGCAGAGGTAGCACGCTTGGGGGAGGCCGTCAAACAAGGTGCGCGGCCACTACTTCAGACGCTACCGTCCGCCGGTGAGGGCATCGAAGCCATTGTCATCAACGTCGGCCAGGTGTTCTGTCAAAACTAGCGTCTCAATAATCTATCTCTTCTACTTGGTTTGCTATCCCCCTTGGTTGCTCAATCATTTCTGTAGGGATTTAATGAGGGTTAGGGCTGTGCAAGGGCGATGGTTAGCATAAGAAATCCTTTTCCCCTTTTACTGGGGAGGGAGTCTGGTGGGGGAGCAAAGGGTGAAGAGGAGGAAGGAAAGGGTTCTAGTTTTTTTTTTGTGGATTGCATGGCTAGGAAGGAGTGAGAGGGGGTCTGGTGGGGAAGGGTAGGGGGTCCGATGAGGGAGCAGGGGGTCTAATGGAGGTGGGGAGGTGTGTGGGTGCTCTATTTGAGTGAGAAGGGAGAGAGAGGGGAGGTAGAGTTAGGTGGGATGTCAGCCAATCATGTGTGTGTGTGGTTGTTTCTTATATTGTGGAAGATTTATGTTCCTACCAGTTTTATAATAGAAGAGAGTTTGTGTGAGTAGAGTAATAGGAGCTTACTATCTGGGTTGTTTCTTCCATAGTGGAAGATTTATTTTCCTACCAATTTTATAAGAGAAGAGAGTTTGAGGAAAGAAGAGCAGAGTAGTGGGGGAACAAAAAAGCTCTCCCTTGAAGAACTTCTCCTGATAGCCTTGAAAGAGAACAAAAAAGTTCAAAATAGATTAGTCAATTTTAACTTCAAGAACATTGGTCCTCATGATTTTAATGCTGGTCGACCCTCTCTCTACATTGGCATCCTAGCACTTGCTTCAAGACTTTGAAAACCAATTCTCTTGTTTTCGAAAACAATAAGATAGAAATTGTATTGTGTTTGATTATTCCGACTTTATACTTTGCCATGTGGTTACTTCATTTTATAAAATTGAATGTTTGAGTATGTTATTTGTCTGAAGGACATCATGAGAAAAAGTTGCCATCGATGATGAAATTTGCACCACTGATTTTGGTTTAGTACAATGGCAGAGAATCAATGTAGCCAGTCCAACGTGAGCCCATTGATATCAAAATCAAGATGATGGGTCCCATGTAGCAAATCCAACTGTGGAGAATAGCATCTTTAGCTCCATCTAATTTCAATATAGGGGCTGGATGACTACAAAGCTATTAATGGACTCCATGCTCTGAAAGATCATTCACCCAATTGACACTTCATCTGCTAAATCCTCTTTAATTTGAGGACTAAGATCTGGGGATGTAAATGGTTAGTCAGGGGGAGTTCTATTGCACGACACCTGACGTGGCTATGTCCTAATCCTTTTCCTCAAAATAGGACTATTTTTACCTTATCTTTGTACATGGCAACTTTATCCTTATCTTTAAAAGTTAATAGAAACAAATACATGATGGTTAAATTATCAGTCCATGTTAAAATTCAATTGATAGTAGGGGCAACACAGATTTACTTGCATCTCATGTTGATCCACCAATCAATGTTCATATTTGACTCTAAAACTTAATAATAGAATGTCCCCAAGTGGTAACCCCCTAAAAATCTCAACAAAGCAGTCAAACCTCTTCTCCATTGCACAGATTAGACTTTGTATCTTTGTTTGAAGAAGAACAGGACAACCCTTGGATGGCTGTAGGAACAATTTGAGAGTCAAGAAATAGGATACAACTTGAAATCTTAGAGCTTGTATTAATGCACATTCTTTATGTAGCTATTACACGGGTAACAGTTGTTCCATACCCAACCCACTGAGCTTATGACTTAAGACAGAAATAATTTGTAAGAACTGGTGATATATTTGACATTATGCCACTAGATTTTAGTACTTTCCAAATTTTTATTTCTTAATTCAAGTACTTAGAGAGAAGAGCATTAGATCATATAAAATTTTGTGATCTTTCAACTTTCAAAGATAAAAGATTAAAAAATTATATGGTAAGAATCAAATTGCTAATAAAAAAATTCTACGCGTCTCTCACACTCTAACCACCAGAGACAAGAGGGTGCTTCTATGTTCATAAACTGTTACCCAGACATAATCAACATATTACAGTTAGAAGTGTGACACGTTAGGTTATTGAAAAATGAAGTTAAACTATCATGCCTCATACAAACTCCTTACAGTTGGACAGAGCCGACAAACTCTCCTTGGGCACAGAGAACAACAATTGTTGGTTCACATGGCCAGCTTGCAACTAAAAGTTAAAAAAGGGAAAAGAATCAACATATACAATTGTTTGTGTCATGTATAGTCCTAACATTTGATTCCCACCTCAAATACCTTCCATATTTGTTTAATTATTTCATAGTTTCTTACTTCAATGTTTGAGTTGTGACTTTAATTGTTATCTTTGTTTGTATTTAGATTTAATTAAGTTCAAGTGGGTAAATATGGATTGGAGTTGGATGGACAAGCCAAGGTAAATATTAGAGTTTTCCATTCATCGTGCACTTCATACTTAGAAGCTCTAATATTTATATTTTCATATATGTTTATTATATTCTAGGAATGCAAGAGAGTACTATGATGGGGTATATGAATTTGTTGAGTTTACTTTTAGAAATTTGCCCGCTGATGGAGTCATTAAATGTCCCTGTACCCAATGCACCTGTATTCACAAATGGACTAAATAGTTTGTAAGAGAGCACTTATATTTCTATGGAGTTATAAAAGATAAGCATTTTTGGCAATTCCATGGGGATGGAGAAACTTTTCGTAAGTCATTATATACTCATGATGCACATGCATTTGTCAATCATGATGAATCTATCCATGAAATGCTACTTGATGCATTTGGATTGCCTAATACTCCTCTACAAGAAGATGGTGCTTGAAATGATCCCATAAGTCAGGCTGATGACAAGTCCTACCACTTTTATAAGCTGCTTCAAGATGTTGAACAACCATTATATCCTGGATGCAAGAAATTTTTCAAACTTTCTTTCATAATCAGATTGTTCAATATTAAATGTCTAGATGGTTGGACACGAAAGAGTTTTGATATGTTGCTTAAGTTACTTAAGGAGGTCCTTCCTGAAGGGGAGAATTTGCCCAACTCATTTTATGAAACAAAGAGTATTATTAGAGAATTGGGATATGGCTATCATAAAATTGATGCATGCCCAAATGATTGTGTCTTCTTTTGGAAAGAGAAAAAGAATTTGGACTCATGTTCTAAATGTGGGGAATCTCGGTGGAGTGGAGAGATTAAAAAGGTGGCTAAGAAAGGTCTTCATCACTTCCTATTGATACCAAGGCTACAAAGGTTGTACATGTGCTCCCGTGATCCAATAGCCTTCCGTTAGATAGGAACAGATTTGATAAATACTGATAACTCAGTAAATATGAGATGGCACGAAGAAAATGGTAAGGAAGATGGCATTTTAAGACATCAGACAGATTCACCATGTTGGAAATGTCTAGATGCTATTGCTGATTTTGGAAAGGAGAGTCGGAATGTACGTCTTGGGTTAGCAAGTGATGGGTTCAACCCTTTTAGTACCATGAGTGTTAGTCATAGTACTTGGCCGGTTCTTCTAGTGCCTTATAATCTTCCACCTTGGCAATGCATGAAAGGTCCAAATGTAATCTTATCCTTACTAATTTCTGGTCCAAAGGGGCCTAATAATGATATTGATGTTTATCTATAGCCACTTATTGAAGAATTACAGATTTTGTGGCATGGGGTGGATACATTTGATGCTTCAAAGGGTGAAATGTTCAGCATGCGAGCTGCATTATTATGGACTATTAATGACTTCCCTGCATATGCATACATGTCAGGTTGGAGCACTAAAGAGCGACTAGCTTGCCCAATTTGCAATAAAGATACTTGTTCCATGTGGTTGGATTCTAGTGGGAAGCATTGTTACACTGGTCATAGGAGATGGTTGAGGAAAGATCAAAATTTTTGATTCATATCCCATCGATTTGATGGAAAGGAAGAGTTAAAAGATAGGCCCATACCATTGTCTAGGTTTGAAGTCTTGGAGCAGCTTCAAGGCTTGTCTTTTAAGGTAGGTAAATGTCGTATTCAAGCAGAAGGAAAAAGGAAAGCGGAAGAAGGTGGCGCCCATAGATGTCAACAAGTATTTGAATTGGAAGAAGCACAACATTTTTTTTGAATTGCCATATTGGAAGTCCTTATTGCTGCGCCATAATCTTGATGTGATGCACATTAAGAAGAATGTTTTTGAAAGTATTATTGGAACACTCTTAACAACTGATGGAAAAAATAAAGATGGCTTGAAGGCTCGACAAGATTTACAAACCTTGGGTATACGGCCATCTCTTCATCCACAACAAGTTAGTATAAAGAAGATAGTTTTGCCGCCTGCAAAATTTACATTGAGCAAAATGGAGAAAGATATGATTTGCAATGTTTTAAAGAAAGTGAAAGTTCCTGATGGTTACTCTTCCAACATAGCAAGGCGTTCTAGCACTCCGGATAATAAGATTTGTGGCTTGAAAAGTCATGACTACCACGTGCTTCTACAACAATTACTTCCAATAGCACTTCGAGGCATTTCACAATGGGAAGTATCCGATGTCCTTATTAAAATATGTCATTTTTTTAGACTTGTGCTCTAAAACATCTTCAGTAGATCATTTCTATAAGCTTGGGCAACATGTTGTAGGTGTGCTTTGTCGGATGGAGATGATATTTCTCCCTAGTTTCTTTGACATTATGGTGCACTTGATCCTTCATCTTGCTGATGAAACCAGGTTGGCTGGCCCTGTAAATTACAGGTGGATGTATCCCATTGAAAGGTATTGTTATGATTTAACTATTAGAATAAAGAGTACAGGTGAAATATTATTTACTATTGAGTTGGTTTATCACAAATATTCATATGTAGGTATTTGGTGAAGTTGAAGTCTTATGTGCGTAACAAAGCATCTCCAGAAGGATGCATTGCTGAGGGCTAGATAGCTGAGAAAACCTTAACATTTACATCAAGATACCTTCATGACGATGTAGAGACGTGGCTAAATAGGCCAATTCGAAATGCAGAAAGGCATACTCTTCCAACAGAGGATGGTTGGGAAATATTTTTAGAAGTAGCACGTCCATTAGGGGTTGAAGTTCGTGTTAATTTACTTCAAGAAGAGTTGAGGCAAGCCCATCAATATGTGTTGTTTAATTGTGATGCAATTATCCCATATATAAAGTAAGTAAAGAAGCCATTGTTTTACCCCACATATCTAATTGAAGTTCTTTAGTTAATGTTAGTTATGACATGCAGTGAACAATTTGATGAGGTTAAGACAAAATTTCCTTGCTTAAGCGAGATGGAGATTGAACGACTCCATATGTCTAAATTTCCAAGTTGGTTTTCCAAGCATGTAAGTGACTTTAATTTTTTTCTCCCATAAATAATACCTACTTATGAAGAGTATTGTAACTACAATATATTATTGACTATTATAGGTACACAAATTGCAAGAACAATGTGAAGAGGCCATATCATCTAATATCCGGTGGTTGAAAGATGGCCCAATACCTATGGTGAAGAAATATGATGCATGCATCATCAATGGTTTTTGCTTTTTCACACAAGAAGCTGAATCTCGTCGGGTGACACAAAATAGTGGGGTGGTATTGTCTACTCAAACGTCAAGTTTTGCAAGTGCAAAGGACAAAAAACCATTCATGGTGAATTAGTTTATTATGGGTTCATCAATGAAATTGTAGAATTGAATTACTATGGAGAGATGAGAATTTTGCTCTTCAAGTGTGATTGGATTGATGTTAATCGGGGCATTAAATGTGAAAGAAACTTTACCCTTGTCAATCCCACTTGTAGATTGAAAACTATAGAGCCTTTTGTCTTAGCCTCTCAAGTAGAGCAAGTATGGTATGTTGAAGATCCAAAAGAGAGCAGTTGGTATGTTGTCCGGAAGTCAAAGCCAAGAGACTTCTTTGACGTGCAAGATGACAACAAAGAAGATGAAGGAGACCTCTTAGACATTGAGCCAATGCACAATGTTGGTGGTGATAGTGATAGTGATGGCTACGATCTACAACATTAGTGGGAAAGAGATGACATTGAAGGGATAGAAGTTCCAACTTAGAATGTATTTGTATTGTTCACTAAAAATATTGTTTTTAATTTCTTTAATTTTCTTGTTTTAGTTGACATACATATATTATTTACCCATGCAATGCAAAAGTGGCATTTTCTTATCACCTAGGCTGAGAATTCAGTGTTTTTTACCTTAACCTACTTTCTCAAAAACTGTTTCTATGGATTCAAGGTGATATTTTGTTGATTTTGGGGAGTAATTTAGGAATGGGATATTAAATGGTGAAAATAGTGACATGGGCTTCAGAGGTAATTCATGACACTATAGGTGATTTATCATATATTATTTACCCATGTAATCCAGTTGTTTGATTTGTTGTAGTAGTGGCATTCATTATCTCACTGTTGGCTTCATTTATAAACATTTCTCCATGGCTTTATGCATATGTATTCTGTTCCGAGGAAAGGTTTGATACTTGTGATGTTTCATATTTATTTTGGACTAATATGGTCTTGTAATGTTAGCTGAAACATGCTAATATCTATTAGTCTTCTTTACATTGAGCATTTATTTTGGACCCCTTTGTTAATATCTATTATGTGATTATAATGGGATCTTATGTCCTCCGTGCTACAAAGGAGATTAGGCATTAGTAACAAGGTAGTTCCCAACTGTCATGAACTACTTATTAAGCCAGATATTAATGTTATTCTTTTATCTTTCTCATTTTCATTGACAGCCAGCATAGCTACTGAGCGGCAGTGACTGCCTGTGCACACAGTCATGTAAGACCATAAGTTCTTTCATTTGAACTATTCTGGCATACCAATGTGAATTGGTTTACCTTTATAACTTAAATGTGCATGCAGGGCTAGGAAAAATAAAAAGATGTTGAGGTTCAAGGAACCTGTTAATGAAATTCCCAATGAAGGAATGTGGGGCCCTAATCCGGGGTCGGGGGTGCAAACACGAAGGTTAAAAAAACTTGGTGAAGTATACACCAAGGCAACATCTCAAGATAAGCTTGATAGTGACATGTTTTAGGACTATGCAGAGTGAGTCTTCACACTCCTTGTCTAAATGTTAGGTGATTTCTGTTAAACTATTTACTTGTTATAACCTTTTTCAGGCGATTGTGGGAGGAGACACCGAATGGGAGGAAGTCAAATTGTACATATGTAGATTGTCTATGGTTTAGTATCTTCCTAGATGGTTCATCTGAGAAGGTGATGCTTTCGCTAAAGCAAAAAAAAGTATTTTCAATGGCATACATATTCATTCCAATTGTACGTTGGTAACTGATATCTTCATCTTTTGTTGTATAGTTGGTACTAAATTTGGGAGTATATTATCCTAATATGATTCATATAGGGACCATTGGAATCTATTGATTTTATGCAACTTTGACAAGAAATTTGGAGACCCAGTAGGCCCGTGCATGATACTTTTGGATTCTTTGTTAAATGCTAATCCTACGAGAATGGAACCGAATATCCGATGGTATAAGCTCCCTGTCCCTTTTGTATATGTTTATTATATGTTGGTGGTCTGAATAATATTATTTTCTTTGCCTAGTTTTGTGTTGGACATATTTCTGACGGAGGGTAGACAAGAGTCTGATGCAGAGATATATTCCATTCCTATTTTTGTTCCAAAGGTTTGTGTTTATTTCATACTTTATTAAACATAACTTTTTCATCATAATTACTAAAGTAATGTTTTCTAATGCATGTACCTATTGGCAGGTCCCACAACAAAGGAATGGTTCAGAATGTGGCATGTTTGTTCTATGCTACATGTATTTGTTTTTGCAAGATGCTCCAACGCCCTTCAAGCTAGATGGTTATCCGTATTTTGTATGTCTTTTCAAAGCCAAGTTGACATTACTTTATGTTGATATTTTTCACTTATATGATATACGTTTCTCTCTTGGCATTTTCAGCTTCATGAGAGTTGGTTTATCTATGATCATATGGATGCATTTGAACATAAGCTTAGAGGCGTTAGCAGAGATGGTGAGACAAAAGTTGGCAATGGAAGTGCGAAAATGGAGGGAGGCCAGAAAAAGGCTGCAGGTCAGCGGGGTGATGGAGGCCAAAAAAAGGCTGACATATTAGTGGGAAGGCAAGAAGTTGATGGAGGCCATGTAAAGGGTTCAGGGCAGGAGGGTGATGGACGTCAAAAATGTTCTGCAGGTCAGGAGGGTGATGGAGGCCAGAAAAAGGCTGAGATATTGGTGGAAGGGCTGGAAGTTGATGGAGGCCAGAAAGTTGAAGGAGTCTAGCAAGTTGAGATATCTGTGGAAGGGCAGCCGAGAGATCAAGATATTGACACAATGGATTCCAAAGGAAGTGAGGGCGTTGCTCGTCGGAGAAAACGAGGATGTACCTCGTCCCATGATATGCATGGCATGGATAATGGCAAGTTGATTTGTGTTGAGTGGAATGACCTTGGCCAGCCAGTGGTGCTGGGGGCCGTTCATTGAGAACTTTCTTGGGTACAATGGGAAGGAATGCGGAGAAGTTACCCATTTCTTACTCTAACGGGAAGAAAATGCCAAACTCCAATAAAGATGATGTTTAGGATTATATAAAGGTAATGTAAGGTCAAACTTAGTCCTTTTTTATGACGAAAAGTGAAAATGTGACTTTCGTTAATTTTGTATCTGTTAAAGTATTCACTACATGAAATGATTAATTATTTCCATTTGTCTTGTAGCGAAAGTATGACATTGATGAATCACGGAGGACGTGGGTTATGAAATATCTATCGTTGAAGTGGAAATACTTCAAATACACTCTCCGAAGGCAATTTTTCAATCCAAAATTGAGAGCGAGCCAGCAAAAGGCTCCAGATACGAAAATAATTAGCCTACAACAGTGGAAAGAGGTAGTGAAGGTTTGGAGTGGAGAAGAATGGCTGGTAAATCACTGTCTACTAGCCCTTATTATTTTTTCTATCTGATTTCAAATCTATTATTATTTCGTTATCTGACTAATTTATTCTAACTTCAATGTAGGAAAAAGTGTGACAAATAAAGTGAATAAGGGTAAACAAAAGTGGTTCCATTGTGCTGGCACTAGGATAGTGGTAGACATCCGCAAGATGGAGGTTATATAATAATTTAGTTTTCAATTTCTTCCTTTTGGTTGCATCTAACAAGTCTATTGAGTTTTTTTTTGATGCATTAGTATGATAAGATAGGGACTGTTTTGGATCGCTCAGATTTGTTTGTAATTACGTACATGCGCAGAGATGGAAAGCCTATCAGTGAAGAATGCGCTACTGTCATAGTAAGTTTTTTTAAAGGAAAATGTCAATACAAAAAATAAGTTAGTAGGTCCGTGTCACAGAAATGAGCTTTGATCAAAACATGGCAGGAAAAGTTGAAGGGATAAAAAGCGGTCTGAAGGTGATGCAAGCTCAACCGGTCTCCGTCTAGTTGCAGTTAAAGGCGAAGCATATGCTCAGGTTCTTGGTGAGGATAGATCTGGCCGTGTTCATGGTGTAGGAACAGGGCTGACTCCCTCTACTTTGTGGGGGACATGTCTTAATTTGTATGCCGAGAACAACGAAATGAAAAATCGAGTGAAGGAATTGGAAGCAAGGTTGGCCAAGGTTGAAAAATCATCTATACAAGTGGGTGCAATCACATTTAAGAATGCAATTTAAATCTGTGCATAAGTTCATGGTATGTATATGATAACCAGGGAGGGAATGGAGCTACGCAAAGAAATGTGGAATCACAGGCATGTTCATCAGTAGCGAGTAAGGAAACATTAACAGACCAAGTAACAATTCGTATTTGTGTAGAAAATCTTTCAATTAAAAATTGACATGTGATCACAGCCACTATGTGCATCTAGATTATATGAATCCATTTGCTATGAAAATGAGCACCAAATTGTCTCTACCATAGCTGTTATCCTGAGCCCTTAGGCTGTATATTTCTTCCTACACTCATATTCTTTACGACAGAGTTTATGGCAAGTAGAATAGACTACTGGTGCATTTTGAGACATTTAGACATGTATTCGCATTGGACTCAAGAAAACCCTGCAAGAGAGGAAAACGTAATGCACTCAAGAAAACCCTCCTTCTCTCACACCTGCGGCCTTCCCCTTCTTTTTTCTTCTTGCTCATAGCAGAAAATGCAGCAGCTATATAGTGGCATAATAGGATGTTCAAATGACCAAAAAGCCCATGCAAAAACCTTGCAAAACCCCTCTAGGATATGTAGGAGAACCCTAAGGGCAAAGGGGTCAAGTATGGGTGTTAATAGATTAGGTTTAATAGGTTTCGAATGGGTTTTCAGACTACCCAGAAGAAGTGTCAACTCTTAGAGTCGACACTTTTTTCACATGGTTCTACCTGAGTGCAGAAAACAACCCTCCCAGGCAAGAGTCGACACTTAGAGTCAACTCTTGCATGGGATAGACCTGGACAGAGCCAGGGTCCAGCAAGAGTCGACTCTTGCATGGCACCTGGGCAATCTACCCAAAGCAATCCAATGCAAGGATAAAACTAATAAAAGCCCTTGAGCCCCATTCATTTTTCAATCAAAAGGCATGCATTGAAAGGTTTTGGAATCAACATACAAACCAGTTTCAATCTCAAAAACTCAATAAGAAGAGTGCATGAATCACATTCAAGGTTAATCAAAATTCTGCCTTAAGAAACCCATGTTTCACAATTAAAAGTTTAGTCAAACTTGCCATCCATCCAAGCAATATGAGAATACATTCAAATAAATTCTACCAAGGTTTGATGTGAATTGATTTACCAAATTGCATGCCCAAAATCCTCATGAGGAAAGTATATGCATAAAAGACACTTGAGGAAACCAATATTTCTCAACTAAAGATCAAGATCATTTAGCCTCTCAATTATGCAATATGAATTAGCATTTTAATTATCTGTTGAGATTGATTGGTATGATGAGAAACTACCATTGGGTTGTGGGAACTTCATGCTTGGGGGAGCAGAAAATTCTGACGATGTTCGTATGTTCTCTCACTTAATGTCTTGGACGAAAGGTTCAAAAAAAAATTCTTATGTGATGTAACCAACAGGTGAGGTTTGGGCTCTCTTCAAAGGCTGGGATATCAAATGGAGACTTTATCCAGCTCAACATTGGCAATATGAGTATGAAGCGTAGGTACAATGGGAGGCCATACCATGACTACAAATCATGACTCTTATCAAAGAATCAGAACAGTAAATGACTTCTACCAACTCATATTCACCCCTCTCCAAACAATTCTATAAATCAGGTAACTGTCATTCAATACAACTGCTTTTTTTCCATTGACCTGAGGATAGATATCATACTGTTGCTTTTTTTTCAACATGTATAGCCTGTACCAAGTGAGAAAACATTTCAACCCCATCACATGTTTCCTTAGCATCTCTTCCAAAACAAGGTATAAATCTTTCACAACCAAAAGGAATATATTTTTTGTCCCATTTGAAGCCTGTCAATGAGTTGAAATGTTTTCAGGTTCTTGGTACATGCTATACATGTTGAAAAAAAAGCAGCAGTATGATATCTATCCTCAGGTCAATGAGGTGTAGGCTTTATTGAACGGCAGTTACCTGATTTACAGAATTGTTTGGAGAGGGTGAATATGAGTTGGTAGAAGTCATTTACTGTTCTGATTCTTTGATAAGAGTCATGGATGGTTTTGGAAAAGGTGGATGGCTTTAGGGCTATCTTCAAGCCAAAAAGAAACAATGGAACTCCAATGACAATGGATATATTCAAGGTTGAATTCTTGAAATTCTCTCATCAGATTCCTTCTATCAGGCTGACTGAACAAAGTGGTGGTAAACTGCGAGGCTATTGGGAGCTTGATCCTACTTCAGTGCCAGATATCCTTCTTTGTACAAGAGTTGATTGACATTTTGGATGTTTATTATGTCCCTGTATCATGGTATGTGATGTAGGTTGGGAAGAAGTTTGTTGTGGATGGTAAAGTCCAAAGACACAGCAGAGATTTTAACCAGTTAGTTTTTTTTTTGGTTTTTGGGGACTGATGTAATGTATTAAATGAACACCAGGGCTTCTAAAAATGCTACTGAGCCATAACTTTCAGCCATAGGCCTGAGGACTGTGGAGATGTTTCAAATCATGTAAAGCACACTCCTTTTTAAAATGGGGAATCTATCAATGGAAGCTACAAGTCATCCTGTACATTTTCAATCCTATGCCAGTTTCTGCATGTCATATGTTTTCTCATATTCTATTCAGTCTGAAGGTTTAACATTTTAACTTAAACTACCTGAGGACGAGGCATTCTTAGAGTAAAATGTGAAATGCTATTTTTATTCTTATCCTTATGTAATGAAACATATTTCGCTGTGCTTTTAGGTAGTGTTTGGAAACAGTCCAATTTGACTGATTTTGAGTGAAATTGGACATATGCGTCAGTGTTTTTAGAATATGAAACTTGTGTTGTGAACCCACAAGGGCTGTTTAAAGGTGAAAAATAGGTTTTTGTTTTGAGTGAAAACTGGTTTTTTAAGCATCTATGTATTGCTGCAGTTATTGTACAAAGTTCTATTTGAAGTTCTTTTTGATGGTTCTATTTTTTTCTGTTGCATAGTTGCAAGAGAAGTGGGAGAAACTGTTAGATCTAGAATGAGAGCATGTGGCAACTGGCATTGTAATAAGTGTTGATAAAGATAAAGTTGTGATGGGGCGACAGATATGAAATGCTTATTGTGAAGTATCAGTTTTACATGCAAACAAGCTCGAAGCCCCCCTTATTATTAAAGATCAAGAAAGAAAGAAAATTAGAGATGCACTTGGGAGCCATATTCTTTGGCCCATAGAATATGTAAAGTATCTTTCTTATTTGTTAAGAAAATACTGTCATGTTTAACTTTCATGTGAAATTACTTATAAAAATTTAACTATTTTGTAGGTTGTTATCGATGAACGGAACTGTTCATCTCCCATCCCTTGATTCTCTTACTATCATGGTGATATATGTTAGATCGCCCCCCTCATTTTTGATATATATACTCATTGTAATATAATGTTTACACTAATTTTGATTGTGTATATATTTTCACATACATGCACTGGTTTGTTGTTCATGAGACTTTGCTATATTTTTTGTGATTGTAAAGTTGATACATTGCCACAATCATACTTGATGATGATATTTTGCATATATAATATCAAGTTATGATTTCAATGTGAATGTGCAGATTTCTTGATCTATGTGAATGATGTGAATGTGCAAGTTTTGAATGTGTAAAATTTATGAATGTGTACAAGTTATGGCTTGAATGTGAATGTGTATATTTCTTGATATATGATATGTGAATGATGTGAATGTGCAAGTTTTGAATGTGTACAACTTATGGTTTGAATGTGAATGTGTAGATTTCTTGATATATGATATGTGAATGATGTGAATGTGCAAGTTTTGAATGTTTAAAATTTGTGAATGTGTACAAGTTGCAGGTTATTTTAGGTTCATATAGGTATTATAGATGAATTTATTATGTACATAATTAGTTCAGGTTATCTATGGTTCAAATAGATTATCTAGTATTAATATAGATTATTTAGAATTAAAATTTAAAAAAATATTTACCTACGGTTCGTTCACATTACCTACGTTTTATTAATAGCTCAAAAAATCGTAGGAAATTACTTATTTGAGTCATAGGTAATTATCTTATAATTGTTAGTGAAAATTGTGCAGGTACCAACGTGATAAAAAACCGTAGGCGAAAATACCTACGTGAGATAAATCGTAGGTAAATACCAACTACAACTTATGCGACCATGACCATAGGAAATTACCTACACAACTTTTACCATAGGTAACTACCAACAACCACCTATGCAGTAAAACCGTAGGTAAAATACCTATGCGAGTTAAATCGTAGGATATTACCTACTACATATGTCGCAGGTATAAAGCTTTGTAGGCATGGCATCTACACCGTAGGTAATTACCTACTTGACAAAACTTGTAGGTAATTACCTATGACATTCATCGTAGGTAAAAATTGCATAGGTAAATCTTTACCTACGCACCATAATTCCGTGGGTAATGACCACCCCTATACCTACGCTACATTGTCGTAGGTATTGACAACACTATACCTACGGTATTATGTCGCGTAGGAAAAAGTTTACCTACGCAGTTTTTACCTACGACACTACGCCATAGGGAATGTCGTAGGTAAAGATTTTACCTACAATTTTTTGGCCTTTACCTACCACATTTGCTGTAGGTAAAACCCAATTTTCCCGTAGTGTATAACTTTTATGCCAAATTCTTTTTGTTCAAATTTCTCTATGTGCTTGCCTCTTATTCTCATATCCCACCTGCACCTTTCTGCTAGATGACAAAAAGGGGGAGAGAATGTTCATATGCCCAAATTTCATATGTGCATAACATATAACATATGGATGCTATATTTCAATCTATCTTTGTGTCATTCCACTCAAAAGTTTTGTCATCACCAAAAATGGGGAGATTATTGATCCAAAGATTATTTCTCAAAGTTTTGGTGATAGCAACACTACTGATACTTCTAATGAACATAATTACTCAATAATGACACAAAGATCTAAAATGGCTGATGAACGAAAAACTTGAAAAGTGATAAAAGACAAATAAATATAGCAGAAAACATTCTAAGTTGATCAATCTTATATAAAATAAGGAGTAGGTAAGAACAAAGGTGCAAAAGGAATTTAAATTTTATTGGCACCGAAAAAAATCTGCCTATCTAATAATATAGGCGTAAGAAAAATTCACATCGGCACTAGAGATCAAATTCACCTAAGTGCAAGAAATCAACGTAGGCGGTTGTTCGATGGGTTTTTATTGTTCGGGTCACTCAACCAGTTAATTAATAAATAACCAACAGATTAGTTGACCACGCAGGCGTGCCAGTGACATGAGTGACGAGTTTATTGTGCGCTCATTCTGACCCTTGTGGGGCGAGAGTGAGATTCGGGTCAGGACCAACAGTCTGCCAAACCATAAAGGCTATGACGTTAATTACATCCCACATGAGGGAGAAAACCTTAGATTAATTACCAAGACAGCGGGCCGTTCGAGGTCGAAACAATATGCGAAAGGATAAACGTGACGAGGTCACATGAAATGATTTTATCTATCATGCAAGAGAGGCATGGTTCATTAAGTTGGAGACCCTCGATACGTGGCGGAGGACATAGGTCCGAGGACCACCGTCGTGCATAGCAAAGATTTTTGATCGGGCATAACCCGGTCTTACGTCGATGCCATTTGATATACCCGAGGGTCTATGCGAGCGTGCATGCACGATGCTCATGATTATGCTAAGCATGGTAGTGGGGTTAAGAAGATAGACAATGATCGATCAAATTCATTAACCCCCGCCAAGGGAGGCTAAAGTAGTAACACAAGCATGATAACGAAAGCATGATGCTAACGGACATGATAGCAGAAGTGTGATAATGAGATGGTTTGGACTTGAATAGCCCTTCCCTATTTGGTTTATTACTGGTTGAGTTTTATTAATCTCGACCGCGGGAGGCGAGGATCGCTCCGAAGATGAGTGAGTGATTAGAAGAGAGCCATAATTCAAAATCGGCGCGACCAAGCGTAGGGATAGGTTTCCCCGGCGTGGCCTAGCGTAGGCAAATGATCTTAATCCGGTGCGGCCATAACAATCGTTAAACCGGCACGGTGGCCTTGGGGCGCACCGGTTTCCTTGGGGCGCATCGGTTTAGGGTGCGCCAGGAATGAGCCAGTTGAAAATAAAATATTATTAGTCTAACGTTAATCCGGCGCAGGGGGATACCACGCCGTATTAAGGCGCACCAGATTAGGACCGCGCCGTTTTAGCTGGTTTTTTGATGAATTTTGAAACTATTTTGGTTTATTAAGATGTTGTCGAGAGTTTTGAGATTAATTAGGTTGATTGCCTGATGAATAAGAGTCCGGGGCTCTTCAGGAGCAAAGTTATGAGCCAGTGCGAGGTTCATACTCGAGCACGGCGGTTTATTACCTGAGAACTTATGCTTTATTAAGACCAATTCACTGGAGGTAACTTTATTGATTAAGAAACCTGACAGAATTTTGGCAGCATCTCCCCCGTCCCTAAAAGGTAGCAGGGGAGAAATGGGGTCATACTCACATGTGGAGTAAGCCCCTAATCATCCGGTCAGCACAATGGCAGCCAGCAAACCCCAATCGGATAGGAAACCCCGAGGACTAGCCTACGAGGGGCACCATGGCTCCGTGGGTTGAACAGGTGAATAAGGTAGCTAATGGAGGAAGCATCAACCCCGAGGGCTAGCCTACGAGGGGCGAGCAACCTATAGCCCGTATTGTTATCCAAGAGAGGGACGCCCATTAGGATGAGAAGCCTCGAGGACTAGCCTACTAGGGGCATGCATCCCATAGTCACCACAGGGTCCCGGAGGGCTGTGGGTTTGAATTGTTGGGCTGAAGCCCCTGTTGATGTTAGCCCTATGGCCCGTAAGGAGCATCCATCATTCACAGGTGGAGCCCCTTTGACCAATTGGCGGTTCTATGAAACAGTGGGGAATGTCCCCCTCCCTGAATTATTGGGACAAAGCCAACGGAGCTAGGGTAGTTCAGCAGCTGCAAACCATAATAGAGAGGAAAGAAGACATTCGGCATTGACAGATTACCATTCACAGAGTTAAGGTATTGATGCTCACGAGATTGGGCTAACATTCATGGGGGGGGGGGAAAGGCGATTAGTGGTCACAAGAAGGAGTAACTAGCATGTAGATAGGATGATTTAACTACATACACATATGCTCAAGTGACTGGCATGCAACAATCACAAGACAGATCTTACTGTTCTGGAGGTGACCCCCACCTTCTCTCAGCAATAGAACAATGCAAAGAGAGACGGAATTGGAGATCAGACCTTGAAGCAGAGCGGGAAGAGGCACGTGCACAAGCACACCTCTATCCACGAAGCCTGCAGAAACCATCGAGTAAGCCACGGACACTGCGTCGATGGGAAGGACCCGGGGAGGGGTCATTTCTGTAGCCCATGATGTCCCAGGGCATATCCGTAGTAAGAGAAATCGGGTTCAGGAACCACGCGAAGAGGGAAACAGATAGACACACCGACTGAGCGAGAAGTGGAAGAAAGAGGCACGACACCGAGCATCTAATCTAGCAGCACATTCACATATATCATCACCCGTGAACGGGGGCTAACGCATATATTACAAATCCGGCGCTGGCATCGTGGTACGGTCACCGTCTACTAATCGCAGAGAGATTTACAGAGGAAGAACAAAGCAAAGAGATGACGAGGAGGGGGGGTAGGTTGGCTCATATCATCGCCATTCCCCCCTTCTCGCTTACATGACGGCAGAAAGAGGAAAACAGGAGGGGGATCTTCGAGAAGCATTATACAGAACCCACCTAAACTTCACCGGTAAAACCAGAGTATCGGACTCCCCTTCTCCTCCTCCAGCTCCGGAGGGCTTTAGGCGGAGAGGAAGACGGTAGCGAGGGTGACGCTCAGTGAGAACCCTGCTTCTCCCTCAAGGAAACCCTCTCTCCCTCGAACTTGATTGGCTCTCAGGCTCTCTCTCTTTCTCGAGCAATTGCCAGTGATTTTCTTTCTTAATTTGCCTCCTCTCCTCTTCTTTAGTCGAACAGTAATATATATAGGAACAGGTTAGAAGCTTAATCCGGCGCCGAGAATGGCGCGTCGGGAAGGGGCTTCTTCCATCTTTTTAGGCATGCCAGATTTGAAGGCGCCGATTTAAAGGGGCGCGCTGGATAAGGGCGCACCGTATTAACATCTTCCGCTCGTCGCGGGTTAGGCGATGAGTCCGGGGATGGTTCCAGGAGTCGCCATGACCATTCATCTTTCCGCCGTTCTTCGAAACCTTGGCGGGAAGCCTTCTCAAAGCTCTCAGGATGACGTATGGCCCTTCTCGGAACCTCGAGTGTCTTTGGTTTGAACACGCGGGTTTTTCGCTGACACGGATTTTGGCACTATGATCCGTGTTGGTAGCTCGGCCTGGCTTGTGTTCAAAGCTTCTCGGAGGGTGAAGTAACACTCGGGATAGTTCTGCCCAGGCCGGGTGATCATTCGGCCACTAACGGGCCCAACTTGGCGGGAAGCCATACCCGTGCCGGGTAATCGGGATCTTCCACTGACAGAGCCCTCGGTCCCTTATTATGAAGAGCCAAGGGCATACTTTCATCTCAGGAGAGTCTTTCATGAGGTGGCTGGCTACCGGGTAGACCGTTGTCCTTGGTCGGACAATGGGTGTAGGGTATGCGGCATGACGGAATCTATGCCGGTTCATTGGGCAGGCTTGGTCGCACTGCCGGTTGGTTGTGAATTCATCTCGATTCTCCTGAGGTGAAGTCCCCGGTATTCATACAGGGTGACCTGCGGCTCTGGTAGCTTGAGAGGGCTTTAATATGTTGATATCTATCGGCCTTCGTGCTTCGGTGGGCCGTATCATTCGTCTTTGAGGCTTGATCGCAGTGAATCATATTTTGAGTGCCAACAAATGCCCCCCAACCGTGGGTGTTGCGAGCAAGGCACAAGTGTAGCAAGACCGACGGATGAGCTTCACCCGGAGTGATCCCCTATTCGATTGATGGAAGCTCAGAATGGCTCTTAATACGGTGCGGTTGCTCATCCGGCGTGGTTTGCATGTTAATACGGCGCGGGGTTAATCCAGCGCACCCTGGGTGCTTGGAAGGAAGCGAATTCAGCATGCCTTAAACGACGCACCTTTTGTCTTGGAGGGGCGTTAATTCGGCGCGCTAAATAGAGCCTCGGATTAACATTCAAACCCCCCCCCCTATATAAGGCTTTCGCCCTTCGCTGCTTCTTCACTGCTGTTCATTTGCAAAAGAATTTTCTCTCTCCTCCCTTTCTTCTCCTCTCGCGGCGTCGAGTGAGCTTAGGGCGTGGGCAAGTTCTCCTAGGGGTGAGTGGGGTGTTGCTTATTCGGGTTTTAAACCCATCTTTTGGGCCCCGGGAGGCTTCTAGTAGGGCTTGCCCTTGGAGCTATTCCCCCGGGTGTCCCGTTTGGCCTTGGTGTAATGCCGATGACTGTTTTGAGGGACCGTTCCCTTAGTGGACGTGTTCCTGCTTTTCTTTGAAAATCTTCTGTGCTGGGGAGACTGCTGAAATTTTGTCAGAAATTTGTCTTGATCAACTATTTTCTGACCTTGTTTATTCTTTGATGTGCCTTTTGCAGATAGAAATGGCATCTGGCTCTTCCTCCACTGCTTCTCGTGCCGTGGTGACGTGGGAGAACGTCCATTCCCTTGATCGGGGGAACGATTAGCTTGCTGTAGTCGTAGAGTCCTCGAGTTCGGAGACCAACACTGTGGACACTGGCCGTCTCCTCATCCTCGGGGGCGACTCTTTTCATTATGATCAGGAACGCGCCATCGGGAGGGATCACCCCAAGGACAAACATCTGATGTCCTTCTTTAGGCACTTCAATCTTTAGAGGAATGTAGACACGCCAAAATTGACGCTTTGTTGATTGAATCTCATGTCACTATGTTAACGCCCCAAAGTGAACTTCAATATTTCTATAAAATAAAGTTTTTCTATTTTTGTGATTTATTCTTGCATTTTTGGTGATTCAGGACTTGAAGAAGGGCGTGTTTTAAATAGCGACCTAATCTTGGGCGCGTTCGAAAGAAAGGACGACCAAAGACACGGGCGTCAATTCCTGGTATTTTACGAGTCCCACTATAATTAAAAATCAATGATTAATGTCCTTCCTCAGGGCGTGTTATTAATCAACGCCTTTGCTTCAGGCGTCTTTTTATAATTTTCAAATAAAGAAGGTTTTATTACCAAAATTGAATCCAGGAAGTGACGCCCTGATCCTGGTCATGTTTTAAATTAACGTCCTTGGGCAGGTCGTCAATTGTTGAATTGACGCCCTTCTGTAGGTCGTGTCTCCCCTTTTCGTGTCCTTCTTGAACTCATCTTCCCTGAAGAGTTCCCTGCCTTTCCTGGTCACCTTGCTCGATCTGGGAACTAGAGTCCTTGCCGTTGATAGCCACTGCTTGTTCTTATCTTTCCGAATCTGTGTCTATCTTTGATTGAAACCTTATAAAAGGACTCCCTGGTCGATCTCGCGCGAGTTACACACAACACAGAGAGAACAGAGTGACAGAGCACAGCAAGCACACAGCAGAGAAGAGTTTTTCTTCATCCGTGTGATTTCTTCATCGTTTTCCTCTGCTTCCTGCTGCTCTGTTGGTTCTCCCCTTTACTGTTTACAGGAACAGCGGGGTTTCTCTCTTTCGTTTGTGTTTGTCTTCATCGCATCATCACGTCCATTATTTTTCTTCTTTTGCATTAGTACTGCATATCCTCTCCTCTCACCCTTAATTCTCTAGGGGTTTTAAAACCAAACAAAAAGGTGCGCATGCTATATTCATATTTTCTCATCATATTATTTATTTGGATTGATACTACACTCACTCTCGGCTGATCCACTTTTCTTTTATTTGTTTGTTCTTCGTTTCAAGGTAGTCAACAAGGAAAACCCCTTTCATCGGCCGGCCGATAGAAGGTGGAGGAAGGAATTCACATCCATCCCGCATCCTATTATCACCAGGTATTCGCGATCATCTTTTCTTCTTATTGAGGTAACCCCTCTGGCGATCACTCTCCTTATTAGCACCACGTGCTCTTTTACACCTTTTTTTTACTATTCTTCTTACTATTCTTCATATTCTTGTTATCACTCTTATTTCCCCTTTAATTAGTGGATTTTCCCATGATCCACAAATTGGCGATCACGGTGGGACATCCACTGTTTTTCTTTTGATTACCATCTCCTTTTGGCACCCACGTGTGCCATTTCCCCTTTGACACCCACGCGTGCCCTTTCCTTTGGTACCCACGGTACCCCTCCGTTGTGCCCCACGGGCACCCTCCACTGTGCACACGGCACACTCCCCGGGATCAGCCAGTTTGTGTTTAAGTCTGCTGCTGTTGTTGAATTAGCGCCTTTCACAAAGGCGCCTTTTTTATTTAACGCCTTCATCCAGGGCGTCGTTTCTCTGTTTAACACCTTCCACGAAGGCGCCTTTTATCATATCTGCTGCTTCTGTGAATTTGCGCCCTCTTCTCGGGCGTCTTTTTATTTGGAAGCGCCTCACACCAAGGCGCGTTTTTCTTCGATCATGCGCACCACTTATATTTGACGCCCTCTGTCAGAGGCGTCTTTATCATATTTAGCGCCTCACACCAAGGCGCATTTTTGCATTATCCGAGAGCCCCTCCCAGAATTCACGACAGCCACGCTGTCGTCTCTTTTGTTAGTAGCGACGGCCTCCAGGTCGCCTCTTTCCTGTGTGTTTGCAAAGCCTTACTGTTTCTGTCTATTCATGCTGGATTCATATTCATATTGAGCATTTGATTATATTGCTGTGATTGGACTATCTTATACTGCATTTTGTGGCATTTGGTTGAGAGACCTCCTCTCTCTACACTAGGATTCCACACACCTTTCTTGGAATCGGGACAACCCTCCATTGAGCATTCCGTCTCTTTGGACCGGAAATCCCTTTTCCAAGACCTCCGTAAGTCCCCGCACCCGTGGATTCCCTCACGGACGCTGGGCTGGTTGTACCCTTGAAGTATCCGGAGTTTAGAAGAACCTATCGTTGGTGAGGAAAAGAGAAAGAACCTAGTTGACACGGAGGCTACACTTGGATCCAAACTAGGTTTCACTTTGCAAAGAGTAGTGAATTATTCTGTAATTTAACTCACTCTAATCTCAAACATAACACTAAAATCTTGCCTTCATCTCAACTTGTTTGCATAAATTTGGTTGGGTTGATGTGCTTAAGCTTGTTTCGATTGGGTGATTGATTGTGTGACAATTCATTCATAAAGTTTTCTCTCTTTTTAAGCATGCAACTCCGTTCAGGTAAGATTGTCAACATGGCAAGCTACGGATATTCCTATGATGATGTGGAGGAGAACGTTTTCGGTCAATCATATGAGGTTCCCCAAGATTCTATCTATCATGAAGGGAATTACCCCCTCCTCATTCTCATTATCCTCAAGTTCATGTGGTTGATACCAGTACTCAAGAGGTTGTGCCCTCTTCTCAGGCTTTACCCTCCAACACTTCGGGGAACCCCTCCCCATCCTTCAATGTTACCGATTTGATTAATGCCCTATCTCAATTAGATGACTCCCAGCGGCAGGCAGTTCAGGCCGCTTTGAAAGGGAAGTCCGTTCCCTCTTCATCCTCCAATCCCCCTCCGGCCGAGAGTGGCCATCACCTCACTAATGACCAAGCGGTCTTGCATAAACCCCCCTCTTGTCCACCGACCCCTGGTGCGGCCATGCCGGCCCATTAGGCGAGCTACTCAGCGGCTAGGCCCCAATTCTTTCAACCTCCCCAAATTCTAAGGACACCTATGCCAAACACATTCATTCCAAATTTGGCCCCGGTCGAGTCAGACACTAATGCTTTGCTCCTTCAGAAATTGGCTAGCATGGAAGAAAAACTCAACAAGGTTACTGCAGCCAAGAATGCCCCAGAAATCTCCCTTCCTACATTGCCATTTTTTCATTTACCACCTTCTGAGATGCCGAACTTTCGGCGATACAATGGAACTGGTAATCCTTTTATCCATCTGAAGGATTTTATATATGAAACGTCCTTTTGGCAGGGCAACAAAGCCTATTTGGCTTACTTGTTTAGAAGATCTTTAGAGGGGCCAGCCCTCGAGTGGTTCTATTCCCTGGATTCGGCAGATGCTAGTGATTTTGATGTGGTTCAAAGAAAATTCTTGCAGAAATATAGGGACCGGGTTGGACCCTCCCTTTCAGTTACAGATTTGGTTGCAGAGAAAATGAAGCCCGAGGAGGACTTCATCATATTTGCTGATAGATGGCGGTCAATGGCCGAGAAGTTGAAAGATACCTTATCAGAACCGGAACAGGTTAAGATGATTATATCCAATGCAACCCCTCAGTTCCGGCATATACTGGCTATGAACAGATTGACCACCATGGAGGAGCTTTATGAAAGAGCTCGTTATATTCAGACCCAAATGAAAGATTCGCCCATCATGGACATGTTTGAGCCAAAACCAAGGTTGGTTAAAAAGAATACAAATGTCAACAATAGCGGGACCCACGACTGAGGGCACCGTCATAAATGAGCAAGTTGGCGCGGTCGGCAACCCCACACCTTTTCGCCAATCTAACCCACGACCTCCGCCACCTCCATCACAAGGCACCCTCTTTACTTCACCCCACAACACCAATTTACTCTTCAACCTTCTTTTGCTCCACCACAAAACCAAGCACCCCGCGCTGACCCTCCAGCTCCGCAACAATACCACCAAGTACCGCCACCCACTAATTATGGACCGCAACAGCAACAGCAAAGGAGACCACTTGGCCCCAAAAGGGCCCATTATCCGCCGTTGCCAAAAAGTCTCCCAGATATTTTCAATGCCTTAATGGCTGCCAACTTGCTCATGCTACCAAAGGAAAGGGCAGTGTGGCCCGCTAATGTTGACATGTCCCCCTACTGTGTCTTCCATCGCTCCCCTAGTCATAACATTGATCGTTGCTTCCACTTCAAGGACTATATTTATGACTTAAATGACCAGGGCGGTATTAACTGGGATGAGATGAGGCAATTTATTGCCACTATGAATGAAAGAAGGCCTCCTCGGCAACAGCAGGCTCAGCAGCCGCAGCAACCAGCTCCACAAGTACAACAGCAAGCTCCAGCACCTCAGCAAGATATGGGGATTGTCCACAACCCACTGCCAGAGCACCCGCCAAATCAGCACGTGAACCCTGTCACATCTTTTCGTGAGGTGGAGAGAGGACAGGGATGGCATGAAGAAAACGCCTCTGTCGGGGCATTTAATCATAATCAAAATCAACCTCCGCGCCTTTTGCACACGCTTCCTTCTTCTTTTACTCCCCAATTGAGCCGGGCTCTTCTACGCCTCGTTAATCCACCTGCTCCCACCAATTCTCCAACCTTGCCAACCCGATCTCTCCTTACCCGATTATCGCCTCCGCAACCTACCACGTATCAAACTCCGCCATCTACTACCAACCCTTCACCTTCGCCGTCTAGACCGCTCCTTATTCGCCCGTCACCAACACACGCCACACCCACCACCACTACTCCTCCACCGGCAAGGATCCCCTCACCATCGGCTCACCCATCTTTCATACCCAGATCTCTCCTCGTTCCACCCCCCAGCTCTCCTCGCATTCGGGTATCCCTTTCTACTCCTACGCCTCCTGCGGGGGCATCTTTGTCAAACTCTTTATCAATGCCCCCTACAGGGACTCCCTCTTCAAACACCCCTCCACCACTTCTTAACGCCAATACACCCTCTTCCTCTTCCAACCCTCCTCCTTTACTTGCCCCGACAGAGGCACGACAAAACGTGGCACCGCTCCGCAGTGGACGGATGTTCCAGCGCATCTTTCCCCAAAGAGAGCAAGAGCCCGCGCAGGGGCCGCAAGAACAAGAACAAGAGCAAGAGTCCGTACCAGGAACTCAGTATGATTTGTTAAAGCACTTGGACCGAACTCCAGCAAGAATTTCAATCCTAGAATTAATCAAAAGGTCCACCACTCACCAGCTGGCTCTGAAAGAGTATCTGCAAAAAGTTATGGTCAGTGAAGACATCCCGATCGAGCAGATAACTACAGTTTTGACGCCCGCTAGCAATCAGCCGGCAATTACTTTTCATGAGCATGAACTGGCACCACTTTCAGCAAGGAAATATGCTCTATGCATCACAGTCGACATCAATAAGGTGGCGGTGAAACAATGTCTAGTGGACACTGGGGCATCTATCAATGTATTGCCACCGAGCACTTTGAAGATGTGCGGCATTCCTGAAAATCTGATTCGGCCGTCTACTATAACAGTCACAGCATACGACAATACTAAGAAGCCTCCTCTAGGCATGATCACACTGAAAGTCAGTTTAGGCCCGGCCACAATCACGTTCGATTTCCACATTTTGGACATGGATCCAACTTTTAATGGCATTCTGGGCCGCCCCTACATTCAACAGCTCGATGCAGTGCCCTCTACAAATCATCAGTGCCTTAAGTTTCCACACAAAGGCCGCATCATCAAAGTTACCAGTATGCCTATTCTGCCAGAGGAAGATATACATTTGACTTCATCAGTTCCTTCTATTTGGCCTGCCAACAAACCGTTGCTATCAATACTAGACCTCCCTTGCCCACGGCCAATGTCGCCCGAGACAGTCACGACAGTTGCTATGACACCCCTGCCTTCCAAGGAGAAGAAGAAGAAAAGCATGATAAACACCCCTGGCTGGAACATTTTAATGAAAATGGGGTATCAAAACGGCAAAGGTCTGGGTGTCAGTTGTCAAGGCAGGACTAGGCCTGTAAAGCCTCAGAAATTAATTGCAAGAGGCGGCCTGGGCTACAAAGGGCCGGGCAAAAATGAAGATGAGTCATGGGCAGTTATGACATCCACTTTGAAGACAAATCGCCAGCCGCTTACTTGGACATTGAAGACACATTTTGTCACGGGTGGCGTTCAGAATAATGAGCAGACTACAATAATCACCTCCATTCTAGACTGTCAAGATGTTGATGCAAGACAGTTTGCTCGCCACATTGCTCCATTGGCCACATATAAAGCCATGGAATCTCTAAGGCCCGATAAAAGAAGGAAGATGGATGATCCAGAGTCTGACTGGTATAGATGGTTCGATATGAATGATATTACTATTGCTTTAAGCCGTCTCTTTATGCCGACTGATCCGGAATGGCCGCCACTAATACATGAATTGATTGAAATGCCGGCTGTGATTACCGATAAGAGGCAGTTGCTGAGTGATTATACGGACACTGGAGAGCCAGATGTTCCATATGAAGATGGATTTACAATAGACAAGCTGTGGGCCGGCCTCTTTTCCCTCACTTCTATGCATCCGTCTCTTCTTATTTCCCTACATTCTCAATTGTTCTCTCGCGTGCCGAGACCGCCGCCAATTATGATCAGCCTTTCTCCAGATTCACTGCAGATTTCTCTCCCGATTCCCCCCTTGCTCCTCGAGCAATTCTCCAAACTCTCCATCAAACCCCCACGCGGGTCATCTCTAATTCAATCTTTCTCCAAGCTTTCAATCTCCACTCCTCCTGTTGTTCTCCCTTCACATTATTTTCTTCTAGAAAAGGAAAATAAAAATGAAGATAAAAACAAAAAAAACCGTCAAAATTCCAACTCTTCAGTCCTCCATCTCCGTTGAGGAGACTTCTTATCTCTTTTCCGAGTGTGTCCCGACCCAGGGGCCACTCTTCCATGACTCATGGATAAATCTTTTCTCCCCCTCCGGTGAGGGGTCTCCATCTGTATCACCTCCTGTATCCACTTCTTCACCTCCTTCCTCTTTTTTAGCTTATTCTAATCAAGCTAGTTGTTCTTCTTCTTCTAATAAAATTCATGGGGTATATTCTCATAAGAAATCCAAGGGTAAGCAGATTCCGCGTAGATTTCTGTTGGAGCTAGCCAAAAGGTGCCAGGCTTGTTTAGCTCTTCCTGAATTTGTAGAGAATCCGATTATCCTGCCAGAGTCGGAATATGAGGATGCTAATGCTTCTTATGAGGGTTTAGGTGTATATGAAATCATGAATGATGAAGACCCTATTGAAGAGGGGGATGAAAGTTATGAAGAATATGAGGACGAGGCTGATGTCTTTGCCAGTGGTATGAGAAGATTTGATGAATCATCAGCCTCTGTAGAAGAGCCTACCAAAGAAGTTAATTTGGGTACGGAAGAAGACCCTAGGATTGTCCTCATCAGCAATGATTTGCCACCCTCCGAAGAGGAGGCACTTATTTTGGTACTTCAAGAATACAAGGACACGTTTACGTGGAGTTATGAGGATATGCCTGGATTAGACCCTGCGCTCGTTGAACATCGACTTACACTTAAGCCAGGGTCTGTCCCGATCAAACAACGGTTGAGACGTTTCCACCCTAACATGGCTTTAAAGATGAAAGAAGAGGTCGACAAGCTCCATAAGGCTAGGTTTGTTAGAGTTGTCCTCTACCCCAACTGGGTGGCTAACATCGTCCCGGTCATGAAGAAAGATGGAAAAGTTCGGATTTGTATAGACTTTCGGGACCTCAACCGTGCGTGTCCTAAAGATGACTTCCCCCTCCCTCATATCGATGTTCTGATTGATGATACGGCAGGATTTGAGACTCTCTCCTTTATGGATGGTTTTTCAGGTTACAATCAGATTCGTTTGGCTAAGGAAGATCAAGAGAAAACATCATTCACTACACCATGGGGTACATATTGTTATGTGGTCATGCCCTTTGGACTCAAGAATGCTGGAGCCACCTATCAGAGGGCTATGATGGCGATTTTTCATGACATGATTCATATTTATATTGAAGTGTATGTGGATGACCTGGTAGTAAAATCAAGGACAAGGATTGAGCACCCTGGGGTTCTAGCTAAGGTCTTGCAGAGATCACGAGAGTATCAATTGAAAATGAACCCAAAGAAGTGTGTATTTGGCGTATCATCAGGGAAGTTGCTTGGATTCATTGTCAGCAAAAGGGGAATAGAAGTTGATCCCAACAAGGCGAAGGCCATTAGAGATATGCCTCCTCCCAAGAATTTGAAGGAAGTTCGAGGATTAATCGGGAGGTTGCAATTTATCCGCCGCTTTGTCTCCCAGCATTCATAAAGATGCAGGCCGTTTTATGAGCTTACTAAGCCGGGAGTCAAGTTTAATTGGGATGACAAGTGTCAGGCAGCTTTTGATGGATTGAAGGATTATCTGGCTAATCCTCCTGTCTTGAGGCCGTCGATTCCAGGTAAACCGCTTATCCTCTATGTTTCTGTCCTGGATGACTCTGTAGGTGCTGTCTTAGCTCAAGTGGATGAAGAAGGGAAGGAGAGGGCAACATACTATTTGTCTAAACTTCTAAACCCTTGTGAGCAGAGGTACTCAGCCATAGAGAAGACTTGCGCTGCTTTAGTCTGGGTAGTTCAGAAGTTAAAACACTATTTCTTAGCTCACGAGGTTCACCTCATTGCACGCATGAATGCGATTAAATTCCTTCTCGAAAAATCTATTCTTACTGATCGATTAGCACGATGGCAAAGCTTCCTTTCACAGTTCGACATCACTTACATTCAACAAAAAGTAATCAAAGGCTACGCCATTGCCGAACATCTTGCTCACCACCCTCTACCCCGATTTGATCCTGTCAATTCGGAGTTTCTAGACGAAGAACTGATGTCCATTAATCAACCCCATGATCCTATGTGGATATTACATTTTGATGGAGCTCTAAATTCCCAAGGAAGAGGGATCGACATGGTTCTTTTAACGCCAGAAGGGGTCACCATCCCATTTGCTGCTCGGCTCACTTTCCCTGTCACGAACAATATAGCTGAGTATGAGGCTCTTTTGGCCGCTCTTCAAACCGCTCATCAATATGGTGTTACTCACTTGCGAATTGTTGGCGATAGTCAGCTTATTCTGCGTCAGGTGCTTGTCAAGTGCCGCACTATCAATCCTAAGCTCAAACCCTATCAGGAACTTGCTTCAGCTTATGCCAAACTTTTCACCAAGTTGATCTTTGTTCATGTCCCTCGAAGCTAGAACATCCTAGCCGACGCTCTTGCCTCTTTGGCCTCTGCTCTAGTCTTCCCTCCTGAGCGTGATTTCCATGTTCCTCTCATTCATCAGCGTGATACTCCAGCTATCAAGGATCGTGCCTTTCTCGATATTAGGGATAAGGTGCTCGAGAAGGTCAGACGGAGTGAATCTCTTAAAGGCAAAGAGGTCATGTTGTTAGATTGGGAAGAAGAGTTGGCTGATGAAGAAAAACCTTGGTATTATGAGATTGCCAGATATTGCAATGATCAGTCCTATCCCGAGGAAGCCACTGCAGAGGAGAAGAAAGCAATTAGAAAAGTGGCTCAACGTCATGTTTTGGTTGGAGGTGTGCTCTATAGGAGAGGGCTCACGGGTGTTTTATTAAGATGCCTCGACGATGATGAATCCTGGAAGGTCGTGGAAGAGGCACATTCAGGAGAATGTGGTGGTCATGTGAACAGCCAGATGTTAGCTAAGAAGATCCTTAGGCTAGGCTTCTATTGGCCAACTCTAGAAGAGGATTGCTCCATCTATGTTCGAAGGTGTGTTAAGTGCCAACTGCACGCCGACAAGATTCATTCTCCTGCTTCTTCACTCCATCCTATGTCCTCCCCATGGCCTTTCTCCATGTGGGCTTTTGTTATCGTTGGACCTCTTGGTGATTCGAACCTCCTGACCAAGCAAAAGTCGTTCATCCTCACGGCAACGGAGTACTTCACCAAGTGGGCGGAAGCGGAAGCGGAAGCTTACATAGAGATTAAAGCATCAACAATATGTAAATTCATAATGAAGAACATCATCGCAAGGTTCGGCATCCCGAGTACCATCGTCACCGATAATGGACCTCAATTTATCTCTCAAGAGCTCAAGGATCTCTGCAACAGGTATAACATTGCATTGCATCATTGTTCTCCCTATTATCCGCAGGGCAATGGCCAAGCAGAGGCAACTAATAAAACTTTGATCAAAATTGTTAAGAAGACGTGTGAGGCTAATAAATTTTCGGATTGGCCAGACAAGCTAGTTGAAGCT
This sequence comes from Amorphophallus konjac, assembly GCA_022559845.1. Taxonomy (NCBI): domain Eukaryota; kingdom Viridiplantae; phylum Streptophyta; class Magnoliopsida; order Alismatales; family Araceae; genus Amorphophallus; species Amorphophallus konjac. Next base: position 413,290,601 of record CM040120.1, read on the forward strand.
CTCTGGGCCTATCGCACTTCCATTCGTACCCCTACTGGGCAAACCCCTTTCGCCCTTACTTATGGAATGGAGGCGGTAGTCCCTTATGAGATTCTCATTCCATCTTTGCGAGTACAATTGGACAAGGAACTCCCTATTGATGAGCGTCGCCATTCGCTCCTTGCTCAATTGGAACTCTTAGATGAGAAGCGTCTGGTCGCCGCTGAGCACGCGCGCGTTTATCAAAACAGGCTATCACGTTTTTATCAAAAGAAGGTAATTGAGAGAAAATTCAAAATCGGTGAGATGGTAATCAAGAGAATTTTTGTAAAACCGGGTGGACCTCGCTCAAAACTCCAACCAAACTGGGAAGGACCGTTTGTTATAAATGAGGTTTATCCTGGCAATGCTTATAAACTGATTAATGCTGAAGGACAAGAGCTAACTCATCCTTGGAATGGTCTGTACCTTAAGAAATATTACCCCTAATCCAACAAAAATAGAATTTTACAAAAATGCAACAAAAAAAAACAAAAAAAAAACAAAAATTGAAAAGGGTTGCTATGGCACACAAGGGCTCAAGGTCTGAAAGGTCAAAATTCAGAATTCATTCATCAGTCTTGTTAAACTCAAAATGGGGTCGACACCCGCACACATTACACACTTAAACCGTGAACTCAAGTGGTGCAAAATCCGATGGGAAGTCAAAAACCTGACTAAAGGTGAAGATGATGCCCATTCTTTTTCTCTTCGGCCCATAAGGGAGGAAAGGAAGTCTCGGGGTAGATCCACCAAGCCTATCCGCCGCCCTACTAGGTGGAAGTCAGGGCCCAAAAGGGAACAAATGCCACAAAAGTCCAAGTACAATTAGGTTTATTTTTCAGCAATGCAAATCAATTCCAAAGTGAAATCATGAAAAGAAAAGCATGTCAAGAGGGCAAAGTCCCCGCAAGGAATACCTTGGGCGTATGCATGCAATAAATGAGGTAAAAAGGCAACAAAGTTTCCCTACGCCGAAGACCGAACCCCAACAGGCATAGGGTAAGGGGAAGTGGTTTTATCTAGAGCTTCTCAGAATCTCTTATGGGCCTCCTTATATCTTCGTTTTCTTTGTGGTAAGTCATGAACCAGCAGGATGGTCGAGACTCACCTAGGAGATTGCACCATGCGGAATCTCGGGTATAAGTTAACTATTATCACGTCGCACCCCTTTTTGATTAATCAAGAAAGACCAACGAATTTTAAATGGTGACCGTGTAGGATTAAGAGCCCGGGTGGCTTTGTCAACCCAAAGAAAAAGAATTAACGCCTTCGTTTAAGACGCTTTCTATTGAATTCACGCCTTTCTTAAGGTCGTCTCTTTTAAAATAAACGCCCACATACATGGCCATCTTTTCAACAAAATTCAAAAATGTTTTCAAATTCACGCCGTCACCTAGGGCGTCTTTTGTTTGAATAACGACTTAATCTAAGGCGCGTCTCTTGAAAAATAAAAGAAAAAAAATATAAAAGGAAAAGAAAAGAGGAAATAGGGTTTATTCTTCATGTGTGTACTTGCATTATTGCATGGGGCATCTTGATTATTGTTTGCATACGTATGCTTGTGTGTTGCATCTCCCTTTATTGGTTATTTCGTTCGCCTTATTTGATTAAAGGCTTGGCCCCTTGACCCGCTACCCAGGTCAAAAGAAAAGGTACCCCTTGCTTATTGAGCAAGAGGCCAAGTCGAACAGATGAATTAACCTGTTTATTCAAGTGTAACCACAGCTACAAGTACAGGGCAAAGTGAAGCGAACACGAAGAACGTGGAAAAGAAGCGAAGTACACAACCGCAAGTACACAAATACACAAGTGCTCAGGTAACAAAAATGTCAATCTCATATATATATATATACATCATGAATATCTTAGTACAGGTGTGAGGGTGGAGGAGTACAAGTAAGTCTCTCAGCTCTCGCCTCCACCCTCCTCTCTCCTACTCTCTACCTCATCCTCGCCGTCCCGAGGAGCCACTGGTGGAGGGGGCATGGGCCCCCGAGAAGAAGCTGGAACTCGAGCCTGGCCCCCTGCCTTGCTCCTCTCTCGAAGAGAAGAACCCGCCACAAAGGTGGAACTAGTGAAGGAGTACCCCGCAACACGAGCTCGCTCACGCCCTCGCTGGAGACGCTCCTCAGCAACTTGTAGCCACTCCTGAACAAGGACCAGCTGCGTCCTCGAGTCTGCCAGCTCACGCTCGTGTGCTACCACCAGCTCCTGGTACCGGGCACGCTCTGACTGCTGTAGCTCATGGTGACGGGCACGCTCTGACTGTTGTAGCTTGTGGTGACGGGCACGGTCCGCCAAGTGCTTCTCTCGCTCTCGAGCACGCTCTCGTCGCTCCAGCTCAAGGGCCACCCGTAGCTCTGCTACGTCCTAAGGCAACTCCTCCCGTCACCTCACGGTCCGCTCCAGCTCCGTAATCCGCTGCTCGCGGATCGCCAGCTCTGTCCCGGCCAGGGCAGCCTGGGTACGTGCCGCCTGTAACTGTCTGGTCTGCAAACAGGTAAACAAATCATCAGTTCCACAATTCAATAATTCATGAAATAAGCAACACATGACGGAAAGTAAACCACTCACCTGGGCAGTCATCGCCTGCTGTCCCTCGCAGACGCAAGCAAGAGCGGCTCGAAGCTCCTCAGTCTGAAAAGTGAATTTTATCAGTGCATAATTATATAATCAATGATTGAATGAGGTTTTGAGTTCTGGAATTTACCCGTGAGGCGAGGTCACGCTCTGCAGCCTCGGCCTGTGTGACCGCTCCCGCTAGCTGCTCTGCTAGTGCGGTCACCTCTGCGCTAGGTCCCCTCGAGCTGGAGGCTTCTCCTGCGTCCCTCCTAACGGCTCCCTGCTGGGCACGCTGCATTCATTGAGATCGTCAGTGGCTAATCATCAATAATTCAATAAAAATTCATTTGCATATAGAAATAATTTAAACACTCACTAGGGTCTCGAGGTTGGCCCGTGTGGCAGCCAGCTGATCCTCCAGGCTGTGTAGGTGGGCCTGGGCATCCATCGCCGCTATGTCCCGTGCATCCTGAATTCATTACATATTAGTCACATGATAGTCACATAAGCATTTGCATTCAATTTAGAAATAATTGCATTCATACATACCCCTAGGACCCTCATCTGTGGTCGGCCGGCGTAGACCTCCCAGTAGCGCCGGAGGTACTCAGAGCTGTCAGTCGCCTGGGAGGTGACTCGGGTCCCGCCTCGCCGCCAGTTGGCGTACTGCTCCTCGAACCGTACTCTCCAGTCGATCGCCTTCGTGCGACCGCGTGTCTTCTTTCCGATCCCTCGTGGCTCCCCGACCTCTATCCACTCCTGGTGTAGGCCCAGGGTCCTCATCACCAGCCTAAGCCGTAACGGCTCAATCTCGCTCAAGCAATGAACCCAGAGCTCATGCCCAAAGCGAGGTCGGCCCGCTACGACCCACGGCTGGCCCTCATCTGTCATCTCTGCATATGGTCTCCACTGCACCTGCATCCAAGAAAATGTATGTCATCTCATCATAATCATAATAAATTCTAATAAACATAAAAAATGCATTCATTCATGCATACCAGCGAGGGAGGGAAGTCTCGGAACTCTCTCCGTAGCACCCACAACTCGTAGCCGAGTGGGGCGCCGAAAACAACTGGCAGCCAGCGCCGTGCTAGAGGGAAAGCACCCTCACCTCCTGGCAGTGGGTCGGCGCACCCCATCGGCATGTACAGGTGGCTCCAAACTTGCATCCATGCATAGCATTAGTGAGGCATTCACATGCATAATAAAAAGAAGGAAAAAGAGGAAAAATACATACTTGAAGAAAAGGTGAGAAGCCATTGACGGTCGTCTCTCGTCCTATCCCCGTGGACAGGTTGGCCATCATGTGCGCCAGCAGCGCAGCTCCCCAGGCGTAACTACCGACTCCCTCTAAATCCTCAAGAATCCCTAGGAATCGGCAGTTGATGACGTCGCCCTTCGTGCCGAGCAATAGCCTCCCGAGCAGCAGCAGTAGGAACCTCCTCAAGTCTCGGTCTGCTCTCTCCCTATCGGCTGGGTCCTGGCAGTAGACTGCCCTAGCCCCGTCTATCAACCTCTGTGAAAACTGCTCTAAGGACTCCCCTGATCTATGCCTAGCATCCCCTAAGCCCATCACTGTAGTCAGGTCGGTGCGGAAGATAGTCCTACACTCGCTAGGCGTCTCATAGACCATCTCTAGCCCTAGCAGTCTCTGGGCAAGCTCGGTATAGTCTGGTAAGGTGATCCCGCTCACTACCTCCCCGTCTACCCTAAGTCCAGTGATCCTAGCTACATCCTCTAGGGTAGGGACCATATGCCCCCAAGGCATCAGGAATGCCCGGCTAGTCCTATCCCATCTCTCCCTCAGAACCTGGATAAGTGGTAGGTCGGGTCTGACTGGCTCTATGCTAAGGAAGGCCCCAAACCCCATAGCATCTACCCTGGCTCTCTGGAACTCGGGGAGGCCGTAATATGCTACTCGAACCATGACCCAGGAGATCCGTGTCCTTATCAACCCCTGCACGCATAAAGAAAGAAATTTTGGTTTAATTGTTCGATTATTCTTGTTGAAATTCACTTAACTACCTTGGCTTGAGATGTTGATGTTTGATTTAATTGACGACCATCCCCAGGTCGTGATTTGTTTAATTGGCGCCCTTGAGGAGGGCGTAGTTTCTAAGTGAGCTCTGAATTTAACGACCTACCCTAGGTCGTTGTTTATCTAAGAGACGCCCCGATGGGGGGCGTGGTTCTGAGGTTAATTTCTAAATTCCTAAAGTTTTTTTTAATTGACGCCCGTCTCAGGGTCGTCATTTGATTAGGTAACGCCTCTAAATGAGACGTTTTTCTTAAATGGATTTTGGGTTTTAATAATTTATTCAGGAATTAATGAAATGGACGACCATCCCTATGGTCGTTATCTGTTGAATTGACGCCCCGATGGGGGGCGTTGTTTTCCAGGGGTTGTGAAAATTAAATAAAAACAGCATGCGATATAAATCATGAAAAAATATATAATTGAACAAAAGTATGGAAATTAACAGCATGATTAATACGAAAAATGATAATTTAAATGGACGACATGCTCTAGGGCGTGTTTTCATTATTTTTCACGAAATAAAATGAATTCACGACCCAAGGTCGGGCGTCTTATTTTGAATCCGCGACACCCCTGGGGGCGTCTTCTTTCTGAGTTGCAGGTTCTTCTAGCCCGAAGGCTATGGAAAATACCAAAAAATGAAAAGAAAAAAGAAAAAAAATGGGAATTAGGTTGGGGGCCTACCTTGTGGAGTTTGGGTTCTTCCCGTGGAGGGCGTGGTTTCCGTGGCCGTCGAAGCTGGCCGGGGCGAGGAGTGGCCGCCGTGGCCGGCGGTTCCTCATTTCCTTCTTCCCCTCCTTGTTCTTCTTCTCCCTCTTCACCTTCGTCTTCCTCTTCTTCATTGACATTTTCTTCATCTCCCACGGCCTCGTCGTCGCCGTGTGTTCCCTCGTCGCCGGTCACCATCATCGGTGCCTCTTCGGCCGCCACGGGAAGAGCCTCCTCCACGACGCCGTGCTCGCCGTCCAAGTCCACCACCTCCGGGGCCGAGACCCTTTATCTTTTTTGTCCACCGCCGGCCATTGCTTAGGCCTAGGGCTAGGGTGTGAGAGAATGAGAGAGAATGAGAGGATGGGGGGTTATGGTTAGGGTTGCAGTAGGGTGTAGAAGAGAGAAAAAGGGAAAGAAGACGAAGGAAGAAGAAGAAAGGAGGGAAAGTTAAGTCGAACAGTCAAAAGGAATTAACGACTTAAGGAAGGCCATGTCTTATGGATTTAACGACTGAAACAAGGGCGTTTCTTGATAATTGACGACATTGCTTAAGGCGTTATTTTATTTGCATGGGGAATGATAACTGTCGTCAGACGCATTTAAGGGCGATTGATTGATTTGATGGGAATAATCATTACTATTTTTGAGTAACGACTACGATTGAGGCGTTATTTATATGAAACGTGGCTTTTCTGAGGGCGTTACTTTTGGAATTTCAACGAATACTTTTGGAATATAAATCGAATTAACGCCTTGTCTTAAGACGTTATTCAGTTAACGCCCATTTATGAAGGCGTCAATTATGAGAGATCAATCATTGAAGACGACGTACGCTGAGGCGTCATTTATAGAATTAACGACTGGGATTGAGTCGTTATTTGCAACAGAACCGCAAGTTATTGGAAGATTTGATCAGAAACACCGTGTCATTGGCTCAATCATAAAAGTATCATTGATTTATTGGAAAAAATGATTACATTGCTTCAATGAGCTATTTTGGGCCTCAAGCTTCTTAAAGCTATTACATAAGACTTCCACTGATCTCTGTCTTCTTCTAAGTTTTCCACAGGATGGTAAGCCTTGTTGATTTTCCACAGAGCTTGGATAGTGGTGCATTCTTCTCCATCTTCATTGCTGCCGAGATCTCGTGTCTTAATCGGAGGGAGATGAGATGGATCTTCGAATACTTGCCGTGGAAGCCCGAGTTGAGGGAGGCACCGATGTGAGTTATATAGAACGAATTCTGAAGCGCCTATGAGTCGAAGGTCCGTCCCGGGAGAAAATCTTGCACGAAGTTCTTGAGTCTTGAGTATTCCCGGGGCGCAAGTGAAGAGGTTCTTTGGCATTACTTTGAGGTGTTCTCTCCATTCCACTCTCTTCTTGATTTGAGGAATTTGGTTCGTAACCCTATTGCTTATCCCAAGTGAACCGGTCATATAAGAGAGTGGGCTCTTTGAGAAGATTCTTGAGGATTGTTGGGCCTCATCACATGGATCGAATTTGAAGTGGAGATCTACCCAACTAGAGAGAGCTAGCATGCATCCGTAGATGGGCCTTCCCATCGCCGCCGAGGTAAGCCCACTATAGAGATATGCTAGGATAGCCGGTCCAAATCTATCCCCTTCCCATAAGCTCACTACTGCGCTCAATGGGGCCTCCTCTAGGAAATCCTCCGTGGATGGGAATAAGAGTGCTCCGGCCAAGCACACCACGAAGGCCTTTGCTACTCGCTCTATTTCTTCTTCTTCTTTAGCTTGATCCGCTCTCTTGTACACCCATGAGGCAAGCTTTAGAAGATTAATTCCTTTAGTGACCTTGATTTGGTTCACTAAGTTTGGGCTAGGTATCAATGTGGTTAATAGTTCATGTGAGGAAATTGGTTTTGGCATGATGGCCAGCTTTTCCTCATCCCCTTGCTTCATCCTCTTCAAGCCCAAGATGAACTCTAATTCTGCCAATAGGATGGTGGCTTCAAAAGTTGAGAAAAGGAAGGTGTAAGTGGAAGGGTGCCATATTTCAATTAGAGCTCCTATGGCAGCCCAATCAAGGTGGATTTGATCATAGTGTTTGGCATGGGTAACTAGACCAAGAAGGTGCCATCTTGCTAAGTACACCCTCATATCTGAAGAAAATTTGGAGAGAATAAGAGGCAGCCACTTAATCTTTGTGAATCTCCTAGCACCTGGGACATTTGGGTAGTCCTGAGGAAGAAGAAAAAGAAAAATAGAGACAGACATGAGCATACAAAAGAAATATGAAGAAGAAGGAACAGAGGATCAATCTTTACCTGATTTAATGCAATCCGGTTGCTTATGTGCCCTTTGATTTCAGTAAGCCTGGGAATAGAAGTTTTGGATCTTTTAATGGCTCTCTCCATCTTTGGTATGCAGAAGGAGTCGGCCGATTGCAGTGCCTGCAGGAGAACACGAGCAGTAGCAGAAGCAGAAGTAACAGAGATTTGAGGGATTTGTTTTGATTGATCTACAGAGGTTCCCTCCTTTTATGGAAATCTGGAGGGGCTTAAGGTTGTTCGGAGTTGGAAGGTTGATTGCCATTAGGATTGGGTTTTACTTTCAATTTGGAGTCGAAGCGGGTGGTTAATTAACGTCTTCTGTTGAGGCGTCAATTGTTGAATTGACGACTGAATAAAGGTCGTGTTTTATTTAGCGCCCCTGGTGGGGTCGTCTTCTTCTTGAACGCTCGGTGCATTTAACGTCTTAATGAAGGGCATGTTTTATGTTTTGACGCCCTAATGTCAGGGGCTTTTCATGCTTTTGATGCCATTCCCACCAGTCGTGATTTTATTTGCTCAGATGTTTAACTCCTCTATATGCTTTAAATGAGCTTAAGTGCTATTCTTTGGTTGAAATTTGTTGTTTTAATTAAGCACTTATGATCATATCTTGAGGATTATTGCTGGTCATTTTTATGAGGGCTAATGAGTTTTCGAGTGCAGAAGATTGCAGGTCTTGAGATGCTTGGATCGTTCGTGGGAGTAGCATCATTCTTGTCTTGTATTTCTTTCCTGTAAGCATTGTTACTATATGGTATCTACGCTATTATAGCATATCAAGGACCTTGTGGTTCTGATGAACTTGGAATTTGAGTTCTCTTTCATCAAAAATAGTGATAATTTCAGGAGAGTCTTGATCACACGGATAGGCCGTTGAGTCATTCAAGGTCTGGGACGATGGTTCCGCTTTCTTGGTTGATGCGCGGACAAACGGGCTTCGGCTTAGTGTCAGCTCAGAGATCTGGATTCTTGACCAAATCTAGATGGCTTGGCAATATTATCCTTGATTAATTTCTATTTTTAGTTTGTTTTATCTTTTTCTTTTTAGCCCAGCATGCATCATGTAGGACTTTGAGCTTCATGCTGAAAATCTTTATATTATGGCAATAATGAAGGTCACTCGCTCTTGATTGAGTTGACATGAGATATTCCATTCCAAATCGAGTACTTTATTCTCTCTGAAGCTGATCAGGCTATTTCCTTGAAACTGTTCCTTTGCTGGATCTTCATCCCAATTCCCTTTATTTTTCTGCAAATCCACCTTGGTTGTAGCACGTCCACATTGGTTGGTAACCGCTCTCCAATGGTGTCTCCATGTCGTGCCCACGTACACATTTTATTTACTTAGTTTAGTCTCCTTTATCCAGCAAATCGATGCTTCCTTGGAATCACCCGGAGTTTGTTTCACTTTGAATCTTGGAAAGATTTTTCGATGCTTAGTGTCTGAGACGTGTCACATCACACCTTGGCATCTACTTATCAGTTCGCTCCCCTTCATTCCGCTTATTACACTTTCTCTCCATTTCGTCTCACTCCCTTCCAAAGCAGACGCCAATGCGGGGCAGCTGTAGACACGCCAAAATTGACGCTTTGTTTATTGAATCTCATGTCACTATGTTAACGCCCCAAAGTGAACTTCAATATTTCTATAAAATAAAGTTTTTCTATTTTTGTGATTTATTCTTGCATTTTTGGTGATTCACGACTTGAAGAAGGGCGTGTTTTAAATAGCGACCTAATCTTGGGCGCGTTCGAAAGAAAGGACGACCAAAGACACGGACGTCAATTCCTGGTATTTTACGAGTCCCACTATAATTAAAAATTAATGATTAACGTCCTTCCTCAGGGCGTGTTATTAATCAATGCCTTTGCTTCAGGCGTCTTTTTATAATTTTCAAATAAAGAAGGTTTTATTACCAAAATTGAATCCAGGAAGTGACGCCCTGATCTTGGTCGTGTTTTAAATTAACGTCCTTGGGCAGGTCGTCAATTGTTGAATTGAGGCCCTTCTGTAGGTCGTGTCTCCCCTTTTCGTGTCCTTCTTGAACTCATCTTCCCTGAAGAGTTCCCTGCCTTTCCTGGTCACCTTGCTCGATCTGGGAACTAGAGTCATTGCCGTTGATAGCCACTGCCTGTTCTTATCTTTCCGAATCTGTGTCTATCTTTGATCGAAACCTTATAAAAGGACTCCCTGGTCGATCTCGCGCGAAGTTACACACAACACAGAGAGAACAGAGTTGGACAGAGCACAGCAAGCACACAGCAGAGAAGAGTTTTTCTTCATCCGTGTGATTTCTTCATCGTTTTCCTCTGCTTCCTGCTGCTCTGTTGGTTCTCCCCTTTACTGTTTACAGGAACATCGGGGTTTCTCTCTTTCGTTTGTGTTTGTCTTCATCGCATCATCACGTCCATTATTTTTCTTCTTTTGCATTAGTACTGCATATCCTCTCCTCTCACCCTTAATTCTCTAGGGGTTTTAAAACCAAACAAAAAGGTGTGCATGCTATATTCATATTTCCTCATCATATTGTTTATTTGGATTGATACTACACTCACTCTCGGCACGTGCTCTTTTACACCTTTTTTTTTACTATTCTTCTTATTATTCTTCATATTCTTGTTATCACTCTTATTTCCCCTTTAATTAGTGGATTTTTCCATGATCCACAAGGAAGAGAGACCTGTTCCTTGTCCGCAAAGCCGAGCAAGCCTTGCTAGTGGAGCGGGATAGTTTGTCAGACTGTGTGGTGCGGGGAAGGCCTATTTATCTCCCCGGAGAAGTCAGGAAATGGAGCGCCATGCTTAGACTGCAAGATCTGGCTCCAGAAGATGGGCTGCTGACCAGGGCCCCTGAATTTGTGCCTGCTCGGTGGAATGATTACGCAGGCTGGGCAGACCGGGAGAAGCCGATCTTTGGCTTGTTTCTTGCCCCGTTGAAATGGGGATATAGAGAAGAATCTTTTATGTTGGACTGCCTGGCGATCCGCTTTAAGCATCAAATATCCGTGGGGTGGTTTGCTGAGCTGACGGCCACCGACGCCCACACATTCAGACCTGGAGTGGTGGAGTTCACAGACTATGTGCTGCAGCACTATGCTCCCATCTTAACCAGGGCTGGCATATATCACAGCGTGTACGCCTCAAGGTACCGCTACCCCATCTCCCGAGGCTTATGCTGTGGCATGATCGAAGTATTCTTCCCCGAGTACAACACTTTTTATACTTCGGAAGGAGAAACTTCTTTGGATTTATGGAGCCTCTCACAGCTTAGCAGTCTACCCATCTACGGAGAGCCGTACGAGGAAGTCTGCTAGCCTGACTGGATAAAAGATCAGACCGACGGTGAGGGTCGATATTTGGCAGGTTACGCCTATCGTTATCTGATGAAGGCGTACCGCACACTTTGCCACTCGTTATATGACATGAGGGAGGCTCGAAAGCCAGGCGAGAAGCGGAGAGTGCTGATGGGCACTTGGCTTCAACATTTCTTTGGCGGGAAGAAGAAGTATGAGGACTTCCCCGTAGTAGCGCCGATGGCTCCAAAGAGGAAGAAGAGGGTCTGCCGACAGGCCGCCGCATCATCATCTTCGAGGGGAAGGCAAACAGAGGACCCGAACCCCACCAGTGTTGACACAGTCACCCACTGTGCTGTGTATCTGACTTATTGGATTTGTTCTTTCGCACTCCCGCAAGGCGACGAGAGCGTGATCAGAGTGAAGGCCATCTATCCCGCTTGTCTCATGGCTTGGGGCACGAAGCTGTCTCTTTGCCCGATGGCTCTATGCCTCATCTTCAAGATGCTGGGAGATCTGCACAAGACGCGTCTCCCCAAGAATCTACGAACGGTTGGTCTGTTACATTTCTTCAATGCTTGGGTCTGCACCCTGTTCCTGGAGGTTGCTCCTCGGGCGTTGCAATCGGCTCATCTTATTCCGCAGATGATAGAGTTCGCGAGTGCTGAACCGGCGTCGGTAGCGGAACAACTCTACGCCATTCGGGGCAAGTTGGCCCAGATTCCCACAGATTCACCCGAGGTTCTTCACTTCTGGAGTTTAGCTGCTCATTCTAGTCTGTTGGTGAATAGGACAAGACAGTGCAAACTCTTAGAGACAGAGGAATATATCCATCCGATCTCCGGGGCCAAGTGCACAAGGCCCATCCTGGAACAGGAGCTAGTTGACTGGGCGCTGGCTATTAGACCAAGCGTCCTTGTATTCCAGAAGAGTGGCATTATGTGGCTGGAGCCATATTATCCGTTCCGCTTCAGCCAGAACTTTGGCTATGATCAGCACATTCCCCATTCCTCTTCACAATTTGCATTACCAAACAGGCACAGAGCCGGGCAAGTTTCAAATGTTGATGCCCGAATATGGTGGGACTTCTTACACTGTCGAGAAGATGTCTCTTTCAGGGTGCCGAGCCCTACTCGCTTTCCCCGCATCACCCCTGAGTATATCAAGTGGTGGAATGCGCGGACGGGATTTTATCAGAGCTCCCGCTGAGAGTGTTGGGCCGTTGCGGAGCACAGATTTCTGGATTCCCAGCCGGAGCCAACCCTTGACATTGAGCCTTCTTACTTGAAGAAGCTGAAGTCTTGGACCAATACGGAGGTGAGAGCTTATCTGGAAGCCCGGAAAGCTACGAAAAGCCGTTCATCCAAAGTCGATCCGAAGCTGCCTGAAATCGACAGGGATGACTATGTAAAGACGCTTCGGGGATTATGCCACGTAAGCAGCGAGAGGGTGGTTCTTCAGCAACTCCCTCTGCCGGTCGAAGAGCCCATCTCGGTCATAGCCGACTGGCGTCCCGAGGTTGATAGATTGCATCCTTATCGAACTTTCATCCGTAGGGAGGATAGGCGGGATGCCTTGTATGATAACACCCCTTGGCTGTTTGCACTTCTTCGTTCCCACGGGCTCTCAGTGGGTGGCCCAGGCGAAGCTATTCTGGATCGGACTCTTCATATTTCATTCAAGTATGCTGACGGATGGGGGCTGGACCATCTGAGCTTGTATTACCACCTGTCTTCTCACGGCCACACAGACTTGACATTGTTGGCCGATCAGTGTGAGAAGATAGGAGACTTGTGTTGGCTTATTCGCGAGGCAGCTTCGAGAGACAAAGTGTCGTTGCTATTTTATTGGCCTCTTTTCCCTTTCTATACGAAGCCAGCAAGTATGTTCTATTTCTTTATTCTGGTCCATCGGCCAACTTCTTTTCTTAATTGGCATATATCATTTTCACCTTCGTGCGTATGCAGTCCGCCCCACTTTGGAGGAGACTTGGCACTTTAGGGAGCTAATAACAAAAGCTCAGAAGCTGACATATTTCGAGACTCCCGAGCCAGCCTCGACCACGACACCATTACCTCCTGGCGATTCGTGAAAGCGGACCCGATCCCAGTTGAGGGAGGCTGTTGGCAAAGCCAAAGCGGCAGTCACCCGAGTGACACGGGCACGTAAGAGGAAGGCCGCCGAAAAGGAACCAGCAACCATCCTTCCTCCGGTTGTGTCATTCGAAGAGTTTGAGGCTTCTCGAACACATGGGCCAGAAGCTGAAGGTAAGCTTTTCATTCCTTCAGAATTCATTTGCTCATTTTAGTTGCTTCGGCTAATCCTTCTTAGCAGTTGCCGACACATTTACTGCGGTCATCGGGCTAGAGGCAGCGACAGGTGCCGTAATTGGGGAAGGGGCAGAGGAAGTCCCCACAGCTCCTGTGGAGAGAGATCTACCCTCTCCGATGCCCCGGCATGAAATGGAAGGTAATTTGTAGTCTGTTCACGGGGCCTCGGCGGGCCATCATGTCTTCAGTTGGCTTGACTACTTCTTGCTTTAAATTTCAGTTGAGATGCAATCGACATTGCTTGTCGAAGCCAGGGCTGTGGAGGAAGCTGCTGCTGGGGAGCAAGCCAAGCTTGTCCCCGAGATTCCTTCGACTGACGCTCCCAGTGTGGAGTCGGTGGAGGAAGTCCCCATTGAGGGTGATGTCCTTCCCAGCAAGATGTCCGCTCCGATGGTGGAGCGCCGAGAAAGAGCAGAGGGCTCTTCTTCCTCTGAGCAAGTCGATTATGGTGGCGGCTCCAGTGATGAGGAGTTCCCACCGGTTGACACGGAGACCGAGGATGCTGAGGTGTCTTCAGCTTATGAGAGTGACTATACAACCTTCAGCCCACCCCGGTTGGCATGGGGTGGTCCTGGGCCGTCAGGGTCACTTGTAAGTGAGGGGGCCGGAGCCGTAGAGGCCGCCCTTGGAGGTCTAAGCTTAGTGCCGGTTGAGGTGAGAAATCTCCTACTATCTGCACTTTGTTGCCCTCCCCTCCTTTTCATATCAGCTGTTTGACATATATATATTTCCGGTGCAGACTGAGGTGGTACTGCCAACCATAACGGTGCAGATACCCCTCCCGGCTCTAGGTGCGGGTCACCCAACTTTTCCACCAGTCTTGCTGCCTATCGCCCTGCGATACCCCAAAGACTATGCGACAGCAGTGGGTCCAGAAGGACCTAGAGTACTCGTGAGGACTGACGAGTCGGCGGTAGTCGTGGAACCTCAGCCACTTGAAGCCGCACGACAGTTGGCCCTGGAAAAGAGTGGCCCTCCCGAGGTCGAGGCGGGACAAATTGTTAAAGAAGAAGCCAAGACTTCAGGGGCCTTGGCTCTTATTGCCGAAACTGGCCATATGAAGGTCGGCCAGGCCGGGGGCGAGGAGTAGGTATCCTCGGCTATTGATGCTCCCATTGCAGCTCCATCTCAAGAGATTGGCAGAGAGGTTGCCGTCATCAAGACTCTAACTGTCGCATCAGCTACTGCAGTCGGTCCCAGTGCAAGTGCATTACAGATCATGCCGTCGTCATCTTCTGGGATGAGCGATGATATTTGGGCCACCGTGGACAGCAGGGTAGACTTCAAGCTTCCCAAGACATCACCACTCGGTCTCCAAACGTCGAGCGACCTAGTGTGGCAATTCTTCGGGACCCTTCAGCAGACCGTAACGGCCAGCAGAGATTTGACTTATGTTCAGTTGCGGGGCTTGGTGGAGCGCCTGTCCCGCTCGCTGCTAGCTTTCGGCAGCCCCATGGAAGACTGGACGCCATGGGTAGTTCTGCTATTGAAGTATGTGAATAGAAGAGAGTTTCTAGGTCAGGAAGTAGCTTATCAGCTAGCGGCCATAGCGCTGGAGCAGGCTGAATGTCGAACGGCTCTCGTCTCCCTGAGAGGGACTATGACGTAGATGAGGGACGCAGCCAACACCTCTTCGCAGCGCCGAACTTTCCTTGTGGCCCGGATAGCAGAACTACAAGCTGAACTTTCCAGGGCAGAGGCTGAGCTTCAAGAGACCGAGCGTCTGGAAGTCTAGAGGGTAGAGGAAGTAGAAATGGCCAAAGGACAAGCCGCTTCCCTTGAAGAGAAACTATCCCAGCTGGGGCCCGCCGAGTCTTGACTGCAGGAGCTGACCCGCCAACCTTCCTTGGGTATTCCAGAGGTGGAGGACATCTTTCGACGCCCGCTGCAATAGTCCTTTCTGTTTGTATTTTGGACTTTATGTACCCCAGGGTATGCCCCACATAATATGTATCTTGTTGCTTCACAGGAATGAAATATCTTCATTTGCTGCTAAATGATGACTTCATTCATTTTTATATCATGCTTTTCCTCTTTCTTTTTTATTCGCCAGCTAACTTAGTCCGAGTATGTCAGTCACTAGGGCAGGAGTGCGCTCACGCCTTCAGCGAAGGGGTGAGGTGTTCGCTCCACCGCGTCGTAACTATCCTCGGGCCCAAGCAATGGCTAAAGTAGGCTGAAAAGTCTGAAGAACAAAAGTGTAGAGGCACCCTAGGGCCGGGAAATAAGGTTAGAAGGCTTGTCATCCAAGCTCGCCGATGGTGATGGAAACTGAGGGTAGGGTTTATTCATTGATATAGGGTGAATGCCGAAGCAAAGGAGGCTTATTAGTTAATGAGGACGAAAAGTCTAGGCTGAAGGGAGTGTTGACCGGTCTTGCCGATGATGACAAGGGTCGCAAGGAGGTTGACCGATCTTGTCGACGGTGACAAAGGTCAGAGGTAGGTCGACCGATCTTACCGATGGTGGCAAGGGTCGCAAGGAGGCTGACCGATCTTGCCGATGGTGACAAGGGTCAGAAGTAGGTTGACCGATCTTGCCGATGATGACAAGGGTCACAAGGAAGTTGACCGATCTTGCCAATAGTGACAAGGGTTAGAAGGAAGTTGACCGATCTTGCCGATGATGACAAGGGTAGCAAGGGAGTTGACCGATCTTGTCGATGATGACAAGGGTCATAAGGAGGTTGACCGATCTTGCCGATATTGACAAGGGTCGCAAGGAGACTAACCAAACTTGTCGATGATGACAAGGGTTAGAAGTAAGTCAACCGATCTTGCCGATGATGACAAGGGTCGCAAGGAGGTTGACCGATCTTACCGATGATGACAAGGGTCAGAAGTAGGTTGACCGATCTTGCCGATGGTGACAAGGGTCAAAAGTAGGTCGACCGATCTTGCCGATGATGACAAGGGTCGTAAGGAGGCTGACTGATCTTGCCGTTGATGACAAGGGTCAGAAGTAGGGCGATCGATCTTGCCGATGATGACAAGGGTCGCAAGGAGGTTGACTGATCTTGCCGATGGTGACAAGGGTCGCAAGTAGGTCGACCGATCTTGCCGATGATGATAAGGGTTGCAAGGAGGCTGACCGATCTTGCCGATGATGACAAGGGCCAGAAATAGGTTGACCGATCTTGCCAATGATGACAAGGGTCGCGAGGAGGCTGACCGATCTTGCCGATGGTGACAAGGGTTGCAAGGATAGTCGACCGATCTTGCCGATGATGACAAGGGTCACAAGGAGGCTGACCGATCTTGCTGATGGTGACAAGGGTCGCAAGGATAGTCGACTGACTTTGCCAATGATGACAAGGGTCACAAGGAGGCTGACCGATCTTGTCGATGGTGACAAGGGTCAGAAGTAGGTTGGCTGATCTTGCCGATGATGACAAGGGTGGCAAGGAGGCTGACCGATCTTGTCGATGGTGACAAGGGTCAGAAGTACGTCGACCGATCTTCCCGATGATGACAAGGGTCGAGAGGAAGTTGGGAACTTTAAAACGTCACTTTACTGACCTAAGTGCCCTTTCGGGTTTTCACCGAAGCCAGCCCCCTCTTGCTTTTGCCCACGCGCCCTTTCGAATTTTCACATGGTGGGGTACCTGATTTTGCCTGCGGCGCCCATTTGGGTTTTCACCATAGTCGGGTTATAGCCATTTTTACCCTTATCCTAATGTAAGAACAAGTCCGGCGGGACACCTCTATTTTTAAGCCCCATTTTTTTCTTTTCTTTTTTTTCTCTTCTTTTTTTTCTTTGTTCACGGAACGAATCCGGGATGAATGCGAGCTCGCTTGTTGACAACGGGTGAGGAACCCGTGCTAATGAGACGTCGACTAACCTTACTGATGGCGGCAAGGGTCGATCACAGGTTTGTTCGTCGACACTGGTTTGAATGTCGAAGCAAAAGTAGGTTCATTAACGAGGATAGAAGGTCCAAGTTAAGGGAATACCGACCGATCTTGTCGATGGTGGCAAGGGTCGAGAGTGACTCGTTCATTGGCATTGAGCCAAATGTCGTAGCAAAGGATAGGTTTATCAACGAGGACGTAAGGTCCAAGTTAAGGGAAAATGTTGACTGATCTTGTCAGTGGTGACAAGAGTCGGTCGTAGGTTTATTCGTCGACATTGGTGAAATGCCGAAGCAAGAGATAGGTTTATTAATGAGGACGTAAGGTCCAAGTTAACGGAAGATGTCGACCGACCTTGCCGATGGTGGCGAGGGTTGAAAGCGGGTTTATTTACTGACATTGGTTGAGTGTTTGAAGCAAGGGATTGGTTTATTCATCAATGTGGATGGAAGGTCCAAGTTAAGGGAAGGGGTTGATCGGTCTTGCTGATGATGGCAAGGGTCGGAAGGATATTGATGAAAAGATCTCCGGTAGGGTCTAGGGTGATCACCCTTTTCGGAGTTTCATTGGGATGGGGTAAAAAGGAACTTTAAGTTAGCACATTACTGACTTAAGTGCCCTTTCGGGTTTTCATCGAAGCCAGCCCCCTCTTGCTTTTGCCCACGCGGCCTTTCGGGTTTTCACGTGGCGAGGTACCCGATTTTGCCTGCGACGCCCGTTCGGGTTTTCGCCACAACCGGGGTTATAGCCATTTTACCCTTATCCTAATGTAGGCACAAGATGGCCGGCAGGGCACCTCTATTTTGAGCCCTATTTTTTATTTTCCTTTTTTTTATATACAACAGGAGGATGTTGAGAGGGTCGGCTAGGACACGAGGCCTTGCGCCGAGAAAGGGGGTTTATTCGTTAGCAAGGAGGCAATGCTAACGCAAAGGATAGATCTGTGTCGATTCGGGCGTAAGGCCCGCAATGGCAATGTTGCAGGAGGGTCGGCTAGGACACGAAGTCTTGCGCCGAGAAAGAGGGTTTATTCGTTAGCAAGGAGGCAATGCTAACACAAAGGATAGATCTGTGCCGATTCGGGCGTAAGGCCCGTAATGGCAATGTTATAAAAGAGTCGGCTAGGACATGAAGTCTTGCACCGAGAAAAGGGATTTATTCATTAGCAAGGAGGCAATGCTAACGTAAAGGATAGATCTGTGCCCATCCGAGCGTAAGGCCCGCAATGGCAATGTTGTAAAAGGGTCGGCTACGACACGAAGTCTTGCGCCGAGATAGAGGGTTCATTCGTTAGTAAGAAGGCAATGCTAACGTAAAGGATACATCTGTGTCGATCCGGGTGTAAGGCCCGCCATGGCAATGTCATTTTATATGTCATTATATATACATACATATATATATATATATATATATATATATATATATATATATATATTAGAGCTCGGCCAGGATGGAGTGTCACTAGGCCAAGGTAGGTAGAGCTCAGTCAGGGCGGAGTGCCACTAGACTAAGGTAGGTAGAGCTCAGCCAGGGAGGAGTGCCACTAGACTAAGGTAGGTAGAACTTAGCTAGGGCAGAGTGCCACTAGACTAAGGCAGGTAGAACTTAGCTAGGGCGGAGTGCCACTACACTAAGGTAGGTAGGACTTAGCCAGGGCGGAGTGCCACTAGACTAAGGTAGGTAGAACTTAGCTTGAGCGGAGTGCCACTAGACTAAGGCAGGTAGAGCTCGGCCAGGGCAGAATGCCACTAGACCAAGGCAGGTAGAGCTCGGCCAGGGCGAAATGCCACTAGACCAAGGTAGGTAGAGCTCAGCCAGGGTGGAATGCCACTAGACCAAGATAGGTAGAACTCAGCTAGGGCGGGGTGCCACTAGACTAAGGTAGGTAGAACTTAGCTAGGGCGTAGTGTCACTAGGTTAAGGCAGGCAGAACATAGCTAGAGCGGAGTGCCACTAGACTAAGGTAGGTAGAACTTAGCTAGGGCAGAGTGCCACTAAACTAAGACAGATAGAGCTCGGCCAGGGTGGAATGCCACTAGACCAAGGTAGGTAGAACTTAGCTAGGGTGAAATGCCACTAGACCAAGGTAGGTAGAACTTAGCTAGGGCAGAGTGCCACTAGACTAAGGTAGGTAGGACTTAGCCAGGGCGGAGTGCCACTAGACTAAGGTAGGTAGAACTTAGCTTGGGCGGAGTGCCACTAGACTAATACAGGTAGAACTTAGCTAGGGCGGTGTGCCACTAGACTAAGGCAGGTAGAGCTCGGCCAGGGCGGAATGCCACTAGACCAAGGCAGGTAGAGCTCGGCCAGGGCAGAATGCCACTAGACCAAGGCAGGTAGAGCTCGGCTAGGGCGGAATGCCACTAGACCAAGGTAGGTAGAACTCAACTAGGGTAGAATGCCACTAGACCAAGGTAGGTAGAATTCAACTAGGGCGGGGTGCCACTAGACTAAGGTAGGTAGAACTTAGCTAAGGTGTAGTGCCACTAGGCTAAGGTAGGCAGAACTTAGCTAGGGCGGAGTGCCACTAGACTAAGGTAGGTAGAACTTAGCTAGGGCGGAGTGCCACTAGGCTAAGGTAGGCAGAACTTAGCTAGGGTGGAGTTCCACTAGACTAAGATAGGTAGAACTTAGCCAGGGCGGAGTGCCACTAGACTAAGGCAGGCAGAACTTAGCTAGGGCGGAGTGCCACTAGACTAAGGTAGGTAGAACTTAGCTAGGGCGGAGTGCCACTAGACTAAGATAGATAAAGCTCGGCCAGGGCGGAATGCCACTAGACCAAGGTAGGTAGAACTCAGCTAGGGCGGAATGCCACTAGACCAAGACAGGTAGAACTTAGCTAGGACGTAGTGCCACTAGACTAAGGTAGGTAGAACTTAGCTAGGGCGGAGTGCCACTAGACTAAGGTAGGTGGAGCTCGGCCAGGGCGGAATGCCACTAGGCTAAGGTAGGTAGAACTTAGCTAGGGCGGAGTGCCGCTAGACTAAGGCCGGCAGAGCTCGGCCTTGGCAGAATGCCACTAGACTAAGGCAAGAAGGGCTTAGCTAGGGTGGGGTGCCACTAGACTAAGGTGGGTGAAACTTAGCTAGGGCAGAGTGCCACTAGACTAAGGCGGGTCTTGGTCATTCTGAGACTGCTGGTTGAGCTGCGTGATACATCTTCAAGTATTTTCCATTAAGGGGAGAGAACTGGACGACTCCTTGGTGATCTACAAGGACGTACGCACCCCCTTCATATACTCGGCGGACGACGTACGGTCCAACCCAGTTTTCAACCAACTTCCCTTTGGGATTGGAGGCCATCACTTCTCTTCTTTTAACCATTACCAGGTCACCTTTCTTGAATTCTTGACCTTTGACCAGCTTGTCGAAAGCACGGGTCATGCGAGCTTGGTAGAGTTGAATATTTTGTTGCACGCGGAGACGCTTTCCTTCGAGCTCGGCGAGCTCTTCCAGTCTTCTTCTTATATTGGTCTGTTCGTCACTAGCTAAACTATGCTAGATGGCAACTCGCAGTGAGGGGACTTCCAATTGAATTGGCACCACAGCCTCTGACCCATATACAAGGGAGAATGGCGAACAGCCAGTTGGGGTTTTATAGACCGTACGGTAGGCCCAAAGCGCTTCGTACATCCTTTCTTCCTAGTCCTTTTTATTAGACCTCACAGTCTTTGCCAGCAGTGTGCATAGTGTTTTGTTGAAGGCTTCTGCAAGTCCATTGGCTTGAGGGTTGTAGGGGGACGAGGTCCTCCTGTAGTGCCCCAGAATTTATATAAGTAATTTTTGGATTATAAATGGAATTTTCTAGAATTTATTAAGAATTTATAAGGGCTAAATAGATTAATAAAAAGATTATTGAACTAATGAATGGGTTATAAGGCCCAATAGTGTTAAATAATTAACCTAGCCTATTCAAGTAAGACTCAAAAGGTTTAAGGACCAATCCCATTAAGTTTGGCCCATATTCTGGAAGGTTATTTAGCTTATTCATGGATTTTAAAAGATAAATATCCCGTAATTAGATAATTATATAGATAAAATGAATAAAAGAGTTTTATTAATTTAAAATTCTGTACACATTGGCTGTAATGGTCTATCGGGCGACCGCCACATGCATGTAACACATCAGGACTGGACTGTCACACCCTGTTAATTTCGTGAGTTGAAGAACTTGCAAAAAGGTTGGATCTTTGAGATCCTATCTGCAAGAGACTTAATTAGGAGAACATGTAAGGTTACTAGGGACTCTTAGGGATCAGATTTTGGCCAACTAAGGACTCTATAATCGATTTAATCCTCAAACCCTAGTCAAATCCCTATAAATAAGTCCCAGTTCTGAACTGAGCGACCCTTACTTTTGGCTCGTGAAGAATCAAGGTAAGGAGATAGAGTTTCGGATAAGTTCTTTTGAACTTTTTATTTCTAATACTAAGGTCTAACAACTCTCAAAATTTCATGATAGGAGGTCGAGTATCCAAGGAGTTAGAGGCTTCCAAAGTTGCTGGTATGACCTTAGCAATCCAGGAATCTGAACGAAAGTCCTTTGAAGATCAGAAAAATAGAGGAGCTAAACGAGGTAATTAGAGATTAATGCTTTAGAACTTTTTGTTCCCCTTAGATTTATCTTCTTAACCTCCAAATTTCACACATTTAGGTCAGGAGATTGAAGAGATAGAGCGATGTGAAGTTGCTGAAAAACTACAGGGAGAAGGGAACTATGGCGTGTCTTGAAGACCCAAATTAGAAGTTTAAAGCCAAGGGAAAAGGTAGGTCATCTCATGAACGGCAAAAACAACATGTTAGGGATAAAAGCCCTCTGATTTTGATTGATTACATGCATTATAGATTATGAATTTCATGTCTTAGCAAGATTATGCATACATGCATACCTTTAGCCTAACCAAAGATAAAAGATATCATCTTGATCATTCACTACGACCTATGCATGTATCTGGCCTTTACTTCGTTTATCATTACTAGATTAGTTAGTAATTATGATTCTTCTTACATGGACAGAGTTCCTTATTTTTATTGTCAGCAGAAGCTCTGACGGATTAGGGTAGGACCGTCACATGACTGTAACGGCCTTACGATAAGCCGTCACACTCTCTGTTGTGTTTAAATTGTTCTGTTGTCTCTCACGCACAATAGCAGGAGCGTTACAATACTATAACAACCCCACGACAAACTGTCACACGGCTGTAACGCGCCTATGCTAGACCGTTAGAACACTGTTCTCTGTCAACTCGAGACAGAATGAAAATTAGTCAAGTCTACTTATAAATAAGCTTAGTTATCTAAGTTTTGACATGATATCATGACTTTGAGTTTAATTATTGATTCATGATAGGAATTGCATGATTACAAGCCTTTTAAGTTATTTTGAGTTATGTTAATTTCATTGGCTAAACTCTAATAGTTTGTATTTAAAGTATGATTTCAAAAGATGTATTGATGGAGTTTTATCATGGTTTCACATGGTTTCACAGTCTTTTCTATCTATAGAGTCATTTTATTTAAGTACATGGCATATGTTCCGGTATATGGCCATTAGTTTACACATTGCACCATAGGAACATATTCTTGAACATGAAGACCTCTCTATTGGATATTCCTTCCAATGGACTAGGAAATCTTGTTTCAAGGCCTCTGTAATTCTCCGTGAGCCTGGGATTCCCACTAGGACGCCGAGTTGGTTGTACCATGAAAGCCCAATCATTAGAAAATACTATCGATGGTTTCTGGTTTTTGGATATGTAACGGATCAAGGTTGGACTGTCAGGCTCATCTAACGGCCCAATAAACGATCGTCACATGTACTGAGTCCATCTTTATTTCTTTCGGATTGAGACTATTATAACGGCCCAATACTGGAGCGTCACGTTATGTAACGGCCCAGTATAAGACCGTCACAGTTCTATATTTTGTTAACCTGAGATTTGACCAAGGGGTTGATATTCTAAAGTTCCTAGGTGGATCATTGATGTTCTAGGACTTGTCACAATCATCAAGATACTTAATTTTAAAGAATGAAAAGTTAAGAAATGAGTCGTTATGCTACCGAATTATTTCCATGAGCATAACATAGTATAAGTCATTCTTGATCTTTCATATTCTAAATTGGAGCGTTCATTCATTAATTATTATTATCATGAGCTTATTGAACTTATTACATTCTTGGCCATACTTTATTGTTACATGCGTGGAAATAACTTGATTTATACTTGAAGATGCAATCGAGCACTGATTGTGTTCAGGGGCTCTATGCTAGTCCCCTCGGCTGATTGTCGAAAATATACTATTATAAACCATGGGGTATGATGCTACTGGTGTCACATTACGCTGGGAGTACTTTCTCTATAAATAAGTGGAAAGCCACGACATCATGAAATTACTTGTACATGACTTTCTTGCTTGATACATGATATTCCACCAGAATTCACCAAATACTTACTCTTAATCAAAAGATGTGTGGATGATGACTATGTGGTATTACTAGTACATTCTCGTTACATTCTTATTTCATGAAAGGCCATGCTACATTCTTGTTCGTTCTTGTTACATTCTTGCTAGTTCATACTTGCTCTCATTCTATCTTAAACGATCATCTTTGTTACTTTGGTTACTCGCGTGATTGATCGCATTTCACATGATTTTACCTAAATTCTTTAGAGCTAAAATGTTAATTACTTTAATAGTGCTAATCATGTCGATGCGAAGATTCCTACTAGGCAAGTGTGCTCATTACCTATTTTCAATCTTTTTCAGGAGATGGAAGTGATACGAATTTGTATTCGGGTTATACAAGTAGCGGGTCCGAGAGCGAATGAAAATCATATCAAATTGAGAGTGAAGACTTAGGAAGTCTACAATGTTTAGATCGAGTCTTTGTAATTTCTTATTTCATGAGTCTAGTGGAATGGAAAAAGTATGAAAATGTTATTGTACTTGAATACTCGATTATCAATTAAATAAAATTAGAGTTTGATTAATTATTATGTGATTGCATTCTTATGTGTGATTGCCTTGCGCTCTGATCATTCTTGCTTGCAAGAGGCTTACCATGCCGGCTATTCGCGTTCCTCGAGAGAGTCTTCCGCTATAATAAAGACTCGGGGGGTGACACCTCCAGTCAATCTTATATTTATCAGCTAGCCGATAAACCTTCTGGTTTCTGAAGTGGCTGCCATTATCAGAGATAATTCGGCTGGGAACCCCGAACCAGAATATTATATCCTGCTGGAAGAATCTTGCGACCAGTTCTCCCGTTACATCTCTTAGCGCAACTGCTTCTGCCCATCTAGAGAAGTAATCTATGGCTGCTAGGATGTATCTGCACCCTGACGAAGATGCTGGTAGCGGCCCCACCACGTCCGTGTCCCATTGGGCGAACGACTAACTTGGTAGGGTGGGGTGTAGCGACACCGGCAGTCTCCTGGACACGTTAGCGTGCTCCTAGTAGTTTTGACAAGCTTTAGAGATCTTGGAACAATCATCAAACATGGAGGGCCAATAATAGCCCAATTTCTTTATTTCAATTTTCATCTTCGGCCCGGCCTGGTGCACTCCAGTTGACCCGGCATGGACCTCTTGCATTACCTGCCCGGCTTCTGCTAGAGACAAGCACCGGAGCAGGACTTTCCTTCGGGCATCAGTCATTATTCGGAACAAGGTTCTGCTTCTCATCTCGTAAGAGCCTTTGATCCTTAGGAGCTTCATTCTTTGTTCCTTTTCTTTCGGAAGCTGTTGGTGCTAGAACCAACGCAGAAGGTGCTCCCGCCAGTTGGGCTGATGAACTTCTTCTACAGCTGCCGCTTCATTCTCTTGTTCATCGACCAGAACCTCTTTCATACTGGGGACCTATCAATGGTTGATTACGGCTATATTTAGGCTTGTGTCTGGTGGGACTGCTAAAGAACTAGCCAGCTTGGCGAGGACATCTGCTTGAGCATTCTGTCCTCGGTTAATATGCCTGATTTTGATGAAATAGAATCGCGCCATCAGGCGGAGGGCCAGTTGATAATAAGGGAGGAGTTCTTGCTTCTGCACATCGAACTCTCCTTCCAGCTGTTTTATGACTAACATGGAATCTCCGAATGCTTCCAGCATATGGATCCCCATAGACAGAGCAATATGTAGCCCGATTATGAGGGCTTCATATTCTGCTTCATTATTTGTGCATGGCTTGTTGATTGAGCACGATGTATATATGACTTCTCCTTCTGGAGATTTCAGGACTATGCCTGCCCCCGCTCTGACTCTAGCTGACACAGTAGCTGAGGTGTCTATTCTGGAAGCGCCGTCAAAATACAGCTGCCATAGAGAGGGCTACACCTGGCCGACCTCTAAGTTTTCATCTTCAGGAAGATCCGATTCTAGCGGGCAGTCTTCAGGTACTGGATGCTCAGCAAAGAAGTCTACGATAGTTTGGCCCTTGACGGCTCTTTGCGGTATGTAGGAGATGTCAAACTCCATAAGGATCACCGCCCATTTGCCCTGGCGACCCTTGAGTGCCGGTTGGGACATGATGTATTTTAGCGGATCCGCCTTGGAGATCAGTTTGATTTCATGTGACAGCATATAGTGTCGCAGTTTCTTGACGGTGAAGACCAGTGCCAAGCAGATCTTCTCAATGTGGGTGTATTTCGCCTCAGTCCTGACTAATCTCCGAATGAGGTAGTAGAGGGCTTGTTCTTTCCCTTCTTCATTGTTCTGAGCTAACATTGCCCCCAGAGAGTTATATGTGGCTACTATGTACAGAATCAGTGGCCGTCCTTTTACCGGTGCGCCCAGCACTGGCGGAGTCTTCAGATAATCTTTGAGCTTGCCAAAGGCTATCTGGCAGTCTTTGTCCCAGTAAAAGGGTACATCTTTCATCATTAGCTTGTGAAAGGGCTGGCATCACCCCGACAGGTTGGATATGAACTGCCGGATATAAGCCAGGCGGCCTTGAAGAGATCTCAGCTCGGAGAGGTTCCTTGTTGAGGGTAACTTCTGAATTGCCTTGATCTTTGCGGGGTCTATTTCGATCCCCCGGTATCTGACAATGAAGCCCAAGAACTTTTCGCTTGATACTCCGAACGCGCACTTCATAGGGTTCATTTTCAATTCATACTGCCTTAGCCTCTAAAAGACTACTCGGAGGTCCTACAGATGGTCTTCTTTCTTTCTGGTTTTGACTACCAGGTCATCTATGTAGCATTCGACCTTATGGTAGAGCAGCTCATCAAATATTCTAGTCATCGCCTGCTGATAAGTCACGCCAGCGTTCTTTAACCCGAACGGCATCCTCTTGTAGTGATAAATGCCTTTGGGAGTTCGGAAGGCAGTGTGAACTCGGTCGTGCTCTGCGATCCATATCTAGTTATAGCCGGACGACCCATCCATGAATGATAGGGCCTCATGACCGGTTGTTGGATCTATCATGACCTCCGTTATTGGTACTGGAAAGTCATCTTTAGGGCATGCTTTATTCAGATCTTAGAAGTCAACACATATCCAGATCTGTCCATTTTTCTTCTTCACAGGCACAATGTTGGCTAGCCACGTGGTATATTGATTTTCTTCGATGAAACCCACATCAATGAGCTTGTCCACTTCTTTGCATATTTGAGTAATGAGCTCTGGCCTCATGCGCCGCGGCGATTGCTTCACCGGCTCAGCTTCAGGGCTTATTGCTAGCTCATGTTGTGAGACTGCGGGGCTGAGTCTTGGCATTTCTTTATAGCTCCGGGCAAAGTAATCCCGGTATTCTTGCAGTAGTTGAATGTATAGCTTCTGTTCTTCAGCAGATAGCTGGGTGCTAAGGAAGGTAGGTCTATGGTCATCCTCATCTCCAAGGTTAATTTCTATCAGTTCATCGACTGTGGCCTAGCCTCCATATTTTATTTCCAGGGGCGCCGGATGAAGGTTGACAAAGTCTGGAATATCATCGTCAAGGTTAAAGACCTCGATCTCTTCATTTGGTTCTATTTGGACTTCAGTAGGGACCTCTATGTTGGGGTGCAAGGTCCGGATTCAGAGGGGGGTGAATGAATCCCCTTTGAAAAATATTTGCTCAATTTGAATCTTAGATCCTAATTATCACTGAACTCATAAAATCTAGCGGAAATAAAAACTATGGTTCAGTAATGCAGGTGTTCTAGTAAGATTCACACTCAAACACTTAATCAGTGAACCTAATGTGAATCTCTTTCGAACACTTAACATGCACAACCAGTGATCTTACTTCGGCACTTAGCATGAATAAACCTGTAGAAGATTGGAATGCAGTAAAACAGCTTGATCTAAACAGATGTTCTAATGAGACACATGATAGAACACTTAACCAGCATGCCCAGCAAACACAGCAATTCTATGCAATTGAACCGATCCCAAGCATTCATCTACTGTAAGTGAAAAGCAATTAGATCGTGATCCTAAACATGCATCTAGCAAACTCAGAGAGGTAATCAGATCATGATGCACAAGGAGTTTTAGGTGGTTCAATCCTCCAGACCTACATCCACCCCACACTCCAACCAGAGTGTGGCTTACTGCTGCCAAACAGCTTGAAACCGCTGGGCGTCACAGCTTGCCTACAAACGCTGCCTAATAGCTTGAACCAGAGGAACACACTCCTCTCTTCTTCCAACCCGGAAGGAAACACTAGTGACACCCAGTCACTAGCAACTAGAGACCCAAGTCTCTCTTCCTCCAAACTAGAGGGAAACCACAAGCGACACCCAGTCACTTGCAAACTGGAGGACCACTCCTCCCTTCCTCCAAACCGGAGGGAACCACTAGCGACACCCAGTCACTAGCAACCAGAGACCCAAGTCTCTCTTCTCCTGAGTCCACAAGAGGAACCCCGATCTCAAACCAGAGAATCGGAAAAACACACTGAGCAGATGGAAAGAACAAATGAAAAACAAAAACAAGAATAAAAACAACTGTAGCTCCGAGGAGCAATTCCAAAACAAGTCTTCAAGAGAAACTCTCTCTTCTCCTTCCTTAGCATTCTCTTCACTTCTCAGATATCTCTCTCTCTCTCTTTACTTTGCAGCTCTCTCACTCTCTCTAGACTTCTTCTTCTTCTACTGCTGCTGGCTCTCGTACTCTTCTCTCTGGCCGCACTCTTCTTCTTCTTCTGCTGCTGCTGGCTCTCGTACTCTTCTCTCTGGCCGCACTCTTCTTCTTCTCTTTGGTTCTCCTCAGATCTATATTCTTCTTCTGCTCTCCATCATTTTCTTAATCATAGAAAGGGGCCTTCTTATAGAGCTTCTGCCTTGGGGTCCACGGACTCACGCGTCCGGCGTTTGGAGGGAACACTCCCTCCAAGAGGTTTCAGGAAGTTCTTAGCCACGTGTCAGAGTTTGGATGAAGCAGAATTCACGTGGCAACTTCCGAATTCATCTATCTTGGATCACGTGTCAATCATTGGTTCGGTGGTCTTCAAGAACTCATGTTCCAGATGTACCTTAAGTGGTCACGTGAATAACGATGATGTCTGTCCCAAGCTTCTCAGGTGTTTGATCCTGGTTCCTTTAGTTGCCCTGGGGCTCCTCACACTTAGACTCTTGCCAATAGGATAGAGGGCATTTTTTCAAACATATTGTAGTCATGAATGGATAGCTACTGTGTATTGACCTATTGATATGAGAGTCACTGTGCATAAATGAATTTCAGTTAAGTATGAAAGATGCACAGACTTCATAGTGCGTATATGAATCTAAGCATAGACCATATAAGTCTATATGCACATATGCACAGACCATGTAGTGCACTTATGTATATGTGCACAAACCTTATTCGTGCACAAGCAGAATGTGCACGGACCTTTTTTAGCATGTTTAAAAATGTGCACAGACCAAACAACAAAAACATGCACGGACTATGTAAAGAACAAATGCAACCGTGTTTTGCACATGACAAAAACTTGCACAAACCTTTATAAGCTCACAGCAAGAATTGCACTGACTATGCCTATGTTTCAGCAAGATATGCACCGACTATGAAATGCACGGCCCTAGTCTGCATGGACCTGATATGCCATATGCACTGATATGCCCTAGCTTGTCATGCGAATGTCAGAAACTTGCACAGACTTTGAGTAACGTGCAACGACTTGACTTGCACTCAGCGAAGGATGCACGGACCTTATGACAGCTAGCATGTAATCGTGCACAGACTCTGTAAAGCAAACTCTGCACGGTACTTCTTCATGCACGGACCTTATGCACGGAGCTTCTACATGCACTGACTCTTAATGTCAACAAGGCAAATATGCACGGACTCTATATGCATAAGGGAAATGTGCACGGAGTTGGTTCAAGGATATGCTTGGACCTTATATGCCAAAACCCTAACGTGCACAGACTTAGCTAGGCACAAGATAAAACTTTGCACCGACCTTAAGTATGCATCGTGACTATAGAAATGCACATACCTTGTGACAAGCATTCATTGACTTCCAAATGCCAATCAAATGTGCACGAACTTGAATGTTGCACGGACCTTGTGCAATTAAGTGAAATGTGCACATATGGAGATGCATTGACTTCATGTGCAGTGAGTTGGCGTTTCGTTTGACTTTATGTATGCATGTAAATACACTGGCCTATATGCAATGAGCAAAGGCATGACCAAATACACAAGAAGAATGTAGTAAAACACATATTGAATCATGCAACAAACGGCAAACATATATTGACTCATGGTGTTTGCTATCATCAAAACACAGAGACACAACAATCTCCCCCTTTTTGATGATGGCAACACTATGGGTCATATGCAACACTAAACAGCATAAATGAGCGGGCAACACTAATGAACAGGACAGGAAACAATGACTCACATATTTTCTCCCCCTTTGACAACATCAAAAAGAAGGGATCAAATGTAAGAGCAGTAATGAATGGAGTTCCAAAACAAATGAGAGATGAATGATAAGCAGTGTGGAATGATATAAAACTCCAGATAAGCAAGAAGTCTGAAATTATTCATGGCAGTGCAAAAAATGAATTCCATAAATTCTCCCCTAATGCTCATTCCAGAAACTGAGACAGTCAGTAGAGAAATACACACACATGCATGAATTGTTCTCCCCCTTTGACTTCGATTAAGTTGACACTGTTAGAGAGAGCAACGCACGAATTATTACTCCCCCTGAAGATGTGAGGATAGGGGAATGATAGAAGGCAGCCTAGATGAAATTTCAAACTGAGCTAGGGGAAATCAGATTAATCTCCCCCTTAATACCAGAAAGATGCTGATGATTCAAGCTTCCCCATTTGAGAAAATAGAGGAATTTTAGTGGAAAGAAATCATCAGTCATACAGAGTTAAGCCTATCCTATCAGAACTGAATTATTGTTAAACATTGTGATACCAATTGTTGAGAAGCGTGATATCAATAAAAACATGGGGTGCAAACATAGATAATGTCAGGTCAAGCCCCAAAGGACATCAAGAGCAGTGAGTACAATTCATTTTGAATTTAGCAGTGAGTGGAAACTGAGCACAAGGTTTTGACTGGATTGTCAATGAATAGATAAGGCAGAAAGATTTTCAATAGGGTACCAAACCATAAATCTTGATAAGCGAATTTCAGACTCTTTTATTATATTAGATTATGAGTGAGTCTGAATGTACCAGCGTGATTTAAGAATGATATATACAGAGTTTATCAGGAAAACTCAATAGTCATATCTGAAACATCTTTTAATAGAGATAAACTAATTGCACATATGACATACATGTTTGACCTCCTTCTATCTTAATCAATTTCAATGACTCCTTTGGAAGTTACACTAGATAGTATTGAGATTAAACAAATATGAGTGTATCTGAATTTTCTTTGATTACATTTGTTTTTCAGAATTTTTCTATTGAACAACACTTATTTTTTCTTGAGCAAGTTTGGTTAAATCAACACCTTTTTACGTGAGGCACAACACGTCTTAGGTGAAGTCACCCAGTTACTCAGTGTGACAATCATATTACCTCTCAATAAGAGAATAGAGTTAGCAATTTCGAGTGTCTTTTTACATGAGGAGACACCTTGATC
Source organism: Amorphophallus konjac (assembly GCA_022559845.1). NCBI lineage: Eukaryota > Viridiplantae > Streptophyta > Magnoliopsida > Alismatales > Araceae > Amorphophallus > Amorphophallus konjac. The sequence continues at coordinate 413,321,745 of CM040120.1, forward strand.
AGAGGCCAGAATCCCTAGTTACTCGACACTGCCATGTCATTGCTCTGCCAGATTTTTAATCATTTTTATAAGAGAGGTAACTGTGGCACTTCATGACATGGGCTTACTCTATTTCTTTGATAGAGAACCCAATTTCTCTATGACCAAAGTCATTGCTCTGACTTTATTTTCTTTCAAATATTTTCAGATTTTTCAGACAATGCTCAGTACACTGAAATGCTCAAGAATAATACTTTCTACATGTATCTTAACCAAAGAAGGCCATGTTTTTAAAATTTCAGATTTCAGAAGGTTTTGCATGAAGTTACATGAGACAATTGGTTAAGATTTAGTAAACATAATGATTCAGATATTTTCAAGACTTTTAAATCAAAACTTAATGAATACATTAGACTTAAATCAATTTGATTCATCAGACATTCTTAAACCAGTATAATAGAAGATTCTTCTTTTCGAAATATGTTGGATTTATGATTAGGGTACATAGATTTAAGTCTCTTCGATTTCAAATGGATCAATAATGACAGTGCAGCCGAACAATAGAAGCAACAACAACTTTTTGTTAAGAGAGCATGAGACTTAATGTCAAGTCTGACCAAGGTGATTCAACATATGAAGTTACGGACAGTTCAGTAGCACAAAATACTTTTAAGTGAAGCTCCCTACCAGCAACAATAGGAGCAGTAATCAAAGGATTTTAGTCTCAAGTAGAGCATCAATTCAAGTGAACTCAGAACTGGTAGGAAGACTAAAGATGGCAGAATGAGTGAAGATGTGGCTAGAAAAATGAGATACCAGCTGACAGAATGAATATTTCAGGTATACTGAAATGGATGGTGGGTAAATAAATGAATAGCCAACATTTTAGAATCAAGACAAATGCTCCCCCTGAATACATGCACTCAAACATTCTTTTTGGTGTTTTCAAAAAACTAATTAAATGCAAACAACTCATGAGTGACATGCAGACTGTGTAGTGAAATTGGCTAGATAAGACATGTCCAATGATAGAATGTAGAGAGTTTGACAATTTATGCATCATGACATACACAATCATTCATCACAGCAATTGACATGTCAAATATCAGTCACATGTAGTTCAGATTATCAGAAAATGACATTCAATTCACTCTCAGCTTAAAGAATGCACATATAATTGACAACATGCATTTGAGGACCTATGAAGGACAAGTAAAATCCAGATGTGAGCATGTATGCATGAAATGCAACTGACTGAAGGAAGTTATCTAAGGTTTGACAATCGAACCTGACAAGCACAAAGATGGGGTTTTACCAGATTTGGGTGCCTTGGCTTATTCAACCCCTTATTTATTTCTTTCCAAGGCACACCTGCAAGACAGATTCCTATTTTGCAGATGTAGGTACCCAAGAATTCTTGGGTCCTGCATGATTAGTAGCACCTCTGATGGATGTTTTCCACAACCTTTGGGCTTTTGAATTATCAAATATCATCAAAGAGCAGTTATTCATAGAATGCCCAACTTGCCCACAATAATGACAAGAAATAACAGATTTCATTTTCTTCTTATATGTGTTAGCCTGCACATGAAATAGGTGTAGGTAAACATGATTGTTTCTATTAGTAACATGAAAATTTATCTTTTCACTACCAGCCAGCCAACAGTCAGCAGCTCTGTAGCCTGGCTTTCCACAATTAAAACATGTAAGAGATTTTTCTTTAAAAATAGAATTATTTCCACCAACTACTCTCTCTTTAGCATGAAGTCCAACAAATCTGGGATGTGTATTTCTTCGTTGGGCATGCCAACAGTGCTCTACTGTATGGCCGGACTTACCACATGCATTGCAATAAGGTCTCCCTGGAGCAGTTCTAGGGACAATGTTCCTCCTAAGAACCTTACACTCATTCTCTTTCACAAACCAACAATCATGCATTGTATGACCAGATCTACCACAGTTGAAACATTTGAGTTACATTTTCTGGGCAAATTGATTCTTGAATGACTTTTTAGTCATGTGCACATGTGTATGTCCTGAATTTCTTATTTTCTTCATCCCATTATGAAAATTCAATTCATCAGATTTCAGGATATAACAGTTGTGCATCACATGACCAATTTTTCCATAATAGTGACATGAAATTTTCTTTGCATGAATGTGTGGTGGTGCATGTGACTTGTATGCAGCATTCTTTGTACCAGCAGGAGTGTTTTTGTACTTTTTCTGTAGATTTTCATTCTTTTTCATTCTTTTAGTTTGTTCTACAGTTTTGGGACTGATAGTGGATTTTGGTTTTTCTGAGCACTGAATTGGAAGGGAGGTTCACTGGATGTGCTATTTGGCTCAGAACTACACACAAAGGAAGTGTGAAGCTTACTATCAAAGCCCTTTTTATTAGCTGGGTTAAAACCCAGACCTTCACGTTGGAAGTTCACCTTACAGCCAAGGAGCTTGTCTAGATTATCTTTTCCACTCATAAATTTTTCTAGAGATTTGTTTAAGTCAGAAATTTCAGTTTCAAGTTCTGAGACATGGAGCTCATATGCAGCTAACTTCTCTTCATAGGATGTAGCTTTTTCATTCAACATTTGATTAACAATTTTTAAGCTTTCAATTTCATGTTCAACCTTTTGCAACTCTTCAGAGCTATCCATGCTCACGCATTTACCTTTCTCAAGTGTGATGAGTCTTTCAGATAGAGCTGTGTTTAGGTGTTTTAGCTTGTCAATTTCCTCCTCCAGTTTACTGTTTTGTTCCTGGAGTACATCATCAAACACCAAATCACTTAGAGAATTCTGACATTCTTTAAACACTTCTTGTTGATTTTCTGATAGAAGTTTGCCAAAGTTTTTCTGAAGCTCTAAATTTGTTAATCTAACATTCTCAAATTTTTCATAGATCAATCTGTTTTCACTTTCAAGATTTTCATATCTATGTTCAAATTCCTGAACCTAGTTTTTGAGTTTCTTGTTCTCAGATTTCAAGAAATCAAGTTCTATACTAAGAGCATCAAGATCTGTCAGTTGTCTTCTAAATATACCATTTTTTGTTTTCAAAATTTCAATGTCTTCACCTACAGAGTTAGCATTCTCAAATTTGTTTAACTTTTTTCTAAGGGATTTCTTCTGTTTTCTCAATTTTTCATAGGACTCTAGCAAACTAGCATATGCATCTTCCCAATCATTTAAAGTAAAGTTAGCGAAAGGGTTGTTTACCACTTCTTCATCCTCACCTTCATTGCTTCCTTCAGCCATCATACATTTTTGGTTCTCATGAAATGTGATGACTGAATCCCAGATCTCCTTCGCAGTCCTACATGTAGGAATTGAAAATATGACATTAGCATCTACTACTTTCTGCATAATGTTCAGAGCTTGCATATTCTCAAGATTCTTTTGTTTGTCCTTCTAGGACCATTTACTTTCCTGTCGAGGCAAGACATGTGGACCAAGTTTAATGAGATTCCACAGTTTTGGATCTATAGAGTTTATAAAGCCGCACAGACTGCCTAACCAATTACCAAAATTAGATCCATCGAAAATCGATGGATGACCCATAAAAGTAAATCAGACTAATGAAATAGAAAAGGTAGTGCACCAAGAGGTAGCAGGATCCTCTGCAGATCGTTGGATCTGATGAATCAGAGACCTGCTCTGATACCACTTCTTGGGGTGCAATGTCCGGATTCAGAGGGGGGTGAATGAATCCCCTTTGAAAAATATTTGCCCAATTTGAATCTTTGATCCCAATTATCACTAAACTCATAAAATCTTGCGGAAATAAAAACTATGGTTCAGTAATGCAGGTATTCTAGTAAGATTCACACTCAAACACTTAATCAGTCAACCTAATGCGAATCTCTTTTGAACAATTAACATGCACAACCAGTGATCTTACTTCGGCACTTAGCATGAATAAAACTGTAGAAGAATGGAACGTAGTAAAACAGCTTGATCTAAACAGATGTTCTAATGAGACACATGATAGAACACTTAACCAGCATGCCCAGCAAACACAGTAATTCTATGCAATTGAACCGATCCAAAGCATTCATCTACCGTAAGTGAAAAGTAATTAGATCGCGATCCTAAACATGCATCTAGCAAACTCAGAGAGGTAATCAAATCACGATGCACATGGAGTTTTAGGTGGTTTGGTCCTCCAGACCTACATCCACCCCACACTCCAACCAGAGTGTGGCTTACTGCTGCCAAACAGCTTGAAACCGCTGGGCGTCACAGCTTGCCTACAAACAATGCCTAACAGCTTGAACCAGAGGAACACACTCCTCTCTTCTTCCAACCCAGAAGGAAACACTAGTGACACCCAGTCACTAGCAACCAGAGACCCAAGTCTCTCTTCCTCTAAACCAGAGGGAAACCACAAGCGACACCCAGTCACTTGCAAAATAGAGGACCAATCCTCCCTTCTTCTAAACCGAAGGGAACCACTAGCGACACCCAGTCACTAGCAACCATAGACCAAGTCTCTCTTCTCCTGAGTCCACAGGAGGAACCCCGATCTCAAACCAGAGAATCGGAAAAACACACTGAGCAGATGGAAAGAACAAACGAAAAAAAAAAACAATAATAAAAACAACTGTAGCTCTGAGGAGCAATTCCAAAACAAGTCTTCAAGGGAAACTCTCTCTTATCCTTCCTTAGCATTCTCTTCACTTCTCAGATCTTTCTCTCTCTCTCTCTCTCTTCACTTTGCAGCTCTCTCGCTCTCTCTGGACTTCTTCTTCTTCTGTTGCTGCTGGCTCTCGTACTCTTCTCTCTAGCCGCACTCTTCTTCTTCTCTTTGGTTCTCCACAGATCTATATTCTTCTTCTGCTCTCCATAATTTTCTTAATCACAGAAAGGGGCCTTCTTATAGAGCTTCTGCCTTGGGGTCCCACGGACTCACGCATCTGGCGTGTGGAGGGAACACTCCCTCCAAGAGGTTTTAGGAAGTTCTTCGGCACGTGTCAGAGTTTGGATGAAGGAGAATTCATGTGGTAACTTCTGAATTCATCTTTCTTGGATCACGTGCCAATCATTGGTTCGGTGGTACTTAGGAACTCATGTTCCAGAAGTACCTTAAGTGGTCACGTGAGTAACGATGATGTCTGTCCCAAGCTTCTCAGGTGTTTGATCCTGGTTCCTTCAATTGCCCTGGGGCTCCTCACACTTAGACTCCTGCCAATAGGATAGAGGGCATTTTGTCAAACATATTGTAGTCATGAATGGATAGCTACTGTGTATTGACCTATTGATATGAGAGTCACTGTGCATAAATGAATTTCAGTTAAGTATGAAAGATGCACAGACTTCATAGTGCGTATATAGATCTAAGCACAGACCATATAAGTCTATATGCACATATGCACAGACCATGTAGTGCACTTATGTATATGTGCACAAATCTTATTCGTGCACAAGCAGAATGTGCACGGACCTGTTTTAGCATGTTCTAAGATGTGCACAGACCAAACAACAAAAACATGCACGGACTATGTAAAGAACAAATGCAACCGTGTTTTGCACATGACAAAAACTAGCACAGACCTTTATAAGCTCACAGCAAGAATTGCACTGACTATGCCTATGTTTCAGCAAGATATGCACCGACTATGAAATGCACGGCCCTAGTCTGCATGGACCCGATATGCCATATTCACTGATATGCCCTAGCTTGTCATGCGGATGTCAGAAACTTGCACAGACTTTGGGTAACGTGCAACGACTTGACTTGCACTCAGCGAAGGATGCACGGACCTTATGATAGCTACCATGTAATCGTGCACAGACTCTGTAAAGCAAACTCCGCATGGTCCTTCTTCATGCACGGACCTTATGCACGGAGCTTCTACATGCACTGACTCTTAATGTCAACAAGGTAAATATGCACGGACTCTATATGCATAAGGGAAATGTGCACGGAGTTGGTTCAAGGATATGCTTGGACCTTATATGCCAAAACCCTAACGTGCACAGACTTAGCTAAGCACAAGATAAAACTTTGCACTGACCTTAAGTATGCATCGTGAACATAGAAATGCACAGACCTTGTGACAAGCATTCATTGACTTCAAAACGCCAATCAAATGTGCATGGACTTGAATGTTGCATGGACCTTGTGCAATTAGGTGAAATGTGCACATATGGAGATGCATTGACTTCATGTGTAGTGAGTTGATGTTTCATTTCGTTTGACTTTATGTATGCATGTAAATACACTAGCCTATATGCAATGAGCAAAGGCATGACCAAATACACAAGAAGAATGCAGTAAAACACATATTGAATCATGCAACAAACGGCAAACACATATTGACTCATGGTGTTTGCTATCATCAAAACACAGAGACACAACACTCTACCCCAGCAAGAAGCGATTGTGTGGCTTATTCCATCAGCAAATCCATTGTCGCTGCAGCTTCGAGGGGTGAGTTAACAGCTTCATCCCCCTTTGGGGTTGCTGTGTCCTCAGTAGGGGTGACACCTTCCCTTTTAGATGCATGCATCTCCTGCTCGGTTTGACGGAAGTCTCCCCGATCGACATGAGCGGTGCTGGAATCATCATTGGCGGAGGCCCGCCAGAGGGAGACGTCGCTGTTTCTTCAATATCTTCGGCTTTGCTGCTGCTGGCTGTGTCAAATCTGGCTTGAAGGGCAACATCTTCATGATAGACCTATTCCCAACATCGGCAAGAAGTCACGGTCTCTGTTGTCGAGTCTCTTGGTCGAGCCGGCTCAACATATTCTGCCTCTGTTGGGTATTCATCAAAAGTTGCCCCCAGCGGGTTGTCTCTAGCAGGATAGAAGGCGGAGATGGTATCTACCTCATAGCGCCCAATGTAGTAATATTCTCCAAGAGTGAAACGCAACCCTGGGTGTTGATAAACACGTTTCATTTGTCCAGATTTATGGGATACCTCATTTTTTGGAATGCTTCCTTGTCTTTGTGCGACTGGTTGAAGGAGATATGCTACTTTTGGAACATCATGATCATCCGACTTGTCGTGAATGCCAGACCTTGAACGGGAGCTAGCTGGTTCTTTATGTCTTCGGGCAAATGACAATCAGTGTCTTCCCGGGTAGGATGCTCCTTAGCAGTATAGAACAAACTGCTGGGACCATCTATCTACGTCACTTCCCAAGCTTTGAAAGGCTCGACAGTTGCATTATCGAGGCCAGGGATTGGCTTGGTAAGGCCTTCTGGGACTCTTATATGGTCGTGCTACTGACCGACCTTGGCTTCATTAGCTTCAGGGTATATAGCGAGAGGTGCTAACCTGCCCACGTCTCCAGTGACGGTAATATGATAGACCGCCTTGGGCTTGACATATCCGTGGGGCGGTGGTGGAAACCATTTGTCGTCGAAGGTGCTTTTTGGTGTCCCCGCAGAGATCTTGGCTTCAGAGGTCTTTTGAGACTGCTTTGCATAGAGATGAGCGTCCGCCAGGTGACACTCGGACACTTTGAATGGGTGGAGATCGATGAATATCCTCTCCTCCTTCCATTTGAGCCTGTATTTGATGCATTCGTGGAGCGTGGACGGAACCACCATATTTTCAAGCAACCAGGGGCGGCCAAGCAGTGCCTTGTACAAGGTGCGGGAGTCAATGACATGAAACTGCACCTTCGTAGTAAAATCTACCAGAGTGAGTGTGAATTCAGCTACTCCCAGCGATACTTCACACTTTTGGTTGAATCTGGCGATACGCATCTCTCCTACTTTATCGAGGCATACATTAAAGTGGTGCCTCTGGTATATTCTGTATGGTAGAATGTTGACACCCGCGCCAGGGTCGACCAAGATCCTGTTCAGCTCTTGTCCATTTAGGTGCCCCCTCATATAGAGCGGCCTGTTGTGGCTGATAGTGGGGAGCAACATGTCCTCCTGAGTGAAGGTCATGCTGGCCTCTGGCAGTGCTTCAGCCAAGCAGGTTTCATATTGAGCAGGCGTCTACAGAGCAGTGATAATCGCATGTCGGGTCTCTTCACTGAGAGAGAGAATTTCCCAAACAGTGAATCTTGCCGGAAGCTTTTTCAACAATTTAACTACACGGCTTCCTGCTCAGACATTTGACAGCTTCATCTCATCTGCCCACCTAGGCTTGGAGGAGTCTTGGATTGCGGTCCATGACAGCCCCGCTTCATCAGGTCCAGATTCTGCACCCTTTTGCTTAGTGCAGTCTTCTTGTTGCCTTTCATCGGCTATCGCCGAGCAAGCTTTATCTGCATCTGGATCTTCGGAGGACTGCTGGGGCTACGGGTAGGTATCCCCGGTTGCAAGTTTGGCATCCTGATGTGGCTGCTTTCCCTTGGACATTTTCAGAAATTCCAGGAAGGAAGGGGTGATAGTGCTGCCCCTACTCTGGTTATAAAGGCCTGACGGAGGAGGGATCTGGACCCCTTTGACCTCCGGGGGTGGTATCTTGTAGGGTTGCTCTCCCCTGAATATGATGTTATGGTTAGCAGGCGGCTGGCACCCCCATTTCCGACCTGACCGGGTTGCATGTGCTGCGGTAGCTGCCTCAGCCCCACTTTCCCCGGTAGCGGGTGCAAAGCATATTTCTTCCTCATCCTCTTCATCAGGCAGATTGAAGAGAGCCGAGAGAGTATTGCAGGACACAGTCTGCTCTTTGTTGGCCTTGGCGACCTTTATTTTCTTCTTTTGTTTCTTTTTCCTCTTTTCTTCAGCTGTTGCCTGCCCCCAAAACAGGCTGCCATCCTTGTCAGATGCTGCATCAGCTTGCCGCTCTTTCTTAAGTGAAAGCTGCTCCAGTTCTTGCCATGGGACATGATCCCGAACCAGTAAGGGTTCTAATTCGGGATGTACATATTCATCTAGCCCATTAATGTATTCTTGCAGCCGCCGGGCTTTCGGACTAATCTCCTTGACCGTTGGCAGTGGAGTTTGTCTTCTCCGATTGTGTGTAGGTATCCTGATGACTGTAGGTGGGTTGGTCCACACAGGTGCTGCCGCCGGAGGGATAGGTCGTGGTGTAATGCCATGGATCTGTACCCCCACTTTTGGGCGAGGAGCCGTCTTCTTTTTATTCTTCGCAGGGACTTGTAGCCATCCCTATCGTTCTTCTATGGGCGCTAGGAAACAGAGTTCATAAGTGCGCCGAGTGCTGGCTTCAGAGATATCCTCAGGCAGTGCCTGGTACAAAGAGACCATATTAGCTGCGGCCCTCCTCAGAGGAGCTTCATGAGGTTGTGGAGGATCAACCATGTATTCTCCCAGGTCAATTTCATCTTTCTTTACCATGCCTTCAATAATATCTTTGAAGACATAGCAGTCTTCAATTGGGTGCCCCAGCATCTGGTGATAGGGGCAGAATCTTGGACTGTCCTTTCTCTTCAGGTCTTCCAGCCTCTTTGGCTCAGGCAATGTGACCTTATCATATTGGGTTACCCAATCAAACAGAATTCTGGTCTTATCCTTTGGAAAAGAATAAGCTTTCTTCATTTTATCCCGTAGTGAGGGACCTTCATTTCCATCTCCGGCTTTAACAGGTTGCAGGGCATCTGCCTTCTTGCCTTTATCCTTCTGCTGTTCAAATGCTTTAATATCAAGGGCATTTGCTTCTTTAGGCGCTTGGCGCCACTCTACTGCCTTGCCTTTTTGTGTAGCAGTAGCAGTTGATGCAAGGGTCGGTCTGGCCAAGAAAGCTTCAACCTCGGCCACAATGTTGTTCAATCGGTCGAATGATCGGATCTCCATTCCTATCATCTTTTCCAGGACCTCTCTCCTGAGACTCTACTTGCATATCTGTACAGCGTCCTCCTGATGCGGGGACCGCTTGCATCTCATTCCAAGGTTCCTCCACCTCTTAATATAGTCAAGGGCTATTTCATCTGCCCTCTATCTTGTTGAGTAGAGTTCGGCCACTGTGACCTCCCTCTCTGTAACATGGAATCTTTCTCTAAACTTCCTCTGCATGTCCGACCAGTCGCTGATCGACTCGACCGAGAGGCTGGAGTACCATTCAAAAGCGAGCCCCGTCAGTGAGGACCCGAAAAATTTCAGCAAGTATGACTCGTCATTGCCCAAATCACCCATGACGGTCATGTAGTAGGCGACATGTTCCTTCGGGGATCCCTTCCCGTTGAACTTGTCAAACTTTAGCGGCTTGCTAATCCCAGGAGGGAGCCGCTTGGCAGCATGATGCGGCGGTTATGGAACCCTATATGCATCAAATGCGACCTAGTCGCCTTCACTTCTTTCAGCGAGCTTCAGCTCGATCATTCTCTCCACCATCGTTTTGCTCATGACGGTTGGATCAACCGGTTCTGGGTAGAAATGTGCTGGCTGCAGGTAGGGGGTGACCAGGGTGGTCGCCTGCGGAGGAGGACGCAGTAATGAAGGTGTCTGGTGCACCTGTGGTAGTACTGGCGGCATCAGCGGCTGTGGTGGGCGTTACTGAGTCGTTGCCAGGCTCGGTTCTGCTGGCTGAGGCGGAGCATAATGTGATGAAGGGTCACCCCGATTGACGGCTCCCCGTGACGATTCACCTTGTATTTCAGGCTGCTTGGAGGCTGAAGACTGTTCTGTCTTCTCCATCAGTTACTTCTTCAACAGTTCTATCTCCTGGCGGTACCTTTGCAGTATCATTAGTCTATAGCCGCAGTGCTGGGAATAGCTTCCGTTGTCTCACCGGATGCACCCTCAGGCAGAATGTCGAGCATGCCATCTTCTTCTTCTTCTGCTGTCACCACATTGGCGGTCAAGACAGTAGGCTCATCACATTTTTGGATGTGGGCTAGGGTTTCCTCCCTTCCAGTTGCTGCCAACAGTTCTTTTGCAGCTTCTACCCTTCGAGTCTTCGGCCCCGGCCTCCCGGCCAATTGGGCCAACTCATGAGGATCTTATGGAAGCCTTCCATATTGGCTAGATATGCTAGCCATGTTACAAGTGAAGATATGCATTCTCCTTCTTTGTCTATGAACCTTCCTTCTTACATGCTCCGGGAAGGTCAGTCTCTCAAATACAGAGATTCTCTTTCCTTCTTCCCGCCGAGGGGCGCTCTAATCGGCTTCAGCATCAAAGCCATCTTCGTAGCCATTGTCATCGACCGACGACGTCATCCTTCTTTCTTCTTCTTCTTCAACTACCGTTGGCGGGCAGTAGTCTCCTTCATCCACGGCTGCTTGTAGTAGCCGTTGTTGCCCTAGCGAGGGGTTACCTAGACCCCTGAAGTAACTACTGACCATATTGGTCATTTCTTCTTGCCCATGTTCCTGGTGTAGGACCGGGGATAGTTGTCGACCTCCCACGGGAGGGATATAAGCAAGCCGGGCTCATCTGAAAAGTTGCTGGAATCTTCTTCCCACTGTAGGGATGTTGGCTTATCGGGTGCAGGCCCTGAAGCTTTCACGGCGTGGAGGGTCCACAACCGTCTCTTCCTTCGTTGGGGCCAAGGCCCTTTCCTTCTCCATTCTCACTCCATCACATGCAGGGCAGTGACGGGTTGGTGTGACCTGGTAGGCAGGCTGGGTCTTTTTGGGGACCCAAACCTGTTTGAACTTCTTCGGCCTAGGGGCCAGCTTCTCATGGCCATGGTGGCCGACTTCTTCTTTCTCAGCTCTCCTTCCGGAGAGGGCTTGGTATGAGTTGTGGACAGGTGCGGCAGGGACGACCCGATCCGGGACCACCTGAGCGTCGCGTCCGTCTAGGAAGACGTGAACTCCGCCAATTAACATAAATTTTCCGGACACCGAGAGGCATCCGGTGACAGTAGCAGTATTCCGTCGGAAGCCTCTGCGCTGGTGTCCTCCGGCATGCTTGGAAGGAATGGGGGGGGCCCCATCGGCGATGTGGTGCACCAGGCAGCTGGCGACCGGAGTAGGACTCTTGAGCGAGCCCGCGCAGCATCGAGCCTTCAAAGCTTCGACCTTCTTCGCAGTCTCCTCGGCAGGTTCTGAGGACTCCACTTGAAGCATGTCAACAAAGGCCAACCCCAAAAAGTTTGGGATGCCTACAGTAGCATGGAATGATCCCAAGACAGTGGGTATCGCCAGGTACCCGTGCTCAGCATGGCCGGCGATGATCACGGGGCCGAAGGTAACAGCAGCAAGACCTGATGATGCCATTGTGTGCCTGCCATATAAGACAAACAAACGATCAACAGTCTTTGGGAGGGCCTTGGGGCCCGCATATCTCGACAAAGAGATGAAAGGTGACATTGATCTCATCGGGCGTGCTAGACTTGTTCGATGGGTTTTTATTGTTCGGGTCAATCAACCAGTTAAATAATAAATAACCAACTGATTAGTTGACCATGCAGGCGTGCCAATCACATGAGTGACGAGTTTATTGTGCGCTCATTCTGACCCTTGTGGGGCGAGAGTGAGATTCGGGTCGGGACCAGTAGTCCGCCATACCATAAAGGCTATGACGTTAATTACATCCCCCATGAGGGAGAAAACCTTTGATTAATTGCCTAGACAACGGGTAATTCGAGGCCGAAACAATATGCGAAAGGATAAATGTGAAGAGGTCACATGAAGTGATTTTATCTATCATGCAGGAGAGGCATGGTTCATTAAGTTGGAGACCCTCGATACGTGGCGAAGGACATAGGTCCGAGGACCACCGTCAGGCATAGCAAAGATTTTTGATCGGGCATAACCCAGTCTTTTGTCGATGCCATTTGATATACCCGAGGGTCTATGCGAGTGTGCATGCACGATGCTCATGATTATTCTAAGCATGGTAGTGGGGTTAAGAAGATAGACAACGATCGATCAAATTCATTAACCCCCTCCAAGGGAGGCTAAAGTAGTAACACAAGCATGAAAACGAAAGCATGATGCTAACGGACATGATAGCAGAAGCGTGATAATGAGATGGTTCGGACTTGAATAGCCTTTCCCTATTTGGTTTATTACTGGTTGAGGTTTATTAATCTCGACCGCGGGAGGCGAGGATCGCTCCGAAGACGAGTGAGTGATTAGAAGAGAGCCATAATTCAAAACTGGCGCGACCAAGCATAGGGATAGGTTTCCCCGGTGCGGCCAAGCGTAGGTAAATGATCTAAATCCGGCGCAGCCATAACAAGCGTTAAACCGGCGCGGTGGCCTTGGGGCGCACCGGTTTAAGGCGTGCTGGGAATGAGCCAGTTGAAAACAAAATTTTATGAGTCTAATGTTAATCCAACGCGGGGGGTACCGCGTCGTATTAAGGTGCGTCGGATTAGGACCGCGCCATTTTAGCTGGTTTTTTGATGAATTTTTAAACTATTTTGGTTTTTTAAGATGTTGTCAAGAGTTTTGAGATTAATTAGGTTGATTGCCTGGTGAATCAGAGTCTGGAGCTCTTCAGGAGCAAAGTTATGAGCAAGTGCAAGGTTCATACTCGAGCACGGAAATTTATTACCTGAGAACATATGATTTATTAAGACCAATTCACTAGAGGTAACTTTATTGATTAAGAAACCTGACAGAATTTTGGCAGCATCTCCCCCGTCCCTGAAAGGTTGCAGGGGAGAAACGGGGTCATACTCACGTGTGGAGTAAGCCCCTAATCAGCCGGTTAGCACAATGGCAGCCAGCAAACCCCAATCGGATAGGAAACCTCGAGGACTAGCCTACGAGGGGCACCATGGCTCCGTGGGTTGAACAGGTGGATAAGGCAGCTAATGGAGGAAGCATCAACCCCGAGGGCTAGCCTACGAGGGGCAAGCAACCTATAGCCCGCACTATTATCCAAGATAGGGACGACCATTAGGACAAGAAGCCCCGAGGACTAGCCTACTAGGGGCATGCATCCCATAGTCACCACAGGGTCTCGGAGGGCTGTGGGTTTGAATTGTTGGGCTGAAGCCCCTGTTGATGTTAGCCCTATGGCCCATAGGGAGCATCCATCATTCACAGGTGGAGCCCATTTGACTAATTGGCAGTTCTATGAAATAGTGAGGAATGTCCCCCTCCCCGGATTATTGGGACAAAGCCAACGGAGCTAGGGTAGTTCAGTGGCTGCAAACCACAATCGAGAGGAAAGAAGACATTCGGCATTGACAGATTACCATTCACAGAGTTAAGGTATTGATGCTCACGAGATTGGGCTAACATTCATGGGGGAGAAAAGGCGATTAGTGGTCACAGGAAGGAGTAACTAGCATGTAGATAGGATGATTTAACTACATACACATATGCTCGAGTGACTGGCATGCAACAATCACAAGACGGATCTTACTTTTCTGGAGGTGACCCCCACCTTCTCTGAGCAATAGAACAATGCAAAGAGGGAGGGAAGTGGAGATCAGACCTTGAAGCCGAGCGGGAAGAGGCACGTGCACAAGCACACCTCTATCCACGAAGCCTGCAGAAACCATCGAGTAAGCCACGGACACTGCGTCGATGGGAAGGACCCGGGGAGGGGTCGTCTCTATAGCCCATGGTGTCCCAAGGCATATCCGTTGTCGGAGAAATCGGGTTCGGAAACCACGCGAAGAGGGAAATAGATAGACACACCGACAGAGTGAGAAGTGGAAGAAAGAGGCACGGCACCGAGCATCTAATCTACCAGCACATTCACATATATATCATCACCCGTGAATGGGGGGCTAACGCATATATTACAAATCCGGCGTCGGCATTGTGGCACAGTCAACGTCTACTAATCGCAGAGAGATTTACAGAGGAAGAACAAAGCAAAGAGATGACGAGGAGGGGGGGTAGGTTGGCTCATATCATCGCCATTCCCCCCCTCTCGCTTACATGACGGCAGAAAGAGGAAAACATGAGGGGGATTTTCGAGAACCAATCTACAGAATCCACCTAAACTTCACCGGAAAAACCAGAGTATCGGACTCCCCTTCTCCTCCTCCGGCTCCGGAGGGCTTCAGGCGGAGAGGAAGACGGCAGTGAGGGGGACGCTCAGTGAGAACCCTACTTCTCCCTCAAGGAAACCCTCTCTCCCTCGAACTTGATTGGCTCTCAGGCTCTCTCTCCTTCTCGAGCAATCGGCAGTGATTTTCTTTCTTAATTTGCCTACTCTCCTCTTCTTTAGTCGAACAACAATATATATAGGAACAGGTTAGAAGCTTAATCTGGCACCGAGAATGGCGCACCAGGAAGGGGCTTCTTCCATCTTTTTAGGCGCATCAGATTTGAAGGCACCGGTTTAAGGGGGCGCGCCGGATAAGGGCACGCCGTATTAACATCTCCCGCTCGTCGCGGGTTAGCCGGTGAGTCCGGGGATGGTTCCGAGAGTCGTAGTGACCGTTCATCTTGCCGCCGTTCTTCGAAACCTTGGCGGGAAGCCTTGTCGAAGCTCTCAAGATGACGTATGGCCCTTCTCGGAACCTCGAGTGTCTTTGGTTTGAACACGTGGGTTTTTCACTAACATGACTTTCAGCACTATGATCCGTGCTGCTAGCTCAGCCTGGCTTGTGTTCAAAGCTTCTCGGAGGGTGGAGTAACACCCGGGATAGTTCCGCCCAGCCCGAGCAATCATTCGGGCACTAACGGGCCCAACTTGGCGGGAAGCCGTACCCGTGCCGGGTAATTGGGATCTTCCACTGACAGAGCCCTTGGTCCTCTGTTCTGAAGAGCCAAGGGCATTCTTTCATCTCAGGAGAGTCTTTCATGAGGTGGCGGGCCACCAGGTAGACTGTTGTCCTTGGTCGGACAACGGGTGTAAGGTACGCGGCATGCCGGAGTCTATGTCAGTTCATTGGGCAGGCTTGGTCGCACTACCGGTTGGTTGTGAATTCATCTCGATTCTCCTGAGGTGAAGTCCCCGGTGTTCATACAGGGTGACTTGAGGCTCTGGCAGCTTGAGAGGGCTTCAATATGTTGATATCTATCGGCCTTCATGCTTCGGTGGGCCGTATCATTCGTCTTTGAGGCTTGATCGCCGTGAATCATATTTTGAAAGAAGAAGAAGTAAAACACATAGCCATGAAAAGGAACTCAAGCATAGGCACTAAATGAAGAAAGCATTACTTCACCTACGGACATAGGCGTTGCAATTCATTTAGGTGTTACTTTGCCTATCCTTCCTCCTATCTTATAACTTAGGCGATATCAAGATCACATAGGTGCTATAACTGAGTTAAATGCATCTCCGCCGATCTACTTCGCCTATCATAAAACTTTCGCCTATCACTTAGGTGATATCTAACTTAGGCGCAAGATAGCCTATTTTTCTTTAAGATCTAAAACATAGGTGATATATCGACAATCTCATAGGCGCTAAAAGCTTCGCCTATCTCATTCATTTAAAATGAAGAATCACTTCGCCTATCCTAAAGACTTCGCCTATCTTATTCTCTAAGGCGTTTCTAGTCAACCTAGGCAATATCAAGCATATATAGGCACATGAATTTTGCCTATCCCAAACAAACTGACTTTACCTATCCTACTTACAACGCCTATCCAAATTAACAAGAAATGCACTATTGAGTCTTTATCTCTATATCTTTAATGGCTAATTTTACACATAATTATTTAATATTTTTTTTGAATGAAAGACTTATTCAGCTATGATTTTATCTTCTCTATCATCCTAAGCTGTCCTATTCAAGAAAACACATATCAGCTATCTATCTTATAATTCTCTACTCTTTAAATAGCTAATATGAAAGGTAGTTAATTGAGGAATCAAAAGCATCAGATGATCATTAAATTAAATCCAGCCAGCTACTTGTTCTGAACTCCCACTTCCTAATAGCTGCACTTCTTAATTGATCAAAAGATTAATTCAGCTATCTGACCATACATCATTTCTTATCACATATGAGAGCTGTATTTCTCTAAATCTACAATCAACAAATATCAGTTATATGTTTCATATTGGCTTATACTCATGATAGCTGAATTATCCTGAAATCAAATTAGTCAGCATAACTGAGACAAATTCTTTCATGATTAAAACAATGATTAAACAAATTTGTGCCCCAAATTGTCAAGCTATCTGATGATCCTTCTTATCTTGTGATAGTTGCAACACAAAACATTTCTTGATAAATGTAGTGCATTGCATGAAGTTAATCTAGTCACTATAACAAATGAGCTAAAATACATCAATTATCTGATTATGTCTTAGCTATTAAATATATTCATAAAATTTATTTAACTGACCTTCAGTAAAATTCAAATTTTCAAATATATCTATTGTCGCTAAAATGACAGTACTCTGAATTTCTGACCTGATGTATATTTGACTAACAGCCAAGGAAAGTTATAGTGTTTATTTTACTTCAGACAGTACTTACAATGGCAGACTCAAGGGACACATTTCAAGATCTGTAGGAATGAAGCATATATTTTATGAAACATATTAGTAATCTCTGTAGAATGACAGTCCTATAATGGAAAAGGGAACCTACGAAAAGGACACTACATAAAGATATGCTGAAAAGAAGAATCTTCTCCTTAAAAACATATTCAAAGATCTAAAAGGAGGTTCTGTACTCTGTCCTTTTCTAGTCTTCTCTGAAGAGAGTACTCACCACGTAAAATCAAGAAGAAGAAGATTTTGCATAGCTACAAACACAATAACAGTAAAGTGCTCTCACTATCAAATGAGTGTAACCTTCACCTGTCTTAGTCAAAAGAAAAACAAGGATGTGCCTAACGTTTCTCACACTTTATCTAACGGACATAAAATGCAAAAGGGCAATAAATTGAAGATGTTAACAAAAATGAACTGCTACTGAAGGTAGCCACTATTGCTGCTATTAAAACTACTAAAAGTTCTTTTAGCCAAACAGCAAAGCAAGGTCGAGCAAATGCATTCATGATCACATCTTCTTCAGCAAGTGTATAGTGCAAGGTTGAAAGAAGCTGAAGGCCAAACCAAGCTTCAACTATCATCTTTGCTGAAGCGCTTCAAGGGAAGAAGGAGAACCTAAACCTGATCTTCATTCCAATCTTTTCTTAACTCCTCTTTACATCCTTGCTTTATGTTCAAGACCACTTTATTTTACTCTGATTTTTCTGGCTTGAATATTATAATGCTTAGTGTATATAACTCCGCCTAGTATAGAGGCTTTATCTATGTAACTTTACCTTAAGAGGTGTTCTTCTCCTCGAGAAGAGAAGTCCTTGCCTGAGAGCAAGAGTACCCATAGGAGGTTGATATCCAATAGGTTTGGCAAGCCTAGAATTGGCTAAGTTTGGCTAAGCTCAAAAATTAGTTGAGTCTAGCAAACCCATAAGTAAGTTGGGATCCTAGTGATTTGGAAAAAATGGGACTCTCTACATTTTTCTCCTATAAATATGGACCTATCGTCCTGGAGAAGAAAAGCGCTGGAAAGAGCTAAGATGTCCTGAGATTGTTCTGAAGAACACCTGAAGTGAGCTGTCCAGTGTGATTCCAAAAAGCCGAGAAGGAAGTGCTGAAGAGTACCTTGAGAGAATCCTCCTCCCCGTTCCTGCCTGGCCACTGAAGAAGAGAAAGAGACACAACATCTACTGATCTGATTTCAGCTCTTCACTTACAGCTTCTTAACTTTATTAGAAGCTACATTTCGGTTTCTTGGTTTCGATTTTTGTTTTCCTTCTGATATTGCTCTTCTATCTTTTCGTGTGTGGTTGCTGAGCTTTCAACATTTTTCGGCACTCTATCTTAGAGATCGGAGTTTGTTTTGGCTGCTGTTCAGCCGTGTGTGGTTGAGGAACTTGTTCCTTGTGCAAGCTGTTTATCAGCTCTTGTAGCGGACCAGCTCCACGTGTGTGTGTATGTTGTTTTGGCCAAGTGAGAAAGCCTCACTAGGTTGGTGAGGGGTGGACGTAGGTCTACTAGATAGCAACCGAACCACCTAAAAATCACTCTGTAGTGGTTTGTTGTTGTGTGTTCTATATCTTCTACCTCCTTCACATGTGCAATCACTTAGTTAGTGAGTCTCACACTATTTCACTCTCAAACAGCACGTTTCTAAGTCTGCCACCAAGCTTAAAGTGTTCAATAGATTTCATTCTACTCTGCAGGTCTTTTTGAATTTATAAGTGGTCAAGAATCGTTTATGGGGATCTATTCACCCCCCCTCTAGATCCACTCCTACCACTCATCAATTGGTATCAGAGCTGGTTCCCTAGAAATGTGGTACAACGACTAAGGAAGATCTGATGGGAGCGTTCCTCACATCTTTATAGATGAGGGTCACTCTGTCAATCGACCCCCATTCTTTGATGGGGCAAACTTTACATACTAGAAAAACCGGATGGAGGTTTTTGTTCGTGCCCAGGATCATCTAATCTGGCAGGTAGTTAGTCGAAGTCCTTTTGAACTACTTGAAGATGAGGAAACCTGGACTGTTGACCAAATCAAGAAGTCCATGGTTAACTGGAGCGCAATGAACATAATGCAATGCGCCATCCATCCTATGAAATTTTCTAGAGTGTCGACTTGCAAATCGACAAAAGAAATGTGGGATCGGCTACAGCTGATCTATGAAGGAACTTCTGAGGTAAGGGCCACCAAGGCCAACTTAATCTCTGACTATGAAATGTTCAAAATGAAACCTGATGAGTCCATTTCTAAAATGTATGCTAGACTCACTCAACTAACAAATTATCTAAAATCATTGGGTAAAGAATATTCAGACAGTGGACTTGTTAGAAAGATACTGAGATCTCTCACACCAGCATGGCACACTAAGGCCACCATGATTGAAGACTTGAAAGGCCTGTCCGTGATGACAGTTGATGGGTTGATAGGATCACTCATGACATATGAGCTCAATCTAAGAAGGAACGACGAAGATCACAAGAAAAAGAAGCTAGTGGCTCTCAAGGTCTCTGAGAGCACTGATGAGTTCGATGAGGACGAAGAAGATGACCTTCAAGAACGTAGCCTAGGTGATCATCCACTGCTCACCAGGTAGTTTAAGAAATTCTTAAGGAGTAGAGGTAAATTCCAGAAGAAGAGATGGTCATCACAGGTAAACAAAGTTTCCAATCTTAAGCCTGAACAAACCAAGAAATCTGACAAAGTCATCTGCTACCAGTGCAGAAAACCCAGGCATATGCGAGGTGAATGCCCCGAGCTGCTCAAAAGATGACCAAGGCCAAAGGAAAGAAGCCCAGGGTAATGATCAGTACCTAGAGCGATGATGAGAAGGAAGATGAGAGTTCCTCCATAAATGAAGATGAGGACAATCTCTGCCTGATGGCAAATGAAGACGAGGATCAAGTAACCACTCCTTCAAAAAAATTTCCATTGAAGAATGGGAGGATGCTTACACTGATCTATTTGAAAGATATGAGACATACAAGAAAGAAAATAAGCTTTTTAAAAAGAAGATCAATGTCTTGGCTCATGATAACCCTGTCAATAAAAATCTAGAAACTCTAAAAATTGAAAATGAAAGACTAAGAAAAGAGATCGATGAATCAAGATCTGACGGTTCAGAATAGGGAAATCTGAAAGTAGAGAATGAGAACCTCAAAAAACAATTAGAAGAAGTTAAACTGAGGTGCCAAGAATATGAGGAAGTGAACAAACTCGGCCTTGAAAAACATCAAGCCATAAAAGCTATAAATGTTGAAATGCAAAAAAATCTTGAAAAGGCTGAAAATGATCTAAAGGACAAGCAGTCACTCCTGGAAAGAATGGTTCAAGGTATGTCTAATTTGGACACCGTCTTGGGCACCTTGGTAAACTTCTGAAGAGAAGGGTTGAGGTTTAATCCCACTGAGAAAAAGATGCTTGAACTGAAAACTATTTCATTCTACCCTGAAAAAGGCAAAGGGAAATTGATAATAGAAGAACTAATTAGGAAGGATGTCCCTAAACCTAGAACGATTCAGAACAATCAAGGTAAGGGACAGACCATCAAAAATAAAAGGAACAACAACTTATCTCAACCTGGGAGCAGCCAGTAGTTTAGAAACCAGAAGTCCCCAGGTCGACACACCTTTGCTCAGCCAAGGCGGGCTAGGTAGCCAGGTCGACACAACCCTGCCCAGTCTGCACAAAAAGCCAGACAGAATCCAGCCTGACATGTTTACAGAAAACAAAATAAAATAAGAAAAAATCAAAAATATCAGCCAAATTTTGGGAGATATGCTCATTTTGTTTTCTGTATTAACAATGATTGGTTGAGTCATCATTTTAGTTCATAAGTTTGAATGGCATACAGGTTGATGCATCTTAGTCACTCATGTTATACAAGTCATTTGTTTTCTAAGTGTCAGGATCATAAGGTCGATGCATATATAGGCACTAAGTCATGCAGGTCGATGCCGCTTAGTATTCATTGAAATCAAGTCGATGCACATACACGTCTTAAGTCTGTTAGGTCGGTGCATGTACACTCCATCAGTTTATTAGGTCGATGCATCAGAGGCCCTTGTATTCAGCAAGGTCAAGGCACATACATGCATTCACTCTTCCAGGCCGACGCACATGGAAGCGTTATGTCCATCAGGTCGATGCACATGTAGAGTCTAGATCATATCAGGTCAATGCACATGTAGAGTCTACATCATAACAGGTCCATGCACATATGTCATTCACTGGACTCATGTCAAAGCATCCATGTTTGCTTAAGTCATCAGGTCGATGCTTAAGCACTAGCTGATCTAACCATCGCCTTATCAAGTCGATGCAGCTACACTTGTTATAGCTAGACAGGTCTATCAATGTTTCACATAGGTCGGTGCATCTTCATTAAATCTTGTCTTCATCCATTCTCCATTGGTACATAAGGTCTACCTGTGGTTTACACAGGTCGATGCAGTTGCAGTTGATTTGCTGCATTCATGCTGAGGTATACTCACACAGGTCGGTGCACTGAGTGTATGCATCGACGCATTTGCATCATCACGTACCTTTTTGATATGTGTGACTGATCATTATGAAATCGCTTAAGTATGCATCTCTTAGACATGTCTCTTAATTGCTTGTGATTTATATGATGATAAGAGGTATGATGATCTTTCATATTATCTGTTGCAGGGACTTCAATATGAAAAGCATTATACTACTCATGCAACTTGATCAAACACTTAAAGAGCAGAAAGCGTTAGAGACATAAGTGGTAACGTGGTTCGAAAGTTGATATAAGTGGCACGTGATCCGAGGCTATCTGTTCACCAGAACAATTGGCCACGTGGATTCACTTCTTCCTCAGATCTGACACGTGGACATCATCGAGCATCTCCTTCCTGAAAAGCCATTGGCAGGAATGTTCCCTCCACACGCCGGACTAGAATCTTGTGGGGACCACAAGATTCAGCTCGTTGATATAAAAGGCAAATTTCTCATTCAAAGAAAATATATAGAAGATAGCGAAGAATATAGTGACAAAGATTGAGTAGAGGAAGACTTCAAGCTGAGAAGAGTGCAGAGAAGAGAGAGAGTGATCGGAGCTTGAGAGTAGTGAGTATCTAGAGAAGAGGAGATCGAGAGAGGGTACCATCAGAGAAGAGAGGAGAAGCTGAGAGTGCAGAGGTCTTCGCAAAAGGGTGAGAGAGAGCCACATAAAATAGAGTATCGAAGATAGGAGAAGAATTCTGAGAGGAGATAATTGCAGAAGTCACGATTTCTAGATCAGATCTAGAATCATCTGCTCTTGAGAGCTACATTGTTTTTTGCATCTATCTGTGTATTGTTTTAGTTCTTTCTTGTTCTCTTTCGAATCTATCTTCAAGTTGTTAGGCAGCGGAGCAAGCTATGTTGCTCAACGGCGAGGAGTGATTCCTCGGACAGAAAGCTGTGACGCTCAGCAGATTTAGCAAGCTGTGAAGCTCAGTAGTTTGGGATTTAATCCCCAAAGCTGTGGATCAGCGGTCTGTAGGGAGTCATCCCCGAAGCTGTAGATCAGGAAGTTTAAGATGTGTATCAGCGGGACACCTCACTCTATTTTGAGTGAGGGGTGGATGTAGGTCTCAAGGTTAAGACCGAACCACCTTAAAATTATTGTCTACCTTGTGTGATTGCTTATCTTGTTTCTGCTTCATTTACATGTTTGCCTAGGAGCATTTTTCAGCAGGTATTTGGTATTCAATGTATTGTCATTCGTATGATTTATGTGTACTTTCAACCAAGGAGTATATAGAAAGGTGTGGTTGAAAAGATAGGTTAGGCCTATCTGGAGTGCCACCTCTTGCATAAGGAGATCCTAGATCGAACCTACGCCTCTTATAGAATTGGTTGTTGGTTAATCCCTGCATTTGTGTGTTGCTTTTTGGGTTCTGTGTGCCCCCTCGTTATCTTTGACAATGATTTTGATGATTCTAATATATTGTGTGTTTTGTGTTTTCTCTAAAGTGAAAATCTTGTGTGTTCATGTCTAAAGGCATCTCACTGATAAAAAGGCTAACATCATGATATCTTGTTTTACAGGTGGTTCAAACACAATGGTCCTTCATGTATACATCATCCTTGATGTTGACGATTGCGTTGGTGCTTTCATGCATACTCTATGGTGGTGTTTTTAATCTACTGACAAATGCTTGATATCTTGCTGTCCATGATGGTTCTACTTGCTCTGAACTACATTTATAATTCATGTTTATGAATTGATCTTGGCTTACATGAATGTTTGATTGAGTTGCTTTAGAATGCCCTTGATGTGATTTCAATATGCATTGGACTGTCTAAAGCTATTCTTCATTCCTCTTGGGATGGGTCGACCCCATGGGTCGACCCCTGGCTATTTGAGCCTCATGTATATATATATATATCTTTGATGTCTTTGCATCCCTTTAAGATTCTCATGGATTCATACTTCTTGAAAGTGTAGGAACAAATTTCCTACATTACTTTTGTTTCCATGGAGATTGATGTTTGAATGGACTGTAATATGTCTTAACTAAATTTTCTTTGTTCTGGATATGAATTTAGTTGAGCTGAACCCTGACCCTTGTTTTCTTGGGCATGATGGTTTTGAGAACCTTGAATGTGGTTGATGACTATGACTGAACTTAATTGTCTTGAACTGAACTTGGAAGTCCTTGTGCTGAATTTGATTGTCTTGGTTTGGTCATGGAACCTTTTGTGTGGCCATGCTTGAAGCTTCTCTTTTGCATGTGAGACTACATGCTTTGTGTTATGAATGGCCACTGTTAAAGGTTTTTGAACTAAAATTCATATATACTTTCACTTAACTTTGATTCAGTCATAAATGAATTTAGTGTATGAGAAGGACACTTGCCTTGTTTGAGATTGAAAGGATGCATTGAGTGGTTTACATGGTATGAGTTAATTTGAGAATTTAAATTGCTAACCTTGAGTTTGAATTGGATGAGAATTGGTTAAGTGCAGGTACATTGTGGAACTTTTCACTCCAATCCTCAAGCCCATGGTATGAATGTTTGATAGACTTGAGTCTTGTTCAAAAGGAGTAAGTTTGATTGTTGATTAGAACGCATTAAAGTCTGGGTGATAGCTGGTAGCATACAAGTTTTAGTCTTCTTGAAGTGTTTATTAACCACATACCTTGTTGATTGATTTGAGTGACTGTGGTTGTCATTCACTTGGTTTGAGATTGAGATTAATGGTAATTTGCATGTGTAGGTTATATGTGGATTTATTCATCAAATCATGGAAATAATGGTAAGATCACACTAGTAGGTTGATTTCAAGTGGATGGAATGTCAAATGTTCAAATATACACAGTAAGTGGAAATCTGGAAATACATGGTCATTATGGATCCTTACTCTCATATCTTGAATGCCATGGAAAGAATGAATGAGTAATTGGATCTTAATGTGGACTGGTTTGATTTGTGTTGAAATCATGATTTGATATGAATATCTGAGTTAGAAGTATATACATGTTTGATCTAGACTCTTCTTTCATGGTTTTGTAGGGTTTCAAATGAGTTTTATTGAGTTTACCCTTTTGTCAATAAAAGTTTCGACTCTGTGAGTCGACACTTATTTCAAGGTATGTTGTTTGCATTGATTTCTGATATGTTGACAAAAAGTGTCGACTCTGTGAGTAGACACTTTTGCCCCGTGTCCTGATTTCTTCATCGGGACAGAATGTGTTGAGAAAAGTGTCGACTCCATGAGTCGACACTTTCTCTGGTTAGTCCGGATCGGGTTTGCCGGTTTGATTTCGAAACCCCATTTGAGGGTCCGATTGCTTGGGGCTTTTTACCCCAACACCCCTAGGGTATCTTCTATCCATTGGGTGTTAGTTTGAGAGGTTTTTACATGGGGTTAATTGTCTTTCATTATTATTTTCCCTCTTGTATATAGAGGTCACGATCTCCATCGTGAGAATCATCCTTGCGCTAATACTCTTTCTATCCTGTGCAGGGAAAAGAGGAAGGGGGTGACGCCGCCCTACCTGGAGGAGGAAGAAGAAGAAGAAGGAAAGGAGGACGTCGACCAAGAGCAGATCTTTGCCGATCTGTCTCAGCTCTGAACGCGTTCTTGAAGATTCAACCCTGGACGTCTCCTACGGGCTTGGTCGAGTTCCACTCCGCGAAGAACACTCTCTGGCGCACCCTACTTCTCCTTTGGACGTGGTTTCACTACAGATTTGAGGGGGAATCGTTCTTCCCTCATTTACATACTTCTATTCGAGCATACTTTGTTAATTGGGCATTTATTGTATATCTTCTTATTTCATAGAACTCGAAATATCTGTGTGTGTGAGCGAGGAGGTGTCTCCGCGTGTGTAGGTTTATTGTGGGGAAAGTTTCCCCGTGTATTGTTGTGTGTGGACGGAGTTGAGACTCTGTGTGGTTGTCATGTCGGGGTACATTCCCCGAACGTGTGTGTGTGCTACAGTGGTAGCGTGTTGAGGCAAGGCCTCGTGTGTGTATTGCTGCGGAAGCAGCGTGTGTGGTTGGGGTTCGTCCCCGTGTTGCTACGTTTTGTAGCGTGGAGTGAAGCCTCACCCAGTTGGGTGAGGGGTGGACGTAGGGAGCCCGTCGTGGTCCCGAACCACCTAAAAAACTTGTGTCTCGTGTGATTGCCTGTGTGATTGACCATTTCCTCTATCTCCCTTCACAGATCCATCAGATAGATCTTTAATTCACTACACTGTCACACACTGCTACCTCCGTTATCTGTTTTGAGATTAATTTCTTTGATTAGTTACGTTAACTATTCACGTGAGATCGGAAAGTTTGAGAGAATATCTTAATCTCACGTTTGTTCAGGCTAATCAACTTTAATAGCTTTAATTCCATTGTGGTCAGTAAAGAAAGTTTTTAAAATCTGCCATCTCGGCAAGAGGACAATCCAACCCCCCTTCTTGTCTGCCATCTCTCTGGGCCAAAATTGGTATTAGAGCCTCGTCTCTGATTTTTTAGTCGACCTTGCGGTCGTTGAGTAAAGATCTTTTCCATGATGGCCAGTGTGAATTCTATTCCCGTCTTCAATGATTTTGATTAAGCTGCATGGCTAGGAAAATTTTATGTTTGGATTACTAGCTTTGATTCGAAACTCATGAAATTAATCTCTCATGGTCCACATATCTTACCCAAAAATGAATTAAGGTGGACTGATGAACATAAGAAAATGAATTCGGATAATTTGTTTGTTTTGAATGCTCTTAAGGCTGCCTTGGACACTAATCAATTTCCATTTGTTTTATCTTGTAGGACAGCCAAAGAAATTTGGGACGGGCTGATCGAAGCTCAAAAAGAAAGTTACAACGACGATGACTGTCTCGTGGCAAACAAAGAAAATGAGTGCCAAAGCGAGGAAAATTCCAAGGTAAATTCTAACTCTGATTCAGAGGAAGAGGATGAACTTAGCTATGATGAGTTAATGGATGCTTACGATGAACTAGCTGATAGATACAAAGCACTAAAATCTGAAAATAGAAAAATTAAAAAGAAACTTCATAATGTTTCACATGTTAATTCTTCATGTGCAAAATGCTTTGAAATTGAAAATGTTTGTGATGTTAACTCACCATGTATTGAATGTTCTGAGCTTAGGAAGTTGACTGAAAGCCTGTTGCTTGAAGTCGATATGCATAAAGAAATAATTTCGATTCTGAAAACTCAAAATAAAACTCTCATGGCTAAACTTTCAGAACTTGAAAACATTAAAAAAGAATCAAGAGGTAAACTGAATTGTTCAGAGAGTGATCAATTCTTACTTGATGAACTTGTTCAAAATGCAAGACTTGCTGAAGAAATTGATGAATTAAAGAATCAAAACAATATACTGATGGAAAAACTCAACACTTTTGAAAAGGGAAAACAAGTCCTTGTTGATGAATGAGAAAGTCTTCATGTTTTAGAACAAGAAATTGCAAGCTATAAAACTGTTAATTCTCTATTGAATGAGAAGCTTGCACTATGTGAAAAAGAAATTACTGAATCTAACTTACATATCTCATCATTGGAAGATGAGATCAAGAATTTGAATGAATCCATGTCGTTGTGTGATAAGCAAAATGAAAAATAGAAAAAGGATGATGATTGTTCTTGTATGCATGTAGAACCCTCATATGATAAACACAATCATGCATCAAGAAAGGGAAGAAATATTTCATGTTTTTATTGTGGGAACTTTAGTCACGACATGTACGATTGCTTCTTAATGAAGTTTGATGATGATGAAGCTTTAAAATCAAGAATGAAAAATGAATGTTGATTCTAAAAAACCATGAGAAACCCACGAAGAAAACTCAGAACACTCACTGCTTTTATTGTGGGATGCATGGTCATGTCTTTGAGAATTGTTTCACAAATAAAAATGATGATGAATGGTTTCTCAAAAAGAATTTTTTGTGTTACTACTGTGGTGAACATGGGCACATGATGAACAATTACTTTGCAATGAAGAATGATGAAAAATGGTCCATGAAAAGAAAATTTTCTTAATGTCATTATTGTGGTCAGGGCGGTCATTCTATGGATGACTGTGCCACTATGAGGAATGATGATGATTGGTGTGCCAGGAAATACAAGAATACACTTGCACATGTAAGAACTAACCCCTCGGGACCCAAAATGGCTTGGGTACCCAAAACACCAAAATGAGAATTTATTTTGCAGGGGCGCCTTGAGGATAAGGAATGTTGATAAATAAAGGACTCACAAGGCGAGAAAGAAAAATGGTTTGGTCTTGAAAGTCATTTATTTAGGTCTACTTTAAAAAATTTGAAAAGGTGAAAGTTGAATTTGGAGTTCGCATTTAAACAATTACATTTCTGTTTGTGTTGATTTTAGTATCTTCAAAAGTGCTGAGATCTGCAGGTTAAATGGCTAGGTGATTATGACTGCTTTGCATTGTCTCCATTTCACATTATATGAACAAACTTGTATTTGGAGCTATTTCACATCTTGTGAATAAGTCTAGCTTTTGAATGCTTCACTTTGGATATACATAGTTAGTTTTCATACACACCTTCTCTTGCTTTGCAAATAATGATTCCTCTTTGAATGCTCTGGTCTGTACATAATGTCTTCAACACTCATACTCACATCTTGTGAATAATGTTTCGCTTTTGCATATACAGCTTACACGCTTACTTGCATGATACAAACTGCACATATCATACACATCTTTGCATGCCTTGTAAATAAGAATAATTTTTAATCATCCTTTCTAGTTAAATACATATACTTCATTGTGCTTGAATGCCATGATTATTTGGTATATAAAATGGTATTAGTGGAAGGCTAGATTATGTTCAGCCGGAAGCTTTCACTACGCGTGAGGTGGTCTTCGAACCTACGTTCTCCGCTAAGTGCCGATAATCAATCTACTTGAAGTCATTAGAAAATCTCTGGTTGAATGCATGTATATACTTTATACAACCACTTTTTGACTCCTTCTATGACTCATCTCTTGCTAAATGAGTTGCATTGATTTAGACATGTTTGTTATATGGGATATATTAAGGGGGAGATTTTTTATAACCGTGCATACATTTAGGGGGAGATATTACTGTGATAAGGCTAATTCATCTTTTACATTCAATACAACCACCCACACAAAATACTCCTTTTTGAGATAATGATTCATCTAATAAGGATTACTATTTTCTACACTACACTTTTGAGGACTATTAATTATATACATGGAAATCACATATCTCGTGAGGTAATGGCTGTTTACCCCTTCAAAAAGTCGTATAAGTGGAACATGGATCCGAGTAGCCGGGAATCCCCCCTGAAATAAAGGAGGAAACAAACGTCGAAAGGAGAAACCAATCCATATAAAAATAAGTGTGATTTGCCACCGAGTAGCCGGGAAGGGCCCCTGAGACAAAGGGTACAACTCGCGTCGAAAAGTGTCTCATCCATATCATAAAAAGTGACGAAACTGAGTAATCGAGAATTACCCCTGAAACAAAGGGCATGGCTCATGTCAAAAGGTTAGTCACACCATTTTTAATAATTAAAAATTGGGGTCATACGTAGCTACCAATATTCGAGCATTGTGTATGAAAGTGTATGGATGAGAAGTTCTTTTTAGTGTTCTTTAGAAAATCTGATTTTCCATATTGACTTGAACTTCATTGCTATATCTTCACATATGCACATTGAGATTGATTGTTTGAATGTCGCTTATGAATCAGTCGTCTTTCATGGTTAATGTAGTACTTTATTTATGTAAGCACGACCTTCTTAGTATTGTTCATGCACATCATGTTCTACAATCGATTGTATTATCCTTACACCCGTCCCGAAGGGACTTGCATGAGTCTATACTTAACTATGCATGCTTGAGTGCCTGAATGCTTAATCCGTATGTTCATATCATATTCAATTCCATAGTTTGCATCTATAGGTTATATTTGTTTATAACATGTTCAATAACTCATTGTCGGTTGGTTTTTGTTCTTGACAATTGGGGGAGAATAACGTGCTTTTTAGCACTATACCTTTTGTGCATAGCTAGGTTTCACACTCTGCATATAGGTTAGTTAAATAAATACACTTGTGAATAATTAGTCATACATATAGCAAAAATTACAAAAATTTGAGCACTTGCACTTCTTTCACACATCTGCTTGTTGCACGTCAACTTTCGAATTCTTGTTTACTGTTATTGGTCTATCACCTTCCCTTCGTGAGAGAATCATTGCTGGGTTCATGTGCGCTTGTCTCACTCATCTTTGGAATCTTTACAGTCACCTCTTAGTCCCCCATTTTTTGATAATGCCAAAGGGGGAGAGAAATTTAGACAGCCACAATATATTGTCATCATCAAAAAGGGGGAGATTGTTGGGTTCTGTGCGCCCCCTCGTTGTCTTTGACAATGATTTTGATCATTCTAATATATTGTGTGTTTTGTGTTTTGTGTTTTCTATAAAGTGAAAATCTTGTGTATTCATGTCTAAAGGCGTCTCACAGATAAAAAGGGTAACATCATGATATCTTGTTTTGCAGGTGGTTCAAACACAATGGTCCTTCATGTATACATCATCCTTGATGTTGACAATTGCATTGGTGCTTTCATGCATACTCTATGGTGGTGTTTTTAATCTATTGACAAATGCTTGATATCTTGCTGTCCATGATGGTTCTACTTGCTCTGAGCTATATTTATAATTCATGTTTATAAATTGATCTTGGCTTACATGAATGTTTGATTGAGTTGCTTTAGAATGCCCTTGATGTGATTTCAATATGCATTGGACTGTCTAAAGCAGTTCTTCATTCCTCTTGGGATGGGTCGACCCCAGGGGTCGACTGCTGGCTATTTGAGCCTCATGTATATATATATATCATTGATGTCTTTGCATCTCTTTAAGATTCTCATGGATTCATACTTCTTGAAAGTGCAGGAACAAATTTCCCACATTACTTTTGTTTCCATGGAGATTGATGTTTGAATGTACTGTAATATGTCTTAAGTGAATTTTCTTTGTTCGGGATATGAATTTAGT
Organism: Amorphophallus konjac; assembly: GCA_022559845.1. Classification (NCBI taxonomy): domain Eukaryota; kingdom Viridiplantae; phylum Streptophyta; class Magnoliopsida; order Alismatales; family Araceae; genus Amorphophallus; species Amorphophallus konjac. The sequence continues at coordinate 413,352,492 of CM040120.1, forward strand.
TGAGCTGAACCCTGACCCTTGTTTTCTTGGACATGATGGTTTTGAGAACCTTGAATGTGGTTGATGACTATGACTGAACTTAATTGTCTTGAACTGAACTTGGAAGTCCTTGTGCTGACTTTGATTGTCTTCGTTTGGTCATGGAACATTTTGTGTGGCCATGCTTGAAGCTTCTCTTTTGCATGTGAGACTACATGCTTTGTCATATGAATGGCCAATGTTAAAGGTTTTTGAACTGAAATTCATATATACTTTCACTTAACTTTGATTCGGTCATAAATGAATTTAGTGTATGAAAAGGACACTTGCCTTGTTTGAGATTGAAAGGATGCATTGAGTGGTTTACATGGTATGAGTTAATTTGAGAATTTAAATTGCTAACCTTAAGTTTGAATTGGATGAGAATTGGTTAAGTGCAGGTACATTGTGGAACTTTTCACTCCAATCCTCAAGCCCATGGTATGAATGTTTGATAGACTTGAGTCTTGTTCAAAAGGAGTAAGTTTGATTGTTGATTAGAACGCATTACAATCTGGGTGATAGCTGGTGGCATACAAGTTTTAGTCTTCTTGAAGTGTTTATTAACCACATACCTTGTTGATTGATTTGAGTGACTGTGGTTGTCATTCACTTGGTTTGAGATTGAGATTAATGGTAATTTGCATGTGCAGGTTATATGTGGATTTATTCTTCAAATCATGGAAATAATGGTAAGATCACACTAGTAGGTTGATTTCAAGTGGATGGAATGTCAAATGTTCAAATATACACCGTAAGTGGAAATCTGGAAATACACGTTCATTATGGATCCTTACTCTCATATCTTGAATGCCATGGAAAGAATGAATGAGTAATTGGATCTTAATGTGGACAGGTTTGATTTGTGTTGAAATCATGATTTGATATGAATATCTGAGTTAGAAGTATATACATGTTTGATCTAGACTGTTCTTTCATGGTTTTGTAGGGTTTCAAATGAGTTTTATTGAGTTTTCCCTTTTGTCAATAAAAGTGTCGACTCTGTGAGTCGACACTTATTTCACCGTATGTTGTTTGCATTGATTTCTGATATGCTGACAAAAAGTGTAGACTCTGTGAGTCGACACTTTTGTCCTGATTTGTTTTCTTTTGTTGAAAACAGAACACGTTGGAAAAAGTGTCGACCCAGTGAGTCGACACTTTTACCCCCGTGTCCTGATTTCTTCATCGAGACAGAATGTGTTGAGAAAAGTGTCGACTCCATGAGTCGACACTTTCTCTGGTTCGTCCGGATCGGGTTTGCCGGTTTGATTACGAAAACCCCATTTGAGGGTCCGATTGCTTGGGGCTTTTTACCCCAACACCCCTAGGGTATCTTCTATCCATTAGGTGTTAGTTTGAGAGGTTTTTACATGGGGTTCATTGTCTTTCATTATTGTTTTCCCTCTTGTATATAGAGGTCATGATCTCCATCATGAGAATCATCCTTGCGCTAATACTCTTTCTATCCTTTGCAGTGAAAAGAGGAAGGGGGTGACGCCGCCCTACCTAGAGGAGGAAGAAGAAGAAGAAGGAAAGGAGGACGTCGACCAAGAGCTGATCTATGCCGATCTGTCTCAGCTCTGTACGCGTTCTTGAAGATTCAACCCTGGACGTCTCCTACGGGCTTGGTCAAGTTCCACTCCGCAAAGAACACTCTCCGACGCACCGTACTTCTCCTTTCGACGTGGTTTCACTGTAGATTTGAGGGAAAATCATTCTTCTCTCATTTCTATACTTCTATTCGAGCATATTTTGTTATTTGGGCGTTTATTGTATATCTTCTTATTTCATAGAAGTCGAAATATCTGTGTGTGTGAGCGGAGCGGTGTCTCCGCGTGTGTAGGTTTATTGTGGGGAAAGTTTCTCCGTGTACTGTTGTGTGTGGACGGAGTTGTGACTCCGTGTGGTTGTCGTGTCCGGGGTACGTTCCCCGAACGTGTGTGTGTGCTACAGTGGCAGCGTGTTGAGACAAGGCCTCGTGTGTGTATTGCTGCGGAAGCAGCGTGTGTGGTTGGGGTTCATCCCCGTGTTGCTACGTTTTGTAGCGTGGAGTGAAGTCTCACCCGGTTGGGTGAGGAGTGGACGTAGGGAGCCCGTCGTGGTCCCGAACCACCTAAAAATCTTGTGTCTCGTGTGATTGCCTATATGATTGACCATTTCCTCTATCTCCCTTCACAGGTCCATCAGATAGATCTTTAATTCACTACACTATCACACACTGCTACCTCCGTTATCTGTGTTGAGATTAATTTCTCTGATTAGTTACGTTAACTATTCACGTGAGATCGGAAAGTTTGAGAGAATATCTTAATCTCACATTTGTTCAGGCTAATCAACTTTAATAGCTTTAATTCCATTGTGGTCAATAAAGAATGTTTTTAAAATCTGCCATCTCGGCAAGGGGACAATTCAACCCCCCTTCTTGTCCGCCATCTCTTTGGGCCAAAAATTGGTATCAGAGCCTCGTCTCTGATTTTTTAGTCGACCTTGCGGTCGTAGAGTAAAGATCTTTTCCATGATGGCCAGTGTGAATTCTATTCCCGTCTTCAATGATTTTGATTAAGCTGCATGGCTAGGAAAATTTTATGTTTGGATTACTAGCTTTGATCCGAAACTCATGAAATTAATCTCTCATGGTCCACATGTCTTACCCAAAAATAAATTAAGGTGGACTGATGAACATAAGAAAATGAATTCGGATAATTTGTTTGTTTTGAATGCTCTTAAGGCTGCCTTGGACACTAATCAATTTCCATTTACTTTATCTTGTAGGATAGCCAAAGAAATTTGGGACGAGCTGATCGAAGCCCAAAAAGAAAGTTACAACGATGGTGACTGTCTCGTGGCAAACAAAGAAAATGAGTGCCAAAGCGAGGAAAATTCCAAGGTAAATTCTAACTCTGATTCAGAGGAAGAGGATGAACTTAGCTATGATGAGTTAATGGATGCTTATGATGAACTAGCTGATAGATACAAAGCACTAAAATCTAAAAATAGAAAAATGAAAAATAAACTTGATAATGTTTCACATGTTAATTCTTCATGTGCAAAATACTTTGAAATTAAAAATGCTTGTGATGTTAACTCACCATGTACTGAATGTTCTGAGCTTAAGAAGTTGACTGAAAGACTGTTGCTTGAAGTCGATATGCATAAAGAAATAATTTCGATTCTGAGAACTGAAAATAAAACCCTCATGGCTAAACTTTCAGAACTTGGAAACATTGAAAAAGAATCAAGAGGTAAACTGAATTGTTCATAGAGTGATCAATTCTTACTTGATGAACTTGTTCAAAATGCAAGACTTGCTGAAGAAATTGAGGAATTAAAGAATCAAAACAATATACTGATTGAAAAACTCAACACTTTTGAAAAGGGAAAACAAGTCCTTGTGAATGAATGTGAAAGTCTTCATGTTTTAGAACAAGAAATTGCAAGCTATAAAATTGTTAATTCTCTATTGAATGAGAAGCTTGCACTATGTCAAAAAGAAATTACTGAATCTAAATTGCATATCTCATCATTGGAAGATGAGATCAAGAATTTGAATGAATCCCTATCGTTGTGTGATAAGCGAAATGAAAAATTGAAAAAGGATGATGATTGTTCTTGTATGCATGTAGAACCCTCATATGATAAACACAATCATGCATCAAGAAAAGGAAGAAATATTTCATGTTTTTATTGTGGCAATTTTGGTCACGACATGTACGATTGCTTCTTAATGAAGTTTGATGATGATGAAGCTTTAAAATCAAGAATGAAAATGAATGTTAATTCTAAAAAACCATGAGAAACCCATGAAGAAAACTCAGAACACTCACTGCTTTTATTGTGGGATGCATGGTCATGTCTTTGAGAATTGTTTCACAAAGAAAAATGATGATGAATGGTTTCTCAAAAAGAATTTTTCGTGTTACTACTGTGGTGAACATGGGCACATGATGAACTATTACTTTGCAATGAAGAATGATGAAAAATGGTCCATGAAAAGAAAATTTTCTTAATGTCAATATTGTGGTCAGGGCGGTCATTCTATGGATGACTGTGCCACTATAAGGAATGATGATGATTGGTGTGCCAGGAAATACAAGAATACACTTGCACATGTAAGAACTAACCCCTCGGGACCCAAGATGGCTTGGGTACCCAAAACACCAAAATGAGAATTTATTTTGCAGGGGTGCCTTGAGGATAAAGAATGTTGATAAATAAAGGACTCACAAGGCGAGAAAGAAAAATGGTTTGGTCTTGAAAGTCATCTTATTTAGGTCTACTTTGAAAATTTTGAAAAGGTGAAAGTTGAATTTGGAGTTTGCATTTAAACAATTACATTTCTGTTTGTGTTGATTTTAGTATCTTCAAAAGTGCTGAGATCTACAGGTTAAATGGCTAGGTGATTATGACCGCTTTGCATTGTCTCCATTTCACATTATATGAACAAACATGTATTTGGAGCTATTTCACATCTTATGAATAAGTCTGGCTTTTGAATGCTTCACTTTCGATATATATAGTTAGTTTTCATACACACCTTCTCTTGCTTTGCAAATAATGATTCCTCTTTGAATGCTCTGGTCTGTGCATAATGTCTTTCACACTCTTACTCACATCTTGTGAATAATGTTTCACTTTTGCATATACAGCTTACACGCTTACTTGCATGATACAAACTTCACATATCATACACATCTTTGCATGCCTTGTAAATAAGAATAATTTTCAATCATCCTTTCTAGTTAAATACATATACTTCATACTCGTGTGCTTAAATGCCATGATTATTTGATATATAAAATGGTGTTAGTGGAAGGCTGGATTATGTTCAGCCGGAAGCTTTCACTACGCTTCGAACCTACGTTCTCCGCTAAGTGCCGATAATCAATCTGCTTGTAGTCATTAGAAAATCTCTGGTTGAATGCATGTATATACTTTATACAACCACTTTTTGACTCCTTCTATGACTCATCTCTTGCTAAATGAGTTGCATTGATTTAGACATGTTTGTTATATCGCATATATTAAGGGGGAGATTTTTTATAACCGTGTATACATTTAGGGGGAGATATTACTGTGATAAGGCTAATTCATCTTTTACATTCAATACAAGCACCCAAACAAAATGCACCTTTTTGAGATAATGATTCATCTAATAAGGATTACTATTTTCTACACTACACTTTTGAGGACTATTAATTCTATACATGAAAATCACATATCTCGTGAGGTAATGGCTGTTTACCCCTTCAAAAAGTCGTATAAGTGGAACATGGATCCGAGTAGCCGGGAATCTCCCCTAAAATAAAGGAGAAAAATCACGTCGAAAGGAGAAACTAATCCATATAAAAATAAGTGTGATTTACCACCGAGTAGCCGGGAAGGGCCCCTGAGACAAAGGGTACAACTCGCGTCGAAAAGTGTCTCATCCATATCATAAAAAGTGACGAAACTGAGTAACCGGAAATTACCCCTGAAACTAAGGGCATGACTCATGTCAAAAGGTTAGTCACACCATTTTTAGCAATTAAAAATTGGGGCCATACGTAGCTACCAATATTCGAGCATTATGTATGAAAGTGTATGGATGAGAAGTTCTTTTTAGTGTTCTTTAGAAAATCTGATTTTCCATATTGACTTGAACTTCATTGCTATATCTTCACATATGCACATTGGGATTGATTGTTTGAATGTCGCTTATGAATAAGTCGCCTTTCATAGTTAATGTAGTACTTTATTTATGTAAGCACGACCTTCTTAGTATTGTTCATGCACATCATGTTCTACAATCGATTGCATTATCCTTACACCCGTCCCGAAGGGACTTGCATGAGTCTATACTTAACTATGCATGCTTGAGTGCCTGAATGCTTAATCCGTTTGTTCATATCATATTCAATTCCATAGTTTGCATCTATAGGTTATATTTGTTTATAACATGTTCAATAACTCATTGTCGGTTGGTTTTTGTTCTTGACAATTGGGGGAGAATAACGTGCTTTTTAGCACTATACCTTTTGTGCATCGTTGGGTTTCACACTCTGCATATAGGTTAGTTAAATAAATACACTTGTTAATAATTAGTCATACATATAGCAAAAATTACAAAAAATTGAGCACTTGCACTTCTTTCACACATCTGCTTGTTGCACGTCAACTTTCGAATTCTTGTTTATTGTTATTGGTATATCACCTTCCCTTCGTGAGAGGATCATTGCTGGGTCCATGTGTGCTTGTCTCACTCATCTTTGGAATCTTTACAGTTGCCTCTTAGTCCCCCATTTTTTGATAATGCCAAAGGGGGAGAGAAATTTGGACAGTCACAATATATTGTCTTCATCAAAAAGGGGGAGATTGTTGGGTTCTGTGCGCCCCCTCGTTGTGTTTGACAATGATTTTGATGATTCTAATATATTGTGTGTTTTGTGTTTTCTCTAAAGTGAAAATCTTGTGTATTCATGTGTAAAGGCGTCTCACAGATAAAAAGGGTAACATCATGATATCTTGTTCTGTAGGTGGTTCAAACACAATGGTCCTTCATGTATACATCATCCTTGATGTTGACAATTGCATTGGTGCTTTCATGCATACTCTATGGTGGTGTTTTTAATCTACTGACAAATGCTTGATATCTTGCTGTCCACGATGGTTCTACTTGCTCTGAACTACATTTATAATTCATGTTTATGAATTGATCTTGGCTTACATGAATGTTTGATTGAGTTGCTTTAGAATGCCCTTGATGTGATTTCAATATGCATTGGACTGTCTAAAGCAGTTCTTCATTCCTCTTGGGATGGGTCGACCCCATGGGTCGAATCCTGGCTATTTGAGCCTCATGTATATATATATCTTTGATGTCTTTGCATCTCTTTAAGATTCTCATGGATTAATACTTCTTGAAAGTCCAGGAACAAATTTCCCACATTACTTTTGTTTCCATGGAGATTGATGTTTGAATGTACTGTAATATGTCTTAAGTGAATTTTCTTTGTTCTGGATATGAATTTAGTTGAGCTGAACCCTGACCCTTGTTTTCTTGGACATGATGGTTTTGAGAACCTTGAATGTGGTTGATGACTATGACTGAACTTAATTGTCTTGAACTGAACTTGGAAGTCCTTGTGCTGAATTTGATTGTCTTGGTTTTGTCATGGAACATTTTGTGTGGCCATGCTTGAAGCTTCTCTATTGCATGTGAGACTACATGCTTTGTCATATGAATGGCCACTGTGAAAGGTTTTTGAACTGAAATTCATATATACTTTCACTTAACTTTGATTCAGTCATAAATGAATTTAGTGTATGAGAAGGACACTTGCCTTGTTTGAGATTGAAAGGATGCATTGAGTGGTTTACATGGTATGAGTTAATTTGAGAATTTAAATTGCTAACCTTGAGTTTGAATTGGATGAGAATTGGTTAAGTGCAGGTACATTGTGGAACTTTTCACTCCAATCCTCAAGCCCATGGTATGAATGTTTGATAGACTTGAGTCTTGTTCAAAAGGAGTAAGTTTGATTGTTGATTAGAACGCATTAAAATCTGGGTGATAGCTGGTGGCATACAAGTTTTAGTCTTCTTGAAGTGTTTATTAACCACATACCTTGTTGATTGATTTGAGTGACTGTGGTTGTCATTCACTTGGTTTGAGATTGAGATGAATGGTAATTTGCATGTGCAGGTTATATGTGGATTTATTCATCAAATCATGGAAATAATGGTAAGATCACACTAGTAGGTTGATTTCAAGTGGATGGAATGTCAAATGTTCAAATATACACCGTAAGTGGAAATCTGGAAATACAGGTTCATTATGGATCCTTACTCTCATATCTTGAATGCCATGGAAAGAATGAATGAGTAATTAGATCTTAATGTGGACGGGTTTGATTTGTGTTGAAATCATGATTTGATATGAATATCTGAGTTAGAAGTATATACATGTTTGATCTAGACTCTTCTTTCATGGTTTTGTAGGGTTTCAAATAAGTTTTATTGAGTTTTCCCTTTTGTCAATAAAAGTGTCGACTCTGTGAGTCGACACTTATTTCACGGTATGTTGTTTGCATTGATTTCTGATATGCTGACAAAAAGTGTAGACTCTGTGAGTCGACACTTTTGTTCTGATTTGTTTTCTTTTGTTGAAAACAGAACACATTGGAAAAAGTGTCGACCCAGTGAGTCGACACTTTTACCCCCGTGTCCTGATTTCTTCATCGGGACAGAATGTGTTGAGAAAAGTGTCGACTCCATGAGTCGACACTTTCTCTGGTTCGTCCGGATCAGGTTTGCCGGTTTGATTTCGAAAACCCCATTTGAGGGTCCGATTGCTTGGGGCTTTTTACCCCAACACCCCTAGGGTATCTTCTATCCATTAGGTGTTAGTTTGAGAGGTTTTTACATGGGGTTAATTATCTTTCATTATTGTTTTCCCTCTTGTATATAGAGGTCACGATCTCCATCGTGAGAATCATCCTTGCGCTAATACTCTTTCTATCCTTTGCAGGGAAAAGAGGAAGGGGGCGACGCTGCCTTACCTGGAGGAGGAAGAAGAAGAAGAAGGAAAGGAGGACGTCGACCAAGAGCTGATCTATGCCGATATGTCTCAGCTCTGAACGTGTTCTTGTATATTCAACCCTGGACGTCTCCTACGGGCTTGGTCGAGTTCCACTCTGCAAAGAACACTCTCCGGCCCACCCTACTTCTCCTTTGGACGTGGTTTCACTGCAGATTTGAGGGCAAATCATTCTTTTCTCATTTCTATACTTCTATTCGAGCATATTTTGTTATTTGGGCGTTTATTGTATATCTTCTTATTTCATAGAACTCAAAATATCTGTGTGTGTGAGCGGAGCGGTGTCTCCGCGTGTGTAGATTTATTGTGGGGAAAGTTTCCCCGTGTATTGTTGTGTGTGGACGGAGTTGTGACTCCGTGTGGTTGTCGTGTCCGGGGTACGTTCCTCGAACGTGTGTGTTTGCTACAGTGGCAGCGTGTTGAGACAAGGCCTCGTGTGTGTATTGATGTGGAAGCAGCGTGTGTGGTTGGGGTTCATCCCCGTGTTGCTACATTTTGTAGCGTGGAGTGAAGCCTCACCCGGTTGGGTGAGGGGTGGACGTAGGGAGCCCGCCGTGGTCCCGAACCACCTAAAAATCTTGTGTCTCGTGTGATTGCCTGTGTGATTGACCATTTCCTTTATGTCCCTTCACAGGTCCATCAGATAGATCTTTAATTCACTACATTGTCACACACTGCTACCTCCGTTATCTGTGTTGAGATTAATTTCTCTGATTAGTTACGTTAACTATTCGTGTGAGATCATTAAGTTTGAGAGAATATCTTAATCTCACGTTTGTTCAGGCTAATCAACTTTAATAGCTTTAATTCCATTGTGGTCAGTAAAGAAAGTTTTTAAAATCCGCCATCTCGGCAAGGGGACAATTCAACCCCCTTTCTTGTCCGCCATCTCTCTGGGCCAACATTGCTGGTCTTAAGCGAGGAATCTGCTTGCACACTGTGTGCTTGATATTGGTTTTAAGTGAGTAGTTCTTTAAGTAAGAGAGCACTGCTATTTCATTAGATCACATTACGTGTAGTTAAAAGTTTAATTCCGCCAAAGTTTTTAATGGAGATCTATTCACCCCCCCTCTGGATCTCAACCGTGTGCATATCTTCTAGCACCACTACCCCAACAACTGGTATCAGAGCGGTTTCTGATTCAACAGATCCAACGATCTGCAGATCTGATCCTGCTATTTGGTTTATTCATTGTTTTTGCTTATCGTTTCAATATGGTTTCAATGGCTAATCCTCTTAAGTTTGATGGATCAAACTTTTATGGCTAGTTAGGAAGATTGATAGATTTTGTGAACTCCATAGATTCTAATCTATGGGTCTTAATAGCATATGGTCCATATGAACTTCTTGAGGAAGAATCCAAATGGAGCGTCATCCATAAACTGAAAAATGCTGATAATCTAAAAGCTCTCAAGCTGATGAAAAGAGTGATTGATACTGATAAATTCCCTTATGTCTCTACGTGCAGGAGTGCTAAGGACATACCGGACAAGCTGATTGCCATGCATAATCAAGAGGGAAATAAATGCTTGATGGTCAAAGATTACAGCAGTGATCAATTGGATGAATCATCATCTCAGGTAAGTTCTGAATCTGATGAACTCACATTCAATGATTTGATAAATCTTTATAATGGATTCTTAGATAAGTATAAGAGAGTCAAATCTGAAAATAAGAACATGAAAAAGAAAGTGTCATCTGAAATAAGTTTATTGCAATCTGAAAATGAACACCTCAAAAATGAAATGAAGAAAGATGATAAGCCATGCAGTAACTGTTTGTCTATAAAAGACTTGAACACAAATCTAATGAGATAAAATGGCAAGAAGGATTGATTGTTTCTCTTAGGGATGAAAATGAAGAGTTACTGAATAAAAAGAAAGAGCTTGAAAAAATTGAGGAGGAGTTGAAGGAAAAGCTATATTCCAAATCAAATGATGATAACCATGATGAAGAAATTAAAAAGTTGAAATTCAAAAATAAAAATCTGAAAAAACAAAACAAAAGACTGATGGTTCTAAATATTGTCATGTCAGAAAGGTTGCTAACCTTTGAAAAAGGGAAATCTGCTATCATTGATGAATATCAAAAACTATTAACTCTGCAAAAAGAAAATGAAGACTATCAATCTATGAATGAAAGTCTGAAAATAAGAATAGCAGAGTGTGAAGAGGAGATTGTGAATTCTGATTTGACAATAACTTCTCTGGAAGCTCAAGTGACTGACTTAAATAGTTGTATGTCTAAACTTGTTGAAGGGAAGGACAATTTAGATAAAATTCTTGGAACTAGAGTGAACTTTCAGAGACAAGGACTCGGTTACAATCAAGTGAACAAGAAAAAGTTTGAGAATAAGTTATCAACCTCATTTGTGAGCAGTTCTGAGTCATCTAAAATATCTGAGCCATCCATCTTTCAATTTACTGCTCAAAGATCAGAAAATCAGAAAACTACAAAAATGTCAAAAAAATAGAAAAAGACTGATAATCTGAAAACATTTAAAAGGAATCCTACTACCCTAGTGCATGTAGCTCATGGGTCTCCCATACACTTACATGCACACAAAAAGGAAAGCACGTGTCATTATTGTGGTAGGGCAGGGCATTTGATGTATGATTGTCATGTTATGAAGTCTGATGACTTGAATGCCTCTAAGAAACTGAATGGTTTCAAGAATGTCAAGATGAATTCACACAAAATAGAATCATCTCAGAATTGTCATATGCATGATAGGAAAAGTCATATTAAACACCATGATGTGCCAAAAAGGAGAATTCAGTGCTTTTACTGTAATAGATTTGGCCATATCATACATGACTGTAGATTAATGAAACAAGATGATCAAATGATTGGAGACAGTCATGTTAAGAATAATCATGCTAGAAAACATGCAGTTCAGAATAAGAGAATTGAGTGTTTTAATTGTGATAAATATGGTTATATTGCTTTACAGTGTTGGTCTACTCAAAAGAAAAATTACCACTCTGAACATACTCATTTTCCTGCATACAGAAATATTTTTCTTAAGAATAATTTAGCTTCAGCTCATGGATATTCAATGTGTAGATACTGTGGAAAATCAGGACATTCAATGATTGAATGCTATTGGATGAAGTTTGACAATGTTAATGCATGGAACTCGTGGAGAACACCCATTAGAGGTGTAACTCATCTGATAGGACCCAAAAATTCTTGGGATCCTAGAAATCCAAAATAAGTACGTTTTGCTTGCAGGTGTGCCCTGATGGCAGAAAATAAAAAGGGGTTAAATAAAATCAAGGTACATGAAGGTCAGTAAAACCCCACTTCCTTTTGTCTTTATAGATTCAATAGATGTTTTGAATAAATCTCTCCTTATTGTTACATGTTTGGTTAGAATCATTGATTCTGTCAATTGAAAGATAAAGTGGGAGTTTGACAATTTTATTCTATCATGCGTGTCATGTCTGTTTTAATTCATGCATTTGTTACATGACATTTAACACGAGCATTTGCAAGTTGAGCAGTTATTCAGTATTTAACTCATTGTCCATATGAGAAGCATTTCCATGCATAACCCTTTGGTATATCAAATGATATGCTGGGAGAAGAGCAGATCATTTCTATCTGGAAACCCATATCATGTGTAGAGGCTAGACCTCCGCCTAGTACCAAGGGTCTAACTTGCATTAGTGTTAGATGTGCATTTTTGCATTTCATATGTGCATACTTGTGTACAATGAAAAAGAGGACTGTTGTTTGGTTGAAATTGATGCACATTCTAAGGGGGAGCATGATATGGTCTGCCAAAGCTAGCTGAATGCATATTAAGTGTCAGAGTATGATGAATTCTGTCAGAAGGTCAGCCCCATCTTGCTCTAGTGTTTGAATTTGTGTTCAAAATAGAGTTGCTGGTCAGTAGCTTACAAGGTTGACTCAGTGTCGACTAGAGTTGATGCTACACATGAAGCAAGTTGATGCATATGAAAGGTGCATCGACCTTACTATACTAGTAGGTCGATGCATAAGAAAGGTGCACTGACCTCGCTATATCTAGAATGAGTCACTTGCTACTTTAAGGTGATGTGTTTCATGAAGAAGACTTAATTATGATGGGAGGCTATTGAGGCTGTGCCTTTGGTTGGCTGCAAATCTGACTTTAGTTTTTCCTATGCTTCGATGTGGCCACCTCCACTACCTACCTTAGTTTTCTTTGCATCATAGACATATCCATTCCTGTACTCTCATCCATGTCGTCTATGACAAGTCTTTCCTATTCTCTCTTAAATGTCTGAGCATTCATTCAGGGGGACTCTGTCATGAAATTATGTTCTCTTTACTAATCAAGAGATATAATTACAAGACCACCCACATCTAAGAGAAACTGTTTGACATTACAAAAATTATGATCTGCTATTTATTGGAATTAAATCTAATCTTAATTATTCAAGATTATCCATGAACGCATTTACAATGGTTTTAAAACATTCTGAAAATGGAACTGTCTGGTTGATTTCCTGAAATTTGAAAATTATAAGTAAAAGGACATCTCTCGTAAAGAATGATGTACTTGTATTGACTTTAAATAGTCTCTAGAATAAAATCTGAAATAAGGCCAGGGAATACGCCATTTTTTAAGAATAATAAGAAGACAGAGCAATGGCATATCTTTTGGAGAAACTAACTATTTGCATCAAAGAAATGCAAAGGTTATGTCATGATAAAAGAAGCTAACTATGTTCATAAAATGAAGCATAATGGTTGATTACACTGAGTAACCAGAAATATGGGCGTCTAATCAACGTGTCTTCTTGAGTAAAAAGGTGTAGTCATACTTGAATGCTCAAGCCAATAAACAAAAAGGAAAGGAAATATGGTTGACTCTGTGCCACTTTCAAAAATATGAAACTGTTTATTTTCAATATGAGACAGATTTGTATACCGATGATGTCTAATGAAAATGACAAGTAAGGTTGATGGATTTTGGATTGGGCATAGTACTTTGTTAAGATTGGCTTATCTCCATTGTCTCTGCATAAAAGGGTTAATTTAAGAACTTTCATGTATCCAGATTTAATTCTTATAAGCCACAAGTCACACAACTGTAAGGAAGGGCAATTTATCTCAAAGAAGACGGTAGGTTCGTAATTGTCTCTTAAATTGGTAAAGTTAATGAATCTTGCCTTACTCTGCCCTATTTTAAGCGTCTAGCTCTTCATTGAAATCCAACGCATCTAGGTCGAGTCTTCTCTTTTTTCTAAACCCCTTCGCATCAACACAGAAAAGTGTCCGTGTTTCTTACCACTTCGCGATTCTATTTCCTTCATCCCTATTCTCCACCTTCCTTGTGCTTCCTCAAATCCGTGCCGTTAGCTTGAGTTTTTCGCATTGTTGTCAATCATGTCGTCTCCAGCCACCAAAAGCAAAGGGAAATGAAGGGTTCCAGAGGAGCTGCAACCAATGGATGTGCAATCTGAGAAAGTTGTCAAAATACCTCGCAAGGAGAGCAGATCAAAGTGTGTGCATGACATGGGCACTGCTTCAGGCATGCTTGCAGAGAAATCTGCTAAAGGTAAAGAGAAGGTGTCCGAGATACCAGCCAAGCGGTGCCGGATTGCTACAGAGGAGGAAACACATCAATTGCCTAAGGAGGAAGCTGAGTCTGATTCAATATCTGATCAAGTAGAGGAACCGATTGAGTCTGCAAAAATTATCTTCCCATGGTATGTTGATTTCCACGAACAGAAGATGTTTGATGACTATCCTAAGTTATTGGGTCTAATTAAATTCCAAGGTTGGAAGAAGTTTATGGGAAAACATAGTTATTATTATCCTAGGTTGGTCACTGAGTTTTACAAGAACTTGAGATATGACCCAGACCTACCTAAGATATGGTCCTGTGTTAAGGGAATTAGAATTGAGTTGACTAGACATTCCCTTCACAAAATTTTAAGGATACCCGAGGATGTGATTTCTAAAGAAGAACTAGAGTACGATGAGTTTGAAGCCAACACTATTCTCACAGATCAGCCAAGTAATCCTAGTGATAACAAGAAAACTCGGTTGAGTACTTTCAATGCCAACAAATTTACTCCAGTTAAGAGATTATTGCACTATATGCTTACTACAATCATAACCCCACAAGATGGAGGAAGAGGAAGGCTGACAGAGACACAGCGATTTCTGTTCTACTGCATGTTTAAGGATATCAAAGTGTGTCTCCTAGAGATAATGATGCATATAATAAGCTGTGTTAAAGAGGATAGAAGACACCTACCATATGCAGCTCATTTGACTGCTATATTCAAGAAGTGGAAGGTATCTCTGGATGATGAGAAGTTTAAAGAAATTTTGAAGGTGAATGTCTATAACATGGACTTTATCACCAAGTTCATGAAGCTAAAACCAGCTGTTGCACAAGTTCAAGATCAGGCTGCACAAGAACAGGTAGAGCAACAGCCACAATAGGCTTAGCAGGAGCAATTGTAGGAGGAAGAGGAGTAACATGAAAAACTACCAGAACAGCAACAAGAGCTAGTTGAGCAGTTGGCAGGACAACAAGAGCAGCAAAACCAGGAACAAGAATAGCCACAAGAAAGTGTGTAGCAAGAAGAGCAAGATTATCAACAAGAACTAGCATAGCAGCAGCTAGAAAAGCAGGAATTGTAACAAGAGCCGCAACAAGAGCAAGAGCAACAAAAGAAACAACAACAAGATCAGTCAGTGACACAAGAAACATATCATGGACCCTTGATAGCATTTGGCATACAGCCACCCTTATCTCCTGAAGAGCCACATACTCCACCAGAACTTCATGCATCTACATCAGAAGGACCAAGCTCAGCACCCAATGCATCTGACGTTCATCCTACCTTGGTAAGACTTCTGATGTCTCAGTTCAAGAATGTGAATTCCTCCATTATGAAATTAAATCTAGCAGTGGAAAGAATTGATGCCAGACTAGTACACGTTGAGCAGACTGTCAATAGTCAGTGGGAAAAAATTTATAAGGGACTAATATAGATCTGATGAACGCCTACATGGTTTCCTGGACTCATTGCTGCATGTGTGTGAACAAGGCAGATCTTTACTGAATAGGTTAAGATATAATTAGGCTGAAACATATGCAAAAACAACTCAGATGCTTGTTCATGCTTTTGATATTCGGGCATAACAGAAGAAAATAAGGGAAGAACTGATGATTATCCGAGAAGAACAGAAAGTATTATCTCTTAAGGTAGCTAGTCTACTAGATGAAACCCACAGTATAATTGTTCAGCTGGGAAATGTCTTTGCTAAGAAAGATTCAGTAGGAGAGGAAGTACTTAACCTGGGTATGAGTCTTAGAGAAACTATCTCTGCACACTCTACAAATACCTCAAACTCTATAGATGGGCTTCGTCACCTACAAGCAGCCCAGCTTGATGACATGAGTACCATGCTACAACACTGGTTTGTAGATCTGGCCACTTCTGCCAAAGAACTTCAAGCTCAGGTTCAACAGAATGATCAGAAATTCACTGCAAAGTTTGCTGCATTGGGCACAAAGGTTGACAGAATTCCACAGAACACTCCACAGGCTATACCCTTGAGGTCTCCAGCAGAACACCTACTCGACGGTAACGCCAGTAGAAAACCCCCAATTTTTTTGATGATGGCAAAGGGGGAGAAGAATTGATGAGTCATGATTTTGGAAGAGGTATCTTGCTTGCTATGAAGACCTTGAAGCTGTGAAGACCTAGACTAAGAATGAGAACCAGCTGGAAGAATGCTTTGCTTAAAACTTCTAGAAAGGGGGAGATCAGAAGAATGATGTGAAAGAGTTAGGGGGAAGATAGAAAATTGAGCAAACTGAGAATCTCTATCATTTGTACATAGTAGAGTCTCATGCATATATGCATGTAGTGTTTGTTAGTTTTGTGTAGTATGTCATTTTGCATCTAGTGTTGTAGTTTCTTTGAGTATGATGTGTAATGAATGGAAACTTTGTGTTTGAAAACACTGTCCTTGTTGAGAAAATTTCTATATGCAATCAATGGAGATTTTTGCTTGCAATGACTTAATTAAATGATTGAATGTGCAATGGTTGTTTGGTTAATGAACTAAAATTCTTGTTTGTCAATGAATGTTTGAATAATCTTCATCTCGTGCAACTGTTAACATGACTCATAGTTGCCATCATTAAAAAGGGGGAGATTATTGGAACCCTGGTTTTGATGATGTCACACTATGAATCATGTTGAGACTAAACTGTATTAATAATGATTGGTTGAGTCATCATTTTAGTTCATAAGTTTGAATGGCATACAGGTTGATGCATCTTAGTCACTCATGTTATACAAGTCATTTATCTTCTAAGTGTCAGGATCATAAGGCCGATGCATATATAGGCACTAAGTCATGCAGGTCGATGCATCTTAGTATTCATTGAAATCAGGTCGATGCACATACACGTCTTAAGTCTGTTAGGTCGGTGCATGTACACTCCATCAGTTTATTAGGTCGATGCATCAAAGGCCCTTATGTTCAGCAAGGTCGATGCACATACATGCATTCACTCTTTCAGGCCGACACACATGGAAGCATTATGTCCATCAGGTCGATGCACATGTAGAGTCTAGATCATATCAGGTCGATGCACATGTAGAGTCTAGATCATAATAGGTCCATGCACATATGTCATTCATTGGACTCAGGTCAAAGCATCCATGTTTGCTTAAGTCATCAGGTCGATGCTTAAGCACTAGTTGATCTAACCATCACCTTATCAGGTCGATGCAGCTACACTTGTTATAGCTAGACAGGTCTATCTATGTTTCACACAGATCGGTGCATCTTCATTAAATATTGTCTTCATCCATTCTCCATAGGTACATAAGGTCTACATGTGGTTTACACTGGTCGATGCAATTGCAGTTGATTTACCGCATTCATGTTGAGGTATACTCACACAGGTCGGTGCACTTAGTGTCTGCATCGAGGCATTTGCATCATCACATACATTTTTGATATGTGTGACTGATCATTATGAAATTGCTTAAGTATTCATCTCTTAGACATCTCTCTTAACTGCTTGTGATTTATATGATGATAAGAGGTATGATGATCTTTCATATTATCTATTGCAGGGACTTCAATAAGAAAAGCATTATACTACTCATGCAACTTGATCAAACACTTAAAGAGCAGAAAGCGTTAGAGACATAAGTGGTCACGTGGTTCGAAAGTTGAGATAATTGGCACGTGATCCGAGGCTATCTATTCACCGGAACGATTGGCCACGTGGATTCACTTCTTCCTCAGATCTGACACGTGGACATCATCGAGCATCTCCTTCCTGAAAAGCCATTGGCAGGAATGTTCCCTCCAAATCTTGTGGGGATCACAAGATTCAGCTCGCTGATATAAAAGATAGATCTCTCGTTCAAAGAAAATATATAGCAGATAGTGAAGAATATAGTGACAAAGATTGAGTAGAGGAAGACTTCAAGCTGAGAAGAGTGCAAAGAAGAGAGAGAGTGATCGGAGCTTGAGTGCAGTGAGTATCTAGAGAAGAGGAGATCGAGAGAGGGTACCATCAGAGAAGAGAGGAGAAGCTGAGAGTGCAGAGGTCTTCGCAGAAGGGTGAGAGACAGCCACATAAAATAGAGTATCGAAGATAGGAGAATAATTCTGAGAGGAGATAATTGTAGAAGTCATGATTTCTAGATCAGATCTAGAATCGTCTGCTCTTGAGAGCTACATAGTTTTTTGCATCTATCTGTGTATTGTTTTTGTTCTTTCTTGTTCTCTTTTGAATCTATCTTCAAGTTGTTAGGCAGTGGAGCAAGCTATGTTGCTCAGCGGCGGGGAGCGATTCCTCGGATAGCAAGCTGTGAGGCTCAGCAGATTTAGCAAGCTGTGAAGCTCAACGGTCTGGGATTTAATCCCCAAAGCTGTGGATCAGCGGTCTGTAGGGAGTCATCCCTGAAGCTGTAGATCAGCAAGTTTAAGCTGTGTATCAGCGGGAAGCCTCATTGTATTTTGAGTGAGGGGTGGATGTAGGTCTCAAGGTTAAGACCGAACCACCTTAAAATTGTTGTCTACCTTGTGTGATTGCTTATCTTGTTTCTGCTTCATTTAGATGTTTGCCTAGGAGCATTTTTCAGCAGGCATTTGGTATTCATTGTATTGTCATTCGTATGATTTGTGTGTACCTTCAACCAAGGAGTATATAGAAAGGCGTGGCTGAAAAGATAGGTTAGGCCTATCTGGAGTGCCACCTCTTGCGTAAGGAGATCCTAGATCGAACCTACGCCTCTTATAGAATTGGTTGTTGGTTAATCCCTGCATTTGTGTGTTGCTGGTCTTAAGCGAGGAATCTGTTTGCTCACTGTGTGCTTGATATTTGTTTTAAGTGAGTAGCTCTTTAAGTAAGAGAGCACTGCTATTTCATTAGATCACATTACGTGTTTAAAAGTTTAATTCCACAAAAGTTTTTAACGGGGATCCATTCACCCCCCCTCTGGATCTCAACCATACGCATATCTACTAGCACCAGTACCCCAACAGTTCTTGCCCACCGCAGGCCAAACAGGAACTAGTTTAGGCCTTAGTTGAACAACTATAATTACCACTTTAATCAGAAAAAGTGAAACTAGTTCAACGATAGGTGGTCCATACCTCTTCCCCGAAGACGGTGTGTGCTCTCCTAGGATCGGTTTCTTAGGCAATATATATATATATATATATATATATATATATATATATATATATATATATATATATATATATATATAAAGTTCAATGATAGGTGGAACAATAAAAGAAAGTTCAACGTTCAATAAGACATGGGTATCCACCATACCCAATTTAACAAATCTAGAAATCAAAATGCAAGACCACAATCTGATCCATATTTTGTGAATTTTGCAAAACTTGTCTGCCTTACATACAATAGATTTGGACACACTAGTCCTCATTGCTCCTTGAATGAAAAGAAACAATCTGTTAAGCAAGTCTGGATTCCCAAGTCCTTGTTGCATGCTTTCAATAATGTTTGTGAACCCAAAGTTGCTTGGGTTCTGAAACTCTTTGCTTAATCTGTTCTCTACAGGAATGCCTAGCAGCTGAGCATAATCAGTGGTATCTGGATAGTGACTGCTCCAGGCATATGATAGGAGACAAGAAAAAGTTCAGCCGACTGATCAAGAAAGAATGAGGGCAGGTAGGGTTTGGAGGTAAAAATAAAGGCAAGATCATTGGCACAGGATCCATTGGTAAGAATTCTTCTAATCTTATTGAGAATGCCATGCTAGTAGAAGGCCTTGAGCATAATCTACTTAGCATAAGTCAACTCTGTGACAAAGGCCACAAGGTGTTGTTTGATGCCAATGAGTGTAAGATTTTTGAACAAAATTTTGATTCGGTAAAGTTTGTTGGTCATAGAATAAATAATGTCTACATGGTGGACCTTGATTGTTCATTTTCTAAAAATTATTATCTATCTACTAGTCATCCCAATGATGCATAGTTGTGGCATAGAAGATTGGGGCATGTCAGTTATAGTGTTATGCATAAATTGGTAAAGCATGAAATGGTAAGAGGTTTACCTAACTTGTCTTTCAAAAAGAATACTAAAATTTGTGAAGCATGTTCTCTAGGAAAGCAAACAAGAAAACGCTTCAAATCTAAATGTCACGTCCTGAGATATACAACGGAAAAAAGTCAGGAATATGAACAGTCGGCAAAGTAAGCCTCTAGCTAGCAAGACAATCATAATGCCACATTCAAAAATAATGTACACAACATCATAGACAAAACCTTCAACTTTATTGCATAATAATCAAAGTTTACAACTGGACAATTGACTCTCTTGACAACATGACTCATTAGACTCAAGAAAATAGAAATTTACATAGACATGATCAACTTCACCGCCTATCGCAATGAATGATCCTAAAATTGAATAACATACTCAAGACTCCATCTAGGGCTCTTCTCATTCTTCAATCGCTCTTGGAACCACCACTTGAATGATCCGACTTCGATCTACTAGAGCTTCCTAAAAAGTTAAGAAAGTAGGGAATGGGTGCACTCACCCAGTAGATATCTCCGTGTGAACATGTTGGCATAGTTTACATATTAATGTTTTAGCTCTAGAAGGTATAACAATTAAATAAGGTGCGATAAATCATGCGGTAAAAATAATAGTAACAAGTAACAAGACTAGCTATAAAGATATGGTATTTCAAGAATATGCGAGCATGATCTAGTAAGAATGTAAATTGGCCTTTCAATCAAGAATATACTATCAATCACAAGAATGTACTATTTCATAACCTTAAGAAGGCTATGCATAAGCATGTAACGAGAATGTACTTTTCAAGCAAGCATGTATAATTTCATGAACTGCCTCATGGATTTCACTAGTTTATAAAAAGAGTACTTTTATCGTAATGCAACACCAGTAATCATTATATCCCATGGTTTTCAGTATATTTTTAGCCATCTGCCGAGGGGCTAGATTGGAGCCCTTGGATACCATCCGTGCCCGCATTTACATCTTCAAGTTATAAATCTAGTTATTTCCACGAGAATGTCAACAAGTTTGGCCAAGAATGTCAAATTCAATAATTGCCTTTGTGGCGATAACAAGCCAGGCAAGAATGCACTGAAACTTTGAAAAGAGAGGTCAAGAATGAATTAACGGGACGTTGTGCTACGGAAAGATTTCGGCATCATAACGGCATCTTATTTAATTCTATTGTTAATTAATGACTTGGTAGGTACTATTTCAGACTCCAGACAATCAGGTGGTCATGTGAGACTGAACATAATCAACCCTTTGGTCAGACCTTCGGGCTGAGTAAGTTTTGATAGAACACGGTTGTAAGACGACCGCTATCTTGAGGTAACAGTCGAGTACAAGCCGAGATCAGAAGTCTATCGACCCAAGAAAACTTAGTCGACTGAAACAAAAATCTATCAACTAAAAACAAGAATCGGTCGATTGAAAATAGGAAATCGGTCGACTGAAACACAGCCAACACACTGGAAGAATGCGGTTGACTAGGAACTGCTATCTTGATAAAGTGGTTCTGGACTAGCCGCTATCTATTGAGAAAAATCCAAAAACTCGATACAAGTCCAGAAAGTCTAGGAAAAGTACCAGAGAGTACTAAAAAATCACAGAATCACAAAGTGCTCATCTAGTTCTTGGGTTTTTAGGGTACAATCGGCTCGATGTCCTAGTGAAAATCCCAGGCTCGCGGAGACTTACGGAGGCCTTGAAACATGAATTCCTAATATGATAGAAGGAATATCCGACGGAGATGCGTTCAATGTCCAAGAGGGTGTTCCTATCAAGTGCAAGTGACTAATAGCAAACGTGTAGGAGTACGGGCTATGTGCAAGTAACGATGAAAGAAAGAAGTTGAGAGTGAACATGTCAAAACATAGATTGATAAATCTCTTAAGTACAACAATAAAATCCACTTCGGGTCTTCGGCAATCCAACAATAAAATCCATACCAATACTATCCCATTTCCACTCAGGTATTTCGAGAGGTTTCAGCTTCCCAGCCAGTTTGAGATGTTTAGCTTTAACTTCTTGGCAAACCAAACATCGGCTTACGAACTCGGCTACCTCTCTTTTCATGTTAGGCCACCAAAAGGTTCTTTTGAGATCTTGGTACATTTTTGTGGCACGAAGATGAATGATGTACCTCGATCGATGTGCTTCCTCCAAAATTTTGTCCTTGATGGTAGAACAATCGGGCACACAGGTTCTTCCTTGGAAAAGCAGCATTCCATCATCAGCCAAACGGAAATATTGTCACTGCTCTAATTTCTCTTTAATTTCAACAATAAACGGATCATCATCTTGCAGCTCTTTGATTTTTGAGAGTAACCTGGGCTGGAGTCTAATATTTATAATCAAGACTCTGTCTCCCTTTTCTTCCACATTGAGGTCTAAGTTTGCCATTTGCTCTAATAAATGCCATTCTTTAATCATTAGGCTTGATAATAATGCCATTGACTTCTGGCTAAGAGCATCAGCTATGGCATTACCTTTTCCTGGATGATACTGTATATAGAAATCGAAATCCTTCAAGCATTCCAGCCACCTTCTTTGTCTCATATTGAGTTATTTTTTAGAGAATAGATACGTGAGACTCTTGTGGTCGGAATACACAATAAATGCCTCACTATAGAGATAATGCTGCCAAATCTTCAAGGCAAAGACTACAACCACCCGCTCTAAGTCATGCATGGGATAATTCTCCCCGTGCTTTTTCAATTGCCTTGAGGAATAAGTGATTACCTTACCATGTTGCATCAAGACACAACCCAAGCCAATTTCGGATGCATCAGTATAAACTTCAAATCCTCCTCCTTTAGTAGGTAATGTGAGTATGGGGGTAGTAGTCAGACAATCTTTCAAAGTCTGGAACATCTTCTCACATTCCTCAAACCATATATAAGTAGTCTCCTTCCTTGTTAATCTTGTTAAAGATACAGCGATCTTGGAGAAATCCTTAATAAATCTTCTATAATATCCTACCAATCCCAAGAAGCTTCAAATTTTGGTCACGCTAGTAGGTCTCTCCCAATTCTTTACGGCTTTGACCTTTGAAGGATCGACCATAATACCCTTCTGAGAAATTATGTGACCTAGAAAATAAACTACTTCTAGCTAGAAATCACACTTGCTAAGCTTAGCATATAGTTTGTGATATCTTAATAATTGCAGGCCTTTCTTGAGATGTTGTTTATGCTCATCTTGGACTTGGGGTAGATCAAAATGTCGTCAATAAAGACCACCACAAATTGATCAAGGTATGGCCTGAATACATTGTTCATCAACTACATAAATGTGGCAGGCGCATTAGTTAGGCCAAAAGGCATAATAGTGAACTCATAGTGTCCATACCTGCTCCTGAATGCCATTTTGTGAGTATTCCCTTCCTTGATCTTCAATTGATGATAACCAGATCTCAGGTCAATTTTTAAAAAATGTCGAGCTCTAGAAATCTGGTCAAATAATTCATCAATCCTCGGCAATGGATATTTGTTCTTGATTGTGAATTGATTCAATTGCCGGTAGTCAACACACAATCTCATTGACCCGTCCTTTTTTTGACAAATAGGACAGGGGCTCCCCAAAGTGAAGTACTTGGTCGGATAAATTCTTTCTCCAATAGCTCGATTAGTTGTTCTTTCAACTCCTTCATTTCAACATGGGACATCTGATACGGAGCCTTAGAAATAGGTGTAGCTCTCGGGATCAAATCAATTGAGAAGACCACTTCTCTCTCCGGAGTAATACCAAGGAACGCGTCTATAAATATATCAGAATAATCTCGAACGATAGGAATATCCTCCAGATTGGGTTCCTTATGCTCGGCCATAGTAATAGAAACTAATTAAGAAAGCCGCACATCCCTTCTTCAATAATTTATCAACTTTAAGGGCCAAAATAAAGGATAGGTGTCTAGAAGGCCTAACACCAGAAAATAAGAGGTTGGGGTACTCACTAAAGGTTATTGTACCTAACTTGCAGCTAACAATAGCACCGTGTGTAGATAACCAATCAGCTCCCAAAATAATATCATATCCTTCCATCTCCATGCATACTAAGTCAACAGGTAGGTTGCAACCGCTGACTAGAACTTCACTAGCAGGGTAGAAATATTTAATCTCCGATCCCGCTCCAATAGGAGTAGTAATAACAAGTTTGGATTCTAACAGAATAGGCCTCATAGGTAAAATATCAACAAAGCTCTTAGACATGAATGAATGCATAGCTCAAGTGTCAAATAGAATAGAGGCGGACTTTGAGCAAATAGTAATAGTACCTTCCACAATGGCTCCTTCGGTAGCTTCCGCATTCATAAGGTAAAAACTAAATTAAAAATAGAGCTGAAGAGAAAAGGAAATAACTTTAAAACCAGAGAGAATTAGAAGATGTGGTAGAAGAGAAAATTGTAGACCAGAGAAAGACGAAGAATATTCATGAAGAGTAAAGAGAGAGAAAATGTGAGAAAGAAGGGGAAAAATGAGGAGGAATAGAGGTGGTTTGCGAGAATGAACAGTGAAAAAACTAGGATAGAACTTTGAAAAATTGAGAATAACTTAAAAACGGGAGAGAATTAGAAGAGGAGGAAGAAGAAGAAATTGCAGAACACTTAAAAATGAAGAACTTTTTAGAAGAAAACAATTTAAAAAGACGACTAGAAAAGCATAAACAGAAGCTAACAAAAGGCTAAGATTCTCGCTCGGTCTGCTTTGGGCATCTATTTATAGTGTGTAGAGAACCTCCACGATCGTGGCTTTTTGGATTAGGCTTGAACCTCCTTTCCTTAAACAAGAGGAGATAAGTCCGAATATTGGAAGATAACTACGATCGGGGCGTTCCGTTTTCGTTTCTGCCTCTCGCGAAAATGGTGACTGGGGCGGTGGGCGCACATTCCTTTGTGCATCTGATCAGCAACCACCCATTCTTCATTTCCTCTTTTTGATATATTTTTTTTCATAAATCGAGGAATTGGCGACTCATCAAACAGGCGCTCATTCTTTTTTCATTTTTCTCGATTTTTCTTCTGATTTTTCATATAATAGAATGAACGCCTGCTTGGTCGGCTGCTCATTTTTCTCCAATGAATTAGCGTCCTAGTGGACGGTCGTTCATTCCTCTCCTTTTTTCAGCTCTTTTCCTTTTTTATATTTTCATCAAATGAATGGGCGCCTGTTTATTTGGTCACACATTTTAATGAGCGCCCTTCCTTCAGCCGCAAATTCTTCTTTTTCATAAAAATGCTTCAAAAATGGCATCTGCGACAATTGCCGTTCTTTATTAAATGGGCGTCCTTCTACTTCAATGCAACTTTTTGAGATTTTCAGAAATTTCAAAATATCAATATTCTTCATTACAAAATGAATTGTGATAATTATGCAATTTCTTAAATATTTCTCACATTGCCATTTTGATTCAAAATGATGGTTAAAATACATGAAGCCTCAAATTGGTAGTGAGAATGAGATTTGGTCATATTAATGCACAACTATGCTCATTAAATACTCAAAAATGATGAATGTGATGCAAATTATAACATGAAATATGATACTCATCAGGAAGTTACGCCCATCGAAATTGGGCCTCTTCTTCTCGAAGGAGGGCTTGAAGTTACCAGAGCCAGTAACTTGCTCCTTCATGACATCTCTTCCCCAGATGTGATCAGACATCTCCGTTGCATCTTCCAGGAGTTGGGCTCTCCTCACCATATCGGCATATACTTGGATATCCATCAGCACAAGTTGAGTAATATACTGGGGCTTTAAGCCATTTAATAATCTCATCGCCTTCATCTTGTCGGTACCCACAAGGTGTAGTGCGTACTGAGATAATCTCGCGAATTGGGCTTCATATTCTACTACCATCAAACTCCTTTCCTTCCAAGAAGCGAATTCGACAACTTTCCTCTCTTGCACCCTATCAGAGAAGTACTTATTATTGAAATGTTTCACAAACTCTTCCTATAACACCTGATCATGTGGTAGAGTTGCTTCTACAAACTCCCACCAAGTACGAGCATCCCTTTCTTGCTGAAAGGTAGCGAGTTGGACCTTCTCCTCATCAGCACATTGCATGACTCGAAAAATCCTCTCAATTTCCTTCACCAAGTGTTCTACCTCATCTGGGTCCGTGGACCCCGCGAACTTGGGAGGGTTCATACTTTCAAAATTCCTATGTAAGTCTCCCACTCCTCGGTCAGCTCCTCCTTGAGCCACCTGCTATAGAGCTTGGGTCAGTCCTTGCAGTATCCTTTGCATCTCGTGCCATTGAGCTCTTTCGACAGCCATTGGCGAGAACTAAGCCTGCAACCAAAACTACAAAACTTAAGCATTTTTTTTATTTTCTTGATTAATCATTCTTTAAAGCTTAGCCCATGGCACTACCCAATCTCACCGATAAGGTTCAAGATTCTATCTAAAATTCTAGATCAACATCTAGAACCTATATCAAGGGAAACCTAGGGTTTATGAAACATAGGCTCTGATACCACAAAGACTGTCACGTCCCAACGTAGAATATCAAGGTGCGACGACTCATAATCGTTCATGTCGATCAGTGCATGCATATGAGGTTCCAACCACAATGGTAGATAATACGAAAAGGATACTTTTATTTCATCGAAATAAAGTTTTACAACATCATTAAGCCTTAATAGGCAATAATACAACTTACAATACGGAATTCTAGCAAGAGCAACAAATTTAAACATAGGTATCTAAGATAAACTTGGTCCCTCGTTTCACTCTTGCCCATTCCCATTTGTTTGGGGTTCATCATCGGAACTACCTAAAACATTATCGAAACGCATGGTGAGCAAAACACTCAGTAGGGTTTATTTCTCTATACTAGGCAACTTTAAGTAATTAACATTTTATATAAAGTTACTATGCTATGCCAAGAAACGTAACTAAAATATGTAACATGAATAAGAGAGAGAGTAAAGGAATGCAAGTAATTGGAATCATAGGTAGACAAGGTATCAAGAGTAAAATTAATGTGGAGATGATCATGTAGTAAGTATTGTCATGAAATTGGCCATTTCACGCAAGTATGTACAAGTTAAGTATTTCATATAATTCAAGTACTTTCAAGTATTTAAGCAAGTCAAGTATTTCACGAATCGTGGAATGTCATAAACGAATCTTGCACGCATGTTTCAGTGTAATGCCACACCAGGTCAATAATAGCCCCCACGGGTACAAGTACTTTCGAGCGCTCCCCCAAGGACCAGACCGGGCCCCATTAACGTCACGCATTGTGGTTAGAGATCATAGATCCCAAGTATATTTAGACATCTACATAGTATGTATGGCCAATGAATTTCAAGGTGAAGCTCATGAAATAAAGTACAGATCTAGCAAAATTTATCATTCAAGGAACAAGTAGTATAATAGCACAAGTAGTTATAAGAGAAGTTCAAGGATGATTTAAGACATCATGTTTAACGATATTAAGTCGATAAAAGAAATAGATTGACACCGATGGCACGATCGACTCTCACGGAAAACCTTGTTAAACAGGTTTCGATCAAGTTTTTCACAATCGGGTGCTTAGCTAGAAACCCGAAGAGTCACGGCCAGGTAAAAGGTGTGATAGTGAGAGGTTCTCCTCATATTCACGAGGGACTAATTAAGTAACCACTTATCCACTTAAAGTGTTTGCCCATGGATCTCTTTCCATAGACACCGTTCTTCCTTAGAAATCTAGCTAGTCACGCGGCTTGTCGAAAACACAGTAACACGGTAACACGAAAATCACTAGACTTGTATCGATCAAGATTATGCAACTAAGCACATGCAGTTTTAACAGATAATATCTACTCCATTTATCATGCTAGAAAGATAATATAATCATGGAGATCAAGGATATCATGAAGGTAACAAGAACTAGGAAGGAAATAAGCTCATGGAATAGAATTATTATCTTTCATATACTTAACTTAATCGTGTGTGGATTTAAATGATATGCAAGATAATATGATTTAGAACTTAAGATGTAAGAGATCTAACATTTTGGATGATATATTGGTTCAGTTAGAACCTAGAAACAACCCCATCGTGGCGGAGATCGCGCATCTGGAACACGGTCTAGAAAGACAACGTGATCCGTGATGGATCTTCCGATGCTTAAAAAAATCTCGATTACAAAGTCATGTCTAGTTGTATGGACATCCCCATGGTCTATGTTACCCAGATAGACTTCTGGGAACAGTGTACGGTGATTCTCCCTTTTTTTTCGAACCTAGAATAAACCGGGGCTTCACTAAGAAAGCGGTCAGCTGGAGGCCGCCATATTCAGAAGACAGCCTTGAGGGGACCGCTATCATAAAAATAAATATATGTAGTTTTTTTTTATAATATCGCATGAGGGCGTCCACCACAGGGGACACGTATAAAAGAAGGCATCCAAGGGTCTAACACGGCTAACATATATAGTTTTTAAAAAAAATATCACATGAAGGCGTCCACTCTAGGAGACGCGTCTAAAAGAAGGTGTCCATGTGCTTGACACGTTCATAATAACATATTATTTTTTTGATAAAGTGTACCAGAAGGCGGTCTATCGGGGGACCGCTATCTCAGGTGGCGGTCACTGGCTTGACCGCTACCTGACATCGAGCCCCGCCTTCCGGTAAACACCGACACGCCTTGATTAAAACCACTAATTCTATCAGTATAGTGACTGAAAATTGGGCAAACTGGTACTAATAGAAAGAGCACTTAAAGACACACAAGATGACATGGATAATTAAAGGTTTAGCTTGAGAGAAACCAACCTTAGATTGAATCAAAGAGGAAGAAGAAAAATGGGATGCAACGCCGTTGAGCTTCCTTTCGCCTCAAATCTCACCCCCAAATTGCCACCAATTCTTTCCCCAACATAGCGAAGGCCTAGAGGGTGATTAGAGGGACCTATTTATAGAAAAAATCTAGTCCAAAAAGTCAAGATTCCTTTCCTCAAAAATCAAAATTCTCCACCTCCGAATTTATTGTTCATGGCACAAAATTCAAACCTTTTCATTAACCTAGCTTTAATAGGGTGGGAAAACGTGGGCAGAAGGCCAAAAGTAAGGTGGGTTATGATGTAAGGTTTGAATTTTGTGACAATCTTCTAGAATTTGAACTAATTTAATCATCTAAAATGGTGTTTAACATGTGCTACGAATTTTAACCATATTTAACCCATTAACCCATAATCCAGCCCATTATAGGTTATCAAATGGCCCAATTGTTAGTCATAATCAATTCTAGGGAATTTAATTAGGTCTCTTATATTTTTTTTTAAATTTAAAATATTTAATTTTAATTTATTTCAAGAAAAATTTAATTATCTAGTTTATTTTATATAATAACAATATAATATTATCATTTCATAAATATTATAATTATTTAACTAAATTTAATTATTCATTATCTAGTTAATTGTAGGGTTACTACATCCTCCCACACTTAAAAAAAATTTGATCCTCCAAGTTCATATCACGCAATTGTAATTTACAATTTCAAGGAGAGGGGTCAAAATTCTAACCTAAGATCGAATCTGGGTACTTCTTCTTGATTGACTCCTCTAATTCTCAAGTAGCTTCCTCTAATCCATGCTTACTCCATTGGACTTTTACCATCGGTATAGCCCTATTTCTCTACTAGTGTAACTTTCGATCTAATATCTTGATCGGTCTTTCTTCATAAGACAAACCCTTCTGTAGTTTTAAGTCATTAAATTGAATCACATGCGAAGGATCATACATGTACTTCCTTAGCATGGATACATGAAATAGATCATGGACACTGACCAATTGTGGAGGCAAACCCAGCTTGTATGCCACTTCCCCGATTCTTTCCAAAATCTCAAAAGGGCCAATAAATCTTGGACTCAGTTTTCCTTTGATACCAAACCTTTTGATTCCACGTGTGGGTGAGATTTTTAGAAAAACATGCTCCCCCACTTGGAATTCAAGGTCTCTTCTTCTATTCTCGACATAACTCACTACAAAAAAAATGAGAAATGTCGACGTCCATTTACCGTCGCCAATTCGTTGGAGATACGTCGCAATATCCATTTTTGACGTATTGACGACGTAATAACGACGGAATATGGATGTCGAAACTATTTCTTCACAAATTTTTGACGTAATGAGATAGCGTCGCGATTAAGTCCAAAATTATCGACGAAAATATTTCGTCGAAATAGTCGTGGCTATTTATGTCGGTATTTAAAATTACGAAAAATAATTAATCATTGCGACGGAACATAATTTAGTTGAAAATAGGTCTAAAGTTTTCGACGGATGTCCGACTGATATATTCTGTGGTCGCAAACATATGGGTTAAATTAGTTCTGACAAAAGTTAATTTGGTGGCAAATGCGTCCTTATTTTTCGACGAATTTTTATCGCATAAATAGTACGTTGAAAACATGTGGGTCATATTAGGTACGACGAACTACTATTGCGTCGAAAATAAGTCGTTAATGCCCGGTGAATTTGATACGGATAAGTAATACGTCGGAACTAGTTTCAATGAAATTAGTTCCGATGAAACTATTTCTGGTCGAAAAGACGTCGTTAATTATCGACGTATTTGAGACGGATACGTAATACGTCGAAACTAATGTGTATAAAATGTGTTCCGAAGAATATTTGCTTGGTCGAAAATACGTTTGAACCTTTCGACTGATTTGCACTGGAAAATAAATACGTCAGTAAATAAGTGAGTGAAATTGGTTTCGACGAATTGTTAGTTGGTCGAAATTCCGTCGAAAACTTTCTCCACATACTTTTTTATATATTTTAAAATTTTAAAAACCTGTTTAAAGCTACAATTATACACCACAATCGACTCAACTCAACATAAAACACGCAATAAACAACATATACAACACACAATATGATAAAATCCTATTGTAAATTAGAATAAAGAACATCCACAACACATAAATCAGTGAATAAAAAAAGTTACAGTTACATTAATTGAAATGTATCATTTTTTCATAATATCATTAAAAAAATCAAGAGATATCCGCTGCATCATCCTCATTCGTCATTCGTCATTCGTAGCATCTCCACCATCACCGGCTGTAGGAGGATCCTACATCACAAAAAATAAATAATAAATAGATTTGAATAAATATAATTACTAATGTATGTAGTTAAATATCTTTTTGATTCTCTAAAGCCGAAAGTAGATAACATGAAGATTATTTCTTTCCCTCTCAAATGTGAATTCTTTAAACTAAGTAGTAATGTTATTGTTATGCCATGTGGTTTTGATGATGTCTAACACTATGAATCATATTATGATAATATTTTTTATATCATGAATTTGATGTGTGCTGGCTAATGTCGATATGTTTTCTAATGCCTTGAACAATATTTTCATATGAAGGCTTGAAGAATTATAATGTGAATGTTGTGAATGCTTGAACTGTTATGTCTGTATGCTTGAAGGATGTCTGTTTGAAGAACTGTAATATCTGAAGAATTCAGGTAAGCATAAGCATGGCAGTGTCACAGCAGCCCTAGTAGCAACTCTGCAGAAGAAGCCTCCAATCGCTGAAGGAACAAGCTGATATATTAGTTTAAGATAGACTCTGTACCCGCTGAAGAATAAGGGTGAAAAATATCCCTTAAGGCTGACAAATGTGCATTACGGGTGACAGATACTACCTTAAGGGTGACAAATAGATGGACTAGGTGAATAAAAGGAACAGTGGTGACAAATAGCAGTGCAAAGGTGAATAATAGGCAACAGTGGTGACAAATAGCTATGAAAAGGTGAATAATAGGCAGCAGGTGTGAAACAGCTGAAATCCAAGAACCTCAAGCTGACTCGGGAGGGCTTACAAGTCGACTTCTGACAGAAGAATTCACAGAATGAAAGAAGACTTTTTAGCTCGGATTAAGGGTGAAAATGGGTGGACAAAGCAGACAAATGGCTGTATAGCAGTTTGAAATGACTGTTCAGTGGTGTAAAGTTGCTCATGTCGCTGACATTTGAAGAATGATGAAACTGGTTGAAGAGAATGATTCCCTCTGTGCTTCAGAGGAAGAGAGGACTAGTCCACTGGTTGTAGGAAACTGGGTGTTACTCACGGTTCCTTCTAAATTGATCAGAAGAGAGGAGAGCATTCTTATAGGTCAAGCTGTAAGTCAGCGTTTGTTTGCAGACTGAGTCTACGGTTATTGCTATTGCAAGGGGAAGCCACACTCAGGTTAGACATAGGGTGTACGTAGATCTGCGTGGCAGATCGAATCACCTAAAAATTCTGTGTGCCGTGATTTTCATTGGTGTGATTGGCCCTTATCATCTAAGGCCTTCAGTCACAGGTTTGCGTATGAACTGATCTTCCCTATATGCTAAGTGGTTGTATTGCATTCTGTTAGATCTGTCTGATCTGTGTGGATTCTGTGAAGTAGCATTCTCTTCGTTGGTGCATTCTTGTCACTTTCATTTATATTGTTCTCACAGATATCATATGAGCTCGTGGTTTGATAGCTGAGTGTTAAATTATCTTAGGCTTAAAAATTAAGCTTAAAATTTATATAAGATCTATACTGCTGCACACATAATATCATATACTTGCTTCCGGCTTTGCCTATAGGGCACACAACATTGGTATCACAGATTCTCCCCTATTATAACTCTAAAGTCTACGAAATTAAAATTAAATTAAATACTCACATGAGAGGGCTGTGTTGTGCTCGAGGGTGCTCCCTGAGGCAAAATCCCCGCCTGGGTCAGGAGGGTAGCAACCACATGAGCAAAGCATGCCTCCATGCGTTCCTCGACCATTCCTACCGCATGTTCGACGATGGATGTAATTTGACTCGTAGAAGTGCCGATGGAGGGAGTAGAGAAGGAACTGCTACCGGGATAGGACGAAGCTGAGCCCGGACAAGATGCTAGAATCGGGCTGGCGTCCAAGCTCTGCCCAAAACCGTATACTCGTCCTTTCTTCGGTGGGCCGGCTGCTGCTACCCATGCGTCAGGATCTAGCTGCGGCCGCTGCGTCTCCTCTTCCCCGTACTTTTCAGTCATATGCCTATCATATGACTCCTGGAAATTGAATAAAAAATATTATAAATTTCATATTAATCAATCATATTTAAAAATTGAAATAGAAAAGAAATGTGTATGTATAATCTTACCACTACCAAGCGAGCTCTCTCGCTCACATACTGATCGGTCCCCTTCTTCTGGTGAACTGTAGCAAATAAATCGCGGTACGAGACCGTACCACCCCTCTTCTTTTCCTGTTATTCATGTTATAGAGAATAAATAAGGACATATAAGAAATAAAGTATAGTAAAATTAAGATTATTACTTACCAATCTCTCCTTTTAGGTCACGAAGGAAACAGATCCAGAAGTATGGAGATGCACGTTTGGATGTAACGCACGTGCGGCTTTGGCTTTTGCGGATTTGGCGATCCACTTAGGCTCGGCCCATCTATCACAGAGGTCCTCCCAGTGCTCCCTCCTCATCCATGTGGGGCCGTTTGCCTTCCAAAGGCCACGGTCCTCGCTCCCCCCGGCTAGAGCCTTGGCACGTTCCCGACAGCCATGTAAATGATGCTTATAATTTACAGTTGCTGTGGCCTCCCATACACGTCGAGCTCGTCGGCGTCAGCTCGCCTCACAAACTGATATCCTTGCTGTCAAGAATTCAAATTTTATAAGTTAGTGGATTGAAATTGTGGAGTTGGGAAATATGTAATTTAAAAGATTAAATCGTATACCAGGAACTCGTCATACAATCGATCGCGGATATCCTGAGGAAACTTTCGAAATGACTTATATGGGCAAGTAACATGTCGCTCAATAATGTTGGTAATAAAATGAGAAGCCTCACTTGGCTCTACTTTATCCCTGCAATTACATGTGTTAAAATGATAGCCAACAATTATATAGTTGTTGGATAGGTAACGAACATAATTCATGAGTTTAAATATTTACCCAGAGACCCAACATGGCTTGCATCCCTCTTGCAACACCACCTGCTCGCCCTCGTGATGGCTAAGAGCATCGTCTGCCGGTTGTGTGCTCGGCTGGGCGGACGAGCCAACTATCGCAGGTGGTGTGCCTGACGTACCTGTTACAAGTAAAATGAAAGTAGTTAATCAGAATTTAGCACATTGTTAAAAATAAAATTATTCAACAAGTAAACATATAGAATTTTTATCATTTAACTAAGAATTTAAAAAAATATACCAGTAGAATGTGATGGAAGGGGTGTACTCTGTAGACCTGATGTAGAGGCACTCAAACCTATAAACAGAAAATATCGTTAGCAAAACAAAGTGCATATTGACTACTCTGTGATCTAAGAATTTAAATAAACATACCCACAGCAGGTGGTGTAGACTGTGTACCTGGTGTAGACACATAAAATATTATTACCCAAACAAAGTGCATAATCACAACTCATTCATCTAAGAATTGAAATAAACATACCCGCATTAGATGGTGGGGCCGGTGTAGACTGTGTACCTGGTGCAGAGACATAAAATATCATTACCCAAACAAAGTGCAAATTCAATACTCTGTGATCTAAGAATTTAAATAAACATACCTTCAGCAGGTGGTGTAGACTGTGTACCTAGTGCAGAGACATAAAATATCATTACCCAAACAAAGTGGATAATCACAACTCATTCATCTAAGCATTGAAATAAACATACCTGCAGCAGGTGGTGGGGCCAGTGTAGACTGTGTACCTGGTGCAGAGACATAAAATATCATTACCCAAACAAAGTGCATATTCACTACTCTGTGATCTAAGAATTTAAATAAACATACCCGCAGCAGGTGGGGGAGCTTGTGTAAACTGTGTACCTGGTGCAGAGACATAAAATATCATTACCCAAACATAAAACATAATCACTACTCTGTGATATAAGAATTTAAATAAACATACCCGCAGCAGGTTGTGGGGCCGGTGTAGACTGTGTACCTAGTGTAGAGACATAAAATATCATTACCGAAATAAAGTACATATTCACTACTCTGTGATCTAAGAATTTAAATAAACATACCCGCAGTAGGTGGGGGAGCTTGTGTAGACTGTGTACCTAGTGCAGAGACATAAAATATCATTACCCAAACAAAGTGCATAATCACAACTCAGACTATCTAAGAATTGAAATAAACATACCCGCAGCAGGTGGGGGAGCTTGTGTAGACTGGCTACCTGGTGCAGAGACATAAAATATCATTACCCAAATAAAGTGCATAATCACAACTCTGTGATCTAAGAATTTAAATAAACATACCAGTAGAACCCCTCCCGGAACCACCTCTCCTCGAAGATCCGCTACGGCCTCAAACCATCTAATTATTGACAACATTTAAAGTATATTAGTCGATAACTAATTATACGAGGAGAGGTGGTAAGTAATAACGATAAGTGTATATATGTTAAATTTCTTACAAAATATTCAATCAGTATATATTTCATCTTCAGATGCTGAAGATATATCAACCTCATTGTCATCTTCGTCATCTTCCTCATTCTCACTAGATTCATACACTTCCTCCTTAGAGGACTCCTCCTACCCAACAATTGCTTCATTTAGCTCAGTTGAATCGACTTCTTCCACTTCGTCCTCTATACACAACTGAAGTGGATCGTCAGATTCGATCAGATAAAGATTAGAAGCAACCAACTCTGCAGTGTCACCCTGGTCTGATTGAAAATAGTCGGCACTAGAATCCTCTGAGACAGCTTCAGTCAGATCTAACTCATCATTAGGTGCAAGCCTTGGTTTTACCCTACAGACTGCCCACCAATCTTTATTCTTGAACGATGAATAACTTGAATAATACACTTGTTGGGCTTGTGCAGCCAAAATGAACGGCTCATAGGTATTCAATTTGGATCTATGTTTGACATCGACAACCCATATATTGCATCGTTTCGAACTGAATTATGATCAAACCAATGACACTTAAAAAGGAATGTATGGTTGTGTTGTCCGAAATACTATAATTCTATGGCCTCCTCAAGAATACCATAGTAATAGAGATCATTTTCATTGTATATACTACCTTTCACGAATATGTCTCTATTCATTGTAGACTTATTTCGTCCATAAACTATAGTGTGAAATCTATAACCATTCACAAAAAATCCTGGATAGGCATGCGCGACCTTCGAAGGTCCATAACTTATCACCCGGACTCTTTCATCAGTAACATAACCTTCTTCAACCTATGAAGATAAACCACGTTACTTTAAATTGAACTTGCATACACATCAAGCTTCGTGGAATTGGTAGATTGGCACTTACTTGACCTTTAAGCCATCTGGCAAAAGATCTCTCTCGTTCATTTTGAACCTCCAACTCATTGAGGTGTGGACATCGAGTAATTAATTCTAAATCAAATTGCCTGCAATGATGAATGCAACATCACAGTAAATGGGAGTCATCTACGTCAAGATGCTTATAAATTTCAGCACATGTGGAGTTAAGGACACACTCAACATAAGGTTCAATCTCAGGACAGCTCAGGAGAACATAGATCTCTGCGGCCAACAACTCTTTGTCCTCTAATATGCGATTCGAACAACGTCCGAATGCACGACCTGGATACTTAAATATGGACAAACGGTCGGACGGACCCAGCTCTCCTCCATCATCATTACGTGGAGGTCGATTACGGCGAGTTTGAATTTCGGGTTCGAAGTACATCGAACAGAAGTTTGAAATACATCGAACAGAAGTTCAAAATACATCGAACAGAAGTTCAAAATTTCTTCAATAATATATGCCTCGATAATCGAACCCTCTACTTTAGCCTTGTTGCGAACCTTCATTTTCAGATCATGCATACACCTATGACAACAATTCATATGACAATGACATATAGTGACAATGACAGACACATGTAACTACTGTCAATTAATCAGTAAATACATACTGATTACCTCTCAAATGGATACATCCATCAAAATTGTACCAGTCCTCCAACTTTGGCCTCGTATGGCAAATGGATAATCAGGTGCTCCATGGAATCGAAGAACGCAGGGGGAAATATCTTCTCCAACTTGCATACCATCATGACCACATTCTGTTCCATAGTTTGCATGTCCCCAAGTTTGAGTTCTGATGCACATAGAATCCTGAAAAACTGACTCAACTCAGTCAATACTCCCCATATAGGCTTTGGCAATATGTCACGGAATGCAATGGGCAGAAGTCTCTCCATGAACATATGGCAGTCGTGACTTTTCAACCCATATATTTTTCCCTCATTGACATTCACACAACGGGCTAGACACATATCCATTAGGGAATCTTAATTACTTCAGCCACTGGCACAATTCATTGATCTGTGTGTCTTTCAACACGTAAGCTGCTTTAGGTTGCACAACTTTTCCCCGTACCGGACGCAATTCCAACTCTGGTCGTTTGTAAAGTATCTTCAAGTCCGCTCGCACCTTGGTATTGTCCTTTGTTTTGGCTTTCACGTTCATGATGGTGTTGAACACATTATCAAAGACATTCTTCTCAACATGCATGACGTCCAGGTTGTGCCGTATCAACAGGGCTGACCAGTAAGGCAATTCTCAGAAGATACTTTTCTTCACCCAATTGTGTTCCTCTCCAAATCCACGAAGATGCCGTGTACTACCCGAAAATTGCACTATATCTGGTAAGTCTTGCACCTCTAATGCCATTTGTCGACCAGACAACCGTTCCAAGTCTGCTTCATCCATTTCAACTGTGTTCTTAATGAATGAGTCCTTTTACCTTCGGAAAGGATGGTCATTTGGTAGGAACCGTCGATGACAATCGAACCGACATGATTTCTTACCATATTTTAGGACAAAGGATTTGGTATCATCCATACAGTAAGGACATGCCAACCTCTCATGTGTGCTCCAGCCAGATAGCATTCCATATGCAGGGAAGTCACTTATTGTCCACATCAATGCAACCTGCATAGTAAATTTTTGTTTTCTGTACGCATCATAAGTAACAACTCCATCATTCCATAATCTTTTCAACTCATCAATTAGTGGCCTGAGATATATGTCCAAATTTTTTCCTATATTTTTTGGACCTAAAATCACCAAAGTTAAGAAAAGGTTCTCACGCTTCATGCACATGCCCGGGGGAAGGTTGTACGGCGTCATGAAGACTGGCCAACATGAGTAAGATGCTACTAAACATCCAAATGGGTTGAAGTCATCTGTGCATAAACCTAACCTAACATTGCGTGGCTCGTGACCAAAAGCAGTATAGCTATGACTGAAATGAACCCAATCTTCACTGTCGGTGGGATGACTGATTATATCATCTACACGACGTACTCTTTCCGTGTGCCATATCATATGCCGAGCTGTCTTTGACGACACATACATCCGCTGCAATCTGGGCGTGAGAGGGAAGTATCGCAGTGACTTGTAAGGCACATCCTTCTGCTTTGATTTGTCCCCTCTCTTGGGTTTAAATCTATCATGATGACAAATATCACATGATATTTTATCTACATTATCTGCATAATATAGCATACAGTGATTAAGGCATGCATCTATTTTTTGGTATCCAAGCCCTAAATCATTTACCATCTTCTTTGCACGGTAAAAATTTTCAGGCAGATTCTCATCTGTAGGCAGCATGCTCTTGATAAAGAGGAGCATACGGTCAAAACAACTCTCACTAAGGTGAAATTCGGATTTCAAATTCAACAACTGTGAGACAGCAGATAAGCGAGTGTGATTTTCACAGCCATCCCACAGCGGCTCATCAGCATACCGAAGTAACTGA
Organism: Amorphophallus konjac; assembly: GCA_022559845.1. Lineage (NCBI taxonomy): Eukaryota > Viridiplantae > Streptophyta > Magnoliopsida > Alismatales > Araceae > Amorphophallus > Amorphophallus konjac. Next base: position 413,391,395 of record CM040120.1, read on the forward strand.
TAAAATCTTTCAGCCGACTTATTTGGTGGTTCTTCGTTGTACACGTGTTCCCCTTGTACATTAAAGTTAGGGCCAACAGCATCGATTACCATGTTTGCGTAGGTACTTGTGCCGCCAACTTTGTCGGGCGCATGCGACCAAAAGTCCTCACCGTGACACACCTAATTCATATAACCTTTCATGAACCCTTTCTTGTATAAATGAACTTGCACATCCCATAGCGAAAGAAATTTCTTATTTTTACAGCGTAAACAAGGACACCGGATGTTACCACGCTGGTCCACTACTATTGGATGCCCCAACACAAACTGAATAAAACTATCAACTCCATCCTTAAACTCCTCGGACACCACTCCGTCAACTACTCTGTGATTCATCCATGAACGATCAACTCTAGCCATATTTACCTAACAAATTATAAAATTCATATCAATATATCTTATCACTACTTCTAAGAAAATATCGACAACATCTCCCCTAAATATTGACTGTTTTCCACATTTGTACATCCCGTTTGGTCACATATACGTCCATATCCACATCCACTTTCACTTCCATATTCACACACCCACGTTGACATCGAGATCATCTTCTGCAAAAAAATCATTATCATACTCCCATTCACATACACATTTTTTCACATATCGGCATCCACACCTGTCTACAAATGTAATTCACATCCAAGCATACTAATCACATATATCATAACAAAAGGCTTGAACGGGCAAAAACGGAACAAAGGGTCATATCCACATTTACGCACACACATTTATATCCACATCCCTCTTCCCACCCTCCCAATAAAAATAGGGGCTTGGAATTTCATCTGATGTTGTAAGAGTACAGCAGGGGATAAGGAGAAAAGGTTCATCTTGTAGACCAGGCATGAAAAGTGAGAGTGTGTGAGAGACCATGTCTGCGTGTGTGTGTGTGAGAGTGAGCATGAGAAAGGGCAGGAGCTCACCGCCGCTGCCGTAGGTCACCGGCATGTCTGCACTCTCGCTGTCGGCGCCGCCTCCGCTCGCCCCTCACTGGCGTCCCTGGGTAGCTCCACCGCGCCCGCCCGCCCTCACCAATCCGCCGCCCACCGGTGAGAGATTGAGAGGGGGATGCAGTGGTTGATTGAGGAGGAAGGGGGAAGGACTAAGGAGGACAGAAGAGGGGACGTTTTTTCTAATTCTTGTCTCTGTCTATTTGGCGCCATATTTTCATTTGGCGCCATGTTTTCATCCATTCATTCGTGATTCTTTGTCATTCATTCACTTCTTCTAATAGGATAAAATCTCTCCCAGTAAAAAATATCATTACATCTAAAAAAATATGTTTTATTATTTAGAGATCCGAAGATCTGTAATTTAAACATTTTCAACTTCTTTATGGCCGATAAGTCAATTATATAAAAAGAAGAGAGAACGTGTTGAATAGCCTAGCAACCTTGAAAGCCCAACATCGGGGTGCGCGCGAAAAGGTATTTGGAGCCGTATCGGTCACATGTTGACCATTTCCTTATTGTTCCGTGCCCCTCTCAAACTCATGTGCCGTGAATTTACCGTCACGTCTATATTTAATGAATTTTTGAGATCTAGGTCTCCTTGATAGCGGGGAATATTAATGCCACGTGGAAGAACTCAGTATATATAATAGTCAAATATCATTGTATCTTTCATCGATTTTACTCACGATAGGGCGTGTCAATCATGTGTCTGACAATATTGTGTTCAAGTTCAAAGGCTGGGATGGTCTGGACTAACCGAAGGTGCACTCCTTCTGATCGATCATTAAGCAGATCGACGATGGTGGGCATTCGGTCGGGACTGGCGACCCGTCGTGCCATAAAGGTCGTTCATGATGATAAAAGAGGGGCAAACATTTGATTAATCACCACACCAAGCAATGGGGCTGCATGGCCAATAAGTCGATTCGATTATTTAAAAAGAAGAGAGAACGTGTTGAAAAGCCTAGCTACCTATAAAGGGCCACAGCGGGGTGTGCGCAAAAAGGTACAAAGGGTTATATCGGTCACATGTTGTGACCATTTCCTTATTGTTTCGTGCCCCCCTCAAACTCATGTGTCATGAATTTACCGTCATGTCTTTATATAATGAATTTTCGGGAGCTAGGGCTCCTCGATCGCGGGGAATATTAATGCCACGTGGAAGCACTCAGGATATAGGATAATTAATAGTCAAATATCATTGCATCTTTCATCGATTTTACTCACGATAGGGCGTGACAATCACGTGTCTGACAATGTGTTCAAGTTCCAAGGCTGTGATGGTATGGACTGACCAAAGGTGCGCTCCTTATGATCACTAAGCAGACGATGGCGGGCATTCAGTCGGGACTGGCGACCCGCCGTGCCATAAAGGTCGTTCACGACGATAAAAGAGGGGAAAATGTTTGATTAATCGCCATGCCAAGAAATGGGGCTGCATGATCGATAAGTCGATTCGATTATATAAAAAGAAGAGAGAATATGTTGAAAATCCTAGATACCTTGAAAGCCCGACATCGGGGTGCGCGCGCAAAGGTATTTGGAGCCGTATCGGTCACATGTTGACCATTTCCTTATTGTTCCCTGCCCCCCTGAAACTCATGTGTCGTGAATTTATTGTCACGTGTATATATCGCCAACATTTCAAGAGATAGGGCTCCTCGATCGCGGGGAATAGCTCCTGGAAGCAACAATGGGTCAACGGCAAATTTTCACCATTTTTCCCACATTTCTTCAGCGTTGACATCCATTTGTTAGCCTTATACATCTCTTTGTCACCGAGATCATCTTCATTTGTCACCATTAGGAGAGTATTTGTTACCATCAGTCTTCTTCTGTTGTTCTTCCCAATGTTTTCAAACCCGACCCAGAGCTTGACCCGGTTAGGTTAGTGGGTCACGGGTCAATGGTTTAACCATTCGGGTTGACCCGTGACCCGTAAGACTAGAACCGTTTATAATAATATTATAAATTACCATAAGATTTTAAGATACCTTGAGTTAGAAACATGAAACAAACAAAACATATATTGTAAAAATTAAAACAAGTGCATTAAATAACCTCTAAGTTCGTCTAAAAAAGTATAAAATTCATATTAAATAAACACTACATGTGACCATTTATCAACTATAATTAACATCTCATGAGACACAAGTTTCATGATTTGTTAATTTAAATTTCATATTCATCTAAATTGTCATCTTTTTCCTTATCTTCATCTCTTCATCTCCCTCTAAATTTCTTTTCAACTTCTAAAAGTTAGAAAGTTAAAGTCCCAAAAAGACTATGCATCTATAACTTTAAAGAGAGGAGTTCGAAGACTCCTCATCTTCTATATTTTTCATGTCATATTAAAAAATAAAAATTAAATAAATAAAAAATATGTCTAGGAGTCGGACCCAGTTGGGTCAAACGGGTTTTAGCGGGTCGGCCGAGTTGCACCGGGTTGCATGGGTTTGACCGGTTTTTGGGTCTAAAACGGTTTAGACACTATTCTAACCCGATTTTGGGACTGGGTCGCAGGTTAACCGGTCGGACCGATCGGTCCGGGCCAGGTTTTAAAACAATGGTTCTTCCATGTTTGTCATTTTCTGTGTCCTGTCGCTGGCCGAAGCTTGACAATGCTTTGATCGGACGTCAACAGTTGAGAAAGCTTGACTTTGACTATTGACTTTGCCTAGAGTATTGGGGCATTCGGTCAACATATAGTTGAAGTTATTTGTCACCCTGTTCTAGTGAGAACGTCTCTTTCTGCTCAAGTTCCTCCGGTTCTTTTTCACCTTCAGCTTCCTTCTCACTTTTTACCAATTTGAAGTTATTTGTTACCCCAGTTGAGCATTTGTCACCCGTACTCACCTAATTGTCACCACTAAACTCCAGAAATCATCGCCCTTACTCCACTGCTTGAAAGCCGCGCATCGGGCTTGTCTCTATTGAGCCTTATTTGTCACCGTTAGCAGGGTATTGTTTACCCTTGCTAACCGTTGTCACCCGTGTAGACACATTTGTCGCCCTTAACCTCCAACGCCACAGGCCACATCAACAGAAATGATGACCTCGAAACAAAAAATCCCCAATTCCTTATATACCATTCCCGCCATGTCTCGCCTCTTACGAAACCTACCAGAAGGTGGTTTGTCTCTCCATCGTGCTCAGCGTCTCATCTTCCTCGCGGTGCCTTTTGCGACCTCTCAGCCATGGAGCCGAAGAAGACACCCATGCAACGCTCTCTCCGCCGTAAAGTGGATGTCCCACCTACATCTCAGGACATTGTACCGGTTCCTATGGCCGAAGAAGAAACGTTTGAGGAACCTAGGGTTTCTAAGGACTCCACTTCAGGATGACAAGTTAAAGGTACGGTGGTTCCTTATCTCCCTTACATATCTATTTGACCCCCCTATCGACCTATTTGTTTGTCACGCTTATCTACCTATTTGCTTCAGATTTAGACCTACATGTCACCGTATTTCATACATTTGTCACCCTTAAGCACCTATTTGCCACACCTAAACTCCATTGTCTATATATACATGTGTCACTCTTGTCTTACTGTTAATATTTTTTTGTATTTTTTGATCCGTCAATTAATTAATTGAATTTCTTGTTTACATGTTAATTTTTTAATCTAGTGAACATGGGAGTCATCTGCACCCGGTGTTCTATTGAGATTTACATGAAGGATAGGGATCAGATGGCATTTCGGGAATGCCACAAGTCATTGATGAGGACCACACCCTTTGGTCCATATGTTGACAATGCTTCTCCCGTATTCTTCACCATGACACTATTGGAGGAGATTATTTGCGCCCATAGTGGAGGAAATTACTTCCGTATGGGTAGTAAGGAGGTTGCATTCAGTGTGGAAGATGTGGGCATAATTTTAGGATTACCTTGCTCCGGTCAGCCGGTTCAACATTATGGATATGCAATTCAGAAGTCGAAGTTGCATAATCGATTTGGATTTGCAGCAATATTTCACCGGAAGAAAGTGTGCTCTCTCATCAAGCAAATTGTTGGGTCTGATGAAGAACAGGATGTGGCCGACACTGTCCGGCTGTGGATTGTACTCCTACTGTCCACTTTCCTTTGCCCACGGTCGGCGCATTCTTGTCCACACCAGATGATGTCATGCTTAGATGACATTCAGAGAGTTTCAGATTACAATTGGGCAGCCGCCGTGCAACAGATAACGATGCACAAGTTTGAGGAATTAGTTTCGACGGTCCAGAAACGGTGGTCAGGAACAATTAACCGAGCTAAGAGAAGATCCAGGAATGCATCCCAGGCCCATACCAACATATTTGGTTGTTCTGCCGCACTTGCTGTAAGTTTTTTTATTTTTATTGTGTAATAATGTGTAAATCATTAATTCTACTGCATTGTAAAATAACTTGATATATTTCATATTGAAGGTCTGGTTTTTTGAGCACACGCGGGTGAGGCAGCCAGTAAGGCAGTTTGCATTTCCCCGACTATTTAGGTGGGGGACATTTGTAGATAGGAAGTTAAAATTCTCTATTGGATCCCTACGAGACCAACAGGTATTATGAGTACTAAAATTAACTTCTTCTTTGTCATTCATTCATTAATGAATAACTGGAGTGATGTGGTTTGAAATGCAGGTGATCGAAGATCTCCTTGTTGAGCCAGGTGAAAGGGTGATGGTGTACGGTGAAACGATGATGGCCAGACCCAGCCGCCAATATTATACATCCTCATCAGAGAGATACATGCCTGTGCTACATGATATTGCCGCTACATTGAAGATCCAGAATTCACTACTTGAGGAAATGAAGGCCTTCTATCTGACTAGTGTGGAAGGGGCTCACATTCCAACTGATGTAGCACCTCCTGGCCCCATCGAACAGGCGACGGATGATGGCAAGCGACCGCAACCACCCGCTGGAGAGGAAGTGTAGGGGGCTGAAACTATTGAGGAAAATATCTGTCAAACTTTGGTGGACATTGCCGCCGTTGTCCCAGCTCCAAGGCCCCTCCCACAAATTACGGATCATACTGTGCCATGTAAGGCAGCTCCTAAAGAGGATGTGCAAGGCGATATCGAAGGTCAGGTGGAGGCGACTAATGGGCATGGTGACCATCGTCTAGGTCACATTTGTTTGTCCCCTCATCAACGGGACGCGAAGCCCGTGGGGAAAAGGCGGGCACCTCCAAAGAAAACAGGATGGGGGAAGAAGAAGGTGAGTTTGCGTTGTTCCTACTTCTTACAGTATAGAATCTAAGATTGGTACATTGGCATACATGTAGAAGGGAGATGAAGCCGACAAGATCAGAAGGCTCCTACAGAATACTGATTAGATCTGCAAAGGCTAGCTGAATCCACAAGAAAACAACGCTGTGAATGAATTCATTGTTGAATCTCTCTCGGGGGATATTGAGTAAGTTGTCCTCTTATACTTTCTGTAATTATCCTGATTTGCCTTACTCTGACTACTAATAACTAAATTTTTATCCAATATAGTGATGCCATATTTTCAGCAGAGAATGAGATTGTTTTGAGACGTTGTCATGTCATTGATCTATTATACGATCGGATGATAGATGATACGATACTCTCTTTCATTAATTGTGTAATTTTACGCCTCATCCTACCCTGAACTTGTGTTTCTACTACTAATAGAATCGTGATTGTTAATTTACAGGTGATCGACGCCATGATGTACCTCCTCAAATCAAGACGCAATGAATCTGGCATCTTTCATCAGTGGGTTTGTTTTCCCACCATTGTAGTGAATCACATCAACGTCATCTCAGAGGCCAGCTCCAAAAAATCAAACCTACTGTTGGAGTGCGCCTTCGAGAATGTTGAATTAATCGAACTGCAGAAGAACAAATATTTATTCTTCATGTTATATTCATCAAATCACTGGCATCTACTTGCTATTGACACGGAGAATCACCGCTTTGTCTCATACAATTCCATGAGAGGCATGGCCATCCATGAGGCCACTACAAGAAAATGGGTACTTTTTCTTATCCGTGTACCTGTATTAAAGATATCTTTAATGTGTCTTTTAGTTATTCTTTAATAATGTCAAATATTTCATTTGCAGGTTACAGTTGTACGGAGGTTTATGAACAACTATGGGACTGCATTCAAGGGAGTTGAGAATTGAGAACTTGTATTCGACAATGAATGTCCCCAACAGGAGGATTGAAGCCTCAACTGTGCCATTTATGTACTGAAATATGTTGATGAATTGTCAAAGAAGATGGAGACATCATGGACATTCAATGAGGCTGATTGTAATATATATAGAGCCCGGATTGGGGCCCAACTCCTTAACTTTGGAAATAGAAGATCTTAAACAATTTCACGTCTCAAACCTCAGAATGTGACATACCTATGTTGATTGATATTTCTTTTTTTAAACATTTTGATCTTCAAAGTTTCATATGATTTAATGTCGTTAATGTGTGCTTGATAATGTGTATTCATGAATATCAATGAGTTTTCTGAAGATAGATTCAAGTTGAAAAGGTGAGGGCTTTACTTGCACAAGTGTCGACTAGATTGGAATGAAGACATGCACTGACCTCACAGACTAGAATGTGAATGTGCACCGACCTGATAGTGCTATGTGCACAGACCTTATGTTTCTATCGCAAATGCATGTGCACCGACTTGATGCTTCTAACACTAACGCATGTGCACAGACCTTATGTCTATCTCTAACACATGTGCATCGACCTTACATGCTATCACTAACACATGTGCACCGACCTGACCTTGTAAAATGCAAATGTGCACAGACCTCATGCACAAACCTTATGCCTTAGCCATTTGTCACCGCTAGTTGTGCATTTGTTACCACTAAAGTGCCATTTGTCACCCTTACCACATATTTATCACTCTTACCACATGACTACATGAGTAGCCGTTGCCTTCTCTTCTCTTCATTACCTGCTTGGCTTTGTCTAGGGAGTATAGTGGTGACTAGTCTATTCATTGACCTTGGACTTTGACTGGGACTTCATAACTGTTCAACAAAAAGTTGAGCTTGACTGGAGACTTCTTTGAATTACGTTGACCATGACCAGTCAACATTGACTGTCTTGGCATTGACCAAGTCCCTTCGTTGTTCTTCTAATTGCTGTAGAAACTCTTGATACACTGTTCATATTTTTGTCCTCCTGTGAACTTGACTCCTTTCAGCTCCTTCTGCTTTTCATTTGTTAGCTCTAGAATATATTTTTCACCCTTACCACTGTATTTGGCTACTATGCAGATCTAGTTGTCGCCACTGATAGGGTATTTGCACCCTTATCCACTGGCTTTGCTTCATGCGTTGACGTTGAGGTTTTCACAATTTAAACGCTACAAGCTATTTTTCAGACTTACGCAGCTATTTGTCACTGCTATCGGACATTTGTCAGCACTAGGCAACTATTTTTCATCATTATACTCCCCGTCCCCACTGACCTGTCGTCAAACCATGGTATAAACCGGGGTACCCCATGTGGGTTACGTAACACCCTTATCCTCCTTTCTCCACTCATGAAACCCTCGACGCCGTGCTCCTCCATCGCACTCTCGCTGCCGCTTCACTGTGGATGTGCGTCACGGTAGATTGCAATGTCAGAAAGGTGGTTAGGGAACCTAATTACGCCTACACCCTCCCCTGTCCAATCACCTCTGCAATACGCTCCGATCGAGCGACGATCGTTCGGCTAGGGTTCCAGACGTTCCACTTTTTTCTACTCCCAAGGGGCTGTGTTACCACCTCCATTACAGCGATGTGTTAAATCGACACAGCAATCCCGTCTATCTCCTCTGCGTCCACCTCTCAGTCCGTTGTCGTCATTGGCTCCTGCTGTAGATGCCCTCTTCCTTTTTTTAATTCATCAGGGAATTGAGGTTCAGAAAATAGGAAGGTATAAATGCTATGTAGTGTGGGTTGGTCACGAACCAGGTGTATATTATAGTTGGCCCCAATGCTTTGTCCAAGTGAATGGATACCCCGGAGCTCGTTATAAGGGTTTTCACTTGGTAGAGGAAGCACATGCTGCTATAAATGGGGTTGGCAATAGTAACCATGCATATGTTAATCATCCTCAACTTACATATCATGCAAGTCTCGGACCTGACTATGATTCAAGGAACCAGGCACTACGCCAGCAGACGACTACGCAAATTTCAAATGTGCCTTGTATTGTTGTTGCTCTATTATGTACTCTAGTAGTGTTGCTTCTCTTCATATTAGTTGCTTTGTTATTACTGTTGTTGTCTGTGTAGAGAAATGATGTACTTGACATTTTACTCATTGTCAATGATTTGACTTGATCCTACTATAAATTAGTAGAACTAGAGGTAAATCTCATTTCTTGATCACACATGAGTTTAATCAGCGTCGTTTGATGACTAGGAAGGCTTCAGATCCGTGTTGGTAGAGTTAGGAAACCAATACATGGTTAAACCCTTCAACCGAACTTGAGTTTCTTCAAGTTTCACTGCCATGAGCTATTTGTCACCGTTACAGAGTTATTTGTCACTGCTACCGACTATTTGTCACTCCGAACATCTATTTGTCACCCTTATCGCTAGCCAGCCGTCGACTTTATTTCGCTACAAAACAAACCTTTTGCTTCTCTTATCCATCAAACCATTTACTTATGTTATCTATTTAGACACAACCTACACAACTCAACATAAAACACGCATCCCCCGATGTAATCCACACAACATATAAATCAATGAATAAAATAAATTAAAATTACATTAATTTAAATGTCATTTTTTACAATTACAATTACAAATCAACAGATATCCGTTGGATCATCCTCCACCATCACTAGTTGCAGAAGAATCCCCTCTCTCAGACGACTCCTCTTGCCCAACAACCAACTCTGCAGTGTCACCGGAGACAGCAATTTTTTTAGAATACTTGCTCCATTCAAAACGCAATTTTGAAATAAGCTCTTTTCTGAAGCAAGTATGATGATCGCTCTCTTCCGGAGAATCGACAGCGACCAGCCTGTATGTATAAACCTTCCTCGTCTGTCCTCGTCTAAAAGCACGAACAATAGCTTTGGTATCTTGAAAAAATACTTGCTTCAGCAAAGTATTATAGTTGGCCCCAATGCTTTGTCCAAGTGAATGGATACCCCGAAGCTCGTTTCAAAATTTAGACACCCATTTAATATCCTTAGAAGCTATTTGTCACCCTTATGACCTATTTATTACCCTTACGACGTATTTCTTACCCTTGGAAGTCATTTGTTTTTCCCCGATCCCTTGCTTTTCCTCCAGTGTGTAATAAATAACAAAAATAAATATAAATATATTAAGAGTTTAGCTAGATAATATTCGATTTCAAATCCGTATTAATTAGCGGATAATATTCTAAATAGTATTTATTACACACTGGAGGAAAAGCAAAATGACTGGACAGACGAGGACAGACGAGGAAGGTTTATACATACAGGCTAGTCGCTGCCGATTCTCCGGAAGAGAGAGATCATGATACTTGCTTCAGAAAAGAGCTTATTTCAAAATACTTGCTTCAGAAAAGTGCACATGTTCAGTGTTGCATTTCAGGTCAGTGCACATGAACAAAATGCTGCATGCAAAGGTCTCCAGGTCGGTGCACATTGTCACTGTTGCACACTAAGGTCTGAGCATATGTGCATGAGCGCACAGTAAGGTCTGAGCATATGTGCAATTTTAGATCTGAGCATATGTGCAATTTTAGGTCTGAACATATGAAAGGTAGGTTGAGTTAGAAAGACATGTAGAGTTTAATCAGTGTCGCTTGATGATTAGGAAAGTTTTAGATTCGTGTTGGTAGAGTTAGGATCGCTAGGACATGGTTAAATCCTTCAAACGAACTTGAGTTTCTTCAAGTTTCACTGCTATGAGCTATTTGTCACCGTTATAGAATATTTGTCACCTCCAATGGTTATGTATCACTCATAACGAGCTATTTGTCACCCTTATCGCTCGTTAGGTGTCGTCTTTGTTTCGCTTCATCACATATTGTGACTTATGTTATCAATTTATCACCCTTACGAGACATTTGTCAGCCTTGAAGTCTATTTGTCACCACTGATGACTATTTGTCACCACTATGCGGTGTTAGCCGTTGCAGTATCTCTCTCCGGCCTCTCGTCTGCTATGCGGTTGATGTAATTGGATGAAAGGAGCCTCGGTCCATGCGATCTCATGACCGGCAAAAATGAAGGACCGAGAGTCAGAAATGTTGGGGGAGATGGAACGATCTTCGTGGTCCCGTCACTTCGATTTCCACAAAGTTGGGGAGGCACGAACACTCTTTTGCCATGTGGGCTCTGAGGATTTCGTCTCCTTCCTACAGAGAGAGATCATGATACTTGCTTCAGAATCAAAATTGTGGTTTGAATGGAGTGAGTATTCTAAAAAATTTCGACATCATCTCCCTTAAAAAATTTCAACAGCATTCTCCAATTTTTAGCATCCTGAAAAAATATATTAAACAAAATATAAATACATCCAACATGTGAACTGAGATGAAATTAGGAATCATGGCAGTCACACCATGGATGTGATGTTATAAAGGCCCTACGCAGGCGGCGGTGGCGGAATGGCGATGGGTGGCCGATGATGGCGGCTGCAGTGGTGCTACATGGCAGCCGGTGGGTGGGTCCGGAAGGAACATCGGTTGGCTGCCATGGCACGGCACCGGAGGGGCAGCGGTGCTCTACCAATGTGGGTGCAAGGGGGGGCGTGACGGTGGGCTGGTCGACACTCACGATGGTGCTGGTTCGCTTAGGAGAGGGAGAGTACGCAGGGCACCCGTGGGCACACGGGGACAAGGTGGCGATGGTCTGCAGCGAGGGGGGAAAAGCAAGGGATGGGGGAAAAACAAATGGCTTCTAAGGGTAATAAATACGTCGTAAGGGTGACAAATAGGTCGTAATGGTGACAAATGCTTCTAAGGGTTACAAATAGGTCCTAAGGGTGACAAATAGCTTCTAAGGGTAATAAATGGGTGTCTAAATGTGAAAAATAGTCTGTAGTGGTGACAAATGAAAGAGACACACACACACACACAGAGAGAGAGAGAGAGAGGGGCATTAACAAATAGAAAAAATGGTCGCTCCTTGCACACGTCTCATCCTCCTGCAGTCCTACAGTCCTTGTGCTGCCAACTACTCCTGTAGTCCTGCACTGGAAGATGAAGTGTCTCTCCCAACTAAAGGCTGATTTTAATTTTACTAAAGACAGTGGAAGACCTAAAGTCGGTGGAAGACGAACTGTCTCTCCCAACTAAATGTTGGTTTTAATTTTACTAGTCAAATTGATAAATAGGGCAGTTATTATAGTCTCGGGAAGTGTAACAATCTTCCATCTTATCATATTTTTTATATTTTATATTAGGAAAATTATATTTTATAATATATTATTTACATATATATATCATATGATATATAATATAATATTATGATTGCATAACTTATGAAACGAATATTATAATATCCATTTCCGCTCCAATTCAAATTTGATTATTATCCGTATCTGAAAAAATAAATACTATTTAGAATATTATCCGCTAATTAATATGGATTTGAATTCGAATATTATCCAGCTAAACTATTGATATATTTATATTTATTTTTGTTATTTATTACACACTGGAGGAAAAGCAAGGGATCGGGGAAAAACAAATGACTTCCAAGGGTAAGAAATACGTCGTAAGGGTAATAAATAGGTCATAAGGGTGACAAATAACTTCTAAGGATAATAAATGGGTGTCTAAACGTGAAAAATAGCCTGTAGTGGTGACAAATGAAAGAGACAGAGCGAGAGAGAGAGAGAGAGGGATAGGGGGGGCATTAACAAACAGAAAAAATGGTGGCTCCTGGAACTCAAATGGAGGTCAGTGCATGTCTGCATGTAAGCACATAATGTCATTGCACATGTTCAGTGTTGCATTTCAGGTCAGTGCACATGAACAAAATTCTGCATGCAAAGGTCTCCAGGTCGGTGCACATTGTCACTGTTGCACACTAAGGTCTGAGCATATGTGCATGAGCGCACACTAAGGTCTGAGCATATGTGCATGAGCGCACACTAAGGTCTGAGCATATGTGCAATTTTAGATCTGAGCATATGTGCAATTTTAGGTCTGAACATATGAAAGGCAAGTCGAGTTAGAAAGACAGGTAGAGTTTAATCAGTGTCATTTGATGATTAGGAAAGTTTTAGATTCGTGTTGGTAGAGTTAGGATCGCTAGGACATGGTTAAATCCTTCAAACGAACTTGAGTTTCTTCAAGTTTCACTGCTATGAGCTATTTGTCACCGTTATAGAATATTTGTCACCTCTAATGGTTATGTATCACTCATAACGAGCTATTTGTCACCCTTATTGCTCGTTAGGTGTCGTCTTTGTTTCGCTTCATCACATATTGTGACTTATGTTATCAATTTATCACCCTTACGAGACATTTGTCAGCCTTGAAGTCTATTTGTCACCACTGATGACTATTTGTCACCACTATGCGGTGTTAGCCATTGCAATATCTCTCTCCGGCCTCTCGTCTGCTATGTGGTTGATGTAATTGGATGAAAGGAGCCTCGATCCATGCGATCTCATGACCGAAAAAAATGAAGGACCGAGAGTCAGAATTGTTGGGGGAGATGGAACGATCTTCGTGGTCCCGTCACTTTGATTTCCACAAAGTTGGGGAGGCACGAACACTCTTTTGCCATGTGGGCTCTGAGGATTTTGTCTCCTTCCTACAGAGAGAGATCATGATACTTGCTTTAGAAAAGAGCTTATTTCAAAATTGTGGTTTGAATGGAGCGAGTAGTCTAAAAAATTTCGACAGCATCGCCCTTAAAAAATTTCGACAGCATTCTCCATTTTTTAGCATCCTGAAAAAATATATTAAACAAAATATAAATACATCCAACATGTGAACTGAGATGAAATTAGGAATCATGGCAGTCACACCTTGGATGTGATGTTATAAAGGCCCTGCGCTGGCGGCGGTGGCGGAATGGCGATGGGCGGCCGACGATGGCGGCTGCAGTGGTGCTACATGGCAGCCGGTGGGCGGGTCCGGAAGGAACACCGGTTGGCTGACACGGCACGGCACCGGAGGGGCAGCGGTGCTCTACCAATGTGGGTGCAAGGGGGGGGGGGCGTGACGGTGGGCTGGTCGACACTCACGGCGATGCTGGTTCGCTTAGGAGAGGGAGAGTGCGCAGGGCACCCACGGGCACACGGGGACAAGGTGGCGATGGTCTGCGGTGAGGGGGGAAAAGCAAGGGATGGGGGAAAAACAAATGGCTTCTAAGGGTAATAAATACGTCGTAAGGGTGACAAATAGGTCGTAATGTTGACAAATGCTTCTAAGGGTTACAAATAGGTCATAAGGGTTACAAATAGCTTCTAAGGGTAATAAATGGGTGTCTAAATGTGAAAAATAGTCTGTAGTGGTGACAAATGAAAGAGACACACATAGAGAGAGAGAGAGAGAGAGAGGGGCATTAACAAATAGAAAAAATGGTGGCTCCTTGCACACGTCTCATCCTCCTGCAGTCCTATAGTCCTTGTGTTACCAACTACTCCTGCAGTCCTGCACTGGAAGATGAAGTGTATCTCCCAACTAAAGGCTGGTTTTAATTTTACTAAAGACAGTGGAAGACCTAAAGTCGGTGGAAGACGAACTGTCTCTCCCAACTAAATGTTGGTTTTAATTTTACAAGTCAAATTGATAAATAGGGCAGTTATTATAGTCTCAGGAAGTGTAACAATCTTCCATCTTATCATATTTTTTATATTTTATATTAGGAAAATTATATTTTATAATATATTATTTACATATATATATATCATATGATATATAATATAATATTATGATTGCATAACTTATGAAACGAATATTATAATATCCATTTCCGCTCCAATTCAAATTTGATTATTATCCGTATCCGAAAAAATAAATACTATTTAGAATATTATCCGCTAATTAATATAAATTTGAATTCGAATATTATCCAGCTAAACTATTGATATATTTATATTTATTTTTGTTATTTATTACACACTGGAGGAAAAGCAAGGGATAGGGGAAAAACAAATGACTTCCAAGGGTAAGAAATACGTCGTAAGGGTAATAAATAGGTCATAAGGGTGACAAATAACTTCTAAGGATAATAAATGGGTGTCTAAACGTGAAAAATAGCCTGTAGTGGTGACAAATGAAAGAGACAGAGCGAGAGAGAGAGAGAGAGAGAGGGAGAGGGGGGACATTAACAAACAAAAAAAATGGTGGCTCCTGGAACTCATATGGAGGTCAGTGCATGTCTGCATGTAAGCACATAAGGTCGGTGCACATGTTCAGTGTTGCATTTTAGGTCAGTGCACATGAACAAAATGCTGCATGCAAAGGTCTCCAGGTCGGTGCACATTGTCACTGTTGCACACTAAGGTCTGAGCATATGTGCATGAGCGCACACTAAGGTCTGAGCATATGTGCAATTTTAGATCTGAGCATATGTGTAATTTTAGGTCTGAACATATGAAAGGCAGGTCGAGTTAGAAAGACAGGTAGAGTTTAATTAGTGTCGTTTGATGATTAGGAAAGTTTCAGATTCGTGTTGGTAGAGTTAGGATCGCTAGGACATGGTTAAATCCTTCAAACGAACTTGAGTTTCTTCAAGTTTCACTGCTATGAGCTATTTGTCACCATTATAGAATATTTGTCACCTCTAATGGTTATGTATCACTCATAACGAGCTATTTGTCACCCTTATTGCTCGTTAGGTGTCGTCTTTGTTTCGCTTCATCACATATTGTGACTTATGTTATCAATTTATCACCCTTACGAGACATTTGTCAGCCTTGAAGTCTATTTGTCACCACTGATGACTATTTGTCACCACTATGCGGTGTTAGCCGTTGCAGTATCTCTCTCCGGCCTCTCTTCTGCTATGCGGTTGATGTAATTGGATGAAAGGAGCCTCGGTCCATGCGATCTCATGACCGGCAAAAATGAAGGACCGAGAGTCAGAAATGTTGGGGGAGATGGAACGATCTTCGTGGTCCCGTCACTTCGATTTCCACAAAGTTGGGGAGGCACGAACACCTTGCATTGGCCATGGTGGACCGCCTATTTTATAACAAGGGGGTGTCGAGCCTCCAACCTGACAGGTTCCGTCCCAAAGAGGACGAGTAACCATTTGTATCCTCTCCCCTATCAATATACTTTCTTTTTCTGCAACCTTTCTTTGCATGATGGGTGCTTGATCTTTGTGTGATGTGGTTGCCGTCAAATAAAGGATGACATCCATCGCAGGTAGGGGTTACCTTTATGAAGCGGAGTTCTTCCCCTATATGTAGCAGGGTTTGTCGATGGTTCTAATATTAGTAGGGCTTATCTTCATGTTCATAGTTCATCGCTAGGATCCATTTGTCACCCTTCATGCCCATTTGTCCCCTTGTTGATATATTTGTCACCACTATTAGGCATTTTTCACTTTTAGCATGCAGTAGCCGTCGCCTTTGCTCCTGGGAGACGTCATCTTTGTGTATTTTTCACCGTTAAGAGCCTTTTGTCATCCATCATTTGCATTTGTCGCCCCTGTTAACCTATTTGTCACCCCTATTGTGTATTTGTTGCCTCTGTCAATTTATTTGTCACCAATAATATGCATTCATCACCCTCATCATACATTTTACTCTGCTGCTCTCACATACGGAAGGTGAACCCAAAGGAGAAAATAAATATAATAATAATAAAAATTCATAAAAAAATGATAATCAATAAATACATGACTTTTTGACAAACCATGAAAATGATATTCAATTAATATAATAATGATAAAAGTCTAATAGAAGGTCACTACTGCTGAACAAAGTCTTCAGAATGCAAGGTTGAGGGACATGTTGGTAGGTCGTGGGTTATTAAAGGATTCCAAATATGTGACATCTACTGAACAAACAGGGCCTAATAGTATATGTGCTACGAATTATTATAATATAGTGTGTCTAACGTATTTGAACTTGCTCAATTTCTGTTGTATTTCCTTCATTCATGACTTTTGTCATGTTTACATAATCACCTTGTGGTATTGTCCATTTCACAGGGGCATACCCTCACATCACCTTGTGGATGGCAACATCGTAACCTTTGGGTTTCAATTTTTATGATATTTTTCATTTTTGTATTTACTTTTTTTATAATTATACTATTATATTTATTATTTGTCCCTCTTGCAACAGAAAGAAGAACATGTTTTGAAGTTTTGGAGCCAGTTAGTCAGATAAGCCAAAATCAAGCGCGACGGCTAACACCGCATAGTGGTCACAAATAGTCATCAGTGGTGACAAATAGGCTTCGAGGCTGACATATGTCTCTCAAGGGTGATAAATAGATAACAGAAGTCACAATATGTTATGAAGCGAAACAAACCCGACGCCTAGAGTAGGATAACGGTGATAAATATCTCGTTATGATGACAAATAGCCCATTAGAAGTGACAAATAACTATGTAACAGTGACAAATAGCTTATGGCACTGAAACTTGAAGAAACTCAAGTTCGTTTGTAGGGTTTAACCGTGTATGGGATGCCTAAAAACTCTACCAACATGGATCTGAAGCTTTCCTTGTCATCAAATGACACTGATTAATCTCATCTAAGATCAAGGAACGAGATTATCTCTAGTTCTACTAATTTACGGTGCCTGATAACCGTCTGAACAGATAAACTGCTATGTTTACAGATGAAAGAGTTGTTTATCAGGATTCTGTCAAGAGTCCTTCTTTGTCATACCAACATCTGTGGGTCTCCATACCGTGCGAAGAGGGAGTGCTTACATAACGAAGTGAAAATCACGTACAGATAGAAAAACCAGGGTGACTATCATGTGTCTACGAGAAGAAGGTGACTCAAGCAACATCAAAGGGAATTTAAGTGGATAAAATCTTTTATTTTTCTGAATTCCCATTGGTCCACTTGCCAATAACCATAAAATAATTAAAAAATTGAAAAAAATCATAAAAGTGCTACTTAATAAATATAACAATATGATAATGTTTATTAAAAATAGGAAGGGTGGAAAACTATTTAATTATTTATTAAAATATTTCGACGGATAAATGTTTGTTGGAGATACGTTGGCAAGTTTCCGACGAATGTTTGTCCTTAAATTTATCCGTCGTAAACTATTCATGTATTTTAAACTACATTTATTTATTTTCGACGACACAGATTTTTGTCGGAGATACGTCCGAAATATTCGACGTTAATTTCGACGTTAATTTTTTCTATCAAAAGTTTCGGACGTATTTTTGACAAAAATATTATGTCAAAAAATAGTCGATAATTACCGACGAATTTTTGACACAACATATTTCCGTCAGAAAGACAACATTCCGACGTATTACTGACGAAAAATTTTTAGTCGAAAAATACTGTCGGTATTTCTGATTTTTCTTGTAGTGACTCTTTTGTCGGGATTGAGCAATTTTCAGCCTTTCCCCGATCAACTGGATATTATGAGTTGTATCTTGAATAATATCATGACTCATCAATCCTTTTTCTCCAACCTCACTCCAACATAGAGGTGATCTACAACTCTTACCATACAGTACTTCAAAAGGTCCCATTTGAATGCTAGAATGATAACTGTTCTTATATGCAAATTCAATCAAAGGCAAGTGCTCATGCCAACTTCCACCAAAATCATTCATACAAGCTCTCAACATATATTCAATAACATGATTCGTCCTCTCAGTTTGTCCATTTGTTTGCGGGTGAAAAGCCGTACTAAAGTTCAGCCTAGTACCCAAAGATGATTGCAAACCCTTTCAGAAATGAGAGGTGAATCTCGAATCTCTATCCGAAACAATAGAAGTTGGAATACTATGCAGCCTCACAACCTCCTTGATATATGGTGTAGCTAGAACATTCACAGTCCATCTGCTTTTAATGGGCAAGAAATGTGCAGACTTAGTTAATCGGTCCATAATGACCCATATAGCATCAAATCCACTTCAGGTCTTCGAAAATCCAACAATAAAATCCATGCCAATACTATTCCATTTCCACTCTGGTATTTCGAGAGGTTTCAACTTCCCATCCGGTTTGAGATGTTCGGCTTTAACTTGTTGGCAAACCAAACATCATCTCACGAACTCGGCTACCTCTCTTTTCATGTTAGGCCACCAAAAGGTTCTTTTGAGATCTTGGTACATTTTGTGGCACCAGGATGAATGGTGTACCTCGATCGATGTACTTCCTCCAAAATTTTATCCTTGATGGTAGAACAATCAGGCACATAGGTTCTTCCTCGGAAAAGCAACCTTCCATCATCCGCTAAATGGAAATCTGGTCGTTGATCTAATTTCTATTTAATTTCAACAATCAACGGATCATCATCTTGTAGCTCTTTGATTTTTGAGAGTAACCTAGGTTGGAGTCTAATATTTGCAATCAATACTATATCTCCCTTTTCTTCCACATTGAGGTCTAAGTTTGCCATTTGCTCTAATAAATACTATTAGTTAATCATTATGCTTGATAATAATGCCATCGGCTTCCGGCTAAGTGCATCTGCTACGGCATTACCTTTTCCTGGATGATACTTTATAGAGAATTCCAGCCACCTTCTTTGTCTCATATTGAGTTTTTTTTTTAGAGAATAGGTACTTGAGACTCTTGTGGTCAGAATACACAATAAAGGCCTCACCATAGAGATAATGCCGCCAAATCTTCAAGGCAAAGACTACACCTGCCAGCTCTAAGTCATGCACTGGATAATTCTCCTCGTGCTTTTTCAATTGCCTTGAAGAATAAGCGGTTACCTTACCATATTGCATCAAGACACAACCCCAGTTGATTCCGGATGCATCAGTATAAACTTCAAATCCTCCTCCTTCAGTAGGCAATGTGAGTATAGGGGCAGTAGTCAGACAATCTTTCAAAGTCTGGAAGCTCTTCTCACATTCCTTGGACCATATATAAGGAGTCTCATTCCTTGTCAATTATGTTAAAGTTACATCGATCTTGGAGAAATCCTTAATAAATCTTCTATAATATCCTACCAATCCCAAGAAGCTTCAAATCTCGGTCACGCTAGTAGGCCTCTTCCAGTTCTTTACGGCTTCCACCTTTGAAGGATTGACCGCAATACCCTTCTGGGAAATTATGTGACCTAAAAAAGAAACTTCTTCTAGCTAGAAATCACACTTGCTAAGCTTTGCATAAAGTTTATGATCTCTTAATAATTGCGGGGCTTTCTTGAGATGTTCTTCATGCTCCATCTTGGACTTGGAGTAGATCAAAATGTCATCAATAAAGACCACCACAAATTGATCAAGGTATGGCCTGAATACACTGTTCATCAACTGCATAAATGCGGCAGGTGCACTAGTTAGGCCAAAAGGCATAATAGTGAACTCATAGTGTCCATACCTGCTCCTGAATGCCGTTTTGTGAGTATCCCCTTCCTTGATCTTCAATTGATGATAACCAGATCTCAGGTCAATTTTTAAAAAATGTCGAGCTCTAGAAATCTGGTCAAATAATTCATCAATCCTCGGCAATAGATACTTGTTTTTGATTGTGAGTTGGTTCAATTGCCGGTAGTCAACACACAATCTCATTGACGCGTCCTTCTTTTTGACAAATAGGACAGGGGCTCCCTAAGGTGAAATACTTGGTTGGATAAATTCTTTCTCTAATAACTCCATCAGTTGTTCTTTCAACTCCTTCATTTCAACAGGGGACATCCAATACGGAGCCTTAGAAACAGATGCAGCTCCCGGGATCAAATCAATAGAGAAGACCACTTCTCTCTCCGGAGGAATACCAGGCAACTCGTCCGTAAATATAACAGAATAATCTCGAACGATAGGAATATCCTCTAGATTGGGTTCCTTATGCTCGGCCATAATAATAGAAACTAAGAAAGCCGCACAACCCTTCTTCAATAATTTATCAGCTTTAAGGGATGAAATAAAGGATAGGTGTCTAGAAGGCCTAACATCAGAAAATAAGAGGTTGGGGTACTCACTAAAGGTTACCGTACCCAACTTGCAGCTAACACTTGCACCGTATGTAGATTACCAGTCAGCTCCCAAAATAATATCATATCCTTCCATCTCCATGCACACTAAGTCAGCAGGTAGGTTGCAACCGCTGACTAGAACTTCACTAGCAGGGTAGAAATATTTAATCTCCGATCCCGCTCCAATAGGAGTAGTAATAACAAGTTTGTATTCTAACGGAACAGGCCTCATAGGTAAAATATCAGCAAAGCTCTTGGATGTGATTGAATGCGTAGCTCCAGTGTCAAATAGAACAGAGGCGGACTTTGAGCAAACATAAATAGTACCCTCCACAACGCCTCATTCTTCGGTAGCTTCCGCATTCATAAGGGCTTGAAGTCTTCCTTGCTTTTTGATAGCAACTGGAAGTTTTTTCGGCGGAGCTTGCTCATTGAGAAATGGATAACTCGGGATTCTATGATCCCGACTCCCACAGCGAAGACAGGCACCAAGTCTTCTCCAACATTCTTCCGCCTTGTGTCTAGGCTTTTCACAATGCTTGCTATGTTCCTTTGATGGGGTAACAACCGTGACAATTTTTTTGTCTTACGATCTTGGCTTCTTGTCCTTATGAAAGTTACGTCCATCATTATGGAAGTTACGCCCATCAAAATTGGGCATCTTCTTCCCGAAGGAGGCCTTGAAGTTACCGGATCCAGTAACTTACTCCTTCTTGGCATCTCTTCCCTGGATGCGATCAGACATCTCCATTACATCTGCCAGGAGTTGGGCTCTCCTCACCATATCGGTATATGCTTGGATATACATCGGGGCGAGTTAAGTAATATACTTTGGCTTTAAGCCATTTAAAAATCACCTCGCCTTCATCTTTTCGGTATCCACAAGGTGTGGTGCGTACCAGTATAATCTCACGAATTGGGCTTCATATTCCACTACCATCAAAATCCTTTGCTTCAAAGAAGCGAATTCGACAGCTTTCCTCTCTTGCACCCTATCAGAGAAGTACTTATTATTGAAATGTTTCACAAACTCTTCCTACAACACCTGATCATGTGGTAGAGTTGCTTCGACAGACTCCCACCAAGTACGAGCATCCCTTTCTTGTTGAGAGGTAGCGAGTTGGACCTTCTCCTCATCAGCACATTGCATGACTCGAAAAATCCTCTCGATTTCCTTCACCCAGTGTTCTACCTCATCTGGGTCTGTGGACCCCGCGAACTTGGGAGGGTTCGTGCTTTTAAAATTCCTATGTAAGTCTCCCACTCCTCGGTTAGCTCTTCCTCGAGCAACCTGCTATAGAGCTTGGGTCAGTCCTTGCACTGTCCTTTGCATCTCGTGCCATTGAGCTCTTTTGACAGCCACTGGCGAGAACTAAGCCTACAACTAAAACTACAAAACTTAAGCATTTTGTTTATTTTCTTGATTAATCATTCATTAAAGCTTAGACCATGGCACTACCCAATCTCACCGGTAAGATTCAAGATTCTATCTAAAATTCTAGATCAACATCTAGAACCTATATCAAGGGAAACCTAGGGTTTATGAAACCTAGGCTCTGATACCACAAAGGCTACCTCGTCCCAACGCGGAATATCGAGGCATGACGAGTCTTAATCATTCATGTCGATCAGAGCATGCGTATAAGGTTCCAACCACAATGGGAAATAATAAGAAAAGGCTACTTTTATTTCATCGAAATAAAATTTTACAACATCATTAAGCCTTAATAGGCAATAATATAACTTTCAATACGTAATTCTAGCAAGAGCAACAAATTTAAACCTAGGTATCTAAGATAAACTTGGCCCCTCATTTCACTCTTGTCCATCCCCATTTGTTTGGGGTTCATCATCAGAACTACCTGAAACATTACCGAAACACAGGTTAAGCAAAACGGTCAGTAGGGTTTATTTATCTATACTAGGCAACTTTAAGTAATTAACATTTTAGATAAAGTTACTATGCTATGCCGAGAAACGTAACTAAAATATGTAACATGAATAAGAGAGAGAGTAAAGGAATGCAAGTAATTGGAATCACAGGTAGACAAGGTATCAAGAGTAAAATTAATGTGGAGACGATCATGTATTAAGTATTGTCATGAAATTGGCCATTTCACGCAACCATGTACAAGTCAAGTATTTCATATAATTCAAGTATTTTCAAGTATTCAAGCAAGTCAAGTATTTCACGAATTGTGGAATGTCATAAACGAATCTTACACGCATGTTTCAGTGCAATGCCACACCTGGTCAATAATAGCTATCACGGGCACAAGTACTTTTGGGTGCTTCCCCAAGGACCAGACCGGGCCCCATTAACGTTAGGTATTGTGGTTATGGATCATAGATCCTAAGTATTTTTAGATATCCACATAATATGTATGGCCAATGAATTTCAAGGTGAAGCTTATGAAATAAAGTACAGATCTAACAAAATTTATCATTCAAGGAACAAGTAGTATAATAGCACAAGTAGTTATAAGAGAAGTTCAAGGACGATTTAAGGCATCATGTTTAACGACTTTAAGTCGATAAAAGAAATGGATTGACGCCGATGGCACGATCGGCTCTCACGGAAAACCTTGTTAAATAGGTTTCGATCAAGTTTTTCACAATCGGGTGCTTAGCAAGTAACCCGAAGAGTCATGACCAGGTAAGAGGTGTGACAGTGGGAGGCTCTCCTCGTATTCATGAGGGCCTAATTAAGTAACCACTTATCCACTTAAAGCGTTTACTCGTGGACCTCTTTCTTAGACACCGTTCTTCCTTAGAAATCTAGCTAGCCACGCGACTTGTCGAAAACATAGTAACACGGTAACACGGAAATCGCTAGACTTGTATCGATCAAGATTATGCAACTAAGCACATGCAGTTTTAACAGATAATACCCACTCCATTTATCATGCTAGAAAGATAATATAATCATGGAGATCAAGGATATCATGAAGGTAACAAGAACTAGGAAGGAAATAAGCTCATGGAATAGAATTATTATCTTTCATATACTTAACTTAATCGTGTGTGGATTTAAATGATATGCAACATAATATGATTTAGACCTTAAGATGTAAGAGATCTAACATTTTGGATGATATATTGGTTTAGTTAGAACCAGGAAACAACCCGATCATGGCGAAGATCGTGCATCTGGAACACGGTCTAGAAAGACACCGTGATCCATAACGGATCTTCCGACGCTTAAAAAAATCTCGATTAGAAACTCATGTCTAGTTGTATGGACATACCCATAGTCTATGTTACCCACATAGACTTTTGGGAATAGCATAGGGTGATTCACCATTTTTTTTCGAACCTATAATAAAGCGGGGCTTCACTGAGAAAACAGTCAACAGGAGGCCGCCATATTCAAAAGACGGTCTTGAGGGGACCGCTTTCATAAAAATAAATATATTTAGTTTTTTTTAAATATTACATGAAGGCATCTGCCATAGGGGACGCGTATAAAAGAACCCGTCCAAGGGTCTGACGCGGCAAACATATATAGTTTTTTAAAAATATCACATGAAGGCGTCCACTCTAGGGGACGCGCCTAAAAGAAGGCATCCATGTCCTTCATGCGTTCATAAAAACATATTATTTTTTGAAAACGAGTACAAGAAGGTGGTTTGTCGGGCAACCACTATCTCCAGTGGCGGTCACTGACTCGACCGCTACCTGAAACCGAGCCCCGCCTTCCAGCGAACCCCGACACGCGTTGATTAAAACCACTAATTCGATCTATATAGTGAATGAAAATTGGGCAAATTGGTACCAATAGAAAGAGCACTTGAAGATGCACAAGATGACATGCATTATTAAAGGTTTAGCTTGAGAGAAACCAACCTTAGATCGAATCAAAGAGGAAGAAGAAAAATGGGATGAAACGTTGACGAGCTTCCTTTCGCCTCAAATCTCACACCCAAATCGCCACCAATTCCTTCCCTAACGTAGCAAAGGCCTAGAGGGTGATTAGAGGGACCTATTTATAGGAAAAATTTGGCCCAAAAATTAAGATTCCTTTCCCCAAAAATCAAAATTCTCTACCTCCGAATTTATTGTTCATGGCACAAAATTTAAACTTTTCCACTAACCTAGCTTTAATAGGGTGGAAAAATACGTGCAAAAGGCCAAAACTAAGGTGGGCTGTGTGAACGTGTCACATAGACATTAAAAAGCAAAAAAAATTAAATTTCTTAGGGGGAGAAACTAAGAGAAGATGCTTAAGCTAAGCATGATATATGGGAGATAAAAGAAAAGAGAACGAAAGGAGCATATGGTGCTCTAAGGAGGGTGATCGCCAGAGGGGTTACCTCAAAAATTAAGGGATGATCGCATGTACCTTGTGAAGAAGCGGGTGAGTTTGTGAGTCCTTCCTTCCTCCTTCTACCGGCCGGCCAATGAAGGGGGTCCTTACTTTGATTACCCTTGTAAGACAAGCAAAGACAAGTAAACAAGATGGATTAGCCAAGTGTAGTATCAATGTTCACAATAAATAGGATTATGCAACATAAACATGAACACACCTTGCGTGTTTTGTTTAAACCCCTAAGAGGAGTAAAGGGTGGGAGATATTCTATGGATGCCACAAATATTATGCGCGGAAAGAACTATATGTAATGATATATGTTGAATGCTAGAAAAATAGCTAGAACCGTGCATGTGAGATGAGCAATTAGAAAATAAAAGAGAAGGGTGGCCCTTCTGCTGTTGCTGTAGCAGTAAAGGGGGGAGATCAAAGAGAAGGCTTCGGCCGCAGCAAGGGGAAGAAGATCGCCTGGAGGAAGAAGCCCCTGCCGTGGAAAATGCAACAGGAAAAAACCCCTGCAAGAGCTTGGTTAGCAGAAATTAAAAGCCTCTCGAATTCTCTTCTCTTCTGCTAGAACTCTCTCTCTCGAAGATCCTCTCTCTTTTTTTTTTGCGGGTGGCCTTCAAGGAGAAGTATTTATAGAGCTTAAAATCTAGTTCTAATAGGATAAAAATTAGATATAAACTCCTAAAACAAGGATGGTCTTCCAAGGAAAGGATCAAGATCAAAAGATAGAAGATTGCCTTCGCAACGAAGTAGCAGAAATGGACACGAAATCTGAAATGACGACCTCAGGATAGTCGCGAATTTAAAATGACGACCGCGCACGCAACCGCTAATTCCTGGGTTAATTTTAGAAATAAAGGACTTTCCATATTTAAAAAATAGGAAATGACACCTTCATGGATGACGTTAATTAATCAGCGCCTTAGAAGCTGACGTCAATTCTTTGAATTTTATTTCAAAATGGAATTTGTAAAAAATAGGAAATGACGCCTGCGCATGCGGTCACTAATTGTTAAAATCACGACACCCACATAGCCGTCAATTAAATGACGCCCCGCTGACGGTCGTGAATTACAAATATGATAGAAAAAATAGAAAAACTTCATATTAAGCTAATATTGAAGTCCACTTTGGGGCATCACGTGGTGACATGAGATTTGATCAACATAGTGTCGATTTTAGCGTGTCTACAGCTGTCCCGCCTTGGCCTCTGCCTTGCAGGGGAGTGAGATGGAATGAAGTGAAAGTGCAATGAGCGGAATGAAGTGGGAACGGACTGAAAAGTAGATGCCAAGGTGTGATGTGACACACCTCCAACACTAAGCGTTGGAAATCTTTTCAGGATTCTGAATGAAACAACTTCGAATGATCACGAGAAGGCAACGATTAACTAGATTAAAGAACTAAACTAATAAATGAAATGTGCACGGGGGCACGACAGGAAAGACACCATTGGAGAGCGGCTACTAGCCAATATGGATGTGCTACAACCAAGGTGAGTTTGTAGAAAAATAAAGTGAAGTGAGGTAGGAGTCCAATAAATGAATGCTTTCAGGGAAACAGACTAAGCGGCTTCAAGGAGAATACAGTACTTGATTTTGAATGGAATATCTCATGTCAACTCAAATTAGGAGCAAGCAGCCCTCATTACTGGCTTAATATGAAGATTTTCATCATTAAAGCTCAAAGTCCTACATGATGCATGTTGGGCTAAAAGAAAAAGGTTAAATTAAACTAAAAATAGAAAATACTCAAGGATAATATTACTAAACCATCCAGACTTGGTCAAGAATCCAGATCTCTAAGTTGATACCAGGCCAAAGCCCGTTTGTCCACGTATCAACTCAGAAAGTGGAACCGTCGTCCCAAACTTTAGATGACCCAACGGCCTATCCGTGTGATCAAGAATCCCCTGGAACTATCACTGTTTTTGATGAAGGGGAACTCAATTCCAGGTTCATCAAAATCATACGGACCTTGATATGCTATAATAGAGTAGATACCATATAGTAGAAATACATACAGGGAGATGATACAAAGGAGGAAATGTCGTCACCAAAGAAGAAATCTGAGCGCCTCGAGACTTGCATAACCTGTTCTTTTCTGTGCTCAAAGATCATTAGCTCAAAAAATTCATGATATGATCAATACTATAAGAGTGCAAGTTTCATCCAAATAACATCATCAAGTTGATATATATGAATCTCAAGAAATGACGACTTCACACAAAGGCGCTATAAAGAGAAATGACGACGGACACAGTGTCCCTAATTCCTGTCAATGTTTAATTTGGAATCGGACTGCAAATGACGCCTGCATGAGGGGGCGTTAAATAAATGACGACACCGAACAGGTCGCCATTCAAGAAAATGACGACAACGGCTGCGTCGTCAATTAACTGCAAGTTCCGGCGCTCCGTTCCATGTTCAAAAACAAAACTCCAGAGGCCTAATCCCTTTTAAACTTAAATTGCTTTCTTCAATCGCCTGCTAGGGCTTCATTAATTATAATAAGGGAGGTGCACCCTCTGCTAAACAAAACAGCCGAGACCAAAGCAGAGAACCGCATAACCATAACAGAGCACAAGGAACTTGTTATTAACAGAGAGAAGAAGATGGATAGGATGATGCAAAGGCCTTTGAAGAAATCCAAGATTGGACTACCTAGGATATCAGAAATTACAGGCCATATCAACGGAAGAATTGCCATGAACCAAGTAAGTATGAAGATTTGAATCTAGACTTCTATACTACCCCTTCCTTCTCTGAAATTCTGATCAAACTCTTCCTTTTTATTCCTCTTTTCTCTTCTTTTATCTTTATTCTCAGGATTATCCCAACATTCCAGGGGCAAGAAGATACACCAAGATCAAGTGGCTACCCCTCCTCCTTTCTAAACTCTCCCTAGACATGAGAGCTTACCTCTTTAGATGGCACCTTCTAGGATTAGTGACCCATGCAAAACATTATGACAATGTACACCTAGATTGGGCCGCCATGGGAGCCCTCATAGAGATATGGCACCCTACCACTCATACCTTCCTATTTCCTACCTTTGAAGCCACCATCCTACTTGAGGAAACAGAGATGCTCCTAGGCTTAAAGAGGATGAAGCAAGGAGATGAAGAGAAAATGGCCAACATGACAAGGAGCATGAGTGCTCATGAAGTGCTATCAAGCTTGATCCCAAGCTCCAACATGGTGAATCAAATCAAGGCTACAAAGGGAATCAACCTCATGAAGCTTGCGGCATGGGTCTATAAGAGAATGGATCAAGCCAAAGAAGATGAATTAGAGAAGGTAATGAAAGCTTTTGTAATATACTTGGAGGGAGCACTTCTTTTCCCTTCATTGGAGGATTTTCTAGAGGAAGCACAATTGAGTGCAATTGCTAGCATTTGGGAAGGGGAGAGATAAGGATCGGCGGTGCTAGCCTACTCTATAGTGGGATTACTTTAGCAGCTATGGGGAAGCCTCTATATGGATCCATGCTTTTATTTTCTAGTTGGGTAGACCTCCACTTAAAGTTTGACCCATGTGAGGAAGCTCAACAAGCCTCTAGAATCTTCTCTAGAAGTCCTCTTCACTACATGACGAGCTCACTAGGATTGTGTGAGAGAGTGGTGAACTGGGTTCCAAAGGTGAAGAAGAGAGTGGAATGGAGAGACCACCTAAAGGTGATGCCTAAGAACCTCTTCACATGCGCACCGGGGTTCCTCAAGACACAAAACATCCGCACAAGGCTCTCATCGGAGTGGAACTTCGGCTAGTGGGCGCCATCGAGCTCATCCTCTACAATGCTCACCGGTGCCTACCACAAATCAGCCTTCCACGCCATCACTTTGAAGAAGCATCTCACCTTCCACCTATCAAGAGGAGGGACCTTGGCTCTAATGAAGATGAAGAGGAGATCAAGACCATTCAAGCTCTATGGAGGATCAACAAGCTACATCAACCCATGGAGAGGGTTGAAGAAGACAAAGAGCAATGGAAAACTTATGTAATAGCTCTTAGGGGATTGAGACCCAAAGTGGCTCATTGATGTAATGATACTTTTCTTTTAATAAAATAAAGGATTTTTCCTTAATTGAGCCAAAGAAAACATTTAGAATGATCAATTCTTCCTAATTCGGTTGATTTCTGCCTTTCTGTTCTGAGCCGCGATGACCATTAAGTCGTTAACTACTGAAATAATGCCCTGAACCTCGCCGTCAATTACTTTAATTAATTTCCTAAAAATAATTAATAAACCTTGATTGGCGCCTTCACAAACAGGCGTTGATTAACTGACGCCCTAACAATGGGTGTTGATTCTTTTAAAATCTTTTCAAATATTCCGTTAATTGCATAAAATGACGTCTTGAGACAAGTCGTGCCTTAAGCAAATGACGCCTCCGCGCGTTATTGTCAATCATAAATAAATATCATTACACTCATCACATCAATCATATAAATCATCATTACTCTGATGACAAATACAATTTCCCATGCAACGTGAAATGACGACTTCGTATGCTATCGTTGAATCTAGAAATAGCGCCTTTAACATAGCCGTCAATTATAATTAATTTCAAAAAAATTCAAAATTCCATCAAATGACGGCACCCACTCGGGCGTCATTTCTTTTCGAACATAACTACCTCCCTTTCCATTTTTCTTCTCCTTCCTCCATTATACATCCTTCTATTCATCTTCTCCTTCCTCCATTTCATTTTTCTGCTACTCTCCACACCGTAGCCCTAACTCCACCTTCCATCCTCCATTTCTCATCTCCCTTCTCACCTCTATTCTTATGGCTAGCCCTGGCAAGCGACAATAGGTCATGGCCCCCGACGTCGTCGACCTTGGCGATGATCAACCCGTCGGCGAGGAAGTTCCTCCCGCGGCGGCCGAAGGTGCCCCGGCGGCAGAGCATGGCGAAGAAGAAGAAAACACCGAAGAAGGGGGAGAAATGGACAAAGGGGGGGACGAAGATGGTGAAGAAGATGAAGGCGAAGAGGGAGAAGAAGACGATGAAGATGACGACGACGATGATGATGATGTCGAGGAGGAAGAGGAAGAAGAAGAAGGAGGAAGAGAAGTGGTAGCAGCAGAAGCTCCCCCTCCCCGCCGGCCAATGCGAGGAGGCCTAATGGCACCGGAGCGGAGCAAGGTTGGTACCCCAACCCTAGCCTTTCTATTTTTTATTTTCATTTTTTTTTCAATTTCTATAGCCCTCGGTGAAGGGAAAACGATGAACCAGAAAACCAGAGAAATGACGCCCCTTGAGGCGTCGTCAATTCAAATGGCGACCTAAGGCAGGTCATCAATTCAATTTTCTTTTTATTTTCTAAAAATAGATATTTCATGAAATAACGCCATGACCCATGTCGTTAATTGAAAAGCCCATATTTGTTTATCATTTCCACTTATTACATCAAACTGCCATTTTTTAAATTGTATTCATTTTTTATTATTTTTATTATTGTATTGTCGGGACAGAAACACCCCATGAAATAGCGCCCCCCACCGGGGCGTTAATTCAACAAATAACAGCCAGAGTGCTGGTCGTCAATTCAAATTAGAAATACCCTCTGAAATAGAGCCCCCCACAGGGGCGTCAATTCAATAAATGACGGCCACAGGGTGGTCGTCAATTCAGACAGTGAAGAAATTTAATTAGCAAATGGATTTTATTTTAGCAAATATACATATTTATATGCTCCATTTGTTTGGCAGGGCAGCATATTATGGGTTACCAGACTTCCAGAGAGCTAGGGTAGAGGCAATGGGGTTTGGCCCTTTCCTTAGCATCGAGCCCATTTGCCCCGACCTACCCTTGATTCAGGTTCTGAGAGAGAGGTGGGATAAGACTAGTCGGGCATTTCTGATGCCCTAGGGGCACATGGTTCTGAGTCTGGAGGATATTGCCCGGATCACTGGGCTGAGGGTAGACGGGGAGGCTGTCAGCGGAGTGACCCTTCTGGATTACGGGGAGTTAGCCCAGAGGCTGTTAGGGCTAGAGACGATTGTTGAGACCCCGAGGGAGTGTAGGACCATCTACCGCATAAATCTGACCCTAGCCATGGGATTAGAGGATTCGAGACAGAGGCCGAGAGAGTCTCTAGAGGAGTTTTCACAGAGGCTGATTGGGAGAGCCCGAGCTGCCTACTGCCAAGACCCGGCTCAGAGGGAGCGGGTGGATCGAGACTTGAGGAGGTTTTTATTCCTGATGCTCGGGAGGCTATTGCTGAGCACGAAGGGGGATATCATCAACTGCAGATTTTTAGGCATCCTCGAGGACCTGGAGGAAGTAGGGAGGTACGCGTGGGGAGCCGCCCTGCTGGCGCACCTGACGGCTGATCTGTCCACGGGGACAGGCCGAGAGACAACCGCCAGTGGCTTCTCACCTTTTCTTCAGGTATGCATGTCCTTTTGTTTATTTAAATGCTTATGAATATGATTATGCATATGAATGTTTACTGATGCAATTGATGGGTGTAGGTGTGGATCCACTTATACATGCCGATGGGTCGAGCCGACCCGTGAGCTGAAGACGAGGGGGCCTTCCCACTAGCACGGCGGTGGTTGCCTCTCATGACTGGAGCACCACACGCTTATGAGTTGCGTGTTCTTCGGTGGGAGTTCCGGGACCGCCCTGCCTCACTGGTACGTATGTTAAAGTTGATGCAATTTCCTTTTTATTTCCTGCTTTATGAAATATGATGATATGATATGATGATATAAATGATATGATGATATGAATGTATGTGGTTTGGAGGCCCTACCAGGGTATGACCGAGGAGGGTCAGCCTTGGGTCGTAGCGGGCTGACCTCGCTTTGGGCGTGAGCTTTGGGTTCACTGCCTGAACGAGATCGAGCCGCTATGGCTCAGACCGGCGATGAGGACCCTCGGCCTACACCAGGAGTGGGTCGAGGTTGGAGAGCCCCGCGGGATCGGGCGGAAGACCCGAGGGTGAACGAAGGCGACCGATTGGAGGATCCGATTCCCAGACCAGTACGCCGACTGGCAGTGTGGCGGGACTCGGGTTACTTCCCAAGCGACAGATAGCTCAGAGTACTTACGGCGCTACTGGGAGGTTTACGCCGGCTGACCCCAGATGAGGGTCACAGGGGTATGTATGAATGCATTTTTTTCTTTCATTTTTCCAAATGAAATATGTCTATTATGCAACTAATATGATGAATGCAGGATGCGCGGGATGTAGCAGCGATGGACATGCAAGTCCATCTTCACAGCTTGGAGGCCCAGCTCGCAGCCACACGAGAAGACCTGGAGACCTTGGTGAGTGCCATTATCTATATGCAAAATGATTCCTGATTTATTAATATTTAGCTACTTACAATTTTAATGAATGCAGCGTGCCCAGCAGGGGGCTGTAGCAGGGAGAGAGATAGGTGGGGCCTCCAGCTCGAGAGGGCCGAGTGCGGAGGTCACAGTACTAGAGGAGCAGCTTGTAGGAGCGGTTGTGCTGGTCGGGACGGCGGAGCGCGACCTTGCAGCACGAGTAAGTTAAGAAAATTATTTCAAATGTTTATGGAATTGAATATGAAACTGATAATTGACTGAATGATGTAGGTTGCAGAGCTGCAGGACGCACTCACTCAGGCTGCCCTAGCCGGCACTGAGCTTGCCATCTGCGATCAGCGGGTTGCAGAGCTTGAGGAGGCGTAGAGGCAGTAAGGAGAGTTGCCACGCGAGGTGACAGAGATGAGGCTCCTCTTGGAGATGGAGAGTAGATAGCCCACCCGGGAGAGGGAGGAGCGGATGGCGCATGAGCGCGAGCTCGCGGACCTAAGGACACAGTTGGGCGTCGTACAGGAGCGACTGCGAGTGACTGAGGAGCAGCTCTAGAGAGGACAGGAGCGGGCGCAAGCTCCGGGACACTCTAGCGCCTTCGCCAGCACGACTTACTTGGTGGGTTCCTCGACGAGGCTGAGGAACGAGGCGGAGGAGCAGGCTCGAGCTTCTACTACTTCTCAGGGGTCCATGCCCCCTCCACGGGCTCATCACCAGGATGAGGGAGAGGCAGAGAGTAGGAGAGAGGAGGGCGGAGGTGAGAGCTAGAGAGAGACACTTGTACTCCTCCACATGCATGCTTTGTACTCAGATATTTATTTATATATATGAGATTTTGATGTTACCTGAGTTGTTGTCTTGAGCACTTGTGTACTTGTCTTCCTTTCCCTTCTATCTTTTCCCTGTGCCTGTAGTTCACACTTAAAACAAACAGATTAATTCATCTATTCGGCTTGGCCCCTTGCTCAATAAGCAAGGGGTTGTCACTATTTTGACCTTGATGACGGGTCAAGGGGCCAAGCCTTTAATTAATCAAGGCAAATAACAAAGATATAGGAGAAATGTAACATGCAAGCAAGCAATGCAAACTTGGAATAACAAAATGCCCACATAATAATGCAACCAAGCAAATGACATGGCAAAAGGAAGAACAATGGACTTCTTCAAGAAATTTTTCTTCTTTTTACTTTTTCTTCTTTTTTTTTTCATTTTCCTTTAAATGATGACTCCACAAAAAGCCATTAATTATAGAATTGACGCCCACGCACACGGGCGTTGATTGGAAAATCATGTTTTCTTTTATTTTCTATTCAAAATGATGACATGCACAATGTCGTGAATCAAGTAAATGACGCCCTCTCATGCAGGCATGAATTGAAAATCATTTTTTTACTTATTTTGAAAATGATGACATGTTGACTGATGCTAATTATGAAAATGATGCCCCCGCGTGAAGGCGTTAATTAAAAAAACATTTCTTTTTTTTTATGAGACTTAGCATGGCACAAAAAGGTCTTGAAAGTTTACACAATCACCATCTTAAATTCATTAAACATTCTTAAATGATTTAACAAAAGGTCAACGTGCTTAATGACTTGTGTTTTTACTCATACCCTCTTGTGGCCCATCCTTCTTAGTCGGTCTTTGCCATCCTTCGAGCTTATAACAAACTATAAAGGGGGGAAATGAAGATTGAGGAAGCTCACGAGAGGTTTCGAAGAACTAGGAAGCTTCCCTCCCTACCCTAGTGCCTGTTGGGGTTCGATCTTCGGCTTAGGGAAATTTTTTATTGCATTTTTGCCCTTATTCATGCATGCTTATGACCAGGGTTTTCCCTACGGGACTTTTCCCTCTTGTCATGCTTTTCTTTGTAACTTTGTATTTCTTTTCTTTTCTTTTCTTTTAAATAAATAAAAACATAATTGTACTTGGGCTTTGCAGTGTGTTCCCTTTTGGGCCCTAACTTCCACCTACTAGGGCGGCGGGTAGGTTTGGTTAGCATTCCTTGACTCATACTCTCTCTCGTGAATCGAAGAGAAGAGAATAGGTAAAGTTTTTACACTCTTAGTTTGGCTCTGACTTTCTTCGAATCTTGAACCGCTTGAGTTTAAGAGCAAAATGTGTAGTGTGTGCAGGTATTGACCCCACGTTAAACTGTCAAGACTGAAGAATGAATTAGGGATTTTGATTTTTCAGATTCTGCAACCTATGCACCATGCCAGCCTGCAACTTTCATTTGTTTCATTTTTTTCTTTTCATTTTTTCTTTTTTTTATATTTTCAAAGACTTAAGTGTAGTATTTCTTAAGGTACAATCCATTCCAAGGGTGAGCCAGTTCTTCCCCTTCGGCGTTAACCAGTTTGTAAGCGTTGCTAGGATAAACTTCTTTTATTATGTAGGGCCCTTCCCAATTTGGTTGAGTTTTGAACGAGGTCCACCTGGTTTTACAAAAATTCTTTTGATTACCATTTCACCGATTTTAAATTTTCTCTCAATTACTTTCTTTTGATAAAAACGTGAAAGCCTATTTTGGTAAATGCACGCATGCTCAGCGGCGGTGAAACATTTCTCATCCAAGAGTTCCAACTGAGCAAGGAGAGATTCATGGCGTTCATCAACAGAAAACTCATTGTCCAATTGTACTCTAAGATAAGGAATAAGAATATCATAAGGGACTACCGCCTCCATTCCATAAGTGAGGGCGAAAGGGGTTTGCCTAGTAGGAGTACGAATGGAAGTGCGGTAGGCCCAAAGAGCTTCCACCAGCTTTTCTGGCCAATCCGCGAATCTATTAGCCTCACACGTTTTCTTAATGATTTTGATCAAAGTTTTATTTGTTGCATCTGCTTGTCCATTGCCCTGCGGATAATAAGGAGATGAATGATGCAATGCAATGTTATACCTGTTGCAGAGATCTTGAAGTTCTTGAGAGATGAATTATGGTCCATTGTCGGTGACGATGGTACTTGGGATGCCGAATCTTGCAATGATATTCTTCATCATGAACCTGCAGACGGTTGACGCTTTGATTTCCACGTACGCTTCTGCTTCCGCCCACCTGGTGAAGTACTCCGTGGCCGTGAGTATAAATGATTTTGATTTTGTGAGGAGGTTTGAATCACCAAGAGGTCCGATAATATCGAAAGCCCACATGGAGAAAGGTCATGGGGAGAACATAGGATGGAGTGAAAAAGCAGGAGAATGAATTTTATCGATGTGCAGTTGGCACTTAACACACCTTCGAACATAGATAGAACAATCCTCTTCTAGAGTGGGCCAGTAGAAGCCTAATCTAAGGATTTTCTTAGCTAGCATCTGGCTATTGACATGACCACCACATACTCCTAAATGCGCCTCTTCCACAACCTTCCAAGACTTGTCATCGTCGAGGCACTTAAGCAAGACTCCAGTGAGACCTCTTCTATAGAGCATCCCTCCAACCAAGGTATATCTTTGAGAAACTCTTCTAATGGCTCTCTTCTCTTCAGCCGTGGCCTCTTCAAAATAAGATTGATCTTGACAATACTTTGCGATCTCATAATACTACGGCTTTTCTTCATCATCCATCTCTTCCTTTAGATCTAACAACATGATCTCCTTGTTCTCAATGATTCCACCTTCCTTAAAATTCTTGAGCACCTCCTCCTTAATACTAAGGAACGATGGATCTTTAATAGCAAGAGTGAGATGCTTATGAACAATGATTGAATGGAAGTCCCTTTCGGGGAGGAAAACCAAAGAGGAGGCAAGGGAGGCGAGAGCGTCAGCTAGAATTTTCTGATCTCGAGGAACATGGACAAAGATTAGTTTGGTGAAAAGCTTGGCATAAGCAGAAGCCAGTTCCTGATAGGGTTTAAGTTTAGGATTGAGCGTGCGACATTTGGTGAGCACTTGGCAAAGAATAAGCTGACTATCACCTATAATTCGCAATTGGGTAACACCGAATTGATGAGCGGCCTGCAGTCTGGCCAGAAGAGCCTCATACTCAGCTATGTTATTTATAACTAGAAATGTGAGTTGAGAGGCAAGCAGGAATAGTGATACCCTCAGGTGATATGAGAAAAATGCCAATCCCCTTTCCTTGTGAATTTCGAGCTCCATCAAAATGTAATGTCCACATCGAATCGAACTGATTGACGGACATTAGTTCCTCATCTGGAAACTCCGAGCGAACATGATCGAATCTAGGGAGAGGGTGATGAGCAAGATGTTCTGCTATGACATAGCCTTTAATTGCTTTTTGCTGAATGTAGATGATATCAAACTGAGAAAGAAAGTTTTGCCATCATGCTAATTGGTCAGTGAGAATAGATTTTTCAAGGAGAAACTTGATAGGATTCATGCGAGCAATAAGATGGACCTCGTGAGCTAAGAAATAATGCTTCAACTTTTGCACTACCCAGACTAAAGCAGTACAAGTCTTCTTCATAGCTGAGTATTTCTGCTCACACGGGTTAAGAAGCTTAGACAAGTAGTAGGCTGCCCTCTCTTTTCCTTCTTCATCAACTTGCGCAAGGACAGCACCTACAGAGTCATCTAGGACAAAAATATAAAGAACGAGTGGCTTGCCTAGAACCGGCGACTTCAAGACAGAAGGATTGGCCAAATAATCCTTTAATCCTTCAAAGGCTGCCTGACACTTGTCATCCCAATTAAATTTGACTCCCGATTTAGTAAGCTCGTAAAACGGCATACACCTTTGTGAATGCTGGGAGACAAATTGACGAATGAATTACAACCTCCCGATCAATCCTCGAACTTCCTTCAAATTCTTGGGAGGAGGCATATCCCTTATTGCCCTTGCCTTATTGGTATCAATCTCAATACCCCTCTTGCTGACTATGAATCCAAGCAATTTTCCTGATGAAACACCAAACACGCACTTCTTGGGGTTCATCTTCAATTGATATTCCCGCGCTCTTTGTAAGACCTTGGCCAGAACCCCGGGATGCTCAATCCTTGTTCGTGACTTCACTACCAGATCATCAACATACACCTCTATAAAAATATGGATCATGTCATGAAAATAGCCATCATGGCCCTTTGGTAGGTGGCTCCGGCGTTCTTGAGCCCAAACGACATGACCACATAACAATAAGCTCCCCAAGGTGTAGTGAACGAGGTTTTATCCTGATCCTCTTCAGCCAAGCAGATCTGATTGTAACCAGAGAAGCCATCCAAGAAAGAGAGGGTTTCGTACCCTACCGTATTGTCAATCAGCACATCTATGTGAGGGAGGGGGAAGTCATCTTTAGGACATGCACGGTTAAGATCCCGGAAGTCTATGCAAATTATAACTCTTCCGCCCTTCTTCATAATCGGGACAATGTTAGCCACCCAATTAGGATAGAGGATGACTCTAATAAATCTGGCCTTATGAAGCTTATCGACCTCTTCTTTCATCTTTAATGCCATGTGAGGGTGAAAACGTCTTAATCGCTGCTTGACCGAGACGGATCCTGGCTTAAGTGTGAGACGATGTTCAACAAGCGCAGGGTCCAGACCCGGCATATCCTCGTAACTCCATGCAAACGTGTCCTTATATTCTTGAAGAACTTGAATGAGCACCTCTTCTTCAGAAGGCGGAA
The DNA here is from genome assembly GCA_022559845.1 of Amorphophallus konjac. Taxonomy (NCBI): domain Eukaryota; kingdom Viridiplantae; phylum Streptophyta; class Magnoliopsida; order Alismatales; family Araceae; genus Amorphophallus; species Amorphophallus konjac. Next base: position 413,429,612 of record CM040120.1, read on the forward strand.
AATTTTTACTTATGAGGACAATCCTAGGGTTTTCCTCGGTACCCAGATTAATCTCTTTGGTGGGTTCTTCTACTGAGGCTGATGGTTCATCAAATCTTCTCATACCACTAGCAAAAGCATCAACCTCGTCCTCATATTCTTCGTATACTTCATCCCCCTCTTCAATAGGGTCTTCATCATTCATAATCTCATAAACACCAAACCCTTCATCTATAAAGCCTATACCCTCATATTCTATCTCTGGCAGGAGAACTGGATCCTCTAGAAACTCGGGAAGGGCCAAACATGCCCGGCATCTTCTAGCTAGATCTAGCAAAAACCTACGGGGAATCTATCTACCCTTGGCTTTTTATAAGTAGCTACCCCAAGACTCTTATTAGAAGAGGAGGGAGAAGAACAAGATGACAAGCTAGACGAACTATCCTGACCTAGAGGAAGAAGAGAAGAAGAGGAAGATGCAGCGGATACAGGAGAAGGTATAGAAGAGGCCTCCTCATCAGAGGAGAAAAGGAGGTCCGCTAATGAACCTTGAAAGAGCGGCCCTTGGATCGGGGCACACTCCAGAGCAAGATAGGAGGTCTCTTCAACAGAGATGGAAGATTGGAAAGTTTGAATTTTGTTTTTTTTTTCATTTTCAAGAATAAAGCAATGGGAGGAAGGAATAGGGGGTGGTGCTGAAATCGAAAGATTAGATAATGATTGGATAAGAAATTGCCCACGAGGGGGCGTGATGGAGAGTTGAGAAAACTGCTCGAGGAGTAAAGGAGGAATTGAGGAAACTTGAAAGAAATCTGGAGAGAGAGTTATCAAGACCGAGGGTGGTCTGGGAATATCGAAGATGAACAGTTTGGAGCACCAGAAGTTGATAAGTGACTGGTGTAAGGAATTAAGAGAGAAAAGGCCGGCCCACAGCCTATCCACAGTGGAGCCTTCTTCGAATGGCACATCTAGCTCCCCAGTATCCGTATAGTTGCTCAAAAGCTGCCTTTTATCTGTAATCACCGCCGGCTATTCTATCAAGTCATGAATAAGTGGCGGCCATTCTGGATCAGTCGGCATAAACAAACGGCTTAAGGCAATGACAATATCATTCATATCAAACCAACGCTACCATTCAAATTCCAGATCCTCCATCTTTCTTCTTTTGAGCGGCCTCAAAGACTCCAGAGCTTTATATGTGACTAGCAGTGCTATGTGGCGAGCAAACTGACGTGCATGTACATCTTGATGGTTTAACATAGAAGTGACCAATGTGGTTTGCTCATCATATTGAGTAGGCCCTTTCACAAAGTGTGTTTGCAGAGTCCATGTGAGGGGCTGTCTATCTGTTTTGAGAGTGGAAGTCATAACAGCCCATGGCTCTCTTTCATCTTTACCATATTTTCCTTTGCCCGGCCGTTTGTATCGTAGGCCACCTCGAGGAATAAGCTTGTGATGTTTAATGGGCTTCACCCTGCCCTGGAGGTTAACACCTAGGCCTTTGCCTAGATCTGTACCCCATTTTCATCAAAATATTCCACCATGGGGTATTCATTTTTTTTTTCTTCTTCCCCTTGGAGGGTAGGGGTGCTATCAAAACTGCTGCAGATGTTGTAACTGGAGGCCTTAACAAATTCTGCCGCAGATCGGCAAGATCTAACACGATAACAAGGGCCTATTAGCCGGCCATATAGAAGGTACTGACGTTGTTGAATGTATATCCTCTGATGACAAAATAGGCATGCTTGTGACTTTGATGATGCGCCCTTTGTGTGGAAACTTTATGCATTGGTGATTCGTAGAGGGCACGGCATCAAGTTCTTAGATGTAAGGGCGACCCAAAATGCCATTGAAAGTTGGATCCATGTCAAGAATGCGGAAGTCCACTGTGATCGAGATCGGACCTAGCCCAACTTTTAAAGTAATCATGCCCGGAGGAGGTTTCTTTGTATTATCATAAGCCGTCACTGTAATTGTAGATGGCCGAATCTGACTGTCCGGAATGCCACACATCTTCAGAGTGCTTGGCGGCAACACATTAATGAACGCTCCAGTATCCACCAAGCATTGTTTAACTGCCACCTTGTTAATGTCAACTGTGATGCATAAAGCATATTTCCTGGCTGGCTTCGGAGCTAACTCATGCTCATGGAGAACAATGGCCGGCTGACCACTTGCCGGTGTCAAAACTGACGTAATCTGTTCAGCTGGAATGTCTTCATTAACCATCACCTTCTGTAAATACTTTTTCAAAGCTTGCTGGTGAATGGTGGATCTCTTTATCAGCTCTAAAATGAAAATCCTTGCCGCGGTCTTGTCTAAGTGCTTTAGCAAGTCATACTGTGTGCCCGGTATAGATTCCTATTCTTGCTCCTGTTCTTCTTTCCCCTGTGCGGGATCTAGCTCCCTTTGCGGAAATACACGATGGAACATCCATCCACTGTGGAGCACCATGGTTTGTGATGATCCCGCCTCTGTCGGGTTGGGGTTAGGCGAAGGATTGATGGAAGAGGAAGATGGTATATTAGGATTAACAGGTGTTGGGGGAGTGACTAAAGGAGGAGCCCTTATGAGGGGCCTTGTAGGCAGAGGGATAGTGGTAACAAGAGAGGCAATAATAGGAGGGGTAGGGGTCGCCTGAACGGCTGGAGGAGGCGTAGGCCGAATGAGGAGAGGCCTAGGTAAAAATGAGGGAGTTGTGGGTTGCGGTGTGGAAATCCTTATTGGCGGAGGGTTGGTGGTAGTGGAGGGGTTAGGTGTTGGCGAGGGGTGAATGAGGAGTGGCCTAGATGGTAATGGCGAGGAATTGATGATTGGAGGAGGGGTTTGTTGCAATACAAAAGATGGTGGAGGGCGGATGAGAAGAGGTCTAACTGGTAAGGGATTAGTGGTAGTGGAGGGAATTTGGTTAGTGGTGCGTAAAAGGGGACGGGATGGTTGGGGAGAAGGTGTCGAACGGATAGGTGTTCTTAACAAGCGAGGTGGTTGAGTTAGAGTTTGGTTTATAGCCCCGACAGAGGCGTTCTCTTTATGCCACCCTTGTCCTCTTTCCACTTCATGGAAGGAGGTAATAGGGTTCACTTGCTGATTTGGGGGGTGCTCTGGCAGTGGATTATGGGCAATCCCCATGTCCGGTTGAGGTGTGGGAGCTTGCTGCTGTTGAGGAGGAGGTGGAACTTGCTGCTGAGGCGGCTGTTGGGCCTGTTGCTACCGAGGAGGTATTCTTGTCTTCAAAGTGGCAATAAACTGCCTCATTTCATCCCAATTAATGCTGCCCTAATCATTCAAGTCATAGATATAATCCTTAAAATGGAAGCAATGATCTATATTGTGACCAGGCTGTCGGTGGAAGACACAATATCGGAAGGTATCCATGTTAGCAGGCCAGGCCATTCTTTCTTTTGGCAAGGTGAGCAGGTTGGTGGCCATGAGGGCATTAAAGATGTCGGGAAGACTCTTGAGTAATGGAGGGTATTGGGCCCTTTTGGGGCCTAGTGGTCTTCTTGGCTACTAGGGGCCATAATTGGTGGGTGGCGGAACCTGGTGGTATTGTTGAGGAACTGGTGGGTTTTGGTGGATGGCTTGATTTTGTGGAGGAGGATGGAAGGGTCGAGGAGGAATATTTGTTTAGGGAGCGGGATTAAAGAAGGGGAGTTATTGTGGAGGTTGTGAAGGTCTTGGGTTAGGGTGGCGGAAAGGTGCGGGGTTGCCAACCGCGCCCACCTGCTCATTAGTCACGGTGCCCTCGGTTGTGCCACTACTATTGTTAACATTAGTGTTCTTCCTGACCAGCCTTGGTTTTTGTTCAAACAGGCCCATGATGGGCGAATCTTTCATCTGAGTTTGTATGTATCTAGCTCTCTCATAGAGCTCTTCCATAGTGCTCAGCCTATTCATCCAGAATGTGACGGAACTGCGGAGTAGAATTTGATATAATCATCTTGACTTGTTCCGTTTCCGAAAGGGTATCTTTTAGTTTCTCGGCCATAGCTCTCCACCTATCGGCAAACAGAATGAAGTCCTCCTCGGGCTTCATTTTCTCAGCAACAAGATCCGTGACTGACAAAGAAGGGCCCACACGGTCCTTATATTTCTGTAAGAATTTCCGTTGAACAATATCAAAATCAATGGCTTCAGCCGACTCCAAGGAATAGAAGCATTCGAGTGCCGGACCATCTAGAGATCTTCTAAATAAATAGGCCAGGGAGATCTTGTTATCCTGCCAGAATGATGTTTCATACATAAAATCTTTCAAATGAATGAACGGGTTACCCGTTCCATTATAACGCCGAAAATTCGGCATCTCGGAAGGAGGCAAGTGAAAAACTGACAAGGTGGGGAGAGTAATCTCCGGAGTATTCTTCGATGTTGTGACCTTCTTAAGCTGCTCTTACACACTAGCTATCTTCTGGAGGAGTATGGTATTGGTATCGGACTTGACTGGGGCCGGATTAGAAGGGAGCAGATTTGGCATAGGCCTCCTTAAGATTTGGGGAGGTGGAGGATATTGGGGCCTAACCACTGAGTGGCTTGCCGGTTGGGCTGGCATAGCCATGATAGGAGTTGATGGACGTGAAGGAATGTTCTGTGAGACTGCCTGGTCATTAAGAGATGGATGGCCACCCGCGTCCTGAGGGGGGTTTGAAGATGAAGGGACTGATTTCCCTTTTAAAGCGGCCTAGACCGCCTGACGTTGAGAGTCATCTAATTGAGACTAAGCATGAATCAAATCATTAAGATTAAAAGATGGGGAAACATCCCCGGATGTGTTTTGTGTGGTAGGTTGAGCTTGGGAGGAAGGCTCAACCTCTTGAGTAGTAGTATCTACCACATGAACTTGGGAATAATAAGCATGAGAGGGAGCATAATTTCCCTCATGATGGGTGGAATCTTGAGGGGGGACCTCATAGGTTGGGTCAAATTAACCCTATTCATAACCATCATAAGAATACCCATAGTTGGCCGTGTTAATGATTTTACCTGAACGGAGTTGCATGTTTAAGGAAAAGAGAATACCTCAAGCCAACAAATATAAACAAGAAGCAATCACCCAATCAAGCAAGTTGTTCACACAAGTTGTAATGAACCCAAGATTTTAAGATTTTCTTTGAGGTTAAGATGGATTTTTAAATGTGTAAACAATTCTCTCTCTTCAATGTGGGTCCTAGTTGCAAGTTTGGGTGTAATCTCCGGGTCAACTAAGTTCTTTCTCTCTCCTCACCAACGGATGGGTTAACTAAACTCCGGGTATTTCAAATGGTACAATCGGCCTGGCATCCGTGAGGGAATCCACGGGTGCGGGGACTTACGGAGGCCTTGAAAAAAGAATTTCCAGTCCAAAGAGATGGAATGCTCAATGGAGGGTCCTTCCAATTCCAAGAAAAGGGTGTGGGGTCCTAGAAGTGTAGAGAGAGGAGGTCTCTCAATCAAATGTCCTAGAATGCAAGCTAATGCAGGCAGATCAAGCAATAACAATCAGATAATCAATAAATGCAACCAACAGGTGAAGATAACAGCAATAACCAAGGTTTTGTGAAAATAGAACAAAATGGCGACCTAACAGCAGGCGTTGTATCAATAAATCGTGGCTGTATGACAGTCGCTAATCAAAGTAAATAGTGGCAAACGATGAGCAGCAAAGTAAAATAGCGCCTTGGTGTGAGGCGCTGAATACGTGAATAACGCAGCTGTGAAGGGGCGTCAATGGCAGTGAACAGTGACCGGAGTGTGAGGAGAAACAACAGTAACTGAGAAATGACACCTTGGAATTAGGGGTAAAATGAGTGAATGACGCCTCTGTGTAGGGGCATTGATTATGAAAAATAATGAAAAAATGCCGCAAATAATGTAAACAACGCCTCTGTGAGAGGTCACTGATTATGAAAATAGCGGCTTCAGAGAAGGCGCTAATCAGTTCCAGAGAACAGAAATCAATGAAAACTAATAGAAATCAAATTTTCTTCTTAGAAATGCTAAAGACAGTTTAAAAATTGGCTAATCCAGTGGGACGTGTACACGTGGTGCACAAAGGGAGTGTGCTACGTGGGGCACTAAGGACGGGCACACGTGGGTGCCAAAAGAGGGGCACGCGAGGGTGCCAAAGGGAGGGGCACACGTGGGTGCCGAAGGAAGGGTAATCAAAATATAAACATCAAGGGTCCCACCGTGATCGCTAATTTGTGAACGTGTCACATAGACATTAAAAAGAAAGAAAATTTAAATTTCTTAGGGGGAGAAACTAAGAGAAGATGTTTAAGCTAAGCATGATATATGGGAGATAAAAGAAAAGAGAATGAAAGGAGCATGTGATGCTCTAAGGAGGGTGATCGCCAGAGGGGTTACCTCAAAAATTAAGGGATGATCGCATGTACCTTGTGAAGAAGCGGGTGAGTGTGTGAGTCCTTCCTTCCTCCTTCTACCGGCCGGCCGATGAAGGGGGTCCTTAGTTTGATTACCCTTGCAAGACAAGCAAAGACAAGTAAACAAGATGGATTAGCCAAGTGTAGTATCAATGTTCACAATAAATAGGATTATGCAACATCAACATGAACACACCTTGTGTGTTTTGTTTAAACCCCTAAGAGGAGTAAAGGGTGGGAGATATATGGATGCAACAAATATTATGCGCGAAAAGAACTATATGTAATGATATATGTTGAATGCTAGCAAAATAGCTAGAACCGTGCGTTTGAGATGAGCAATAAGAAAACAAAGAGAAGGGTGGCCCTTCTGCTGTTGCTGTAGTAGTAAAGGGGGGGGATCAAAGAGAAGGCTTCGGCCGCAGCAAGGGGAAGAAGACCACTTGGAGGAAGAAGCCCCTGCCGTGGAAAACGCAATAGGAAAAAAACCCATGCAAGAGCTTGGTTAGCAGAAATTAAAAGCCTCTCGAATTCTCTTCTCTTCTGCTAGAACTCTCTCTCTCTCTCGAAGATCCTCTCTCTCTCTCTTTTTGCGGGTGGCCTTCAAGGAGAAGTATTTATAGAGCTTAAAATCTAGTTCTAATAGGATTAAAACTAGATATAAACTCCTAAAACACGGATGGTCTTCCAAGGAAAGGATCGAGATCAAAAGATAGAAGAATGCCTTCGCAAGGAAGAAGCAGCAGAAACGGACACGGAAGCCGAAATGATGACCTGAGGATAGTCGCGAATTTAAAATGACGACCGTGCACGCAGCTGCTAATTCCTGGGTTAATTTTAGAAATAAAGGACTTTCCATATTTAAAAAAATAGGAAATGACGCCTTCATGGATGACGTTAATTAATCAGCGCCTTAGAAGTTGACGTCAATTCTTTGAATTTTATTTTAAAATGGAATTTGTAAAAAATAGGAAATGACGCCTACGCACGCGGTCACTAATTGTTAAAATAACGACACCCTCATGGCCATCAATTAAATGACGCCCCGCTGACGGTCGTGAATTACAAATATGATATAAAAAATAGAAAAACTTCATATTAAGCCAATATTGAAGTCCACTTTGGGGCATCACGTGGTGACATGAGATTTGCTCAACATAGTGTCGATTTTAGCGTGTCTACAGGCTGTGATGTAAGGTTTGAATTCTATGACAATCGTCTAGAATTTGAACTAATTTAATCATATAAAATGGTGTTTAACATGTGCTACGAATTTTAACCCTATTTATCCCATTAACCCATAATCCAGCCCATTATGGGTTATCCAATGGCCCAATTGTTAATCATAATCAGTTCTAGGGAATTTAATTAGGTCTCTTATAATTTTTTTGAAATTTAAAATATTTAATTTTAATTTAATTCAAGAAAAATTTAATTATCTAGCTTATTTTGTATAATAACAATATAATTTCATCATTTCATAAATATTATAATTATTTAACTAAATTTAAATATTTATTATCTAGTTATTTGTTGGGTTACTACATACTCCCACACTTAAAAAGAATTTGGTCCTCTAAATTCACATCTCGCAATTGTAATTTAAAAATTTAAGGAGAGGGGTCAAAATTCTAACTTAGATCGAATCTGGGTACTTCTTCTTGATTGACTCCTCTAATTCCCAGGTAGCTTCCTCTAATCCACGTTTACTCCATTGGACTTTTACCATCGGTATAGCCCAATTTCTCTACTGGTGTAACTTTCGATGTAATGTCTTGATCGGTCTTTCTTCATAAGACAAAGCCTTCTATAACTTCAAGTCATCAAATTGAATCACATGCGAAGGATCATACATATATTTCCTTAGCATGGATACATGAAATATATCATGGGCATTGGCCAATTGTGGAGGCAAACCCAGCTTGTATGCCACTTCCCCGATTGTTTCCAAAATCTCAAAAGGGTCAATAAATCTTGGACTCAGTTTTCCTTTGATACCAAACCTTTTAATTCCACGTGTGGGTGAGATTTTTAGAAAAATATGGTTTCCCACTTGGAATTCAAGGTCTCTTCTTCTATTGTTGGCATAACTCTTTTGGCGTGATTGAGCTATTTTCAGCCTTTCCCTGATCAACTAGATATTGTGAGTTGTATCTTGAATAATATCAGGACCCATCAATCCTTTTTCTCCAACCTCACTCCAACATAGAGGTGGTCTACAACTCTTGCCATACAGTGCTTCAAAAGGTGTCATTTGAATGCTAGACTGATAACTGTTGTTATATGTAAATTCAATCAAAGGCAACTGCTCATGCCAACTTCTACCAAAATCTATCATACAAGCTCTCAACATATCTTCGATAATCCGATTCATCCTCTCAATTTATCCATCTGTCTGAGGGTGAAAAGATGTGCTAAAGTTCAGCCAAGTACGCAAAGATGATTGCAAACCCTTCCAGAAATGAGAGGTGAATCTTGAATCTCTATCCGAAATAATAGAAGTTGGAATACCATGCAGCCTCACAACCTCCTTGATATATAGTGCAGCTAGAACATCCATGGTCCATCTACTTTTAATGGGCGAGAAATGAGCAGACTTAGTTAATCGGTCCACAATCACCCATATAGCATCAAATCCACTTAGGTCTTCGGCAATCCAACAATAAAATCCAGGCTAATACTATCCCATTTTCACTCCAATATTTCGAGAGGTTTCAACTTCCCAGCCGATTTGAGATGTTCGGCTTTAACTTGTTGGCAAACCAAACATTGGCTCACGAACTCAGCTACCTCTCTTTTCATGTTAGGCCACCAAAGGTTCTTTTGAGATCTTGGTACATTTTGTGCCACTAGGATGAATGGTGTGCCTCGATCGATGTGCTTCCTCCAAAATTTTATCCTTGATGGTAGAATAATCAGACACATAGGTTCTTCCTCGGAAAAGCAGCCTTCCATCATCCGCCAAACGGAAATCCAGTTGTTGAGATCTAATTTCTCTTTAATTTCAACAATCAACGGATCATCGTCTTGCAGCTCTTTGACTTTTGAGAGTAACCTAGGTTAGAGTCAAATATTTGCAATCAAGACTCTATCTCCCTTTTCTTCCACATTGAGGTCTAAGTTTGACATTTACTCTAATAAATGTCATTCTTTAATCATTAGGCTTGATAATAATGCCATCGACTTCCGGCTAAGAGCATCTGCTACGGCATTACCTTTTCTTGGATGATACTGTATAGATAAATTGAAATGCTTCAAGTATTTCAGTCACCTTATTTGTCTCATATTGAGTTCTTTTTGAGAGAATAGGTACTTGAGACTCTTGTGGTCAAAATACACAATAAAGGCCTCAGCATAGAGATAATGCCGCCAAATCTTCAAGGTAAAGACTACAGCCGTCAGTTCTAAGTCATGCATGAGATAATTCTCCTCGTGCTTTTTCCTGCCTTGAGGAATAAGCGATTACCTTGACATGGTGCATCAAGACACAACCCAAGCCAATTCCGGATGCATCAGTATAAACTTCAAATCCTCCTCCTTCAATAGGCAATGTGAGTATAGGGGCAGTAGTCAGATAATCTTTCAAAGTCTGGAACCTCTTCTCACATTCCTCGGACCATATATAAGGACTCTCCTTCCTTGTCAATCTTATTAAATATATATCAATCTTAGAGAAATCCTTAATAAATATTCTATAATATCCTACCAATCCCAAGAAGCTTCGAATTTCGGTCACGCTAGTAGGTCTCTCCCAATTCTTTATGGCTTCGAACTTTGAAGGATCGACCACAATACCCTTCTCAGAAATTATATGACCTAGAAAAGAAACTTCTTCTAGCCAGAAATCACACTTGCTAAGCTTAGCATATAGTTTGTGATCTCTTAATAATTGTAGGGCTTTTTTGAGATGTTCTTCATGCTCCATCTTGGACTTAGAGTAGATAAAAATGTCGTCAATAAAGACCACCACAAATTGATCAAGGTATGGCCTGAATACACTGTTCATCAACTGCATAAATGCGGCAGGTGCATTGGTTAGGCCAAAAGGCAAAACCGTGAACTCATAGTCTCCATACCTGCTCCTGAATGCTGTTTTGTGAATATCCCCTTCCTTCATCTTCAATTGATGATAACTAGATCTCAAGTCAATTTTTAAAAAATCTCGAGCTCTAGAAATCTGGTCAAATAATTCATCAATCCTCGACCATGGATATTTATTCTTGATTATGAGTTGGTTCAATTGCCGGTAGTCAACACACAATCTCATTGACACGTCCTTCTTTTTGACAAATAAGACAAGGGCTCCCTAAGGTGAAGTACTTGGTCGGATAAATCTTTTCTCCAATAACTCCATCAGTTGTTCTTTTAACTCCTTCATTTCAAAAGGGAACATCTAATACGAAGCCTTAGAAACAGGTGCAGCTCCCGAGATCATATCAATAGAGAAGACCACTTCTCTCTCCGGAGGAATACCAGGCAACTCATCAATAAATATATCAGAATAATCTCGAACGATAGGAATATCCTCCAGATTGGGTTTCTTATACTCAGCCATAGTAATAGAAATTAAGAAAGCCACACAACCCTTCTTCAATAATTTATCGGCTTTAATGGCCAAAAAAAAGGATAGATGTCTAGAAGGCCTTACACCAGAAAATAAGAGGTTGGGGTACTCACTAAAGGTTACCGTACCCAACTTGCAGCTAATATTAGCACCGTGTATAGATAACCAGTCAGCTCCCAAAATAATATCATATCCTTCCATCTCCATGCATACTAAGTCAGCAGGTAGGTTGTAACCGCTGAGTAGAACTTCAATAGTTGGGTAGAAATATTTAATCTCCGATCCCGCTCCAATAGGAGTAGTAATAACAAGTTTGGATTCTAACAGAATAGGCCTCATAGGTAAAATATTAGCAAAGCTCTTAGATATGAACGAATACGTAGCTCTAGTGTCAAATAGAATAGAGGCGGGCTTTGAGCAAACAGAAATAGTACCTTCCACAACGCCTCCTTCTTCGGTAGCTTTCGCATTCATAAGGGCTTGAAGTCTTCCTTGCTTTTTGATAGCAACTGGATGTTTTTCCAGCGGAGCTTGCTCGTTGAGAAGTGGACAGCTTGGGATTCTATGATCTCAACTCTCACAGTGAAGACAGGCACCAAGTCTTCTCCAGCATTCTTCCGCCTTGTGTCCGGGCTTTTTACAATGCTTGCATAGTTCCTTTGATGGGGTAATAACCAGGACAATTTCTTTACCGTATGATCTTGGCTTCTTATCCTTATGAAAGTTACGTCCATCATTATGGAAGTTACGCCCATCGAAATTGGGCCTCTTCTTCCCGAAGGAGGGCTTCAAGTTACCAGAGCCAGTAACTTGCTCCTTCTTGGCATCACTTCCCCGGATGTGATCAGACATCTTCGTTGCATTTTCTAGGAGTTGGGCTCTCCTTACTATATCAGCATATACTTGGATATCCATCGGGGCGAGTTGAGTAACATACTGGGACTTTAAGCCATTCAAAATCTCATCGCCTTCAACTTTTCAGTACCCACAAGGTGTGGTACGTACCGGGATAATCTCGCGAATTGGGCTTTATATTCCACTACCGTCAAACTCCTTTGCTTCAAAGAAGCGAATTTGGCAGCTTTCCTCTCTTGCACCTATTAGAGAAGTACTTATTATTGAAATTTTCCACGAACTCTTCCTACAACACCTGATCGTGTGGTAGAGTTGCTTCGACAGACTCCCACCAAGTATAGGCATCCCTTTGTAGTTGAAAGGTAGTGAGTCGGACCTTCTCCTCATCAGCACATTGCATGACTCAAAAAATCATCTCGTTTTCCTTCACCTAGTGTTCTACCTCATCAGGGTCCGTGGACCCCGCGAACTTGGGAGGGTTCATACTTTTAAATTTTCTATGTAAGTCTCCCGCTCCTCGGTTAGCTCCTCCTTGAGCCACCTACTGCAGAGCTTGGGTCAGTCCTTGCACTGTCCTTTGCATCTCACGCCAATGAGCTCTTTCGACAGCCATTGGCAAGAACTAAGCCTGCAACCATAACTACCAAGCTTAAGCATTTATTTTATTTTCTTGATTGATCATTCTTTAAAGCTTAGCCCATGGCACTACCCAATCTCACCGGTAGGGTTCAAGATTTTATCTAAAATTCTAGATCAACATCTAGAACCTATATCAAGGGAAACCTAGGATTTATGAAACCTAGGCTCTGATAACACAAAGACTATCACGTCCTAACACAGAATATCGAGACGCGACGAGTCATAATCATTCATGTCGATTAGAGCATGCGTATAAGGTTCCAACCATAATGGGAGATAATAAGAAAAAGATACTTTTATTTCATCAAAATAAAGTTTTACAACATCATTAAGCCTTAATAGGCAATAATACAACTTTCAATATGTAATTCTAGCAAGAGTAACAAATTTAAACCTAGGTATCTAAGATGAACTTGGTCCCTCGTTTCAATCTTGCCCGTTCCCATTTGTTTTGGGGTTCATCATCGGAACTACCTAAAACATTACCAAAACACAGGTTGAGCGAAACGCCCAGTAGGGTTTATTTCTCTATACTAGGCAACTTTAAGTAATTAACATTTTAGATAAAGTTACTATGCTATGCCGAGAAACGTAACTAAAACATGTAACATGAATAAGAGAGAGAGTAAAGGAATGCAAGTAATTGGAATGGCAAGTAGACAAGGTATCAAGAGTAAAATTCAAGTGGAGACGATCATGTAGTAAGTATTATCATGAAATTGGCCATTTCACGCAAGCATGTACAAGTCAAGTATTTCATATAATTCAAGTACTTTCAAGTATTCAAGCAAGTCAAGTATTTCATGAATTGTGGAATGTCATAAACGAATCTTGCACGCATGTTTCGGTGCAATGCCACACTACGTCAATAATAACTCACATGGGCACAAGTACTTTCGGGCACTGCCCCTAAGACCAGACTGGGCCCCATTAATGCCAGGCATTGTGGTTATGGATCATCGATCCCAAGTATATTTAGACATCCACATAATATGTATGGTCGATGAATTTTAAGGTGAAGCTCATGAAATAAAGTACATATCTAGAAAATTTTATCATTCAAGGAACAAGTAGTATAAGAGCACAAGTAGTTATAATGGAAGTTCAAGGATGATTTAAGGTATCATGTTTAACGACATTAAGTCGATAAAAGAAAAGGATTGACGGCCAGGGCACGATCGGCACTCACGGAAAACCTTGTTAAACAGGTTTCGATCAAGTTTCTCACAGTCGGGTGCTTAGCTAGAAATCCGGAGAGTCACGGCCAGGTAAGAGGTGGGACAATGGGAGGTTCTCCTCGTATTCATGAGGGCCTAATTAAGAAACCACTTATCCATTTAAAGCGTGATGGGGGCATCCCTTGCCCCTCCACATTTTCAAGACTTGGATTGTTCGTCGGCATGCACCATTGTGTTCATCATGTGTTTCTGAGTCTAGTCATGTAATTTTTATATTTTATTTGAGTCATAAACCATGTAATTTTTCTTTTATTTGAGTCTAGTACCTAGGTATAAGGGTTATTTACCTAAGTTAAGTGTCATTAGATTGTCTAGGCTGGATAATGGGCCCAATTCAATGGGCTAGGCCCATTGGCGCCCCCACCAGGATAGAGCTGGTCAATTGTTGGTTTATCAGGGTCAGTCTCGTCATATGAAAAGTCTGGTGTATATAAATACCCCCCTCCCCTCTCTCATTTGTAACCTTTGATGATCAATGAAAATTTGAGTGAATTCCATAAATTTGAGTGTTTCTTTAAGAGTAAGAAGCTCCCCCTCTCCCCCATTCTCTCTCCTCCCCCTCCCAAAATTCAAATTCCCCCCTCCTCTCTCCTCCATTCACTCTTCATTAACATCCCCCCATTCCCCATACACTTATTCAATTCCCCCCAACCCCCAAGGTGGAATCCACCAATCCTTGCTCCACCATCCAACCCCCAAACCCCAAACCCCAACTACCCATTTCCCTTCCCCAAGCACCTCTCCATCTCCCCAAGGCCGAAGGAGATTCACCCTAGGCCAAAATTCAAATCTCCCTCCCATTTGGCTGTGCCCCCTCTCCTTCCCTCTCTCCCTCCCAACCCAAATTCACAGCTCCCCCTTCCTCCACCTGCTAGACCACCTTCCAGCCCCCATTCTGCCCCTCCTACACCTTGGATCGCCCCCTACCAGACCCCCTCATAGCCAGGGGTCGCCCCCACACCCATCCACCCCATTTCCCATCCCATATACCCCATTTCCCATCACCTATCACCACCCTGTTCATCCCAGTTCGCAGGCATCAGTCAAGGGTCGAGTTGCAGAGGCTGCCACGTCTTCACCGCACATCTTCAGGTGGTGTACCTTATACTGCTGGAAAGCTTGGGGAGGCTTCTTCATAGGCGAGGTTGTCTCGTTGTCGTTCGACTTCGGAGCTGCTCAGAGGAGTCACATTTGTCAGACTGCGCATTTCCTCCCAAGCAGACAGCCAGCAGCGACTTTCAGAGGCTCCCACGACCAGCACCTAGGGCTTCTTGCGGCGCCATTTGGCTGAGGGCTTCTCCTGCAAGTCCCCTGTCATCTCCAAGAAGCAGAACAATTTTTGAAGCTCGGAGTCAAGAATTCCAGTTTTTTTCCCCGAGGTGCTCAAGATCAGCTCCCTAGAACTTGGTTCGACCTCCTTCCACTAATCCAGTCATCGCGGTCGGCTCCCCAGAACTTGGTCCGACCTCCTTCCACTGATCCAGTCATCGCGGTCAGCTCCGACTTCCAACGACGGTCCTATTTGTCCCGGCTCAAAGAGGACTCGTGCACGATTGCAGCGGTTCTGGTCCCACATTATTTGGACCCCGGGAGCGTTCGTGGCACCCTCGCCTTCCCGCAGAAGCAGTCTTGGAACAACCAGAACCAGAGTAGATCAGTCTTGTTCCAGACCCTGCCCCAGCCAGTGACGTCATCAGGAAATTCTCCAAAAATTCAGACATCCTCTGGTTCAACTCAAAAAGTTTCGGCACTAGTCTCGACCTCTTATGAGCTCGGCAGAGCCCGTGGCGGCGCCGTCATTGACTGCCTGTCAAGCTGTTCCTGAAGTTGGGAGAACCGGCGGAGCTCAGAAAATCAGTTTCTAACTTAGCTCCCCCACCCCGCCTAGCCGGCTTACAGCCCCTCCCTGAGTGGAGGTAGTGTTTGGTTGCAATTGGACTTCCCCACACCTAGTCCAACCCCTCTGCGAGGGAGTAGTGCGTGTACTAGCAGGTCTTTGGCCGAAGCGTCATCGACGCGGCGTGCGGGTAGCCCACGTTTCCCCGCTCGCCCTCGTGTTCGATCGGGGTCGACGTATTCACGCCGACCAGGTGAGCTACTGAAAACTCTCTTTGCTGGTTTCCTTTGCTTAATTAGTATTGCATCTTAGTGCCGTTGGCGGTGAGAGAGCATCAGGTCCCAAATTGTCATCAAATTGAGCGACCACCACGGAGCGAGTTGAGAGAGAGACCCTACAACCCACGCCCTTGGCGTGCTGGCCGCCCATGAAATTGGGCATTGCGGGCTTTTAGGGGTTAAGCCTCAAGCTTGCCAAATCCCTCGGAGCATCAAGGTCCCACCCCAGACCCTCTCCATCATCACCGAGTTGCCCACGGGCACATGTGTGCGTTACGCGGGTGAGTCCACTTAAGTGATATCGCCTTGTACGTTGGATTGCTTGCGAGTCATAGGTCCAAGGATCATTGGCCTAGTGGCTATCACCCCCAAGGTGGTGTCACATCTAGTGGTATAAGAGCAAGTTCACAACTTGTCTCTCCACAAGTTGGTCCTAGGGTGCATATGCATTTCGAGTCACCCGATACCTCCCCCTTGTCCACTAGAATGGCCATTTCACACCCATCAAACCCATCCCCATCACCTTTCCCAAGAGGCCTGAATCCTCATGGAAGCTCTACTGCCAACAAAGTGGGCGGCATCAACTCCATCATAGAAGCCCTACCTTATGTCTTTGAACGGCTGGAAGATATCAAGTTCCGACTCGACCGACTTGAGGGAAATGGGCCTACACCAAGAATGAATGAGTGTGACCCCTGGGAAAATCTAGATAACCACTTTTTAGAACTCTTGAAAGCCAAAACCCCCGCATTTGAAGGATCCTATAGCCCAAGCCTTTATCTAGATTGGGAGGTTTCTATGGACCAATACTTTAAATGGTATCCCTTGAACGAAGGGAGGAGAGTGAGGCTAGCCAAAGCACACCTCTCCAAACAAGCTAAAAATCATTGGTTAATTGTGGAGGGTTTATAGAGGATCCGCGGGGAAGCCCCGATTAGCACTTGGGAAGAGATGAAGGCCGAGCTTAGGAAAACCTACACTCTCCGACCCTCTCCTTCCTACTCGGAGAACCACAACCCGAGGAGCACTCCCACTCTTTCCAACCCCACCCGTCCAAACCCTTCCCACTAAAACCCAAGTGATCCCGGCCTCCGCCTGTCCATCTACCCCCATAAGGGCCCCCAAACACCCCAACCTAAACCCCCTCAACCAACCTACACTACTCAAACCCCTTTGGCCCCCGCCTCCGTCCCTCCATCTTCCCCCATAAAGGACACACCTCCCAAGACCAACCAACACAATCCTCCTCACCCAACCCATCTCCCACTCCTGACCCCAGCTCTACCATATCCTAGGCCTCCACTACTTCCCCTCCCTATCCTAACCCAAGTTTCCCATTACCCACCACCCCGGGTACACCATGCACCAACCATCATCACCCCACCCCCAAAAGACCTTCCCATTCCCTTGGGAAAGAAGACCACACCCATCCACACGGGAACAGATGCTAACCCAGAATCCCTCCCCACCCTCGAGGAAACCCAAGTACACACCAATGGTGAGGAAAAGCCTCAAATCTCCCCTTCACATAGCTCGGACCATCAAGAGCCACTTGCCTTCACTCATGGCACCATAACCATAGATGGGCCCCTACTCAAATGGCTCAAGGTAAACCCCGTCCTCCATAGCTTGCACTCATACCTTCTACCCATGGAGCGACACCTCCCTATAGTGCCCCTCTCCTATAACACCACCATCCAATCATCTTACCAAGTGGAGACATTAGGGGATCTTCTTAAGGGCTTTGCATGGAAAATCGAGTTGACTGATATGTAGACCATAATGGCCCACCGACCTAGGAGCCTTGACCTCCTAAACCTATGTGTCGGGTCTATCACCTCGATTTGCATCGTTGGTTGCTACACTAGCGACCTCCTTCTATTCCTCCCCACACCCAATGAACCTGATGCTATCCACAAATTGGAGTTACTTATCTCAGGTAGAGAGTCAAGCCAAACATTCGTGGCCTACCATCCCACCCAAATCATCGGCCCGATTATCCTGATGGAGGAGGATGCTTCATCATCTTTTGAGGACCTTGAGGACTTAGAGTACCTCTCTCTAGGTAACCCATTCCATGATCCCTTCGACCCCTTCCTATGGGAGCCTAGATGCCCATGTGACCCACCTGCCTTACCCACCACCCACTATTCCCTACCCTCACCCACCATGTTGCATCAAGCCTACCTCTTTCAAGACTCAGGCCACATATGGGAAGACATAACCATTGACGACCTACACCTTGGGAATGAGGAAGTGCCCCACTCCAAGATACACACCTTCTTTGACCCCTTCGATCCTTATGAGTGGGAGCTCAAGGACCACCCCATGCCCACACACTTGGCCGTCACCTCTGGGACAAGAGTGCACCTATCTTGGCATATCGCATCATTCGACATGGGTCACAAGTATGGTCATCTCATACATGTCACACACACTTTAGGCCCAATGCATGACTGGCTCACATTTGGATGCGCTGGTCCTCCCCCATTCATCATTGGTCTTACGCATGAAAGGAGCATACATGGATGTCCGGGTCCCCCGATATTTGTCACACTTATGCATGATAGGTTCACCTATGGTTGCCCCGGCCCTCCTAAGTCCATCAAAGTGTTCATGGCATCAAAGTATGATTGGTCTACATTTGACTATCCCGGTCCACCTTTGCACACCATACTTTTCACACTCACACCGCATCGTAGTGCATGGCATACGCATTCACGCAAGCATCTAGCAACGAGCGGTGAGGATCACAAAGAGCGGGCAACAGCTCGTAAGCATCACTTTGGATTCCAAGTAGGCAACTTGGGGATGGTGACATTGGAGTGGCTCTACCTTAGGGTCACCTCCAAATCGAGGGCACGAGGACTTTGACCTTCCCGAGTTCTGAGTGACTTTGACAACCCGACTTACGGGTTGGACTTTCCGATCGGTTCTGGGATATACCCCACTTCCCACGTGGCAGACCCGACACCCTATATGGTCACCACGGTGGATCCTAGTGAGTGCCTCGAGTCTCTACCTACCTTTGAGAGTGACACCTTCGGAGAGCCTCCACCAATCAGCTTGAGAGCCTGACCTGAGCACACAGAGGTAATACTAGGCAAGCAGGGTACCATCACCGGCAAGAGGGTGTGGCCAAGCTACCTTGAGAGGCTGAAGAGTCATCCCCCGACTAGGGATGCGGAGTTGAGTTTGAAGATCGTGGCTCGCCCGGAGCTGCATTTGGTGTACTACTTGACCAGTGGACCCATACTCGACGGGGTCGACTTTTCCCCACCTCGGGAGTATGATGGGGGAATCCCTTGCCCCTCCACATTTTGAGGCTCGGATTGTTCGTCGGCATGCGCCATTGTGTTCGTCATGTGTTTCTGAATCTAGTCATGTAATTTTTATATTTTATTTGAGTCATAAACCATGTAATTTTTCTTTTATTTGAGTCTAGTACCTAGGTATAAGGGTTATTTGCCTAAGTTAAGTGTCATTAGATTGTCTAGGCTGGATAATGGGCCCAATTCAATGGGCTAGGCCCATGGGCGCCCCCACTTGGATAGAGCTGGTCAATTGTTGGTTTGTCAGGGTCAGTCTCGTCATATGAAAAATCTGGAGTCTATAAATACCCCCCTCCCCTCTCTCATTTGTAACCTTTGATGATCAATAAAAATTTGAGTGAATTCTAGAAATTTGAGTGTTTCTTTGGAGTGAGAAGCTCCCCCTCTCCCCCATTCTCTCTCCTCCCCCTCCCAAAATTCAAAATTTCTCCTCCTCTCTCCTCCATTCACTCTTCATTAATATCCCCCCTTCCCCATACACTCATTCAATTCCCCCCAACCCCCAAGATGGAATCCACCAATCCTTGCTCCACCATCCAACCCACAACTACCCATTTCCTTTCCCCAAGCACCTCTCCACCTCCCCAAGGCTGAAGGAGATTCACCATAGGCCAAAATTCAAATCTCCCTCCCATTTGGCTGTGCCCCCTCTCCTTCTCTCTCTCTCTCCCAACCCAAATTCGCAGCTCCCCCTTCCTCCACCTGCTAGACCACCTTCCAGCCCCCATTCTGCCCCTCCCACACCTTGGATCGCCCCCTACCAGACCCCCTCATAGCCAGGGGTTGCCCCCACACCCATCCACCCCATTTCCCATCCCATCTACCCCATTTCCCATCACCAATCACCACCCTATTCATCCCAGTTCATAGGCATCAGTCAAGGGTCAAGTTGCAGAGGCTGCCACGTCTTCACCGCGCATCTTCAGGTGGTGTACCTTATACTACTAGAAAGCTTGGCGAGGCTTCTTCGTAGGCGAGGTTGTCTCATCATTGTTTGACTTCGGAGCTGCTCGGAGGAGTCATCTTCGTCAGACTGCGCATTTCCTCCTAGGCAGACAGCCAGCAGCGACTTTCAGAGGCTCCCACGACCAGCACCCTGGGCTTCTAGAGGCGTCATTTGGCTGAGGGCTTCTCCTGCAAGTCCCCTGCCATCTCCAAGAAGTAGAACAATTTTTGAAGCTCGGAGTCAATAATTCCAGTTTTTCTCCTCGAGGTGTGCAAGGTCAGCTCAGCAGAACTTGGTCCGACCTCTTTCCACTGATCCAGTCATCGCGGTCAGCTCCGACCTCCAACGATGGTCACGTTGGTCCCGACTTGAAGAGGACTTATGCACGAATGCAGTGGTTCTGGTCCCACATTATTTTGACCCCGAGAGTGTTCGTGGCACCCTTGCCTTCCCGCAGCAGTAGTTTGGGAACAACCAGAACCAGAGTAGATCAGTCCTGTTCCAGACCTTGCCCCAGCCAATGTCATCAGGAAATTCTCCAAAAATTCAGACATCCTCCTGGGTCAACTCAGAAAGTTTCGGCACCGGTCTCAACCTCTTCGATTTCTAACTTAGCTCCCCCACCCCACCTGGCCAGCTTACAGCCCCTCCCTGCGTGGAGGTAGTGTTTGGTTGTAATTGGACTTCCCTACCCCTCGTCCAACCCCTCTGTGAGGGAGGAGTGCATGTACTAACAGGTCTTCGGCCGAAGTGTCATCGGCGCAGCGTGCGGGTAGCCCACGCTTCCCCGCTCGCCCTCATCTTCGATCGGGGTTGGCGTCTTCACACCGACCAGGTGAGCTATTGAACACTTCTCTTTGCTGGTTTCCTTTGCTTAATTATTATTGCATCTTAGTGCCGTCGGTGGTGAGAGAGTGTCCGGTCCCAAATTGTCATCAAATTGAGCGACCACCGCAGAGCGAGTTGAGAGAGAGACCCTACAACCCACGCCCTTGGCGTGCTGGCCGCCCATGAAATTGGGCATCATGGGCCCTTAGCGGTTCAGCCTCAAGCTTGCCAAATCCCCCGGAGCATCAAGGTCCCGCCCCGGACCCTCTCCATCATCACCGGGTTGCCCATGGGAACATGTGTGCGTTACGCGGGTGAGTCCGCTTAGGTGATATCGCCGTGTACGTTGGATTGCTTGCGAGTCATAGGTCCAAGGATCATTGGCCTAGTGGCTATCACCCCCAAGGTGGTGTCACATCAAAGCGTTTATCCATAGACCTCTTTCCTTAGACACCGTTCTTCCTTGGAAATCTAGCTAGCTACACGACTTGTCGAAAATACGGTAACACGGAACTCGCTAGACTTGTGTCGATCAAGATTATGCAACTAAGAACATGCAGTTTTAATAGATAATGTCTACTCCATTTATCATGCTAGAAAGATAATATAATCATGGAGATCAAGGATATCATGAAGGTAACAAGAACTAGGAAGGAAATAAGCTCATGGAATAGAATTATTATGTTTCATATACTTAATCGTGTGTGGATTTAAATGATATGCAACATAATATGATTTAGAACTTAAGATGTGACAAATCTAACATGTTGGACGATATATTGGTTCAGTTAGAACCTGGAAACAAACCGATCGTGGCAGAGATCGCGCATCCGAACACGGTCTAGAGAGACACTGTGATCCGTGACGGATCTTCTGATGCTTAAAAAAATCATGATTACAAACTCATGTCTAGTTGTATGGACATCCCCATGGTCTATGTTACCTACATAGACTTCTGGGAATAGCGTACGGTGATTGACCCATTTTTTTTGAACCTGGAATAAACCGGGGCTTCAATGAGAAAGCGGTTAGCAAGACGCCGCCATATTCAGAAGATGATCTTGAGGGGATAGCTATCATAAAAATAAATATATGTAGTTTTTTTTTAAAAAAAAATATCGCATGAAGGCATCCACCATAGGGGACGCATATAAAAGAAGGCGTCCAAGGGTCTAACGTGGATAACATATATAGTTTTTTTTTAAAAAAAATATCACATGAAGTTGTCCACTCTAGGGGACGCGTCTAAAAGAAAGTGTCCATGTGCTTGACAGGTTCATAATAACATATTATATTTTTAAAAATGAGTACAAGAAGTCAGTCTGTCGGTCGATCGCTATCTCATGTGGCAGTCACAGGCTCGATCGCTAACCGAAACCGAGCCCCGCCTTCCGACGAACCCCAACACGCCTTGATTAAAACCACTAATTCGATCGGTATAGTGAATGAAAATTGGGCAAACTGGTACCAATAGAAAGAGCACTTAAAGACGCACAAGATGACATGAATCATTAAAGGTTTAGCCTGCGAGAAATCTACCTTAGATCGAATCAAAGAGGAAGAAGGAAAACGGGATGAAACGCCGATGAGCTTCCTTTCGTCTCAAATCTCACCCCCAAATCGCCACCAATTCCTTCTCCAACATATCAAAGGCCCAGAGGGTGATTAGAGGGGCCTATTTATATGAAAAATTTGGCATAAAAAGTCAACATTCCTTTCCCCAAAAATCAAAATTCTCCACCTCTGAATTTATTGTTCATGGCACAAAAGCTAAACTTTTCCACTAACCTAGCTTTAATAGGGTGGAAAAATGTGGGCAAAAGGCCAAAACTAAGGTGGGTTGTGATCTAAGGTTTCAATTTTGTGACAATCTTCTAGAATTTGAACTAATTTAATCATATAAAATGGTGTTTAACATGTGCTTTGAATTATGACCCTATTTAGCCTATTAACCCATAATCCAGCTCATTATGGGTTATCCAATGGCCCAATTGTTAATCATAATCAATTCTAGGGAATTTAATTAGGTCTCCTATAGTTTTTTAAAATTTAAAACATTTAATTTTAATTTATTTGAAGAAAAATTTAATTATCTACTTTATTTTATATAATAACAATATAATTTTATCATTTCATAAATATTATAATTATTTAACTAAATTTAAATATTTATTATCTATTTATTTGTTAGGTTACTACAAGTGGATAGATCGCGGTTCAACTATAGCCACTACTTGGAGGTCGCGGTTTGTTAAGACAGCTATCTTCTATCATCTGATAGAAACAAAAACCCGACCTTACAGGCCCCTTTTCTATGGCAAGTAAACATGCAACTAGTATAAAACTGAAAGGGAATCATGCTAGCATGTGAATAAAGCATGAAAAGGCATATAACAAGCCAAAGTTGTTATCTTTTCTTTTAATGTTACATGGACAGCATGAACTAAAAACCCTATAGCGCAATTATAGTAAAACTAGAAATACGTCCTGCATGCATCATGAAAACGAGAAGGAATAGAGGGCTTTTGTTCCTAACATCATGTTTAAGCCGATCATGAGACAACCTACTTCTTGGGTTGATCCTAGACCTCGAATTTCTCGCCAGAAGGGAGCCCTCGTTCTTGTGCATCCTGCGTGGAATCAACTACCTCCACACGCTCTAACTCCTTGGTTGATCGTCCTCCCAACATAAAAATTGGTGGAATGTAAGAAGATACTAAGGGGAACAATAAGATCTAAAGGACAACTTAAGAAGACGATACTATACCTACGTTCCTCGCAATCCAAAACTAGGCTTCACGCCGGACGAACTCGGGCCTATTTATAGGGAACGACCTAGGGTTAGGGTTTTCCCTCAAAATTTAGGATCGTATTGGGTGTCAAGTCGATCTCGTAAGAGTCCTTGGTAGGTTTCTTCTTTAGATCACATCGAATCATGGCCAACTCATGGATAAAAATATGAGTTTCTCATGATTTATCCCTTCCCGTTTTTGGAATCAGATAGCAGTTGAGACACGACCGCTACCTTCAAGACGCGGTCGCGCGATAGACCGCGACCTTGTCTGACTTTCTGAAAAAATCAGATTTTTATTCTAACTCAAATTATAATTCGTTATTTTCCCTATTTAAATTAGGGAACTTAACCCACGTTCTAGGGTTTGGGCTTGGGCCAAAGGGCTTAGATTAAGGTTTTAAGGCCCTTTTTAAGTGGGCTTAACCACCTAGTTAATAGTTGGGCCGTTTTATCTTATGGCTTTAAGTTATTAACCCATTATTTAAATCTTTAAGCCTATTAAAATGATTAAATAAATTCATTTAAATTTTAAAAAATTCAAAAAAAATACGAGGGGTGCTACACCCTCCCATACTTAAAAAGAATTTGGTCCCCAAATTCATTGCATGCGATTGTGGAGGTGCGTTTTACTTACAGTCAAATAGCTCTGGGAATTTTCTACGCATTGCTTCTTATGTTTCCTATGTAGCTTCTTGCTTTTGGCATTTATTCCACTAGACCTTTACCATGGGAATGGTCTTGTTTCTGGGCTGACTTACCTCACGATCAAGTATTTTATGTGACTTTTGCTCGTACATCAGGTCCTTCTGTATCACAAGATCGTCATGACTTATAATATGATATGGTCATTAACATACCTTTTTAGCATTGAGACGTAGAACACGTCATGTACTCCAGATAATTGAGGTGGCAAAGCTATCTGATAGGTGACTTCGCCAACCCTTTCTAGAATTTTAAAAGGGCCAATAAATCTCATAGTAAGCATGCCCTTGATGCTGAATCTTATGATTCCTCAGCCTACGGAAACCTTGAGGAACACATGGTCTCCAATTTGGAATTCCAAGTCTCTTCTTCTATTGTCAGCATATACCTTTTGTCTTGATTGTGCCATCTGAAGTCTTTCTTTGATAAGTTGTACCTTTTCTGTTGTAGTCCTGACTAGTTCCGGGCCTAGAAGTTGTTTCTTCCCAACTTCATTCCAGCAAATTGGTGAACGACAACTCCTCCCATACAGTGCCTCGAACGGTGCCATTTGAATGCTAGCTTGGTAGCTATTGTTGTAGGCAAACTCGACTAGAGGCAAATGGTCGTGCCAACTTCCACCAAAATCTATAACACAAGCCCTGAGCATATCTTCCACCACTTGGTTTGTTCTTTCTGTCTGGCCATCCATTTGAAGATGAAATGCTGTGTTGAAATGTAGTCTTGTCACCAAAGAATGTTGTAGACCTTTCAAGATATGTGATGTGATGCGCGGGTCTCGGTCAGATATTATCGTGATAGGGACTCCGTGTAGTCAGACAATCTCCTTGATGTATAATGCTACTAATACATCCACTATCCATTGACTCTTAATTGATGGGGACATCGAGGCAAGACCGTCCGCATTTTGTTTGCATTTATATCCTTTCATATTTGTATGTATACCCTTGTGTTATATGGGTACGCAATTGTAAGTCTTAGTGGGTTTATATGTAAAATTCTAGTAGGCCCAAGCCAAGGGGCCCTCACCCCTTTCCCATTGGTCCACCTAGACCATGTGGGGCTGGTCAACCATCCTACGTGGCCATCTAGAATGGTTGAATGTCAATTGACCACATGGGAGACAAAGGGGGTAAATTTTCCAAGGTAGGCTACCTACCCTTTCCAACTTGTCCCCTCTTGGTCAAGGGGGCGCCCCTCCCCTTAATATTTTATGGTTTTTTTGTGTGTTATTCACACTTCATCCCAGCCATCCAATCCCCTCCCCTAGATCTAATGATGTAAATTAGGTTTGATGTAAGGCATATAAAAGGTTGTATTTTCCATTTGTTGGTATTAATGAAGAGAAAATTGTTGGAAAATCAAGAGTGTTCTTGAGCCCCTCCTCTCTCCCCCTGGTTTCCTCTCCTCCAACCTCCAGTTCTAGAGTGATTTCTATCTTCTATACCCTCCCCTCTATCTCCGGTGATCATCTGTGCCGCCGCCGCCGCCGTTCGTGCCGCCTTCGACCCGCCGCGGAGCCGTCTTAAAGTTTCTATCCTGCTGGATAGAGGTGTAGTTCGTGAATTCTTGCTGCCAGCCACGAGCTCAGATGGATTTAAAATTTTGAGGGTATGTTCCTACCTTGAATCCCCACCTCCACCTAAATGTTTACGTCCAAACTCCTCCATTTAGTAATTTTATATTTTTGTTCATTTTGCATTCTTAGATCTGTTTTGTCTCTGTCTACAGTGACAATAGCTCTGAGTTTCCCATCTCCGACCACCTTTTGAATTTTCCAAACCCTCCCAATTTTACTGGGAGTTCTGTCCATCATTCCCTACATCCACCAGTTTTATTTATTTTTTATCCACCATCTATCTATTTTTCAAAATTCGTGTTCTATCTCAGCTATAGTGCTTTCAGCCCATTTCCAGATCCGACCACCCTCCACTTCCAAAATCAGAACAAATCACCACCACCTCCAAACACTTCAAAAAAAATAGTCCCAATTTCCTATCTGGATTTCCTACAACTTTACTGAAGACCATAACTTTAGATTCGGACATTCACATATCGGTCAAAGGTAGGTCTCAGACAAGTTCTCTACAGATCTGAGAGTCCTGTCACTGTACAACAGCAACCCAACAATTCATTAAAGCCCATATCCGTGTAGATCCAGGCCAGATCTTTAGGCCTACATTGAAGTATTTGAAGTTAGCTTTCCAACGGCGCTAGTCTCGTGTTGATTCGACATCGGAGCTGATTGCAGCGCCCGTTCTCGCTGGGACGCGCGCTGAAAACCAGAAGTTGCAGATCCGTGGCCGGTCATTCCGACCGGTGCCAATCGGAGCCGCCCGGCCTCCGACCGGCGAACCAGCGCGCCTCCACTCAAGGGAGCGCTCATCCAGGCATCCACCACCATAGCGGTGCCACCGGGTCCCACACGGCCCCTCCGGACAGCAAGTGGGCCCCACAGGCACGAGTACATGTGGGGCCGAAGCTACGCGAGAAGTCGCCCGTCAACCCGAAATCGGTCCTCCCGGACCCCATTGTGTCACCCTTTACCCCCCTGCGTGGAGTGGTCTGTAATTCATTGCTGTAATCTTTATGTATTAACTGTGCCGGAAGTACGAGTTTCGACCGGGTCCGTCTTCCCCACGCCGAGCGCGTGGAGGTATCGCATTCGCTCCCTTACTTGGCATTTTACTTACTTCATATATATTTGTTTATGCCGCTGCTAGAGAGCATGTGTAGGGATATCTAGCTCACTTTATCTATTCATTACCACTGCTGCGAGAGAGTGCGAGACCGTCCCGTGACCCGATCCGGGCACACGAGAGAGCCGATCACCCTAGCTCACTGCCGGTTTCTCAACCGTGCACGTCCGACGCTTCCCTCGTTAAGGGACAACCGCGATCTTGTCGTGTCCGTGGTCCCGTCCCGCATCAATTTGGTATCAGAGCGAGTTTGAGTCTAGGGTGTCAAAAAATAAAACGAGTGTCTAAGTGTCTAAGTCGGTCTTAGGAGTTGCATTTGCATACCATTAGTCGGTATATAAAAAGGTGTTGTCCGAACGTTAGGCTACGCCTATCGGGAAGGTCGCACACTTGCGCGAGTGGTCTTCGGATCGGTTATCTCCGCCGCGTACCGAGTTTTGGTTATGTCTAGGTGCATTAGTTAGCATCACATTTTGCTTTTAAAAAAAATGGTCTTGCATCTCCATTCCTAGGTGTAGACACGCCAAAATTGACGTTATGTTGATCAAATCTCATGTCATTATATAAACGCCCCAAGTGGACTTCAATATTCCTATAAAATGAAGTTTTTCTATTTTTGTGAGTTTTATGTATTTTTCCTGCATTTTCGTGATTCACGACCTGAAGAAGGGCGTTATTTTCAAAGTAGCGACCTGTCATAGGCCGTTTTCAAAATAAGGACGACCATGGGTATGGGCGTCAATTCCTGGAAATATCATTTTTTCAAAAATTAAGCGAAATAAGATGAATTTTATGAGTAACGTCCTTCCTCAGGGCGTGTTTTTAATAAAGCCTTGATATAAGGCGTCTTTCAACATCTTTTTTAAATGAAGAAGGGTTTTATTGCCAAAATTAAATCCAGGAAGAAACGGCCTTGCTTAGGTCGTGTTTCAAGAAACGTCCTGTGGCAGGTCGTCAATTCATAAATCGACGCCCTGGCCTAAGTCGTGTTTCACCCAGAGTCCTTCCTTTTCCATCTTTCCCTCACAGTTCCCTACCATCCATGGCCTCTTACTCGATCTTGATCCTTCCCTGGATGCCTCATTGCCCGTTTTTATCTTACCTTGTTTGATCACATCCGATTGAACATTATATAAGAGGATCCATATCAATCGTTTTGAAGGTTGAAGGCCTTGAACCCTCAGGACACCAGTTGAACCCTCGAATATCCAGAACTCCCAAAACTTCCACAGAGAAAACGTTGCAGGCAGAGGTTTTTGTTCCCTTTTCTGTGAGGTTGTTTTGGTGTTCCACTGCTTCCCGTGCCCTGCTTCTTCATCCGCTGCTTCCACTTCATCCATTGGGTTGCTGTGCTTCGTCCAGTGCTTCGTCCTCTACGTCTATTGCTGTTCCATCAACATATTCATTCGGTTTTCCCTTTACTGTCATCAGGGACAGCAGGGTGTTTATCCGATTATATATTTGTTTTACTTCGTTTGTGCTTAGGCATACCATTACCATCATCCCACCGTCTGCTTTTATTAAGTATCATCATATCATATCCCCTCCCTAGTTCTCTTCTAGGGGTTTTCAAAAAAACCAAAAAAAAGGTGCGCACGTTGATGTCATTTCATCATCATATGTTCTATTTGGATTGATACTACTGCACTTTGGCTGATCCCTCTCTTCTTGTTTGTTTTACTGTCTGTCTTGCAAGGTAATCAAAGAGAAAACCCTTCTCTTCGGCCGGCCGATTGAAGAAGGAGGAAAGAATTCACACAATCCCGCGTTTTCATTCTTACCAGGTATTTGCGATCTCTCCCTATTAATATTGAGGTAACCCCTCTGGCGATCACATCTCCACTCTTGCACCACGTGCATGCTTTTTCCCTTTATTTAGTTTTGTTTTCATCATGATTCTTACTGCATGTGATTGATATTTTATCATTATTTTGTGTGTGGAAGATTTTATGCACATCCACAAATTGGCGATCACGGTGGGACCTCCACTGTTTTCTTTTTGATTACCATCTCCATTGGCACCCTCGCGTGCCCTTTCCCCTTGGCACCCTCGTGTGCCCTTTCCCCTTGGTACCCTCGGTACCCTTTCCTTTGTGCCCCTCGGGCACCCCCCACTGTGCACACTGCACACTCCGGGATCAGCCAGTTAGTGTTTGGATATCTCCCAGAATTAACGCCTTCCACGAGGGCGTGTTTTGATTTCACGCCCTTCTGAAGGGCGTGTTTTAGTTGATTAACGCCTCTTCAAGTGGGCGTCTTTTGCATATCTCCTGTTGCTTTGCCGCTTAATTATTTTATCTGAGAATTCACGCCCCACCCCAGGGCGTGCCATTTCTTTTAGCGCCTGTCATCAGGGCGTTTCATTCATTTTTCCTGCCTTATTCATACTATCTTGCACTGTCTGAGAAGTCACGCCCCCATCCAGGGCGTTTTATTGTGTATTGACGCCTGTCATTGGGGCGTGTATTATTCATTTGACGCCCTCCGGTGGAGGCGTCCTTTCATGACAGCGCCTAACTCCAAGGCGTGATTTTCTTCTCCCTGTGAGCCCCTCACAGAGTTTCACGACAGCCACGCTGCCGTTTCTTGTTTTGGTAGCGACCTTTCCCAGGTCGTGTTTTTCTCCCTGCTTTGGTAACGGCCTGTTCCAGGTCATGTCCTTCCTGAGTTTCCACAGCACGCTGCTTACTGCCTTATTTGTGATTCACTGCTTGTCATATTGATCTGTCTTGATATATTGCTGTGATTTACATTGGCTTCATTTTACTTGTGGGTTTTTTTGGTTGAGAGACCTCCTCTCTCTAGCCTAGGATTCCACACACCTTTCTTGGAATCGGGACAACCCTCCATTGAGCATTCCGTCTCTTTGGACCGGAAATCCCTTTTCCAAGACCTCCATAAGTCCCCGCACCCGTGGATTCCCTCACGGACGCCGGGCTGGTTGTACCCTCGAAGTACCCGGAGTTTAGATATCCTATTCGTTGGTGAAGAGAGAGAAAACCTAGTTGACCCGGAGGTCACACTTGGATCAAACTAGGTTTCATTTGGCAAAAGAGTGAACTATTCACAAATCATCCACTTTAATCTCAAACATCCAAACATTAAAATCTTCCGTGCTTTCCAACATTGTTTGCATAACTTGGTTGGGTTGATTTGATTAAATTGGTTTGATTAAAGTGCCCTTTTTTGTGGTAATTCCTTCATTAAACATCCTCTCTCTTAAGAATGAAACTCCGTTCAGGTAAAATCATCAACATGTCGGGCAACGGGTACTCTTATGATGATGAGCATGAGAATGTATTTGGTCAATATGGTGACCCTTTCCAAGATTCAGTTTATTATGAGGGAAACTATCTCCCTCCTCATCCTCATTACTCACAAGTTCATGTGGTTGATACCACTATTCATGAGGCGGACCCTTCGTCTCAAGTTCCATCTTCTAACACTTCGGGGAACCCTTCCCCATCCATTAATGTCACAGATTTGATCCAAGCTCTCTCCCAGTTGGATGACTCCCAGCGGCAAGCCATTCAGGCCGCCTTGAAGGGGAAATCCGTCCCTTCGTCTTCCTCTAATCCCCCTCCGGCCGTGAGTGGCCATCAGATTGTTAATGACCAGGCGGTCTTGCATCCCCCCTCCTCTCGTCCACAAACGCCTACTGCGGCCATGCCGGCCCAGCAGGCGAGCTATTCAGCGGTTAGGCACCAATCTTCCCAACCTCCTCGGATTCCACGAACGCCTATACCGCATTCTTTTGTTCAGAATCAGGCCCCGGTCGAGCCCGATACCAACACTCTCTTGCTTCAGAAGCTGGCCAGCATGGAGGAGCAGCTCAAGAAGGTTACAGCGACTAAGAATGCTCCGGAAATTTCTCTTCCTACGTTGCCGGTGTTCCATTTACCACCTTCTGAAATGCCGAATTTTCGGCGATATAATGGGACGGGCAACCCATTCATTCATTTAAAGGATTTCCGATATGAGACTTCCTTCTGGCAAGACAATAAGGCCTCCCTGGCCTACTTATTCAGGAGATCTCTTGAGGGGCCAGCCCTCGAATGGTTTTATTCTCTGGAGCCAGCTGATGCCGGCGATTTTGATGTTATTCAAAGAAAATTCTTGCAAAAGTACAGAGACCGGGTGGGACCTTCCCTTTCTGTTACAGATCTAGTCGCTGAGAAAATGAAGCCCGAGGAGGACTTCATCGTATTTGCTGATAGGTGGCGGTCTATGGCCGAGAAATTGAAGGACACTTTGTCGGAACAGGAGCAAGTGAAAATGGTTATTTCTAACGCAACTCCTCAATTCCGGCATATTTTGGCCATGAATCGGCTGACAACTATGGAAGAGCTCTATGAAAGAGCTCGTTATATACAAACGCAAATGAAGGACTCGCCCATCATGGGCATGTTTGAGCCGAAGCCTCGGCTATTTAAAAAGAATACAAATGTCAACAGCGGGCCCACGACTGAGGGCACTGTCACAAATGAGCAGGTTGGCGTAGTTGGCCACCCCCACCACCAATCAAACCCACGACCTCCGCCACCTCCACAGCAAAACCCCCATTTTGCCTCCGCTCCACAACACCACTTCGCACCCCAACCTTCTTTTGCTCCATCACCAAGCCAAGCGCCCCGCACCGACCCTCCAGCACCACCACAATACCATCAAGTCCCTCCGCCTACCAACTATGGCCAACAACAACGGAGACCACCGCTTGGCCCCAAGAGGGCCCATTATCCACCGCTCCCAGAGAGTCTCCCTGATATTTTTAATGCTTTGATGGCCGCCAACCTGCTCGTCCTACCAAAAGAAAGAACGGTGTGGCCCGCCAATGTTGACACATCCCGTTACTGTGCTTTTCACCGCGCCCCTGGTCACAACCTTGATCGTTGTTTCCACTTCAGAGATCATATTTATGATTTGAATGACCAGGGTGGCATTAATTGGGATGAAATGAGGCAATTCATCGCCACCATGAAAGAAAGAAGGCCTCCTCGGCAACAGCAAAATCAGCAACAACAGCAGCCAGCTCCGCAGCAAGTTCAGCCACAGCAAGCTCCAGCACCCCAGCAGGATATGGGGATCGTCCGTAATCCATTGCCGGAGCACGCTCCTAATCAACACGTGAACCCTGTCACGTCTCTCTACGAGGTGGAGAGAGGGCAGGGATGGCACGAAGAAAACGCCTCTGTCGGGGCATTTCACCATGATCCAACTCAAAATCAAACTCCGCGCCTTTTGCGCACCCCTCCTTCTTCTTCTGTCAATCTTCAATCAGGACGTTCTCTTTTACGCCCCGTCAACCCATCTACCCCCATCAATTCCACGGCCTTGCCGGCTCGCTCTCTTCTTACCCGCTTGCCACCCCCGCAACCTGCCACTTCTTCATCCATCACCAATCCCACACCCGCGCCGTCCAGGTCGCTCTTGCTTCGCTCACCGTCGGCACCGGTAACACCCGCCACCACTACTCCCCCACCGGCAAGGGTACCTCCACCATCAGTGCAACCACCTTTTGTGCCCCGATCTCTCCTTATTCCACCACCCACTAACGCTCCTCGCATTCGGGTATCCCTCTCTTCTCCCACGCCTCCTGCGCGGGCGTCTTCGTCAAATACTTCTCCCATGCCTCCCGCGGGGGCATCTTTGTTAAACACCACTACCGTGCCTCCTACGGGGGCATCCTTTTCATTGAATTCCCCTTTGATTCCCCCAGCAGGGTCTCTGCTACCAACATTCCTTCTTCTTCTTCCAACCCTCCTCTATTTCTGCCCCGACAGAGGCGCGTCAAGGCGTGGCGCCGCTCCGCAGTGGACGGATATTCCACCGTATTTTCCCACAGAGAGAGCTAGAGCCCGTGCAGGGGCCGCAAGAGCAGGAACAGGAACAAGAATCGGTGCCAGGGACTCAGTATGATCTGTTAAAGCACTTGGACCGCACTCCCGCCAGGATTTCTATTCTTGAATTGATCAAACGGTCCACCACTCATCAGCTGGCTTTAAAGAATATTTGCAGAAGGTCATGGTCAACGAAGACATTCCGGTCGAGCAAATAGTTACAGTCTTGACACCTGCTAGCAGTCAGCCGGCAATCACCTTCCATGAGCATGAACTAGCACCTCTTCAGGCAAGAAAATATGCTCTTTGTATCACAGTCGACATCAACAAAGTGGCTGTCAAGCAGTGTTTGGTGGATACTGGGGCATCCATCAATGTTTTACCACCGGGCACTTTAAAGCTGTGCGGCATTCCGGAAGATCAAATTCGGCCATCCACTATAACGGTCACTGCCTATGATAATACCAAGAAGCCTCCTCTAGGCATGATCACTTTAAAAGTAAGTTTGGGTCCAGCTTCCATAACAGCAGATTTTCACATCTTGGACATGGATCCAACATTTAACGGCATTCTGGGCCGCCCCTACATACAGCAGCTTGATGCGGTGCCATCTACAAATCATCAGTGTATTAAATTCCCCCACAAGGGCCGCATTATCAAGGTGACCAGTATGCCGATCCTGCCAGAGGAAGATATTCATGCAGCTTCATCAGTTCCTTCCATTTGGCCAGCCAACAAGCCACTTTTGTCTGTGCTGGACGTCCCTCGTCCGCAACCGACGCCGTCTGAGACCGTCACCACAGTTGCTATGACGCCCCTACCTTCCAAGGGGAAGAAGAAAAAGAATATGATTAACACCCCTGGTTGGAACATTCTGTTGAAAATGGGGTATCAAGACGGCAAGGGCCTGGGCGCCAATTGTCAGGGCAGGATTAGGCCCATTAAGCCGCAGAAATTGCTTGTACGAGGCGGCTTGGGCTATAAAGGGCCCGGTAAAAATGAAGAAGAGCCATGGGCTTTTATGACTTCTACTTTAAAGCCAGATCGCCAGCCACTCACCTGGACATTGAAGACACATTTTGTCACGGGTGGCATTCATAATGATGAGCAGACGACTATGATTACTTCATTGCTGGATTGTCAGGATGTTCACGCCAGACAGTTTGCTCGTCATATTGCACCACTGGCTACCTACAAGGCCCTGGAGTCTTTAAGGCCGGACAAAAGAAGGAAAATGGACGATCCGGAATGTGATTGGTACAGGTGGTTCGACCTGAATGACATCACTATTTCTTTAAGCCGCCTGTTCATGCCGACAGATCCGGAATGGCCGCCACTGATTCAAGAACTGATTGAGATGCCAGCTGTGATTGCAAACAAAAGGCAGTTGCTAAGTGACTTTACAGATACAGGGGAGCCAGATGTCCCTTTTGAAGAAGGTTTTACCGTAGATAGGCTGTGGGCCGGCCTCTTTTCCCTCACTTCTGTGCATCCGTCTTTGCTGGCTTCTTTATATTCCCGTTGGTTTGGTCACGTGCCACGACCACCACCGATCATAATCAACTTGTCTCCCGATTCAATTCAGATTTCCCTCCCGATTCCTCCTTCGCTCCACGAGCGATTTTCCACACTCTCCATCTCGCCCCCGCGTGGGCCATCACTAATTGAAGCTTTCTCTGATCTTGCAATTTCCACTCACCCTGCTATTCTCCCTTCACATTGCTTTCTACTTGGAAAAGAAAATAAAAATGAAGAAAAAGATAAAAATGAAAAAAAAATGCCGATTTTCCAACTTTCCAATCCTCCATTTCTATTGAGGAGACCTCCTATCTTTCTCCCGAGTGCGTCCCGACCCAGGGGCCGCTCTTCCAAGATTCCTTGGTAAGTCTTTTCTCCCCCTCCGGTGAGGGGTCCTCCTCTGTATCACCTCCTGTATCCACTTTTTCACCTCCTTCTTTCCTTTCTAATCAGCCTAGTTGCTCTTCTTCTTCGTCTTCCTCTTCTTCTAATAAAATTCATGGGGTAGATTCACACAAGAAGGCCAAGGGTAAGCAGATTCCTCGCAGATTTTTGTTGGAATTGGCCATCAGATGCCAAGCTTGTTTAGCTCTCCCGGAGTTTGTGAAAGAGCCAATTATCCTACCGGAGTTAGAATATGAGGATGCTGATGCTTCTTATGAGGGTTTGGGCGTTTATGAAATTATGAATGATGAAGACCCTATTGAAGAGGGGGATGAAAATTATGAAGAATATGAGGACGAGGCTGATGCTTTTGCTAGTGGAATGAGAAGATTCGACGAACCATCAGCCTCCGTAGAAGAACCTACCAAAGAAATTAATCTGGGTACCGAGGAAGACCCTAGGATTGTCCTCATTAGCAAGAATTTGCCGCCCTCCGAAGAGGAGGCGCTCATTTTAGTTCTTCAAGAATACAAGGACACGTTTGCTTGGAGTTATGAGGATATGCCTGGATTAGACCCTGCGCTCGTTGAACACCGCCTTACACTTAAGCCAGGGTCTGTACCGGTCAAACAACGGTTGAGGCGTTTCCACCCTAATATGGCTTTAAAAATGAAAGAAGAGGTCGATAAACTCCATAAGGCTAGATTTGTTAGAGTTGTCCTCTACCCCAATTGGGTGGCTAACATCGTCCCGGTTATGAAGAAAGATGGGAAGGTTCGGATTTGCATAGACTTCCGGGACCTCAACCGGGCATGTCCTAAAGATGACTTCCCCCTCCCTCATATTGATGTTCTAATTGATAACACGGCAGGATTTGAGACTCTTTCTTTTATGGATGGCTTTTCAGGTTACAATCAGATTCGTTTGTCTGAAGAGGATCAAGAGAAAACATCATTCACTACTCCATGGGGTACATACTGCTATGTAGTCATGCCTTTTGGACTTAAGAATGCTGGAGCCACCTACCAGAGGGCTATGATGGCGATTTTTCATGACATGATTCATATTTATATTGAGGTGTATGTGGATGACCTGGTAGTGAAATCAAGGACAAGGATTGAGCATCCTGGGGTTCTGGCTAAGGTTTTACAGAGATCACGAGAATATCAATTGAAAATGAACCCCAAGAAGTGCGTATTTGGCGTTTCTTCAGGGAAATTGCTTGGTTTCATTGTTAGCAAGAGGGGAATTGAAGTTGATCCCAACAAGGCAAAGGCCATCAGAGATATGCCTCCTCCCAGGAATTTGAAGGAAGTTCGAGGATTAATCGGGAGGTTGCAATTCATTCGCCGCTTCGTCTCCCAGCACTCGCAGAGGTGTAGGCCGTTCTACGAGCTTACTAAGCCGGGAGTCAAGTTTAATTGGGATGACAAATGTCAGGCAGCCTTTGACGGATTAAAGGATTATTTGGCCAATCCTCCTGTCCTGAGGCCGCCAATTCCAGGCAAACCACTTGTTCTTTATGTTTCTGTCCTGGATGACTCTGTAGGCGCTGTCTTAGCTCAAGTGGATGAGGAAGGTAAGGAGAGGGCAGCATACTACTTGTCTAAACTTCTTAACCCCTGTGAGCAGAGGTACTCAGCCATGGAGAAGACTTGTGCAGCTTTGGTTTGGGTAGTTCAGAAATTAAAACACTATTTCCTAGCTCACGAGGTTCACCTCATTGCACGCATGAACCCAATTAAATTCCTCCTTGAAAAATCTGTCCTCACTGATCGATTAGCACGCTGGCAAAGCTTCCTTTCTCAATTTGACATCACTTACATTCAGCAAAAAGCTATCAAAGGTTATGCCATTGCCGAACATCTTGCTCACCACCCTCTCCCCCGCTTTGATCCTGTCAATTCAGAGTTCCCAGATGAAGAATTAATGTCCGTTAATCAACCCCACGATCCTATGTGGACATTACATTTTGATGGAGCTCTTAATTCTCAAGGAAGAGGGATCGGCATGGTTCTTTTAACACCTGAAGGGGTCACCATTCCATTTGCTGCTCGGCTCACTTTTCCCGTCACCAATAACATAGCCGAGTATGAAGCTCTTTTGGCCGGTCTTCAAACCGCTCATCAATATGGTGTCACTCATTTGCGAATTGTCGGTGACAGTCAGCTTATTCTACGTCAGGTGTTGGTCAAGTGCCGCACTATCAATCCTAAGCTCAAGCCCTACCAGGAACTCGCTTCAGCTTACGCCAAACTCTTCACTAAATTGATCTTCGTTCATGTCCCGCGTAGCCAGAACATCTTGGCTGACGCACTTGCTTCTTTAGCTTCCGCTTTAGTCTTCCCTCCTGAGCGTGATTTTCATGTCCCCCTGATTCATCAGCGTGATACTCCAGCTATTAAGGATCGTGCTTTTCTCGATATTAGGGATCAGGTGCTTGAGAAAGTTAGACGGAAAGAGCTCTTGAAGGCAAGGAAGTCATGCTATTGGATTGGCAAGAAGAGTTGGCTGACGAAGAAAAGCCGTGGTATTATGAGATTGCCAGATACTGTAATGATCAGTCCTATCCTGAGGAAGCCACTGTAGAAGAAAAGAAAGCAATCAGAAGAGTGGCTCAGCGTTATGTTTTGGTTGGAGGTGTGCTCTACAGAAGAGGGCTCACCGGTGTTTTATTAAGATGCCTCGATGATGATGAATCTTGGAAAGTTGTGGAAGAGGCGCATTCAGGAGTGTGTGGTGGTCATGTGAATAGCCAGATGCTAGCTAAGAAGATTCTTAGACTAGGTTTCTATTGGCCCACTCTAGAAGAGGATTGTTCTATCTATGTTCGAAGGTGTGTTAAGTGCCAACTGCACGCCGACAAGATTCATTCTCCTGCTTCTTCACTCCATCCTACGTCCTCCCCATGGCCTTTTTCCATGTGGGCTTTTGACATCATTGGACCTCTTGGTGACTCGAATCTCCTCACGAAGCAAAAGTCGTTCATCCTGACGGCAACGGAGTACTTCACCAAGTGGGCGGAAGCAGAAGCTTACGTGGAAATTAAAGCATCAACCGTCTGCAAATTTATCATGAAGAACATCATCACGAGGTTCGGGATCCCGAATACCATCGTCACCGACAATGGACCTCAATTTATCTCTCAAGATCTCAAGGATCTCTGCAACAGGTACAACATTGCATTGCATCATTCTTCTCCCTATTATCCGCAGGGCAATGGCCAAGCAGAGGCCACTAATAAAACCTTGATCAAAATTGTTAAGAAGACGTGTGAGGCTAATAAATTTGCGGACTGGCCAGACAAGCTGGTTGAAGCTCTTTGGGCCTACCGCACTTCCATTCGAACTCCCACTGGGCAAACTCCTTTCGCCCTTACTTATGGAATGGAGGCAGTAGTCCCTTATGAGATTCTTATTCCCTCTCTGCGAGTACAATTGGACAAGGAGCTCTCTATTGATGAGCGTCGTGATTCACTCCTTGCCAGTTGGAACTCCTTGACGAGAAGCGTCTGGTCGCCGCTGAGCATGCGCGCGTTTATCAAAACAGGCTCTCACGTTTTTATCAAAAGAAGGTAATTGAGAGAAAATTTAAGGTCGGTGAAATGGTAATCAAAAGAATTTTTGTAAAACCCGGTGGCCCTCGTTCAAAGCTCCAACCAAATTGGGAAGGGCCGTTCGTCATAAAAAATGTTTATCCTGGCAATGCTTATAAACTGGTTAATGCTGAAGGAGAGGAATTGACTCACCCATGGAATGGTTTGTATATCAAGAAATATTACCCCTGAACAAAAATCCAAACAAAAATTGAAAACTTCATAAAAATCCAAAGAAAGTAGAAATCTCCCAAATAATCAAAAAAAAATCGAATATTTTTAAAATCAAAACAAAAAAGTTTTCTTTCATGGTTTTCCTTTTGGGTTGATGGCACACGAAGGATCGACGTCCGAAAGGTCAAAATGCAGAATTCATTCATCAGTCTTGTTAATTTAAAAGGGGGTTGACTCCCGCACACACTACACACTTTACTCTTGAGCTCAAGCAGTGCAAAATCTGATGGAAAGTCGAAACTGGACTAAAGGCGAAAGACGATATCCATTCTTTTCTTCTTCGGCCCACAAGGGAGGAAGGGAGGTCTCGAGGTAGACACGCCAAGCCTATCCGCCGCCCTAGTAGGAGGAAGTCAGGACCCAAAAGGGAACAAATGCCACAAAAAGCCCAAGTACAATTAGGCTGTTCATCAATGCAAATCAATTCCAAAGTGAAAGTCAAATGGTGAAAAGAAAAGCATGACAAGAGGGCAAAGTCCCCGCAAGGAAAACCTTGGGCGTATGCATGCAATATGAAAAGAGGCAAAAGGCAACAAAACATTTCTACGCCAAAGACCGAACCCCAACAAGCATAGGGTAGGGGAGGTAGCTTTGCCTCAGGCATCTCTGAATCTTTTGTGGGCTTCCTTATATCTTCTCTTTTATTTTTGGAAAAGTAATGAACCAACAGAATGGTCGAGACAAACCGAAGAGAATGCACTACATGAAATCTTGTGTATAAGTTTATTTATATGCACGCCAATCCCCCTTTTGATTATTCAAGAAAGGTTAATGGATCTTAGATGATGACCAAGTAGGGCCCACCACCTTAATGGCTTTATCAGCCCAATTTGGGAAGAATAGAATTAACGCCTTTGTTCCAGGTGCGTTCATGTTAATTCACGCCTCGCTTAAAGTCGTTTCTTTAAAAAAATAACGCCTCTGGGAAGGTCGTGTTTTCAACAAAATTCAAAAATCTTTTCAAATTCATGCCGCCCCCAAGGGCATTCTTTTTACGAGAGTAACGACCTAATCTAAGGCGTGTTTTTTAGAAAATCCCAAAAAAAAAATATAGATAATGAAAAGAACAAAAATAAATTCTTCATGTTGCATGAATTGCACTCTGGCCTGGACATCTTTTAATTATTGTTTGCATATGTGTGACGTCCTAAGGCATCTCCCAGCTTTGGTTATTTCATTTTGCCTTATTTAATTAAAGGCTTGGCCCCTTGACCCATTATTAAGGTCAGAATATTGACACCCCTTGCTCACCGGGTAAGGGGCCAAGTCGAACAGATGAATTAACCTGTTTGTTCAAGTGAAAATCGCAGCTGTAGATACAGGGCAAAGTAAAGCAAACACGAGGAACGTGGAAAAACACAAGTCCACAACCACACAAGTGCTCAGGTAACAAAAGCTCAAATCTCATATATATATATATCATCATGTCTATCATGTACAGGTGTGAGGGTGGGGGAGTACAAGTACAAAACTCTCAGCTCTCGCCTCCACCCTCCTCTACTCTCCTGCTCTCAACCTCCTCCTCACCGTCCCGAGCTGGCACTGGTGGAGGAGGCATGGGCCCCCGTGAAGAAGCCGAAACCCGAACGTGCCCCCCTGCCTCGCTCCTCTCTCGGAGGGAAGAACCCGCCACGAAGGTGGAGCTGGTGAAGGAGTACCCCGCAGCCCGTGCTCGCTCACGGCCTCGCTGCAACCGCTCCTCGGACACCCGCAGCCGCTCCTGGGAAAGGATCAACTGGGTCCTCGAGTCCGCCAGCTCACGCTCCCGTGCCGCCAGCTGCTCCTGGAACTGAGCACGCTCTGCCTGGTGCTCCTCCCGCTCACGGGCCCGCTCCTCGCGCTCCCGAGCACGCTCCGCCTGGTGCTCCTCCCGCTCACGAGCCCACTCCTCGCGCTCCCGAGCACGCTCCCTCTTCTCCAGCTCCAGGGCAACTCGCAGCTCGGCCACGTCCTGAGGCAGCTCACTGCGTCTCCTCAGGGTCCTCTGAAGCTCTACGATCTGCTGATCGCGGATCGACAACTCGGTACGTGCCGCCTGTAGCTGAGCAGCCTGCAAACAGGTAAACAAATCATCAGTTCCACAGTTCAATAATTCATGAAATGAAATAACAACATGTGGCTGAAGGTAGATCACGCACCTGAGAGTTCGTCATGCGGAAGCCCTCATCCACACAGGTCATGGCTACTCGGAGCTCCTCGGCCTGCAAAACAAATTTCATCAGTGCACAATTTATATCTAATCATTATTTGAATGAGGTTTTGAGTTCAGAATTTACCCGTGAAGCAAGGTCGCGCTCCGCCGCCTCGGCTCGCGCTATCGCGCCGGCCAGCTGCTCTGTTAGTGCAGTCACCTCTGCACTAGGCCCCCTCGAGCTGGAGGCTTCCCCCGGATCTCTCCTCACTGCTCCCTGCTGGGCACGCTGCATTCATTAAGACCGTCAGTGGCTAATCATTAATTCAACAAAAATTCATTTGCATATAGGAATAATTTAAACACTCACCAGGGTCTCCAGGTCTGCCCGTGTGGCGGCCAGCTGGTCCTCCAGGCCGTGTAGATGGGCCTGGGCATCCATAGCCGCTATATCTCGCGCATCCTGCATTCATCACATATTAGTTGCATAATAGACATGTATAAGCATCGGCATTTAGAAATAATTGCATTCATGCATACCCCTAAGACCTTCATCTGAGGTCTGCCGGCGTAAACCTCCCAGTAGCGTCGGAGGTACTCGGAGCTGTCTGTCACCTGGGAGGTGACTCGGGTCCCGCCTCGCTGCCAATCTCCGTACTGCTCCGCGAACCGAACCCTCCAGTCGATCGCTTTTGTGCGACCGCGGGTCTTCTTGCCAATCCCTCGAGGCTCCCCGACCTCGATCCATTCCTGGTGCAAGCCCAGGGTCCTCATCACCAACCTGAGCCGTAACGGCTCGATCTCGCTCAGGCAGTGCAGCCATAGCTCATGCCCAAAGCGAGGTCGCCCCGATACGACCCAAGGTTGGCCCTCATCTGTCATATCCTCGTACGGCCTCCACTGTACCTGCATTCATGACATACATATCATCACTTCATCACAAGCATAATAAATTCATAATAAACACAAAAAGAAATGCATAACATTCATTCATACGTACCAGCGAGGGCGGGAAGTCACGGAACTCTCTCCGTAAAACCCATAACTCGTAACCGAGTGGGGCGCCGAAGATCACTGGTAACCAACGCCGTGCCAGAGGGAAAAGCTCCCTCACCTCCGGGCCGTGGGTCGACGCGCCCCATCGGCATGTACAAGTGGCTCCACACCTGCATCCATGCATTGCATTAGTTAGGCATTCATTTGCATGAAAAGAAAAGGAAAAAAAGGAAAATAAATACCTGAAGAAAAGGTGAGAAGCCACTGACGGTCGTCTCATGTCCTGTCCCCGTGGACAGGTCCGCCAGCAGGTGTGCCAGCAGCGCTGCACCCCAAGCGTAAGTGCCAACTGTCTCCAGGTCCTCAAGGATGCCCAAGAAGCGGCAGTTGATGACGTCGGCTTTCGTCCCCAGCAATAATCTCCCGAGCAGCAGCAGCAGGAACCTCCTCAGGTCTCGATCCGCTCTCTCATGGTCAGTCGGGTCTTGGCAGCATACCGCTCTCACCCCGTCGGTCAGCCTCTGTGTAAACTCACCTAAGGTCTCCCCTGACCTGTGCCTGGCATCTCCTAAACCCATCACCGTAGTCAGGTCTGTACGGAAGATGGTCCTACACTCGCTCGGTACCTCATAGACCATATCCAGCCCTAGTAACCTCTGGGCCATCTCCGTGTAGTCAGGATAGGTGAACCCACTCACAGCCTCACCATCCACCCTCAACCCTGTAATCCTAGTCACATCCTCTAGGGTAGGAACCATGTGCCCCCAGGGCATCAGGAAGGATCGGCTCACCCTATCCCAACGTTCCCGTAAAACCTGGATAAGTGCTAGGTCGGGTCTAAATGGCTCAATGGATAGGAAAGCCCCGAACCCCATAGCATCTACCCTAACCCTCTGGAAGTCGGGGAGACCCTGATATGCTGCCCAGACCATGACCCATGAGATACGGGTCCTCATCATCCCCTGCACGCATTAAAAGAGAAGAATTTTTGCTTAATTGTTTGGTTAATCATGTGTAATTGCATTTGGTTTTGCCTGGGCATTGATTTTAATGTTTTGGAAGTCACGACCCTCCTCAGGGCGTTTCTTAGTAAATTCATGCCCCTAAAGGGGGCGTTTTTCTAAATATGGTTTGACGTAACGTCTTGGCTGAGGGCGTTTTCCATCTTTGAAACGCCTCTGTGAAGGGCGTGAACATGTTGTTAATTTCTAAAATCCTAAAATGTTTTTCAAATCACGCCCTCGGATGGGGCGTTTTCCATTTGGGACCGTTCAGTTTAAATAGAAAATTAATGAAGAGACGCCCTCTGGTTTGGACGTTTCTTGTTAAAATCACGCCCTGGTGAGGGGCGTGGCTTTCATGATTTTCAGATAATTCAAACAAAAATGACAGCATGCGAAATAATTAATGAAAACATTTAATGGGCATGGAATTAATGGAAAATCATAATTTTGAAGAAACGACATGCTGCAGGGCGTTTGTCATGAAGGTTAATTAATTTTCAGAAAATAAAAGGAATTTACGCCCTCGGTCAGGGCGTTTCGTTTGTGAATAACGCCCCCATGGGAGGCGTTTCTTTTCTGAGTTGCAGGTTTCGTGCCCGAGGGCTATGGAAAATCAGGAAAAATAAAATAAAATGAAAATAAAATAAAATAAAAATTGGAATTGGGGAGGGGAACCTACCTTTTTGTGCTTTTGGGGTTGTGGTCGAGGCAGTGGCCGTCTGGGCCGCCGGAGTTGACCCCGGGGAGCGACCGCCGCCGTGGGCGGTGGTCCGCCGTCTTCTCCTTCTTCATCTTCCCCTTCTTCATCTTCGTCTCCTTCTTCTTCTTCTTCTTCTCCACCTTCGTCTTCTCCTCCTTCTTCTGTTGCTTCACCTGCTGCTCCTTCGGCCTCGTCAATGCCGGCCACCACTGGTTCTTCTTCAACGGCCACGATGGTGAGCTCCTCCACGGTGATTTCTTCCTCTTGGGCGTGGACGGCGTCGAGATCGACCACCTCTGGGGCACTCACCCTTTGGCATTTGGCCATGGCTGGGGCTAGGAGAGAAAGAGAGATTGGGGGAATGAGAGAAGAGGATGGGAGATTGAGAGAGAGGCTTCGGGGGAGGGGCTTCGGTTAGGGTTTGCTGGGGAGAGAATGAACGAGAGGAGGAAGAAGAAGGGGGCTGATGACTTTTGGGTTTCAAAAAGAAGACACGCCCTAAGGGAAGGCGTTTCT
The DNA here is from genome assembly GCA_022559845.1 of Amorphophallus konjac. Taxonomy (NCBI): domain Eukaryota; kingdom Viridiplantae; phylum Streptophyta; class Magnoliopsida; order Alismatales; family Araceae; genus Amorphophallus; species Amorphophallus konjac. The sequence goes on from CM040120.1 coordinate 413,473,577, forward strand.
AATGGAATTCACGACCAGGCCTTGGGCGTTTTATATAAATGGACGTTGATTAAAGCGTTAATTTGTTTTGCATGGGGAACGATAACCGTCGTCAGACGCATTGAATGGGCGTTGATTGATTTGATGAAAGTCATCATTGCTGGTTTTGAGTAACGCCTCTGCTCAGGGCGTGTTACCTTTGAAACGTGGCTAAGGAAAAGGCGTTATTTTGATGATTCAACGATTATATTCTTTGAGATTTGAATAGATTAACGCCTTGTCTGAAGGTTTTATTTAATTAACGCCCTTTTTGCGGGCGTCAAATTGAAGAGGAGACGCCCTGGGATAAGGCGCCTTTCAGTTGATTCACGTCCTTCCTTGAGGCGTTATTTGCAACAGAAACGCAGGTTTTGGATGATTTTGATCATAATCACAGTGATAATTGGCTCAATCAGAAAGCAATCTTTATTATTTGAAAGAAAGGATTACAATGCCTAATGAGCCACCTTGGGCCTTAATTTCCTCAATGCTATCACATAATTTTTCCACTGTTCTTTGGCTTCTTCTAAGTCTTCTACAGGGTGATGAAGCTTGCTTAGTTTCCACAGAGCTTGAATGGTGATTGTCTCCTCTCCATCTTCATTGCTGCCTAGATCCCTTGATTTGATTGGAGGAAGATGGGAGATGTCTTCTAGCACTTGCCTTGGAAGCCCGAGCTGAGGAAGGCACCGGTGTGCATTGTACAAGATGAGCTCGGATGCGCCAATAAGTCGAAGGTCTGTGCCGATGGAGAATCTTGCGTGGAGTTCCTGCATTTTGAGTATTCCCGGAGTGCAAGTGAAGATGTTTTTGGGCATTACCTTAAGGTGTTCTCTCCACTCCGCCCTTTTCTTGATTTGAGGAATGCGGTTCGTCACCCTATTGCTTATTCCCAACGAGCCGGCGATGTAAGAAAGCGGACTTTTGGAGAAGATCCTTGACGATTGTTGGGCTTCATGGCATGGATCAAATTTAAAGTGGAGGTCCACCCAACTTGAGAAGGCTAGCATACAGCCGTATATGGGCCGCCCCATGGCCGCCGATGTAAGCCCGCTGTAGAGGTAAGCTAGTATGGCCGGCCCAACTCTTTCACCTTCCCATAAGCTCACCACTGCACTTATTTGACTCTCTTCAAGGAAGTCCTCCGTGGATGGGAACAGTAGTGCGCCTGCTATGCACACCACGAAGGCCTTTGTTATTCTTTCCATCTCCTCCGCTTCCTTGGCTTGATCTGCTCTTTTGCATACCCATGAGGCTAGCTTCAAGAGGTTGATTCCCTTGGCGATTTTGATCTGATTCACTAAGTTTGGGTTAGGAATAAGGCTGGTTAAGAGCTCATGAGGGGAGATGGGTCTTGGCATGATGGCCATCTGTTATTCTTCACTTTGTTTCATTCTTTTCAAACCCAAGATCATCTCTATTTCTTCCAATAGGATGGTGGCTTCAAAAGTGGAGAATAGAAAGGTGTGGGTGGAAGGATGCCATATTTCAATCAATGCTCCCATGGCACCCCAATCAAGATGGATTTGGTCATAATGCTTGGCATGGGTTATCAATCCTAAGAGATGCCATCTAGCTACAAAGACCCTCATGTCAGAGGAGAATTTGGAAAGTATGAGGGGCAACCACTTGATTTTTATATATCTTCTAGCTCCTGGAAGGTTCGGGTACTCCTGTGGGAAGGAAAGAAAAAATAAAAACAAAGAATAGAAGTACATGAGCATATGAAATGTTGGACAGAGGAGTTCAGTAACAGAGAAATAAATATATGAGCAGTTCGGCAGAACAGTAAAGGGTTATATGTACAGAGAAGAAAGTTGAAGCTAACCTGATTCATGCATATCCTGTTGCTTATATGACCTTGGATATCGTTAATCCTGGGAGTTGAGAGTTTTGGCCTTTTCAGTGCCCTATCCATCGTCAGGAAAGCTTGGACGGCTGCAACCTGCAGAGCGGATGAAGAAGAAGAAGAATAGAAAGTATGGCCGGCTGCAGGGATTTGGTTGATTCTGTTGAAGGAAGGCCTCCTTTTAATAGAGATTTAGAGAATCGTAAGTTAGAAATTTGATTGGGTTAAGGACTGTGATGTTAATTAGGAAACGGATGTTCGTGCTGAATTAACGACGTTGGTTAGGGCGTCGATTCTTAAATTGACGACCTGACTAACGTCGTGTTATATTTAACGCCCTAACATGGGGCGTCTTCTTCTAAGCTTCCGTTACTGTTTACGCCTTTGAGTAGGGCATGTTTTAAATGTTAAACGACCTATGGTCAGGCGTCTTTCATGCTGTTAACGCCCTATTCTTAGGTGTGTTTTATTGGCTTACGGATTTTGACCTCTCCATGCTTTGACGCTTTAATGAACTTAAGTGCTATTATTTTGGTGAAATTGTTTATGATTAAGCACTTATGATCATGTCATGTTCTGAATTGATGGATGAAGGCTAATAAGTTTCAAGTGCAGAAGTTTGCAGGATTCGAGGCGTTTGGACCACTCATGGGAGTAACATCGTGTCACCTTGTATCTGTTTCTTGTAAGCATTATTATTATATGATATCTACACTATTATAGTATGTCAAGGACCTTGTGGTTCTGATGAACCTGAAATTTGAGTTCCCCTTCATCAAAAACGATGACGATTTCAGGAAAGTCTTGATCACACGGATAGGCCGTTGAGTTGTTAAAGGTTTGGGACGATGGTTCCACTTTCTGAGTTGATGCGCGGACAAACGGGCTTCGGCTTAGTGTTAGCTCAGAGATGTGGATTCTTGACCAGATCTAAATGGCTTAGCAATATTATCCTTGATTATTTTCTATTTTAGATTATTTTAATCTTTTCTTTTAGCCCAGCATGCATCATGTAGGACTTTGAGTTTCATGCTGAAAATCTTCATATTATGGCAATAATGAAGTTCACTCGCTCTTGATTGAGTTGACATGAGATATTCCACTTCAAATCAAGTACTTCGTTCTATTTGAAGCCGTTCAGGCTGATTCCTTGAAAGTGTCCCTTTTGTTGGATCTCTATCCCAATTCTCTTTACTTTTCTGCAAAATTTACCTTGGTTGTAGCACGTCCACGTTGGCTGGTAATCGCTCTCCAATGGTATTTCCCTATCGTGCCCATGTGCACACCCCTTATTTACTTAGTTTAATCTCCTTTTATCCAACAAATCGATGTTTCCTTGGAACCACTCAGAGTTGTTTCACTCAGAATCTTGGAAAGATTTCAAATGTTTAGTGTTCTGAGGCGTGTCACATCACACCTTGGCGTCTCCTTATCAGTTCATTCCACTTCATTCCTTTCATTACACTCCATTCCATTTCTGTCTCATTCCCTTGCAAAGCAGACGCCAAGGCGGGGCAGTTGTAGACACGCCAAAATTGACGTTATGTTGATCAAATCTCATGTCATTATATAAACGCCCTAAGTGGACTTCAATATTCCTATAAAATGAAGTTTTTCTATTTTTGTGAGTTTTATGCATTTTTCCTGCATTTTCGTGATTCACGACCTGAAGAAGGGCGTTATTTTCAAAGTAGCGACCTGTCATAGGGCGTTTTCAAAATAAGGATGACCATGGGTAAGGGCGTCAATTCCTGGAAATATCATTTTTTCAAAAATTAAGCGAAATAAGATGAATTTTATGAGTAACGTCGTTCCTCAGGACATGTTTTTAATAAAGCCTTGATATAAGGCGTCTTTCAACATCTTTTTTAAATGAAGAAGGGTTTTATTGACAAAATTAAATCCAGGAAGAAACGGCCTTGCCTAGGTCGTGTTTCAAGAAACGTCCTTTGGCAGGTCGTCAATTTCAAAATTGACGCCCGTACCTAAGTCGTGTTTGACTCCAGAATCCTTCCTTCCTACGCCTTTCCCTCACAGTTCCCTACCATCCATGGCCTCTTACTCGATCTTGATCCTTCCCTGGATGCCTCATTGCCCGTTTTTATCTTACCTTGTTTGATCACATCCGATTGAACATTATATAAGAGAATCCATATCAATCGTTTTGAAGGTGGAAGGCCTTGAACCCTCAGGACACCAGTTGAACCCTCGAATATCCAGAACTCCCAAAACCTCCACAGAGAAAACGTTGCAGGCAGAGGTTTTTGTTCCTTTTTCTGTGAGGTTGTTTTGGTGTTCCACTGCTTCCCGTGCCCTGCTTCTTCATCCGCTGCTTCCACTTCATCCATTGGGTTACTGTGCTTCATCCAGTGCTTCGTCCTCTACGTCTATTGTTGTTCCATCAACATATTCATTCGGTTTTCCCTTTACTGTCATCAGGGACAGCAGGGTGTTTATCCGATTATATATATTTTTTACTTCGTTTGTGCTTAAGCATACCATTACCATCATCCCACCGTCTGCTTTTATTAAGTATCATCATATCATATCCCCTCCCTAGTTCTCTTCTAGGGGTTTTCAAAAAAACCAAAAGAAAGGTGCGCACGTTGATGTCATTTCATCATCATATGTTCTATTTGGATTGATGCTACTGCACTTTGGCTGATCCCTCTCTTCTTGTTTGTTTTACTGTCTGTCTTGCAAGGTAATCAAAGAGAAAACCCTTCTCTTCGGCCGGCCGATTGAAGAAGGAGGAAAGAATTCACACAATCCCGCGTTTTCATTCTTACCAGGTATTTGCGATCTCTCCCTATTAATATTGAGGTAACCCCTCTGGCGATCACATCTCCACTCTTGCACCACGTGCATGCTTTTTCCCTTTATTTAGTTTTGTTTTCATCATGATCCTTACTGCATGTGATTGATATTTTATCATTATTTTGTGTGTGGAAGATTTTATGCACATCCACACTAGGGGGCCCAACCCCATCTTTGCAACCATGGCCGCATCCCGAGCTTATAGTCCCGATGAAGTGGGCGCCATGTTCCAAGCCATGATGGGACAAGTGCAAAGGTTTAGTACAAGCCTAGATCGGTTTAGTACTAGCCTAGATCGGTCTATCGGGGTAGATTGGTTGTTCCCGGAGCCACCCCAAGGACCCCTTCACCACGAGAAGGACATTCCTTCCTCATCCATGAGAGCTCCAATGTCAACACTCTCTATGTCCGAACGTGATTCGGAACCATCTCATTTGGAGCCAGCAAGGACCGAGCCACCCGTATTTCTAACGGGTACACTATACATCGCCGAGCCGCTTTTTAGTTGGCTCAAGGCTGGCTTGGTCCCACCTCCCTTTCCATCCATGGACCCCATCCTACCTATAGTGCCGGTCAACTCATTCCATACCACATTTCGATCTCGTCACCATGTTGATACGTTGGATGATCTTGTCATGGGATTAGATTCACAATGGGAGTTGACGCATCTTTTGGCCCGAGGCTTTGACCAACCCGCTAGTCTTAGCTTCACCCATCCGGCCTTCGGGTCCATTACCTCTGAGTGCACCGTGGGTTGTGTCACCACGGAGGTTCTTCTACTTCTCCCGCTACCGGACGAGCCCGAATTCATACCCTTTTGTCCGAGGGAAGAATCATACTTGTTGCCTACGATCCCCGTCCCACCCGTCACAATTCAAGAAGGTGACTATCCACACCTTCAAAACTTCTACACGTGGGACCATGTCATGTTGGAACCCACCTCACGGGGTCATACCTTCTTCGACCCTTTTGACCCCCTCACTAGTGAATCTCCCGAGCCCCCATCTTCACTTCACTTCCTCCGCGGAGTTCACTATCACACCTTTTCCACTCGGGCCAAGCAACCTCCACATAGCCATAGGTCCAAATTTTCATATGGGGGTAATGAAAACTTTAGTTTCTCCGATCCATCCAAACCACCCGCACCTCCCGAACTTCCCACATCTAAGCCCAATGTCCATGATTGGTGCATCGTAGGGTGTCTAGGAGTTCCCCATGACGTCAACCTCCGGTTACGTCAAATGCATGCATGGCACACGTTCGGGTGTCCTGGTCCGCCGTCATCCATGTACGGGTCGGACTAACATTAGGTGTGTCTAGGGTCATAGATGAGTCCGTGTGTTTTCCTTGTGTGGTTTGTTTGCATGGTTTGTGTGTAGTTTGAGAGTCTGCATGTGTCTTGTGTAAGCTCGTTGTCGTTCTCTTATGAGTAAGAGGTGATTGGACTCCTTCGATGAGTATGGGATCGGTTCTACATCTATACCCGGATCAGTCACCTACAGGGACTCAGCGGTGATTCCTAGTGAGTCTTCGAGCTGCTTCCTTCCCTTTGAGAGCGCCCCACCCGGAGTGTCCACCTCTAGCCCATGGTAGCTTGTGCATATCGAGTATATATGGAATGAGCAGGTGCTGGCCACTTGGAGTGGAGCGTACCCGCGTTACTTGGCACGGTGACGGATCCGCCGGAGTATTCGAGCATCTATACCCCTACTCGACGGGGTCGAGTTCCTCCCACCCGGGGAGAATTGATGGGGACATCGAGGCAAGACCGTCCGCATTTTGTTTGCATTTATGTCCTTTCATATTTGTATGTATACCCTTGTGTTATATGGTTACGCAATTGTAAGTCTTAGTGGGTTTATATGTAAAATTCCAGTAGGCCCAAGCCAGGGGGCCCTCACCCCTTTCCCATTGGTCCACCTAGACCATGTGGGGCTGGTCAACCATCCTAGGTGGCCATCTAGAAGGGTTGAATGCCAATTGACCACATGGGAGACAAAGGGGGTAATTTTTCCAAGGTAGGCTACCTACCCTTTCCAACTTGTCCCCTCTTGGTCAAGGGGGCGCCCCTCCCCTTAATATTTTATGGTTTTTTTGTGTGTTATTCACACTTCATCCTAGCCATCCAATCCCCTCCCCTAGATCAAATGGTGTAGATTAGGTTTGATGTAAGGCATATAAAAGGTTGTATTTTCCATTTGTTGGTATTAATGAAGAGAAAATTGTTAGAAAATCAAGAGTGTTCTTGAGCCCCTCCTCTCTCCCCCTGGTTTTCTCTCCTCCAACCTCTAGTTCTAGAGTGATTTCTATCTTCTATCCCCTCCCCTCTATCTCCGGTGATCATCTGTGCCGCCGCCGCCGCCGTTCGTGCCGCCTTCCAGCCGCCGCGGAGCCGTCTTCAAGTTTCTGTCCCGCTGGATAGAGATGTAGTTCATGAATTATTGCTGCCAGCCACGAGCTCAGATGGATTTAAAATTTTGAGGGTGTATTCCTACTTTGAATCCTCACCTCCACCTAAATTTTTACGTCCAAACTCTTTCATTTAGTAATTTTTCATTTTCGTTCATTTTGCATTCCCAGATCTGTTTTGTCTCTGTCTATAGTGACAATAGCTCTGAGTTTCCCATCTCCGACCATGTTTTGAATTTTCAAATCCTCCCAATTTTACTGGGAGTTCTGCCCATCATTCCCTACATCCACCATTTTTATTTATTTTTTATCCGCCATCTATCTATTTTTCAAAATTCATGTTCTATCACAGCTACAGTGCTTTCAGCCCATTTCCAGATCCGACCACCCTACACTTCCAAAATCAGAACAAATCACCACCACCTCCAAACCCTTCAAACAAAATAGTCCCAGTTTCCTATCTTGATTTCCTACAACTTTACTGAAGATGATAGCTTCAGATTCGGAAGTTCATATATCAGTCAAAGGTAGTTCTCAGACAAGTTCTCTACAGATCTGAGAGTCCTATCACTGTACAACAGCAACTCAACAATTCATTAAAGCCCAGATCCTTGCAGATCCAGGCCAGATCTTCAGGCCTAGATTGAAGGATTTGAAGTTAGCTTTCCAACGACGCTAGTCTCGTGTCGATCCGACATCGGGGCTGATCGCAGCGCCTGTTCTCGCCGGGACGCGCGCTAAAAATAAGAAGTTGCAGATCCGTGGCCGGTCATTCCGACCGGTGCCGATCGGAGCCGCCCGGCCTTCGGCCGGCGAACCAGCGCGCCTCCACTCCAGGGAGCGCTCATCCAGGCATCCACCACCACAGCGGTGCCACCGGGTCCCACACGGCCCCTCCGGACAGCAAGTGGGCCCCACAGGCGCGAGTACGTGTGCGGCCGAAGCTACGCGAGAAGCCGCCCGTCAACCCGAAATCGGTCCTCCCGGATCCCATTGTGTCGCCCTTTACCCCCCTGCGTGGAGTGGGCTGTAATTCATTGATGTAATCTTTATGTATTAACTGTCCCGGGAGTACGAGTTTCAGCCAGATCCGTCTTCCCCACGCCGAGCGCGTGGAGGTATCGCATTCGCTCCCTTACTTGGCATTTTGCTTACTTCATATATATTTGTTTATGCCGCTGCTAGAGAGCATGTGTAGGGATATCTAGCTCACTTTATCTATTCATTACCGCTACTGCGAGAGTGTGCGAGACCGTCCCGTGACCCGATCCGGGCACACGAGAGAGCCGATCACCATAGCTCACTGCCGGTTTCTCAACCGTGCACGTCCGACGCTTCCCTCGTTAAGGGACAACCGCGAGCTTGTCGTGTCTGTGGTCCCGTCCCGCATCAATTTGGTATCAGAGCGAGTTTGAGTCTAGGGTGTCAAAAAATAAAATGAGAGTCATTTAAGTCTAAGTGTCTAAGTCGGTCTTAGGAGTTGCATTTGCATACCATTAGTCGGTATATAAAAAGGTGTTGTCCGAACATTAGGCTACGCCTATCGGGAAGGTCGCACACTTGCGCGAGTGGTCTTCGGATCGGTTATCTCCTCCGCGTACCGAGTTTTGGTTATGTCTAGGTGCATTAGTAAGCATCACATTTTGCTTTAAAAAAAATTGGTCTTGCATCTCCATTCCTAGGGGGCCCAACCCCATCTTTGCAACCATGGCCGCATCCCGAGCTTATAGTCGCGATGAAATGGGCGTCATGTTCCAAGCCATGATGGGACAAGTGCAAAGGTTTAGTACAAGCCTAGATCGGTTTAGTACTAGCCTAGATCGGTCTATCGGGGTAGATTGGTTGTTCCCAGAGCCACCCCAAGGACCCCTTCACCACGAGAAGGACATTCCTTCCTCATCCATGAGAGCTCCAATGTCAACACTCTCTATGTCCGAACGTGATTCGGAACCATCTCATTTGGAGCCACCAAGGACCGAGCCACCCGTATTTCTAACGGGTACACTATACATCGCCGAGCCACTTTTTAGTTGGCTCAAGAGTCTAAGTGTCTAAGTCGGTCTTAGGAGTTGCATTTGCATACCATTAGTCGGTATATAAAAAGGTGTTGTCCGAACATTAGGCTACGCCTATCGGGAAGGTCGCACACTTGCGCGAGTGGTCTTCGGATCGGTTATCTCCGCCGCGTACCGAGTTTTGGTTATGTCTAGGTGCATTAGTAAGCATCACATTTTGCTTTAAAAAAAATTGGTCTTGCATCTCCATTCCTAGGGGGCCCAACCCCATCTTTGCAACCATGGCCGCATCCCGAGCTTATAGTCGCGATGAAATGGGCGTCATGTCCCAAGCCATGATGGGACAAGTGCAAAGGTTTAGTACAAGCCTAGATCGGTTTAGTACTAGCCTAGATCGGTCTATCGGGGTAGATTGGTTGTTCCCAGAGCCACCCCAAGGACCCCTTCACCACGAGAAGGACATTCCTTCCTCATCCATGAGAGCTCCAATGTCAACACTCTCTATGTCCGAACGTGATTCGGAACCATCTCATTTGGAGCCACCAAGGACCGAGCCACCCGTATTTCTAACGGGTACACTATACATCGCCGAGCCACTTTTTAGTTGGCTCAAGGATGGCTTGGTCCCACCTCCCTTTCCATCCATGGACCCCATCCTACCTATAGTGCCGGTCAACTCATTCTATACCACATTTCGATCTCGTCACCATGTTGATACGTTGGATGATCTTGTCATGAGATTAGATTCACAATGGGAGTTGACGCATCTTTTGGCCCCAGGCTTTGACCAACCCGCTAGTCTTAGCTTCACCCATCCGGCCTTCGGGTCCATTACCTCCGAGTGCACCGTGGGTTGTGTCACCATGGAGGTTCTTCTACTTCTCCCGCTACCGGACGAGCCCGAATTCATACCCTTTTGTCCGAGGGAAGAATCATACTTCTTGCCTACGATCCCCGTCCCACCCGTCACAATTCAAGAAGGTGACTATCCACACCTTCAAAACTTCTACACGTGGGACCATGTCATGTTGGAACCCACCTCACGGGGTCATACCTTCTTTGACCCTTTTGACCCCCTCACTAGTGAATCTCCCGAGCCCCCATCTTCACTTCACTTCCTCCGCGGAGTTCACTATCACACCTTTTCCACTCGGGCCAAGCAACCTCCACATAGCCATAGGTCCGAATTTTCATATGGGGGTAATGAAAACTTTGGTTTCTCCGATCCATCCAAACCACCCGCACCTCCCGAACTTCCCACATCCAAGCCCAATGTCCATGATTGGTGCATCGTAGGGTGTCTAGGAGTTCCCCATGACGTCAACCTCCGGTTACGTCAAATGTATGCATGGCACACGTTCGGGTGTCCCGGTCCGCCATCATCCATGTACGGGTCGGACTAACATTAGGTGTGTCTAGGGTCATAGATGAGTCCGTGTGGTTTCCTTGTGTGGTTTGTTTGCATGGTTTGTGTGTAGTTTGAGAGTCTGCATGTGTCTTGTGTAAGCTCGTTGTCGTTCTCTTATGAGTAAGAGGTGATTGGACTCCTTCGATGAGTATGGAATCGGTTCTACATCTATACCCGGATCAGTCACCTACAGGGACTCAGCGGTGATTCCTAGTGAGTCTTCGAGCTGCTTCCTTCCCTTTGAGAGCGCCCCACCCGGAGTGTCCACCTCTAGCCCATGGCAGCTTGTGCATATCGAGTATATATGGAATGAGCAGGTGCTGGCCACTTGGAGTGGAGCGTACCCGCGTTACTTGGCACGGTGACGGATCCGCCGGAGTATTCGAGCATCTATACCCCTATTCGACGGGGTCGAGTTCCTCCCACCCGGGGAGAATTGATGGGGACATCGAGGCAAGACTGTCCGCATTTTGTTTGCATTTATGTCCTTTCATATTTGTATGTATACCCTGGTGTTATATGGGTACGCAATTGTAAGTCTTAGTGGGTTTATATGTAAAATTCCAGTAGGCCCAAGCCAGGGGGCCCTCACCCCTTTCCCATTGGTCCACCTAGACCATGTGGGGCTGGTCAACCATCCTAGGTGGCCATCTAGAAGGGTTGAATGCCAATTGACCACATGGGAGACAAAGGGGGTAAATTTTCCAAGGTAGGCTACCTACCCTTTCCAACTTTGTCCCCTCTTGGTCAAGGGGGCGCCCCTCCCCTTAATATTTTATAGTTTTTTTGTGTGTTATTCACACTTCATCCCAGCCATCCAATCCCCTCCCCTAGATCTAATGGTGTAGATTAGGTTTGATGTAAGGCATATAAAAGGTTGTATTTTCCATTTGTTGGTATTAACGAAGAGAAAATTGTTGGAAAATTAAGAGTGTTCTTGAGCCCCTCCTCTCTCCCCCTGGTTTCCTCTCCTCCAACCTCTAGTTCTAGAGTGATTTCTATCTTCTATCCCCTCCCCTCTATCTCCGGTGATCATCTGTGCCGCCGCCGCCGCCGTTCGTGCCGCCTTCGAGCCGCTGCGGAGCCGTCTTCAAGTTTCTGTCCTGCTGGACAGAGGTGTAGTTCGTGAATTCTTGCTGCCCGCCACGAGCTCATATGGATTTGAAATTTTGAGGGTGTGTTCTTACCTTGAATCTCCACCTCCACCTAAATTTTCACGTCCAAACGCCTCCATTTAGTAATTTTTCATTTTCGTTCATTTTGCATTCCCAGATCTGTTTTGTCTCTATCTACAGTGACAACAACTCTGAGTTTCCCATCTCCGACCACCTTTTGAATTTTTCAAATCCTCCCAATTTTACTGAGAGTTCTGTCCATCATCCCCTACATCCACCATTTTTATTTGTTTTTTATCCACCATCTATCTATTTTTTCAAATTCGTGTTCTATCTCAGCTACAGTGCTTTTAGCCCATTTCCAGATCCGACCACCCTCCACTTCCAAAATCAGAACAAATCACCACCACCTCCAAACCTTACAAAACAAATAGTCCCAGTTTTCTATCTTGATTTACTACAACTTTTCTGAAGACCATAACTTCATATTCGGACGTTCACATATCGGTCAAAGGTAGTTCTAAGACAAGTTCTCTACAGATCTGAGAGTCCTGTCACTATACAATAGCAACTCAACAATTCATTAAAGCTAAGATCCGTGCAGATCCAGGCCAGATCTTCAAGCCTAGATTAAAGGATTTGAAGTTATCTTTCCAACGGCGCCAGTCTCGTGTCGATCCGACATCGAGGCTGATCGCAGCGCCCGTTCTCGCCAGGACGCGCACTGAAAACCAGAAGTTGCAGATCCGTGACCGGTCATTCCGACCGGTGCCGATCGGAGCCGCCCGGCCTCCGACCGGCGAACCAGCGCACCTCCACTCCAGGGAGCGCTCATCCAGGCATCCACCACCACAGCGGTGCCACCGGGTCCCATACGGCCCCTCCGGACAGCAAGTGGGCCCCACAGGCGCGAGTACGTGTGCGGCCGAAGCTACGCGAGAGGCCGCCCGTCAACCCGAAATCGGTCCTCCCGGACCCCATTGTGTCGCCCTTTACCCACCTGCGTGGAGTGGGATGTAATTCATTGCTGTAATCTTTATGTATTAACTATCCCGGGAGTACGAGTTTCGGCCGGGTCCGTCTTCCCCGCGCCGAGCGCGTGGAGGTATCGCATTCGCTCCCTTACTTGACATTTTGCTTACTTCATATATATTTGTTTATGCCGCTGCTAGAGAGCATGTGTAGGGATATCTAGCTCACTTTATCTATTCATTACCGCTGCTGCGAGAGAGTGCGAGACCGTCCCGTGACCCGATCCGGGCACACGAGAGAGCCGATCACCCTAGCTCACTGCCGGTTTCTCAACCGTGCACGTCCGTCGCTTCCCTCATTAAGGGACAACCGCGAGCTTGTCGTGTCCGTGGTCCCGTCCCGCTTCATTAATGGGCAGAAAATGTGCAGACTTTATCAGTCGATCAATTATCATCCATATTTCATCTTGTCCACCTCTTATTTTTGGTAAACCCATGATGAAATTCATCCCTATACATTCCCACTTCCACTCGGGAATTTCCAGGGGATGTAGTTTTTCGATGGGCTTTTGGTGTTCCACCTTGATTTGTTGGCATGTTAAGTAACAGGAAACAAAATCTGTCACTTCTCTCTTGATATTGGGCCACCAAAAGTTCCTTTTTAGATCTTGATACATCTTGGTAGCACCAGGGTGAATCACATATCGCGACCTATGGGCTTCCTCCATAATCGGCTTCTTTGTTTCTACCTGATCTGGCACACAGATCCGATCTCGGAATAATAATCTTCCATCAGTCGCGATAGAAAAATCTGGCCGTTGATCAATGTTGGTTTTGATATCAACCAGTGTAGAGTCATCTCCTTGCAGCTTCGCTAAATCTTCTATCAATGTAGGTTGTGACCGGATGTTGGCGATGATACACCTTTCACTTTCCATGTCTATATCCAGATTCAACTTGGCAAAATCTTCTATGAGGTTTGTCACACTCATCCTGAGGCTACATAAAATTGCCATGGGTTTTCTACTGAGTGCATATGCTACAACATTAGCTTTTCTGGGGTGATATTGAATGGAAAAGTCAAAATCTTTAAGATACTCCTGTCACCTTCTTTGCCTCATATTTAATTTCTTCTGGGAGAAAAGATATTTCAGACTTTTGTGGTCTGAGAATACTGTGAATTTTTCTCCGTAGAGGTAATGTCTCCATATCTTCAGAGCGAAGATAACTACGGCAAGTTCTAGATCGTGCACCGAGTAATTCTCCTCATGTCGCTTCAACTATCTCGAAGCATAACATATTACGCTACCATGCTGCATTAGAATGCAATCGAGGCCTATGCCTGATGCATCGGTGTAGACCTCGAAACCGCCACCTTCAACTGGCAGCGCTAGCACGGGTGCTATAGGGAGATGTTCCTTGAGTCAAGAAACTCTTCTCACAGTCTGCTGACCATACAAAAGGATTCTCCTTTCTTGTTAGTCTGGTCAAAGCAACGGTGATTTTTGAGAAATCTTTTATGAACCACCTATAGTAACTTGCTAGACCAAGAAAGCTTCTGACTTCAGTCACGGTCGTTGGTCTGCACCAGTTCTTGATTGCTTCAACCTTGGAAGGATCTACAGAGATATCTTCTTTTGAGAAAATGTGACCAACGAATGAAACTTCCTTCAGCCAGAATTCACATTTATTAAGCTTTGCATAGAGTTGGCGATCTTTTAATACCTGCAAAGTTATTCTTAGATGTTCTTCACGTTCTTCTTGTGTCTTGGAGTAGATGAGAATGTCATCTGTAAAGATGACCACAAATTAGTCAAGATAGGTTCTGAAGACGTTGTTCATTAACTGCATGAAAGCTGCAGGGGCGTTGGTTAACCCAAATGTCATGACAAATAATTCATAGTGACAATATCTGCTTCAAAATGTAGTCTTGTGGATGTCTTCATCCTTGATCCTCAGTTGATGATAACTAGACCTTAGGTCTATCTTTGAGTAATATTGTGCTCCCGAGATCTGGTCGAACAACTCATCAATATGCGGCCATAGATACTTATTCTTGATTGTTAATTGATTCAAATGCCGGTAGTCGATGCATAACCTGAGGGATCCATCCTTCTTTCCTACAAAGAGAACAGGCGCACCCCAAGGGGACGTGCTTGGCCTGATAAAATCTTTCTCCAATAACTCTTGCAGTTGTTTCTTTAATTCCTTGAGTTCTGTGGGGGACATCCTATAACAAGCTTTGGAAATAAGTGTTGCTCCTGGAATTAATTCAATAGAAAAGTTTATGATGCGGGACGACAATGAGACTTGATGTTGTTGGTGCGATCCTTGGACGTCTACTAGATGACGTGACTTGTTGGACGACGGGACTAGCAACAACACAAACAACTCGGCACCTAACGTGGCTCTTGACGAGGCGAACATGCCCAAACAAGAAGCACTCACTCACGGTCATTCCTGGCGAGGGAAACGAATCGATCTGCACGGTTGAGAAATCGGCAATGAGTCTCGGGTGGTCGGCTCACTCTCGTGCTCGGATCGAGCCACGGGACGGGTCTCGCACTCACAACTCATAGCGGTGACTAATCTGAACGATCTAGGGGCCTAACATGCTCACGAGCAGCGGCATCAAGAGCCTATACTAGGAAAGCAAGCAACTAAAGAGGGGCGACGAGTGTACCTCCACGCTCGGGGCGTGGGGAAGACTTCCCGACCGAGATCCGGAACTCCCGGTACAGCAATAATTAATAATTACAGAAATGATGCTAAAGCCCACTCCACGCAGGGAGGTAACAGGCGACACGTGGGGTCCGGGAGCACCAATCTCGGGTTGGCGGGCAGCAGTCGATGGCGCTCGGGTGGACGCGGTCGGCCGGTTCAGCTCCGTTCACTCGGGCCCGTCGGATGGTACGTGGGACCCGCTGCTAGTACGGTGGCGTCTGGGGTGGCTCCTGGCTGCAACGACTGATGGGGACGCTCCTGGAGTGTCCCTGGTCGATCCCCGGCAGCGGCGGTCACCGGAGTGGAGGCGGGCGATTTCTTGTAAATTATCTCCCAATACTGTCCCGCAGCTGTGTTTCTATCCAGATCTGTGCGCTCCGACGACATCGGCGGGTACGCTCAACTCCGACATTGGATCGGGGCACAAAGGATACTGTTGGAAAGAGGACTCAAAATCCTATGACATACTGAAAGCCCAAACTCATCCAACGGCTGGATTTACAATTAAAATGACTGCAAGTGGACTGAGCACACTGTCCCAAAAAACATAACAGGATGGACAGAACCTAACCTCCCTGATCAAGGGCTTTGAATGAGGATCTAATGGAAGAATTAGGACCCAAAATTTTTATGGTGGGGAAAGGGGAGGGTTACAGAGACACACATATCTTTTTTGTGAAATTTGGAGAACATTTGAGGGGTGAGAAAATTCGGATGCCAATATCTATCTCATAGATCTGCACACAGGCAGACTTTGGATAAGATGAACAAGTGGATGGAAATAGGGGAAAACGGGATCTGATCGACCTAACAAGTTTACTGGGAATGGACTCTGATGGATGTAACCTACCCTTAAAGTTTTGCGACGATCCAACGGTCGGATCTCCCGTACCAGCCCTTTCACCGAGCTGCTGTCCTACAACTTTGAGTTTGGGATAGCAGGATGAAGATCGGCTCGTGGTGACCCAATGGCGGCACGAACGGTGGCGGCGGCGGCGGTGAACGTTCACAATAGAGAGAAGAAGAAGAGATTTGAGGTAGATAGAAGATCTGAGATCAGATCTAGAGAGAGTTGGGGGTGGGAGGAGGAAGAACACCAAGAACACTCAAGAGGGAGAGGGGTGTGCACCAAGCATTATGCCAAAATATTTCTTCATTAGTTTCTTCCACAATTGATACAAGAGACTATAAATAGTCACTCCCTAGATCTAGACCAAATGACATCCACTAACACCAAAGGACATACACTAATATTGGTCAAGGGTAGGTGGGGGACAAGCATGGGGGACAAGGAGGGGACACCCCCCATTAAGGGTAGGTCGGGGACAAGCATGGGGAACAAGGAGGGAGAATCCTCTACCTTTATCTCCTTGGCCCAATGGTCCAAGTCTTCTAGAAGGTCCAATTGGGCTCCTAATGGTCTTGAGGCCCAATGTAGAAATTAGACCCCTTACATGAATTGTAGCCCATATTACAAGCTTGACCCATTACACTCATAAATACTCAAATACACACCAAGACACTCATAATAAGTATAACATAAAAAAACTCAATACCCAGGTAGGGACTCCATGCTATCACCCAGCCACAAGGAGGTCGGCGTCGCTCGAGTCGTGCTACGTGTCTGATATCGACGACTAGCTCTGGTGTCCTCACCAATTCTCCCTGGGTGGGAGAAGGTCGACCCCGTCGAGTAGGGGTCCTGGTCGCTCTGGTATCGATCCAACAGATCTGGATCTACCATCTGTAACTCTGCCCGGGTGATCCAGGTGTCATCGGACGCAGGCCGTCCCTTTCATCGGACGCGTTGGTACACTCCACCCCGGGTAGTAGTCACCTGCTCGTCTAGTATACGCTCTATCTGCTCGCGCTGTTGAGGTAACAAACCTGGTGGTGGACGCTTTGGGGTGGTGTCACTCATAAGGGGTGAAAACGGATGAAAAGGCTCACTGGGTATCACCGCGGGGTCCCTATAGGTGACTAGGTCCGAGACATTGAAAGTGGAGTTGATCCCGTACTCCTCTGGCAGGTCTACAACATATGCATTAGGACCAACTCGTTTCACTACTCGAAAAGTACCAGCACCGTGATCTTGTAGCTTCTTCACGGTTCCTGAGGGAAACCGTTCAGGCCTAATACTGATCATGACATACTCGCCCTCCTGAAGCTCACGGTGGTGCCTGTGGGCATCAGCCAACTCCTTGTATCGTGCGTTGCTGGACTTAATGTGACGACGTACTTGCTCATGCAACTGCCTAATATGAACAGCAAAGGACTCGGCTAACTCGGACACTCGGGACTGGACGGGAGATGGGACCAAGTCTATAGGCTTCCTAGGTCTACGGCCAGTAACAATCTCAAAAGGACTCATGCCTGTAGACCTATTAACCGAATCATTGTAAGCAAACTCTGCAAGGGGTAGAACCAAATCCCAATCCCTGACTCGATCACGGAGTAGACACCTAAGAAGGTCTCCCAAACTCCTATTAACAACCTCAGTCTGACCATCGGTCTGGGGGTGGTATGTCGTGGAGAATTTCAGCTGGGTACCCATCATGTGCCATAGGGTTTTCCAAAAATAACTGGTGAATCATACATCCCTATCCGACACTATGGTGCGGGGAAGGCCAAACCTGGAGACACAGTGGGAGAAGAATAGACGGGCAACTCTAGTGGCATCCGAGGTTTTGGAGCATGGGATGAATAATGCCATCTTAGAGAATCGATCGACAACCACAAAGATCGAGTCATGCTTTCGGAGGGTGCGGGGCAATCCTAACACAAAGTCCATGCTAATGTCCTGCCATGGGCTATCCAAGATGGGGAGGGGAGTGTAGAGGCCGGTATTTTGCTTCCTCTATTTGGCCATAGCACAAATGCGGCACTGGGCTACAATACGAGCAACATCCCTCTTTACGCTAGGCCAGTAGAATCGGTGCTCAACCGCCTCTATGGTCTTGTTCCGGCCAAAGTGACCAGCAAGACCTCCCGCGTGCATCTCTCACGTAAGAAAGTCACGAACAAAAGTCCGTGGGATGCACAACTTGTCACCTCGGAATAGGTGACCCTAGTGCAGTACAAACTCGCTATAATCGCGCGAGGGACCGGCCTGAAGGACGGCATAGATCGGACCAAAGTCGGACAGTCAACATAGGCATCCTTCAGCCTCTCTAGCCCTACCACCTCAACACTCATGGTGGTCAACATCATCACCCAATGACTCAGTGCATCGGCAACCTTGTTCTCCGCCCCTACTTTGTGCTTGAGCATAAAGGTGTACTCTTGGAGATACTCCACCCAACGACTATGGCGAGCATTCAACTTCTTTTGGGTATGGAGGAATCGTAAGGCCTCATGGTCAGAGAAGAGGACAAACTCCTGGTGCAACAAATAGTGTCTCCAATACCTCAATGCTTGGACAACTACGTAAAATTCTTTGTCGTATGTGGAATATCACAGTTTGGCATCATTAAGCTTCTTGCTAAAGAATGCAATGGGGTGGGACTCCTGACTCAAAACGCCACCAATACCCACACCAGAAGCATCACACGTGACCTCAAACACCTTAGAAAAATTAGGTAAAACAAGGACAGGTGCCTGGGTCATGCGCTCCTTAATGTCCTGAAAGGCCGTGGCTGCAGCCTTAGTCCATACGAATGCCCCCTTCTTTATGCAATCAGTGATCGGGGCAGTGATAGAACTAAAGCCATGAATGAAGCGACGGTAGACGTCGCTAAGCCATGGAAACTCTGGACATCATGGAGCGTGCAGGGCTCGGGCCACTCCCTGATGGCCCTAATCTTCTCTGAATCAGCGGAGACTCCATCTCTCCACACAATGAACCTGAGAAAAGTGATCTGATCGGACATGAAAGCACATTTCTTCGGGTTGGAAAATAAACTCTCTCGCCTTAGCACGACACAGACCTGCCTAAGATGGTCTAAGTGGTCCTCCCTAGTGTGGCTGTAGATAAGAATGTCATCAAAGTAGACGACCAAGAAGACCCCTATCATAGGGCGTAAAACCGGGGTCATCAACCGCATGAAGGTGCTAGGGGCGTTGGAAAGCCCAAAGGGCATAACCAACCACTCAAAAAGACCATCCTTGGTCTTGAATGTCGTCTTCCATTCATCTCCAAGCCTGATCCGCACCTGGTGATAGCCACTAGGAAGGTCTATCTTTGAGAAGATAGTGGCTCCCGACATCATATCAAGCAAGTCATCCAATCGGGGAATGGGAAAATGATACTTCACCGTGATCTTGTTGATTGCACGGCTATCAACGCACATCCTCCATGTGCCATCCTTCTTCGGGGCTAATAGTGCGGGGACAGCGTAGGGACTCTTGCTGTCCCTAAGGAACCCCCGACTCATCAACTCTTCGACCTGCCGCTGAAGCTCAGCATGGTCCGTGGTACTCATCCTATAATGGGGAAGGTTGGGCAAAGATGAGCCCGGGACGAGGTCGATCTCATGCTTGATATCCCTCATAGGTGGAAGGCCTCCAGGGAGGTCTTCGGCGGAAGACATCAAAAAATTCCCGTAATATTACGGCTATCTCTGGGGGATGCTCATCCTCAGACCTTGGGGCGACATCCTCTATGCCCCTGACAACGACAGCTAGAATGGGGTTACCCCCGGTCACCTCCTGTTCCATCTCTCTCGGACTGATCATCATCAACCTCCTAGGTGGAGGGTCCACTCTGCTAGGAGCAGTTGAAGAGGTGGAGGCTTGTGCTGAGGACAACGCGGGTGAACCGTCTTTCCCCTGACTAGGAGATGTCGCAGTACTAGGGCCAGCTGGTCCTCGGACAGACGGGTCCTTCGGCTGGACGGGGTGGAGGGTAATCCTTTGGCCACCATGGTCGAAGGTGCAAGTGTTCGACCTGTCATGAAGGGTGGCATCTCGGTTAAAGAGCCAAGGCCTACCAAGGATGATACTACCCACCTCCATAGATAGTACATCACACCATATCGTATCATGGTATGCCTGGAACTACAGCGGCACCAGACACCGCAGTTTGACCGAGATGGAAGTGGAATCCACCCAAGAAACTCTATAGGGTGCGGGGTGATCCACGGGCGTCAAACCAAGACGCTTGACGGTGCTTGTGGAGATAGCGTTGAGGCAGCTCCTGCTATCAATAATCACCTTGCATACCTTCCCTTCCAGCCTACAAAATGTATGGAATATGGTGGTGCGACGCCAGTCGTCACTCACCTGCGGCTGGGTAAGGATGCACCTGACTACACCCTAATGTATGCCATCCTGATACTGGGTACCAGGGATGTCGACCTGCTCGCCCTCCAATAGCTCATCAAAGAATTCCTCGGCCAATTCCTGGTCCGGCTCATAACTGACTGGCACCAACTCAGGGGTGGGGTCACAGGCCGGCGTGTCGGTAATAACAAGTGTTCCCCGGGTGGGACACTTGCTGGCAAAGTGGCCAACTCCATCACAAGTGTAGCAACGGTCTTGTGTCCCAGTGCCCTGAAATGTTCCACCAATCATTGGCCCCTTACCCTTGTCCCCTCGACGGACTGGGGGTGTGGGAAGAAGAGGCCGAGCTGGTACGGCGGGCTGATAAGGCCGAGGGGTAGGGATGGGTGCCTGCGGGCGAGGGGGAGGGTCCCTCGAAGGGAAAGTGCAGAGCCTAGGAGCAATGGGGTCCTGCCGAGGGGGTTCCGGGAGACGGGCCACCGGAAACCGGCTATAGGAGGTAAGCGTGGTACAAGGGTCGGTCCCACGCTGATAAGTGAACCCCGGGCACTGGACGGGAGTGAACTCCGCCTCGAACTGCTCCAACTCTAGAGCGACCTGGTATGCGTCTTCCAAGGTGGTAACATTGCGGCAAAATAATTCATATTGGTAGTGGGGCTGCAAATCACGACGAAAGCGCGATACAGGCATGGTGCTCTCCTCCGTAACGCCACATCGCAAAAAGTACTCGTCAAACTCCGTGATTTAGTCTGACACGGATCGGTCCCCTTGGGTAAGACTCTGCCACCTATCAATAAGTCACTGACGGTACGTGGCAGGAAGGTACTTACGCCTAAGCTTGTCCTTCATGTCATCCCAAGAACCTACTTGAGGCTCATGAAGCTGAAAGAGCAAACTCTCTACATTGCTCCAGTAAGTCTGTGCTTGCCCTAACAACTTCATCTTGGCATACCTGACCCTCCGGTGGTTCGTCATCTCGAACCACTCAAAGTATCGGTCCATGCTGGCCTCCCAATCAAGATAGATCTTGGGTTCCAAAGGCTTGGACCCATCAAACGTGGGAGGGTCTGCACGGACGGTCCTGAGGATCCGTTCATCCTCATCATCCCTGTGTGGTCGGTGACCATGCCGGTGTAGATCTCTAATTTAGAATAATCCACTTAAGAAAAATTTAAATAAAAGACATGCAATAAGCATCAATATGGAGGAAAATATATGCACGAGGTGCACAAGGGGATGTGATCGCCAGAGACGCGAGGCCTCAAAAATATATCAATGAAAGTATGGGAGAGATCGCGAAAAATACCTTGGAGTGCGGGGATGTGAGTGCTTCCTTTCTCTTCAAATCGGCCGGCCGATGAAGAGAGTTCTTACTTTTATTACCCTTGCAAAACAATCAACAAACACCAATGAAAGAATTGAATTAGAAACAAGGTGAGTGTAGCATCAAATTCTTTAATAGAAAGATGAGCATGAAAATATGTGCAAGACACACCTTGTGGGTGTTGGCCCTTAAACCCCTATGCAAAAGGGTGGGGGATGTGATGATGCATGCAAATAAAAATAAGGGGAAGAGTGCAAGGGTTGCACTTATGGGGAAAGTCTCAACACGTTGAAATGAAAAATCAATAGAACAATAGGATATGATGCATGCATGAATTAAATAAAAATACAAGATAATGAAAAGGAGATGAGATAAAAAAATCTTGTTTGTGATCGGTGCTCCTTGGCTTGAATGCTCAATGGGGAGAAAGCTTCAAAAGGGATGAAGACTTGATGTTGAAACTCCTCCTCCTTGGCCAAAAAAAAGCCCCTTCGGTTCCTGTAAAAAGAAGAACAAACAGAAGAAAAAGAAGAGAACAGAAGAAGAAGACAAAAAAAAAAACAGAAGAAGAAGGGGAAAGAAGAATAGCATGGGAAGAAGAAGAAGACGGGAGAAGAAGAAGGAAAACAAGACAGAAAATCCAAAACAAAAAAAAGACAGAATAACGGGGAAGAAGAAGAAGAAAAAAATGAAAAACCCGGGGGAAGAAGCCTCTGGAATCCAACCCGTTAACAGAGCTCGGAAGCTCTGTTAATAAGGTAACAAAGGGATAAGAGGGAAAGAGTCCAAAAGGGGGAGGACTAGGTTGGGCAAGAGCCCAAACGAAGTAGGAGTCTTTCTGGGAAAGGCTGCATCCGTTCGGAACACAAAATTGAAACACGACTTGGACCAGGGCGTCAATTGAAGAATTGACGACCTACCAAAGGGCGTCTTTTAAAAACACGCCTTATATAAGGGCGTTAATTCAAAAATCAAATTTTAGAATTTATTTGGAAAATTGTGAAACACGTCTGCTTCAAAGGCGTTAATTAAAACACGCCCTAGCAAAGGACGTTAATTCAAAATATTCAAAATAGGGCCATTTTTCATTTCTCAATATTATTTTCTCATTTTTTAGGTGGAGGTGCATCTCGTCGCCTGATTCCAACGACTATTTTTGCGAATTTTTCTGACACCTGGAAGGCCACCAAATCACCTCTGGAAGGGGTTATAAAAATAATAATAAAAAATTCAATTTGAAAGACACGCCCTCACTTGAGGCGTGAATTCATTTTTTTTAATTTTTTTATTCAAAATAACGCCTTATGCTAAGTCGTTAATTCTCGAAAAATTCCGAAAAATTCTCAGAAAAATCCAGAAAAATAGGAATTTGATAGAAATGACGCCCTGAAAATATGTCGTTAATTTTTTTTAGAAACGCCCCATGTCAAGTCGTTATTTAAAAGACGCCCCACGTCAAGTCGTTATTTAAAAGACGCCCCACGTCAAGTCGTTAATTCAGAAAAATAGGAAAAAAATGCCCAAAAAATCCAGAAAAATCCAGAAAAAATCTAGAAAAATCCAGAAAAATAGGAGAAAATAGAAAAAAATAAGGAAAGGGGAAAAAAAGGAAGAAACCCAAGAAAAGTGAGAAAAACCACTCAAATAGAACTAATTTGAGGGTCAAATTGGGGCATTACAAGGTAATATGAGATGTACTCATAATAACGTCAATTTTGGCGTGTCTACAGCCGGCGTCAACCATTTCCCTCGTAATCGTTGTCGGACTCGTAGTCCCCAAAATGGGGGGCACGTTGCCGTTGCTCCTCAGCCCGAGTAGGCGCGAGCTGGGCAGTAGGCGCGGGCTGGGCAGTAGCCACGGGTTGGGCAGCATGTGCCTGAGGGGCCGAGAAAATGCCGGGTAGGTCTCGGCGAGGGGTTCTCTCCACACTCTCTAACCTTCCAACCAGTCCTTGGATAGATCGGTCAGAAGCCTCGGCGCGGTCCTCCATGGCTTTGAATCGGCTCTCCATACGCTCGGTATGCTCCCTAAGAGTTTGCTCGGACCTATCCATGCGCTCCATGAGTAGAGCTATCATGTCCTCCAGGGAACGGCCTCCTGGGTTGGCACCTCGGTGTTCACCCATAGTGTAAGGGCGATGGTACTGGGCACCTCCATGGGTGGGCATGCAATGAGATGTAAATAGAGCTAAGGGTGACTCACTAGACCTATATGGATGGACTGATGCAAGTTGAGGAATCTAGACTTAAACCGATATCCGGTACTTGACGGAGTCCGGAGATCCGAAGATCCTCTCACGCGAGTGAATTGCCTCCCCGATAGGCGTAACCTAACGGTCCGACAACACCTTTTTATATATCGAATATTGGGATGCAACGCAAGACCTTGGACAAGACTACCCTAGACTCAACCCGGCTCTGATACCAATTTGATGCGGGATGACAATGAGACTTGATGTTGTTGGTGCGATCCTTGGACGTCTACTAGATGACGTGACTTGTTGGACGACGCGACCAGTAACAACACAAACAACTCGGCACCTAACGTGGCTCCTGAAGAGGCGAACATGCCCAACCAAGAAGCACTCACTCACGGTCGTTCCTGGCGAGGGAAACGAATCGATCTGCACGGTTGAGAAACCGGCAATGAGTCTCGGGTGGTCGGCTCACTCTCGTGCTCGGATCGAGCCACGGGACGGGTCTCGCACTCACAACTCACAGCGGTGACTAATTTGAACGATCTAGGGGCCTAACATGCTCACGAGCAGCGGCATCAAGATCCTATACTAGGAAAGCAAGCAACTAAAGAGGGGCGACGAGTGTACCTTCACGCTCGGGGCCTGGGAAAGACTTCCCGGCCGGGATCCGGAACTCCCGGTACAACAATAATTAATAATTGCAGAAATGATGCTAAAGCCCACTCCACGCAGGGAGGTAACAGGCGACACGTGGGATCCGGGAGCACCAATCTCGGGTTGGCGGGCAGCAGTCGATGGCGCTCGGGTGGACGCGGTCGGCCGGTTCGGCTCCGTTCACTCGGGCCCGTCGGATGGTACGTGGGTCCCGCTGCTAGTACGGTGGCGTCTGGGGTGGCTCCTGGCTGCAACGACTGATGGGGACGCTCCTGGAGTGCCCCTGGTCGATCCCCGGCAGCGGCGGTCACCGGAGTGGAGGCGGGCGATTTCTTGTAAATTATCTCCCAATACTGTCCTGCAGCTGTGTTTCTATCCAGATCTGTGCGCTCCGACGACATCGGCGGGTACGCTCAACTCAGACATTGGATCGGGGCACAAAGGATACTGTTGGAAAGAGGACTCAAAATCCTACGACATACTGAAAGCCCAAATTTATCCAACGGCTGGATTTACAATTAAAATGACTGCAAGTGGACTGAGCACACTGTCCCAAAAAACATAACGGGCTGGATAGAACCTAACCTCCCTGATCAAGGGCTTTGAATGAGGATCTAATGGACGAATTAGGACCCGAAATTTTTATGGTCGGTAGAGGGGAGGGTTACGGAGACGCACATATCTTCTTTGTAAAATTTGGATAACATTTGATGGGTGAGAAAATTCGGATGCCAAGATCTATCTCATAGATCTGCACACAGGTAGACTTTGGGGAAGATGAACAGGTGGCTGTGAACAGGGGAAAATGGGCTTTGATCGACCTAAAAATTATACTGAGAATGGACTCTGGTGGATGGAACCTACCCTTAAAGTTTCACGACGATCCAACAGTCGGATATCCCGTACCAGCCCTTTCACCGAGCTGCTATCTTGTAACTTCAAGTTTGTGACAGCCGGATGAAGATCGGCTCGTGGTGACCCAATGGCGGCACGAACGGCGGCGGCGGCGGCGGTGAACATTCACAATAGAGAGAAGAAGAAGAGAAGAAGAAGATATTTGAGGTAGATAGAAGATCTGAGATCAGATCTAGAGAGAGTTGGGGGTGGGAGGAGGAAGAACACCAAGAACACTCAAGAGGGAGAGGGGTGTGCACCAAACATTATGCCAAAATATTTCTTCATTAGTTTCTTCCACAATTGATACAAGAGACTATAAATAGTCACTCCCTAGATCTAGACCAAAGGACATCCACTAACACCAAAGGGCATCCACTAATATTGGTCAAGGGTAGGTGGGGGACAAGCATGGGGGACAAGGAGGGGACACCCCCCATTAAGGGTAGGTGGGGGACAAGCATGGGGGACAAAGAGGGAGAATCCTCTACCTTTGTCTCCTTGGCCCAATGGTCCAAGTCTTCTAGAAGGTCCAATTGGGCTCCTAATGGTCTTGAGGCCCAATGTAGAAATTGGACCCCTTACATGAATTGTAGCCCATATTACAAGCTTGACCCATTACACTCATAAATACTCAAATACACACCAAGACACTCATAATAAATATAACATAAAAAAACTCAATACCCAGGTGGGGACTCCATGCTATCACCCAGCCACAAGGAGGTCGGTGTCGCTCGAGTCGTGCTGTGTGTCTGATATCGATGACTAGCTCTGTTGTCCTCACCAGTTTACTTCCCTCGCGGGCGGTAAAC
Source organism: Amorphophallus konjac (assembly GCA_022559845.1). NCBI lineage: Eukaryota > Viridiplantae > Streptophyta > Magnoliopsida > Alismatales > Araceae > Amorphophallus > Amorphophallus konjac. The sequence continues at coordinate 413,500,008 of CM040120.1, forward strand.
CAGTTTACTTCTCTCACGGGCGGTAAACCTGGTAGTTCAGAAGGAAAGACATCGAAAAATTCTCTTACAACGAGAATTTCCTCAAGAACGAGTTCTTTAGGTTTGGTGATAACTATAGAATCAAGAAAAGCCTCACAACCATTGTAGACGCCTAATTTTGGACATCCCGCACATCCCCAGTTGGACCTTCATGTGAGTGACGCAGTCATTTCACTCAGTTTCTCGATGTTTTATGCTTTAAGTCCAGCCCGTAACACAATTGTTAATGGGCCACACTCGTCCGGAGGGGCCCAAGCACCATGGGTTGGGCGGCCAAGGTAGTGGTTTCCCTGGCCACTAGAAGGCCAGGGTGATGGCCACCCTCACCCCCTTGGGTGGCCACATGTTTGGCCGCCCAGCCCTTGTAGAAGGCCAATGGGTTGGCCGCCCTCCTGCTTTTATATGGTCAGAGAACGTGGTTCGTTCTTCAGCCATCACTCGCATGATCACTCCCTCATCCAACACGATCTCTCACACATCTTTCGAGGCTTCTGGAAGTCCCTCTCAAACACAAAACTTCCCATTGGGGGGAAGAGAAGAGGAGGAAAAAAAGAAAAGAAAGGAGAGAGGAGAGGAGCTTCTTGGGAGGTGGGGAATCGAGAGAGAGAGAGGTTCGGAAGGGAGAGTTGGAGAAGGAGGCATGAGTCCCTCTCACTATCTCCCTCTGGGGCTCAGAGAAGGTTGGAGAAGGAGGCATTCAGAATATCTAAAGCACTCCAGTGGTAACCCCGAGCTCGGTTGCTCACCTTGGTTTGAATTTCTAAGCCCTCCTTGATTCCTCATTTTTGCATCGTGGCTCTATTTGCATGTGCATTCATCATATAGTATAATCTTCCTATATCCCGTTTAGACTTTCTTTTAACAAACGGGAAGGTGGGTGGTCGAAAGTCTCGGCCATCCTCCCTTCCCACCACCCTAGGTAATCATGCCACCATCATTCTCTATGACATTCTATTAGAATAGATACTATGTTTCACCATGCTAATGGCCTTTTGTATTTTCTTTTTGTGAGCTTCATTGTTTGCAGGACTTTGGCATCGTAGGATTTCACAGGACTCTCTACCCTTGGTCGGCCGAGGACAGAGAAGATGGGACCCTACATTCTCCACACTAGAGGTCATCATCGCGCGATCTTCAAATCCTGTGAGGTTCAGGTAAACACCTCTGGCGATCACACTCTTTGTACTTTCCCTTCTGCTGTCCTATCATACCAGATGTTGTGAGGGACGTTTCAATGGAAAGAAGGAAAGAAGGAGGGAGGGAAGAAGTCAATCAAGACACCGTCACCCCTCCGCGCACCCCTCTCTCCCACTCACTCCTGAAACACTTTTTCGGCGCCCACAGGCTGAGTGGGACCATCTGCTGTCTACTGTGAGCTCCTGATGCCAGAAGTCCAAGTTTTTTTGAAGCTTACATTATCAATTTTAAGCATTAGTCCAATAGTTGTCTAAGCTCTGTTTCCAAAAAAAATACAGAAGAAGGCCAACTTGTTGGCCGCCTAGTTCCCTAGGCGTCCCACCCAGTGGCCACCTAGGCCCCTTTCTGGACGGCGAGTAGGTTGGCCGCCCTCCAAGTCTGGCCGGCCTTCGGTCTGGCCACCTTCCTCACTTCTAAACGGCCTTGTTGTTGGCCACCCTCAGATTTGAGTGGCCATCAGACTGGCCGCCCAGGTCCTTGAACGGCCAGTGATCTGGTCGTCCCCTGAATATTTTCTGTTGTTCTCCGTAGCTTGTTGTCCCTTGCTTTGTTTTCCCTTTTATGTGTTGAATGCATGACATTCTTTGCAGGTCCCTTGACCATCCAAGACCTATAAAAACCTCTCATTGGAGTCAAAAACCCTAATCACCTAACAAGATCAAGAAGGCTATCAAAGGGGGAAGAGAGCTACTATTGTAGCTCCGTGAACAGTGATGTGTCCAAGAGTTCTGTTGTGCCCCTGTGGTTATTTGAGTTTCACATGGTCACTTGGGTCATTCGACATCATTCTATGGTCATATGTGTTCTGTGATATTCTTGGTTTTGATAATGGCTAAACACTATTCGTCATTGTTGCTTTTCACTCTTATATGACTGACATATGTTCTGTTGTGTTTATGACAGATATGCACATGAAAGCTCAATGTTGCGCCCTCGCACGCGGATCGACCTGCGCGGTCAGGTCGCGGGGATCGACCTGCCCGGTCAGGTCGCGGGGGTCAAGGGGGCAGCGCCCCTTGCGGGGGTTTCCTGGGGCGGAGCCCCCGGAACAAAATTTAGAAATGCTCAAAGCATATTCTATGTTGATTTCAATCCCAAAATACATGAAATTGATGAGGACATGAATATCTTGACTTATGAACATGTTTCATTGGTCTAACACTTCATTTTTGCAGGTATAGGTATTTCCGGTCGACCTACACACCTTGGCCGGTCGACCAGATTTGCCAGAGCCTAAGAATTCCACGTTTTATAGGTTTCGGTCGACCGCCCCTGCCTTTCCGGTCGACCAGTTCTTCCATAAACGAAACACTCCAGGAATAACAGATTTCGGTCGACCGCCCCTACTTTTCCGGTCGACCGGTTTTCCCAGAACTGAAATGTTGACATTGTTACAGGTTTCGGTCGACCGCCCCCAGGCGTCCGGTCGACCGGTTTTGCCAGAGCCGAAACGTTCTGGCTGCAGCAGGTTCCGGTCGACCGGCCCATGAATTCCGGTCGACCGCCAGCCCCGAGCCTTCATTTTTGACTTTGTTTCCAACTTCGAAAAGGGCCATTCAACCTTGATTTCTTTAATCCAAATGTCACCTAATCACCCACAAATTATGGATCTGGTCTGAGGCCTGTCTATAGACCATTCAAGGTCTATAAAACCAACACATGAGGGGATGAAAACCCTAATGCTTCAAGCCTTCAAGGGAGCCCATTTTCGAGCTACTGTAGCACCTCCGTGAACAGTGTTTCGGGAGGAAGTTCTTCATCCATCCAAGGTGATTCAAGCTCAGATCTGAAGCCAAGCAACCTCCTACAAAGCAAGAAGCAATCAAGGGCAAGAAGGGTGATCAAAGAAAGCTAGAAGGAGTATACTTCAAGAAGGAAATCAAGATACTTCGGGAAGAAGCTCTTCATCAAATCTTCATCCATCCTCTTCATCATCTCAAGGGGATCCATTGAAGCTCACTCTCAAGGGAGATCATCTTCATCCATTCAAGTTCTTTCAACCTCATTCAAGTTCAAAGAGAAGATCAAGAGAGAAGAATTGAAGGAAGAGGTACTGTTCACGTGAACAGTACTCCGTGAAGAACATTCATCTAATCAAGGGTGAATCAAGAAGATTGAGTTGAAGCCAAGAGGATCCTTGTTGCTGATCAACATTTCATACAAGGGCCAATTCATTTCTACTCATAACTCAATTTCTTGTCTTAGTTCATTCACATTTGTTTTCCTTTCAATATTGATTAAACATTGAAGTTGTGATTCGTCCCTACCGTTGGTTAGTAGGAAGGCAATCGGAGGTGTTTCGATCTGCGGTGTTGACGTCCCTACCGTTGGTTAGTAGGAAGGCAATCGGTGGTTTCCGATTTGCGGGTTGGTGCGCTGCACAAGTGAAGCCTTACCGGGTTTTGGTGAGGGGTGGACGTAGGGCTGAGGATTCAGTCCGAACCACCTTAAAAATCCTATCTAGTGTGGTTTGCTTGTGTGATTGATTCGTTCTAGATGCATGCTTAGGATCGAATTATTATATATCTTGCTTATCTTGCTAAGTGAATCATAGTATTCTTGGAAGCTAGTTTCTATTCCGCTGCAATTCATTTTAACTAGCTGTTTAGAGGGCCGCATTGCGAAAAGTGGGGCTGATCTATTCACCCCTCCCCTCTAGATCCGCTGTCCACTACACAACAAGTGGTATCAGAGCCTAATCTCTCATTATGGGGTCCAACGACCTTGAGGGAAATGGTGGATCAGCGTCTAAGGGTTTTCTACCCGAAGGACATGCTGTGAATAGGCCTCCTTACTTTAGTGGAACTAACTATCCTTATTGGAAACATCGCATGCAGGTGTTTATTCGCGCCCAAGACTACGAACTTTGGCGAGTGATCAGCAAAGGTCCATATGAGCTTACGGAAAAGGAAGACTTGTGGACCAAAGAACAGATAAGGCAATCAACCATCAACTGGAATGCTAAACACATTATGCAATGCTCACTCCATCCAGTAGAATTCTCAAGAGTGGCTACCTGCGCATCTGCAAAACAAATGTGGGATAAGTTAGAGGTAATCTACGAAGGAACCTCTCAGGTACGAGAAACAAAAGCCAACATCTTAGTTTCTGAATATGAAATGTTCCGCATGAAGCCTGATGAATCAATTCAAGATATGTATGCTCGATTAACTGTGCTTACTAACAGTTTGACTGATTTGGGAAAGAAATATTCAGAACAGGAAATTGTAAGAAAGATTCTCAGATCACTGACTGCAGCATGGCACACAAAGGCTACCGTGGTTGAAGAGTCGAGAGATCTCGCAACCACCAAAGTAGATGAACTCATTGGGTCATTAATGACCTATGAGATCAACCTCAAGAACAAAGAGGCTGAGGCACCTAAGAAGAAGTCCCTAGCTCTTAAAGCAGGGCCCAGCCGTCAAAGCTCTTCCGATGAAGGTGAGGATTCGGAAAGCGAGCGAAATGAGGATGACGTAGCCATGCTCACACGTAAGTTCAAGAAATTCCTGAGAAAGGAAGGTAAGAGCTTCATGAGAGGAAGGTCAAAGGTAAGAAATGGTTTCAAATCTAATTCTGAAAACTTTAAGAAACCTGATAAAATCATTTGCTATTCTTGCAATAAACCAGGACATTTCAAGAATGATTGTCCCGACAGATTCAAAAAGGCCGACAAATGGAAGGGCAAGAAGAAGAACAAGGCCATGGTGTCCACATGGAGCGATGAAGAGGAAAGTGATGATGGAACTAGCTCCTCGGACAATGAAAAAGAAGATTTCTGCCTTATGGCCAAAGGTGATGAAGAAACAGAGGTAAATTCTCCATTTGAAAATTATACAACTGATGATTGGGAGGATGCATACATACAACTCATGGAAAAATATGAAATGTACAAAAAGGAGAATAAATCACTGAAAAAGAAAATTAACTCATTTGTGCATGATCATAATATGAATGATAAGAATGCTCTACTTGAGACTGAAATTGAAGATCTTAAGAAGATGATTGAGGATTTGGAGGAAGGAAGAAAAGAAATGGCTAACTTGGAAACTGAAAATGAGGATTTGAGAAATGAAATTGATGGCATGAAGCTCAAAATGCAAAGCTATGAAAAAGATAGTAAATTGAGCAATGAAAAGTATGAAGCTGTCAAACAAGTCAACATTCAACTTCTTCAAAATATCGAAAACCTACAAAAAGAGTTGAAGGATAAACAACAATCTTTAGAAAAATTTGTGGATGGAAGAGAAAATCTAGATGCATTGCTAGGTACTAGAATGAACTTCAACAAGGAAGGGTTAGGTTTTGAACCTACAAACAAAAGGCCAATTGGGTTAAAAACAGTCACATTTGTTTCCTCTTCTGATGCTTCAACCTCAAAAATAACATCCAAAGGAAAAGAAAAGATTGAAGAGGTAGTAACTGAAATTCCCAAAAAGTCTATCCAAAAGCCTAAGAAAGGTCGACCTTCCCCGCAACATAGGTCAACACTTCCTTGGCCATTGCATGCTCAACCTTCCAGATTTCACCACAATAACATTGCACACTCATATAGGCCACCACCATACTTTTGGGGAAATTGTGATTCATGTATTCAGCAATCCTATAAGTTTCAATCCCCTAGGTGACAAAACAATCACTTTCAACCCAAAACCAACCAACGGCCTCAATGGTTTAAGAAGCAAACCTTTTCAAACTTCCACAAAATTCAACAAAGAGCTTCTAAACAAAATGTGAATGTCAAAGCTGAAAAGAAAAACCAATTTCCTGCTCCAAGCAAACAAAGCATGAATGTTAAGAAGGTTTGGATTCCAAAAGAAATGGTCTCATGTTTTGAAATTCTGAAAAGTTTGAAGGGACCCAAATTTGGTTGGGTTCCAAACACCATTGCTTAATTGCTTGTGCAGGAATGTCTTGCAGCCATGCATAACAGGTGGTACCTTGATAGCGGCTGTTCAAGACACATGACGGGAGACAAATCAAAATTTTGTCTCTTGGAGGAAAAAGAAGGAGGATACGTCACATTTGGAGGAAACAACAAAGGAAAAATCATTGGAACAGGTAATGTAGGTAAGAACCTCTCCAACTCCATTGGAAATGTGTTGCTAGTTGAAGGATTGAAATATAACCTACTAAGCATAAGTCAATTGTGTGATAAGGGTCACAAAGTGTTGTTTGAATCTCATGAATGCAGAATTCTTGAACCAAAATCTGATAAGGTAAAATTTTCTGGTAAGAGAGTTAACAATGTTTACATGATTGACTTAGATGATCCTGCTCATTTAAACCTTTGTCTTGCTGCACCAAAATCTGAAATTGCTTGGTTATGGCATCGTAGACTAGGACATGCTAGCTACAATGTATTGCATAAACTCTTGAAGCATTCAATGGTAAAAGGTTTGCCTGAACTATCCTTTAAACAAGAAAATAAATTGTGTGATGCATGTGCCCTAGGTAAACAAACTAGAAAATCATTCAAGGGAAGATCTGAAAATACATCATCCAAACCACTCGAGCTAATTCATATGGACCTATTTGGCCCAACCAGAACTGCTAGCTTAAGTGGTAGAAAATATGGATATGTCTTGGTGGATGATTTTTCTAGATTCACATGAGTTTTCTTTCTCACACATAAAAATGATACTTTTGATGAGTTTCAGGCACTCTACATGAAGATAAAGCAGGATGGTGAGTTTAAACTTTCCAAGATTCAATCTGATCATGGTGGTGAATTTGAAAATGCTAATTTCTATAATCTTTGCAGGGCTGAAGGAATTACACACCGATTCTCTTCACCAAGAACGCCGGAGCAAAATGGTGTAGTTGAAAGAAGAAACCGAACACTTGTAGAGATGGCAAGAACCATGCTTGCTGAACGGCAACTTCCAAGGAGATTTTGGGCTGAAGTGGTAAACTCAGCATGTTACATTATCAACCGCTCTATGGTAAGGCCACACACCAAAAAGACTCCTTATGAGTTGCTAAAAGGTAAAAAACCCTCTCTCTCACATATGAAAGTGTTTGGATCGAAATGCTTCATTCACAACAATGATAAAAGAGACTTAGATAAATTCGAGCCCAAGAGCGATGAAGGTATATTCCTTGGATATTCTGATAGATTATAGAATTTACAATATCAAAAATCAAACTGTGGAAGAATCACCCCATGTTTCCTTTGATGAATATCATGATTCTAACAATGATAACTTTTGCAGAAAAAATGATGAAGATGGGGAATTCCTAAGCATAAAGGACAAGTGTGATCCTCCACAAGAAGAAATAAAAGAAGATGGTGACCTAGCCGAATCAAGCAATGCAAGGGATCAAGCTCCAGGAGAAGGTAACGATTCTACAAATAATAGAATTCTTAAGGATCATCCCTTGGAGAATGTCATTGGTAGCTTGAATGACCCACCTAGAACTAGGTCACATTTTAAAATTGTGGAAGAATTAGATCAACTTGCTCTTGTCTCGCAGCATGAACCCAAAAATATTGATGAAGCCTTAAAAGATGAAAACTGGATAAATTCCATGCAAGACGAGTTAAACCAGTTTGAAAGAAACAAAGTTTGGCATCTTGTTCCTAGACCTTCATCACAATCTGTAATAGGCACTAAATGGGTTTTTAGGAACAAACTAAGTGAGGATGGTAAGATAATAAGAAACAAGGCTAGATTGGTGGCTCAAGGGTATAATCAAGAGTTTGGGGTAGACTTTGATGAATCTTATGCCCCTGTCGCTAGACTCGAAGCCATCAGAATTCTACTTGTCTTTGCATGCTCCCTTAGAATAAAGCTTTATCAAATGGATGTTAAAAGTGCTTTCTTGAATGGCTTGATCAAAGAAGAAGTCTATGTTGAGCAGCCCCCTGGCTTTGAGAACTCTAACAATGCAGATTTTGTATATAAGCTAGACAGGGCGCTTTATGGACTTAAGCAAGCACCAAGAGCTTGGTATGAAAGGCTAAGCTCATTCCTCATTGAAAAAGGGTACACACGAGGTAAGGTAGATCAAACACTTTTCACCAAGAAGCAAGGTAAAAATATCTTGATTGTTCAAATTTATGTTGATGACATTGTGTTTGGTTCTACTAAATCTGAAATGTGTGAGGAATTTGCTAACCTCATGACTAGGGAATTTGAGATGAGCCTAATGGGAGAACTTCAATTCTTTCTCGGTTTGCAGGTCAACCAAGGAGAAGACGAATGCTTCATAAATCAAGCCAAATACATTAAGGAGCTGTTGAAAAGATTTGACATGGCAAATAGCAAAATCATTGCAACTCCTATGAGCACCTCAACTTCACTGGATTCGGATGAAAATGGTAAATTGGTGGATGCAAAGGTCTATAGAGGTATGATTGGTTCTTTGCTTTACTTGACTGCATCCCGACCAGATATCCAGTTTAGTGTTTGCCTTTGTGCTAGATTTCAAGCTAGTCCTAGAGAATCCCATTTGACTGCCGTCAAACGTATCCTTCGATATCTTGCCGGCACTCAAGATTTGGGATTGTGGTATCCGTCATCATGTGATTTATCTCTTATATCTTATTCTGATGTGGACTACGCTGGATGCACGCTGGATCGCAAGAGTACTAGTGGCTATTGCCAGTTTCTAGGCGGGTGTTTAGTTTCTTGGGCCTCCAAGAAACAACACTCGGTTGCCCTCTCAACCGCGGAGGTAGAATATGTTGCTGCGGGGAGCTGTGGCACCCAAGTGTTGTGGATTAAACACCAACTCCAAGACTACTTGGTGGATCTTGGTTGTGTCCCGATTCTGTGTGATAACACTAGTGCTATCAACCTTGCCAAAAATCCAATCCAGCACTCTAGGACTAAACATATTGAGATTAGGCATCACTTCATTAGAGATGAGGTCGGTAAGAAAAACTTTGAACTGTATTTTGTTGATACATTGAATCAGATTGCTGATATCTTTACCAAGCCCTTGTGTAATGACAGGTTTTCAACACTCAGAAGGGAGCTTGGTCTTTGCCGACCTCAGGCCAACAAACCTTGATATGATAATCTTGTTTCATTTAGTTGTGTGTTGTTGCATTTGTCCATGCATTGTTTATATGTCATCTTGCATATGGTGTCGCATTGCATGTAGATGCATAATAATGAATTGAGTTCATGTTCATAATGCATTATACGGTTTGTGTTGCATATGGTGTCACATAGCATCATTCTCGCATGGCAATGGTATATCAAATGTTGATGTATAGAAGGGCAAGTTATGCTTGTCACGAAGCACTCAATATGCGTGAGGTTTCACCTCCGCCAAGTACCATGCGTCAATGTCGCATATAGGCCATATAGTAAGGGGGAGTTGTCGTTGTGCAGCATTCATGCATATGCTTCAAATTCATTCTGTTGCATTTAATAAGTGTACAACCATGTGTTGGGTCATGCACATCATTTCTGCCAAATTCATGACAACCCCTGCATGTTTCAGGTCATTCTCCTCTTGACTGTTATCATTACATGAGCTTACAAACATCACTCCTTCGTGCATCCATTGCATATCCTTAGGGGGAGTTTTGTTGAATCTCTTAACCTCTCGCAATCTACATTTCTTGGCTTTCAGTCTGAATTTGAGTTCTTGAGCCTGACGAACACACGGTGTAAGAGCTTTCTATTATGTGCCTTGATGATTGTTCATTCAATAAAAATGGTTCAGATTTAATGCTTTCCTTGAAAGTTCTGAAATATTTATTTTGAAATCATCTATATTCTATGGATTTAATAGACCTTAACTAGAGATTGCATATTAGGCTTTGACTGACTATCCTGAAATCTGAAACTCCAAACGTCATGACAATCTTGGAGATACTCTAGAACTTCGTATTGTTTCTAAACATCTTGATGAGCTGGAATTCTTGAAAATCTATTTACAGAGCAATGATATTGTTGCACGGAGAAATATGTCATGTCATCAAATCAAGTGACGAATGATATGTCATGATGTGCCCCTGTTATCTCTGTCTTAAAATTTTTGGACTCTAGGCAGAGCAATGGCGTAATTGCTGAGAAACATATCTTCTCATCAATGAAATGAGTTTGGATATGTCATGACGTGACTTTGCTATCTCTGTTCATCTTGCAGCATGACAGTCAGTCTTGCCAAATACCTAGGAATACTGGCGTCTAAACAACGTGTATTCTTACGGCTAGGAGGCGTGTACTAGACTTGATTGCTCGTACAATCTGAGTCATGTGCCTTCAAATTCAAAAGATTTTGGAAATCACAATATGAAACCTCTTGCTTGAATCATCCAACTCCATGCTCTAGTCATGATTGTTTAGCCTCAATACTAGTTTTTGTGTTATTCCCTTTGTGGTTATGGAATATGGATATATACGACAAGGGAAGGTTAAGCACTGCCATGACATGCATCTTTTGGTTCATTTCTATTACATATTGAATGTAGCTACTTTTCGAACTCTATTGATGAATTCGGATCTCATTAGCTTTGAACCATATATGTTGCTCACGGCATGTTTCAGGTTTGCATATAATGGCTTGCTCTTCCTTTCTTTCAGTTCTGGTCTCACATACATTTCACTTTCTCACTCCTTTTTGCTGTTGGCAAAGGGGGAGAATTCTTTGTGTGAGTCCTTTATAAGTGGTATCATAAATTCTTTGTGAGCGTCCTTTATAGGAGCTGTGTGCTTGTATGTTGTCAAAGAGGGAGAGAAGGGGAGAGAACCTTCATCTATCATAAGCGTTTGTGCATTACATTCACATGTAGTGGGTTTGTGCATAGCATTGTGCATAGCATTCACATGCATTATTCACATGCTTTGATCCTCCATCTATACATATCCGCATTCACATATTTCAATATCATGGATCTTGAGCTGCACAGGTTGCATATGTCATACACCTTGCCATATAATGACTCACAGTGTTGCCATCATCAAAAAGGGGGAGAATGTTGTGCCCCTGTGGTTATTTGAGTTTCACATGGTCACTTGGGTCATTCGACATCATTCTATAGTCATATGTGTTCTGTGATATTCTTGGTTTTGATAATGGCTAAACACTATTCGTCATTGTTACTTTTCACTCTTATATGACTGACATATGTTCTGTTGTGTTTATGACAGATATGCACATGAAAGCTCAATGTTGCGCCCTCGCACGCGGATCGACCTGCACGGTCAGGTCGCGGGGATCGACCTGCCCAGTCAGGTCGCGGGGGTCAAGGGGGCAGCGCCCCTTGCTGGGGTTTCCTGGGGCGGAGCCCCCGGAACAAAATTTAGAAATGCTCAAAGCATATTCTATGTTGATTTCAATCCCAAAATACATGAAATTGATGAGGACATGAATATCTTGACTTATGAACATGTTTCATTGGTCTAACACTTCATTTTTGCAGGTATAGGTATTTCTGGTCGACCTACACACCTTGGCCGGTCGACCAGATTTGCCAGAGCCTAAGAATTCCACGTTTTACAGGTTTCGGTCGACCGGTTCTTCCAGAAACGAAACACTCCAGGAATTACAGATTTCAGTCGACCGCCCCTACTTTTCCGGTCGACCGGTTTTCCCAGAACTGAAATGTTGACATTGTTACAGGTTTCGGTCGACCGCCCCCAGGCGTCCGGTCGACCGGTTTTGCTAGAGCCGAAACGTTCTGGCTGCAGCAGGTTCCGGTCGACCGGCCCATGAATTCCGGTCGACCGCCAGCCCCGAGCCTTCATTTTTGACTTTGTTTCCAACTTCGAAAAGGGCCATTCAACCTTGATTTCTTTAATCCAAATGTCACCTAATCACCCACAAATTATGGATCTGGTCTGAGGCTTGTCTATAGACCATTCAAGGTCTATAAAACCAACACATGAGGGGATGAAAACCCTAATGCTTCAAGCCTTCAAGGGAGCCCATTTTCGAGCTATTGTAGCACCTCCGTGAACAGTGTTTCGGGAGGAAGTTCTTCATCCATCCAAGGTGATTCAAGCTTAGATCTGAAGCCAAGCAACCTCCTACAAAGCAAGAAGCAATCAAGGGCAAGAAGGGTGATCAAAGAAAGCTAGAAGGAGTATACTTCAAGAAGGAAATCAAGATACTTCGGGAAGAAGCTCTTCATCAAATCTTCATCATCTCAAGGGGATCCATTGAAGCTCACTCTCAAGGGAGATCATCTTCATCCATTCAAGTTCTTTCAACCTCATTCAAGTTCAAAGAGAAGATCAAGAGAGAAGAATTGAAGAAAGAGGTACTGTTCACGTGAACAGTACTCCGTGAAGAACATTCATCCAATCAAGGGTGAATCAAGAAGATTGAGTTGAAGCCAAGAGGATCCTTGTTGCTGATCAACATTTCATACAAGGGCCAATTCATTTCTACTCATAACTCAATTTCTTGTCTTAGTTCATTCACATTTGTTTTCCTTTCAATATTGATTAAACATTGAAGTTGTGATTCGTCCCTACCGTTGGTTAGTAGGAAGGCAATCGGAGGTGTTTCCGATCTGTGGTGTTGACGTCCCTACCGTTGGTTAGTAGGAAGGCAATCGGTGGTTTCCGATTTGCGGGTTGGTGCGCTGCACAAGTGAAGCCTCACCGGGTTTTGGTGAGGGGTGGACGTAGGACTGAGGATTCAGTCCGAACCACCTTAAAAATCCTGTCTAGTGTGGTTTGCTTGTGTGATTGATTCGTTCTAGATGCATGCTTAGGATCGAATTATTATATATCTTGCTTATCTTGCTAAGTGAATCATAGCATTCTTGGAAGCTAGTTTCTATTCCGCTGCAATTCATTTTAACTAGCTGTTTAGAGGGCCGCATTGCAAAAAGTGGGGCTGATCTATTCACCCCTCCCCTCTAGATCCGCTGTCCACTACACAACAAGTTCTTCATCCAACAGTTCTTCATCCAAGAGCAAGGTTTTCAAGATCATTTGCAGGCCATTCAAGTGAAGATCTAGCTGAGGAGGAAGCTTCATCCAAGATCACCTTCATCCACTAAGGGGGAGCTTGAATCTGGCTTTTATTTTCTACTTTCTCCCTCTATTCTTGTTGGGCATTAATCTTGTGTTCTTGTAATATCAAACACTTGTGTGTGTGTGGATCTACGCAGATCCGTGTGTGTGTGTGTGTGTGTGTGTGTGTGTGTGTGTGTGTGTGTGTGTGTGTGTGTGTGTGTGTGTGTGTGTGTGTGTGTGATTTCTTCAGTTCCTCACATCTCTTTGTGATTCGGTGCTTGTACACCTTCGTGGGAGTTCTGAACTCCTCACGTGTGTGTGTGTGTGTGTGTTTTTTTTTTTTTTTTGATATTGTAATCCTTTAGAAGATAGTGTGGGAATCCTCACAGATCGTGAGGGGTTGACGTAGGTTGTCGTTGTTGCATCCAAACCACATAAAAATCACTATCCATTGTGTGGTTTGTTCCTTTTCTTCTATCCCCATTCTGTGTAGCACACACGTAGATTAATTTGGTTGTATTGTTTGAGTTAGATATAGCATAATTTATCATTCTCATATCAGATCTCGGGTATATTAAAAGGTGGGTTCGGATCGGCAAGGCAAACCTTGTCAGGAAGATAACATCTTGCGTGAGTAGAATCTCCAGATTCCCACCTCCGCCATCGTACCTAAGATCGGTTGAGTGCGATAGATTCTATTAAATCTGAGTGTTTTCATATAGTTCTAAAATTCATTACGGTTATTATTCACACTTGTTTGAATTGGATAAGATTTTGTTAAAAGTTTGTCAACACCCAATTCACCCCCCTCTTGGGTGTCATTGATCGCGGGACTTCAATTGGTATCAAAGCTAAGACTCTAACTTTCACAGATCTAACGATCTAGAAAAAGATCCAGATCAATGGCCAACAAGGGGATGATGCCTGAGGGTCATTCCATTAACTGTCCTCCATTCTTTGATGGTTCGAACTACTCCTACTGAAAAAATAGAATGCATGTTTTTCTAAGGGCTCAGAAGTACGAGGTCTGGAGGGTTGTGGACAAGGTTCCTTATAAACTCTCGGATGATGAAGAAAAATGGACACCCGAGGAAATTAAGAAATGCACTATAAATTTCAATGCTATGAATATCATGCAATGTGCTATACATCCTAATGAATTTTCTCGTGTATCCATGTGCAGTTCAGCGAAGGAGATGTGGGACAAGTTGCGGCTCACATATGAGGGAACCTCCGAGGTCAAGGAGACCAAGGCAAACCTTCTTGTCAGAGATGATGAGCTGTTCAAAATGAAGCCTCAAGAAACCATCTCGGAAATATTCGCGAGATTAACGGAGATCACAAATGGTCTCAAAAGTCTCGGGAAGGAGTACACAAACTCCGATCTTGTGAGGAAAGTTCTGAGATCACTTCCATTGACGTGGCACACAAAAGCCACAGTAATTAAGGATTCAAAAAATTTGCCCACGCTTTCTTTGGACGAGCTCATAGGGTCACTCATGACTTATGAGATAAACATGAAGAGAACAGCCGAGGAAGATACGAAGAAGAAGAAAGTGATTAGATTGAAAGCTCAGCAATCTGATGATGACTTTAAAGAAGAAGAATCCAGCGAGGGAAGCAATGAAGAAGAAGACTTGGCCATGATAACTCACCAAGTAAAGAGATTTTTGAGAAAGAAGAGGAATTTCCAAGGCAACTTCAGAAAGGGGCAAAGGAAGCCCATTCAAACCAAGGGCGAGCCGAGCAAGCCCAATACTGTCATTTGTTACAAATGCAAGAAGCCCCGGCACATGAGAGGAGAGTGCCCAGATCTGAAGAGAAATTCAAGAAGGAAAAATTCAGGAAGCCAAAAGCAATGGTCGCTACATGGAGCGACAAAGAGGACGAACCATCTGACGAGGAGCTGCAAGAGCTAGTGGAGAGCATGTGCCTTATGGCACACGAGGATGACGCAATAGAGGTAAATTCTGATCCTGATTTTATTTCCAATGAACAATTGGAGTCAGAATATGAAAAGCTGTATATAAAATACAGAAAAATTAGATCTTAAAATAAAACTCTCAAAAAGAAAATTGATGATGTGTCACATGAGGATATTTTTGTTAAATTTGAGAAACTGGAACAAGAATGGTTTGAGTTAACAGAAGAAAAAGAAACTTTGCTTCAAACGATTTCAGATCTTGAAAAAGCCAAAGAGGAGCTATCATGTAAAATGTCTGAAATTGAAAAAGTCTGTGAAAAGCTCAAGAATGAAAAAGAAATTCTGACATCCTTCAATTCAGAAATTGAAATAAAAATGTGAGCTTGAATAAAGAGGTGACTGACTTGCAGTTCACTCTCTCTAGGTTTGTTAAAGGAAAATAAAACCTAGACAATGTGTTGGGAGTTAAAACTAACTTTCGGAAAGAAGGATTGGGGTACATACCCAGAACAAGAAATCTTTTGAGCACAAAAGTACTACATCTTACGTGCATGAAAAAGGAAATGATTGTGCTTCATGTTCACATTCTAAGCCAGTACATGTTCAACCAAAACCACGCCAATTCCCAAGAAGGTCCTCAAATGTCAATTACTTTCATTGTGGTCGTTTTGGTCATGTTATTGCTCGTTGTTGGTTTAGACAAAACTCACATAGAAATCATGCTGCTTGGACAAAGAAATCATATGTGCAGAATTGGACTAACTTCAATGGACCCAAATTCGTTTGGGTACCAAAAATAATTGCATGAGAATGTTATTTCTTGCAGATATGTCTTGAAGCCAAGGGGAGCAAATGGTACTTGGATAGCGACTGTTCAAGGCATATGACAGGGGACAAGAAGGTGTTCTCTACACTGCAAGATAAAGATGGAGGCTCAGTTGCCTTTGGTGGAAAGGACAAAGGTAAAATAATTGGAATTGGCAACATAGGTAAGAATTCTGAAACCTTGATTGAAAATGTCCTTTTGGTGAAAGGCTTAAATCACAACCTGCTGAGCATAAGCCAATTGTGTGACAAGGGCTTTAAAATTATTTTTGATGAAACCACTGCCTTGTCATAAATAAAACCTCCAATGAAATCAGATTCATCGGCAAGAGAAATAACAATGTCTATACTATTGATCTAGATGATCTTTCTGGTGATGATGTGTGTTTGGTAGCAAACAATCATGATAATGCATGCTATGGCATCGAAGACTAGGTCATGCTAGTTTTGGAGTAATCTCCAAGTTGTCTAAACATGACTTGGTGATTGGTTTGCCAAAATTAAAATTTGAAAGTGATAAAATCTGTGAGGCTTGCACAAAAGGCAAGCAAACACATATTTCTTTCAAAAATAAAAACATTGTTTCTACCTCCCGGCCTCTAGAATTGCTGCATCTGGATCTATTTGGCCCTACTAGGACATCCAGCCTAGGAGGTAAATCTTTTGGATTTGTTATTGTTGATGACTACTCCAGATTTACATGGGTATTATTTTTAGCCAATAAAAGTGATGCCTTGACGGAGTTTGAAGTGTTTTGCAGGAAAATCCAAAATGATAGAGGCTACCTTATCACTACCATCCAAAGTGATCATGGTGGTGAATTTGAAAATCATGAGTTCAACAATTTTTGTGAAGAGCAGGGGTACACGCACAACTTCTCATCACCAAGAACGCCCCAACAAAATGGAGTAGTGGAGAGAAAAATAAAACATTGATAGACATGGCGCGGACCATGTTAAGTGAAAATTCTCTACCAAAATATTTTTGGGCTGAGGCGGTAAGTATAGCGTGTTACATCATCAACAGGGCGATGGTAAGGCCCATTTTGAAGAAAACTCCTTATGAGCTCTACAAGGGTAAGAAACCAAATATTTCCCATCTTAAACCTTTTGGATGCCCATGTTTCATCCTGAACAATGGTAAGTCCAACCTAGGTAAGTTTGATGAGAAAAGTGACAAAGAATTTTCCTAGGTTATGCACTTAACTCTAGAGCCTATCGATTGTTTAATAAGAGGACTTTGGTTGTTGAGGAAAGTCCTCATGTGATTTTTGATGAATCTGAGCTAAAACTGACAAATCAATCTATTGAAATTCTGGATGTAGATGAAGATCCCAGATATTCCAATGATGCCAAGGCCAAGGATGAACCAACTGAAGGATTCCCAGCAAGAGTGAAGAGGATGAAGATCCTCCAATTGAAACCCTTCAAGAGCAACAAGTGCAGCACCCCGACTTGCCAAGTTCTTCCACATTCCTGAAAGATCACCCAGCTGAAAACATCATAGGTAATCCTGAAGATGGGGTAAGAACTAGATCTTCACTAAGGCAAGTAGAAGAAGAGGATTTGATGGCCCTAATATCACAAGAAGAGCCTAAGGATATTCATGAAGCTCTGCAAAATGAATCTTAGATCCAGGCTATGCATGAAGAGCTGCACCAGTTCGAAAGAAACAAGGTGTAGACTCTTGTGCCGCGTCCTAAAAATTAACCCGTAATTGGAACCCGCTGGGTTTTCAGAATAAACTTAATGACACGGGGTTGGTTGTTAGGAATAAGGTCCGGCTTGTAGCCAAGGGGTATAGCTAGGAGATGGGGATTGATTTGATGAGTCTTTTGCACCAGTTGCTAGACTAGAAGCAGTCTGGATCCTTTTATCTTATACTTGCTCATTGTACTTTAAATTATTTCAAATGGATGTTAAATCTACCTTTCTTAACGGGTACATCAAAGAGGATGTTTTTGTAAACAACCTCCAGGTTTTGATGACCCAAAACATCCACGATATGTGTACAAGCTGCAGAAGGCTTTGTACGAGCTGAAGCAAGCACCAAGGGCATGGTATGAAAGACTCACATCATTTCTGATTGAAAATGGTTTCAAAAGAGGTAAGGTTGATCAAACGATGTTCACTAAGGAAATCAGGTAAAGATATATTGGTAGTTCAAGTGTATGTTGATGACATAATTTTTGGAGCTACTAACAATACTTTATGTGATGAATTTGCAGAAATAATGCAAGGAGAGTTTGAGATGAGCTTAATGGGTGAACTAACCTTCTTTCTTGGATTGCAGGTTAAACAAACGCCCGAAGGTATCTTCATAAACCAAGCCAAGTACACCCTGGAGCTGTTAAAGAAATACGGGATGGCGGAAGCAAAACCCATATCAACTCCGATGGCCACAACCACGAAGTTGGATAAAGATGAAAATTGTAAAACAGTAGATCCTACACTGTTTCGAGGTATGATCGGATCACTACTGTATTTAACATCATGCCGCCCTGACATTCAATTCAGTGTATGTCTATGTGCTCGTTTTCAGTCATGTCCAAAAGAATCTCATCTAATGGCTGTTAAACGGATTTTTCGTATTTAATTGGCACACTAGACTTTGGGTTGTGGTTTCCAATTGGTAGCTCATTTGATTTAATTACATATACCGATGTTGATTATGTTGGATGCATTGTTAATCATAAAAGTACTAGTGGGTACTGCCAGTTTCTTGGTGGATGCCTAGTTTCATGGGCCTCCAAGAAACAACATTCAGTAGCTCTCTCAACGGCCGAGGCTGAATATGTAGCCGCCGGAAGTTGTGGAGCCCAAGTACTTTGGATCAAAAATCAATTGATTGATTTGAATGTTGAAGTGAGTTCTGTGCCAATCTTGTGTGACAATACAAGTGCTATTAACTTATCTAAAAATCCTGTTCAACACTCCAGAACCAAACACATTGACATTCGCCATCATTTTCTGAGAGATCATGTAGGCAAGGGGGATTTTGAGTTAAAATTTGTTGATACACACAATCAACTGGCAGACATCTTCACAAAACCCCTAAACCAGGAACAATTCAATAAAATCAGGAGAGAACTTGGCATGTGCAAGGGTGAGGGCATACATACTTAGGTCTGCACTAGATTAGTAATGCATTTACGTTGAACAAATAATTAGAAGCATGAAGGCTAGATTGTGTAAAATGCATGCATCATGCAAGAGTTGTGTGTATTCTTCTATTTTTGTGCTTGAGATTACCTTGTATGTGTGCTTGTACTTATATATATATATGCCTTTTCTTGAAAAATTTGAAAATTTTCTAAGGCCCAATACTCTTGACAAATAAATGTGGACCAGTAACCTGGGGATTCTAGGCAGTCACTGAGGGGGAGGTTCGGAAAAACTCTTAAGGTCGATTTATGTCAAAATCATCCCATTCCATTTCTTCCCAAAGAAATAAAAAAAGAAGAAGAAAAATGGGAAGACAGGCCAGCAAGACATTGGAGCTCAACATCTCTCAAATGAGGCTTGGTGGAGATTAACATTCAATTTCTGGGTTTTGAAGGGGCAAATTGACATTTCCGGTCGACCGCCGCCCTCGGTCCGGTCGACCGTTTGCGGCGAACCGGGCCGGCCGACCCTTGATCGAACCCCATTTTAAGGGGTTTCTCTCACCCCATTCACTCATTCTTTCACACCCACTCTCTCTCCCACATATCTTCCTAACCCTAGAACATCATTCCACCACTTTCCAAGCCCTAAAACCTCATCCTTTGTCCATCCGTACATCATCCGGCGGATTCGTCACGGATTCGGGACGACATCTCTGCGGTTGTTCGTGCGCTCGTGCAGCTCATTCTTAGTTTCCAGAGTGTGGAGAAGGTCGTATCTAGCCTCCAGAGTGTCCTTTGGTCCGTCTTTCTCCCAGGGTTGAGATCGTTCTCTTCAAGGGTTTCCTAGACTAAGATGCCGCCTAGAAGAAGTTCTCGGCGTCCTCCTCAAGAGGAATCTAGCACTCGGAGATTTGAGGCTCCAGTTCCTCCACCACGGCAGGCTCCGGCACCACCTCACGCACCTCGGTTGCCTCCAAGGCCTATTATCGACCCTCGTCTTGTCGATTTTAATGAGGTGAATGAAATCTTGCCCGACATTTGTGTAGTTTTTGAGATTCAACCGGGTTGGACCGATTTTGTCACCAGATATCCCAGATATTATCCATATCTAGTGCAACAATTTTATGGAAATTTGGTTGACAGAAATGAAGAGTTGTATACGGTGGTTCAGGGTATTGAGCTTCACATAACTCCAGAATTGTTTGAACGTGCTTTAGAGTTTCGCCAGGGGTGCCGATATGACTTTTGGCCATGGTGAAGTTGAGGCCACTTTCATTGCCATGACGAGTTGTGATTATGTGTGTGGTGTGAGTGATTTAATTGAATTAAATGCAAATCATTTTCCACCACTGCAACGAGTTCTCCACCACATGTTTACCTCACTCATTTATCCAAAAAGTGGGAGCAGAAATGAAGTGACTGAGGTTCACTGATTTCTCTTTTATCATGTTATGAATGGCAATTTAGTCAATATGGGTCGGCTCATGACAAATTTGATAGGTTTATGCCGTACCCAGTTAAGGAGATCCTTGCCTTATGCTTCCCAGTTGACTGGAGTATTCATCTATGTTGGGATCCATTTAGGTGCTGACCAGTTCATTCAAGTCAGACAGGATGATATTTACAATGCCCACAAGATTTTCTCCGATATGGGATATTATTGGGGTCCGGATGGTGAGCTCCGTCGTGATGTACCCACTTATGGGGACGAATTAGCAAGTGAAGAAGAGCAGGAAGAACAGCAAGATCAAGGGGAAGCACCTGCACCAGTTCAGGCCGAGGACCAGCCTCCTCCACCCTCACCTCCTCACATGGATCCCGCGGTGCCTCCACCACCACAGTTCTACCACGGGGAGTCCTCAGCTCAGGGTGCTGGATATCCTCCTTGGGGGGATTATGAGAGCTTTGATAGGCGCATCTCGGGCATGGAAACCTGCCTTGACTCAACTCTTGGGAGGCTTGATACTTTCATGGACACTATGGATGGCCGTATGAGCACTCTCTCTCACACCATGGATACCCTTGCTGCCTACGTAGCCTCTCTTGCTACTGACTACGCGGATACCACCAGTGCTTACTGGACCACCACTCGTTCCCTTCTTCAAATTGAGCACCTTCTGCGTGACATTGAGACCCGTATACCTCCACCTCCACCTACTGATGAGGATGGCTCTGATGATGAGGATGGCTCTGATGATGAAGATGATGGCTCTGATGATGATGACGACGAGGGGACTCCGGATCACCCTGCTCCTTAGCTGTTCTTGCGTCACCTAGTGTTACCTTTTGTCCACTACTCTTGTATCCCACTCCCTCCTTTTGATGATGCCAAAGGGGGAGAAGTAGGCTAGTCTGGTTTATATATATGTTATGCATGATGTATGTTTGCATGTGTGTTTGCCATTGCACGTCTGCACTTCACTTGTGAGTCATTGCATAATTTCATTTTGCCATTGCACGTCTGCACTTCACTTGTGAGTCATTGCATATTGTGTTGTGTCATGTGAGTCTGTAGGTGTCTTGCATTCTTTCCTCGAGTATTGGTGTACCTTGTATTGAACTAATGGAAATGATGCAAAGAATGCACTTTGTGTTTGGCATTACATGATTGGCATCCTATCTCTCACTTTCCTTTCTATCGGGCAAACAAAATGTTGAATGGTTTGTGTTAGCTGGATTGATATGACAACAATAAATGGATTGCAATTGTTTTCAAACATTGAGTTCCAATATTAATTTAAACTTCCAAAATTGCTTAAAGGCACGCAATATAAATAAATATATGGAGTTTTATCATCATCAAAAAGGGGGAGATTGTTGAGTATATCTAAGTGATTTTGATGATAACAAAACCCCGGACATGTGCTCTATCACGTGCCATGTATTAGTGCTTAAGTACGAGCTTCGTATGCAATCAAGGTCAAGTTCCTTCTTGAATCTTGATTTGATATTCATACATCTCCAAATGCATAAAAAGTGTTCGAATGGACTTGAAATCAATAACAACATATGTTCAATCCAAGCCTTCATCATATGGATATGATTCACTGGGCTGACAACTCATTTTTGCAGGTTTTCAACAGTCCGGTCGACCAGCGGACAAGGGTCGGTCGACCAATTTTTCCAGCAAGCAAAAATGAACAGAGTTGTTACAGTCCGGTCGACCTAAGGTTACAGTCCGGTCGACCGAAATTTCCAGGGATGAAATATCAACAGTCTGTTACAGACCGGTCGACCGCCCCATGTCTTTCGGTCGACTGCTCGCCCCGAAGCAGCTTATTTTGACTTTTTATTTCAAGCACGAGAGAGGTCTTATTTCTCCTTTGTTTAAACCCCAAACCTTCCATTCATGCCATGAATTGTGGATCTGGTCCCTAGCATGTCCCTTGACCATCCAAGACCTATAAAAACCTCTCATTGGAGTCAAAAACCCTAATCACCTAAGAAGATCAAGAAGGCTATCAAAGGGGGAAGAGATGTTACTACAACTCCTGCAGTGAACAGTGATCTGTTGAAGAGTTCTTCATCCAAGTGCTAGGATCTCAAGAGCAAATTGTGGGCCATTCAAGTGGAGATCGAGGTTGAGCTAGCTTCATCCAATACCATCTTCATCGACTAAGGGGGAGCTTGAATCTGTGTTTTCCATATCTTGTTTTCTCCTTTCATTCTTGTTGGGCTTTAATCGTGTAGTCTTGTAATATTAAATGCTTGTGTGTGTATGGATCTATGCAGATCAGTGTGTATGTGTGAGTGATTTCTTTGTTCTTCACATCTTTTGTGAGTCAGTGCTCCTGCACCTTCGTGGGAGTTTCACACTCCTCACGTGTGTGTGTGTCTGTGTGTGTGTCTTTGATCTTGTAATCTCTTATAAGATAGTGTGGGAATCCTCACATATCTTGAGGGTGGACGTAGGTTGCCGTTGTTGCATCCGAACCACCTAAAAATCACTGTCCATTGTGTGGTTTGTTCCATTTCTTCTATCCCCATTCTGTGCAAGCACACACGTAGATTAATTTGGTTGTATTGTTTGAGTTAGATCTAGCATAATTTATCATTCTCATATTAGATCTCGGGTATATTAAAAGGTGGGTTCGGATCAGCAAAGCAAACCTTGTCAGGAAGATAACATCTTGCGTGAGTAGAATCTTCGGATTCCCACCTCTGCCATCATACCTAAGATCGGTTGAGTGTGATAGATTCTATTAGATCTGAGTGTTTTCATATAGTTCTAAATTCATTACGGCTATTATTCACACTTGTTTGAATTGGGCAAGATTTTGTTAAAATTTTATAAGCACCCAATTCACCCCCCTCTTGGGTGTCATTGATCGCGGGACTTCAACACAGACATGCACCGACCATAGCAGCCAGTGGTCTGAACTAGCATCGACGTCATATATGCTAAGGCAGAGTGTGCATAGATGTTATATGTGTCTAACAAAGTATGCAACGACCTTGGCAATGTCGTATAGAGAAATGGTGCACTGACCTTATAAGTGAGCAAGCAATTGTGCACCGACATGGCAAGCAAATGTGCTTGGGCTTTATATGCAAGCAGCAGAAGATGCACCGACCTTATGTGCATTGAGCTGATATATGCACCGACTTCATATGGCCTGAAGCAAGTGATGCACCAACCTTGTGCTTTTGAAATCAAAACCTGCATCGACCTTATGCCGATAATGTATGTAGACTTGAAAGCAGCAGACCGTGACTTCATGCTGGCACACTGGCTCCAATACACAGACTCATGAAGGCTTTTGACAAATTATGTGTGACTTATGACATATGGTCATATAACTTATGGTGTGGTGTTTGACATATGACTTATGGTGTTTGACATCATCAAAACCACAGGGATACAACATCTGCCACCTATCAATAAGGCACTGACGGTATGTGGCAGGAAGGTACTTCTCTCGAAGCTTGTCCTTCATGTCATCCCAGGTCTCGATGGGGTGCTGACGGTGCTGCATGAGCAGGCTCTCGATGTTCACCCAATAGGTTTGGGCTCGGCCCATCAGTTTCATCTTTGCGAAACGGACTCACGGTGGTCTGTCATCTCAAACCACTCAAAGTAGCGATCCATACTGGCCTCCCAATCTAGGTAGATCTTTGGGTCTAGGGGCCCATCAAAGGTTGGGGGTCTGCACGCACATTCCGAAGAATGCACTCATCGTCATCATCCCGGTTACGCCTTTGGCCTTGACGACCTCGGCCATGCCCATCGAACCCATTTTCTGACCCATAATCATCCTTATCTGTAGTCCCGTACCGCCTATCATCAGCCCTGGGGGTCGCGGGATGCGGTACCAGCTCATGCGGCACATTTGCCGGCCCATGGTTCAACTCAACTGGCACCCTCTCAAGTGTGGCAATACGCCCAACCAGTCCTTGGATAGATCGGTCAGAGGCCACAACTCTATTCTCAATTGCCGTCATTAGGCCCGATAGGTCATCTAACTTGGCCAAAATGGTTTGCAAGACATCGACCGTGGATAACTCAGCTGGGTCGTGGGCTCGGGGATCTGCCATAGGTGCTGGTCGCTAGAACTTGGTTCCCCTACGGGTGGGCATGTGACACAACTAAGATGCAAAGGATGAGACTCAATGCAACCACTAATCAATGCGAGGACTTCCCTAGAACTCTATCTCTGATACCAAAGTTGATGCGGGATGACACGGGGTGACGGGAACATGGTCCCTAAACTCTAAACCCAAGAACCCGACACTATCCTAACATGCATGAGATGCGGTCAGCACGCGAGCGTAAGGAGCCGCCTGAAGGCCCGACTCTGGCATGATCTCCTAGGATAACTACGCCTCACATAGAAACTACATGAAACTCGGTCGTCCCTTGCGAGGGAAACGCGAGGATCCGGCAATTGAGGAACCACCGTCATCTAGGGAGGTCGATCATACACTCGCAGCCAGGGTAGGCTACGGGAAAGGGGGTCTCACTCGCTCTCGCAGAGGTGTTGGAATATCGCTGGCTAGGATTCTATCACTCACGGCAGCGGCAGTAGAACATATACGAGTAAAGCAAGTGCCAAGGAGGAGCAGAATGCATACCTCCACGCTAGGTGCGTGGGGAAGACACCCGGCCAAGTCACACGATTGCCCGATACACAACTAAATAGTATAGAACCAAACAAGCCCACTCCTCGCAGAGAGGTAAAAGGCTACACAGCGATCTGGGGTCGTGAGAAATGGGGTGACGGGCCGCGAGTGGATAAAGAACGGCACTCCCGCGTGCTGCGAACTGGTACGGACTGGGACCAGCAGCAAGGACGACGTGTCACAGAGGTCGAGGTAGGTGCCAACGTCCCTAACAGCACGCTGTAGTGGATGACGATCCTCCTAGAAGAAGATGGAAGCCGATGACGCCGATTGTAACCTCCGGTGTAGTCAGGAGCGACGGGCAGACTGCTGGCCAGTCTGCGTTGATGCAGGTGAATAGCAAGAAGAGGGGTCTGGAGAGTAGACTTTTGGTCGTCCGCTGATCGTGAAACTTGGCGGGGACGCAGGTGGGGACACCCATGGAAGGCGAACTGCAACCAAGCACTATGGAAGCCGGGGTGAATTTTGGAACGGACCCCTGTGCGTTCTGGCTCGACTTGTCTCTGTCGATCTGCATAGAGATAGTCTGCGTAGGTAAAATGTCTATGAAGGGATCTTCGGCCAAAGGATGAATTAGGGCATGAAATTTTATGGGGACGTTGGGGACATATATAGGAAGAAAAGATCAGAAGAAGTGGATGCGATCAGAGGACGGGAAGGAGGTGGAAAAACTTGACATCTATGGCTCTGTCTAGCAGGCAGACACCCAGTGGCGCACCAAGGAGATGGGTTCCATGGCCTCTTCGCTTGTAGCACCAGCTCGATCGGGGTTTCTTCGGGCTTGGAGGGATGCCAAGGAAGATGCCTGGATGCAGTGGCAGTAGCAGAGGGATACGAGCTAGGGTTGGGGCGTCGCACCCCAAGAAGAGAGGAGGGGGGTGGGCGTCGCACCCACCTCCGGAGAGGGAGAGATAGAGGGCGTGTCACCCTTCTTGCCCGTCGCAGGCACACACACAAGAGGAGGGGAGCAGCCACCTTCTCACCGAAAAAGACTCAGATTTCAATTCTTCATTAGTTCCTCCAAGGGGGAAATACATGACAATATATAGGAAAACCCCAAAAGTATCGGTTTCATTTTCCCCCCTTGGCATTTGAATTTGAACCCATTTGAAATTTGAACCCATTTGAAATCCATTTAAAACCCCAAAATAAATGCTGTCCCCTAGCATTTAAAATCTCAAAATAAATGTTGTCCCCTAGCATTTACTCTTAGGGTTGGGGTGGGCTTTGGGCCATGGCACCCCCTAGTCCAAGTGGGCCTTGGGTGGACCCAGCCCACTAGCACAAAGAGAAACCCCATAGAACTGTTGGACCGGGAAGGGATAGTACACCCTTTGAGCGGACAAAAACCTCTTCCATCCTTGGAATTCGATGAGGGAAAGTAGTTCAGGAAAACTATCAAGCATCTGGTGGTCATCGAAATCACATACCTAGGAAATAGTATTCTGGTACGGTCACTCTCCTCTTCCCTGACTGTGTGAGTAGCACTCGGCTGAGGAGGAGCTGGCTATGCTTTTTCTTTCCCTTTTTCAGCTGCAGACATGCATTTCCTATTGGCCAATTTTTCTTACTGCGTGCCCTTGTAGCTGGTAGAACCCTGGGCTTCTACTGCTTTCCTCTTTTTTGCTGGTTCTGCAACTGGTCTGTCGTTAATGCTTTTGGAGCGCCCTTCCTTTTGTGTTTTCTTAGCTACAGGAGCTTGAGCAGGAGCCTTCTTTGATGTTGCCACATCCTTTTTCTTGCCGCGGGTGACCAGAGGAGTCATGGTGATGGCGGAAAGAAAGAAGAGAGGGTAGCTTGGGTTGCTGGAGCGTCGCAGTAGAGAAATGGAGCTAGCTAGAGTGCTAGGATCCACGTACGGAGGGAGACGGAGGAAAGTGTCGACCTCCGCGTAGAGAAGTGCAGACGCACCGGAGAAGGGGTTTGCGAATGAAAGGGTAAGAAAAGGTAAAGTGAAAACACGATGTTCACCGGCAAATTAAAAAGGTAAAGTTGAGATTTTTCCTTTTAAAAGAACACCCTTTAGATAAGAAATTATTGAAATACCCCTATTTTTATTGTTAAACAATTTAAGGCCTATAAGCTCAATTTGGAAGAATAAAGGTTTAAGAGAAGAATGTTTTTGCAACAAATAATAAGATTAAAATATTTAAATGAAGTCAAATCTTTTAACCAAGCCTATTAATCTTACTCATTAAGTTCATTAGGCAAGATTGGGGAAACATTAATCAAGTATTGAAAATAAACAAAATACCCTTTTTGAAGTAAAACCTAGAGTCAGCCCAATTTTTTTTTAATTTAAACAGTTTGATAAAGCATTTACTTTTTAACACAAGGAAACACGTTGTTCAGATGCCAGAGTCCCTGGTTACTCAGTATACCTTATCTTTCTGTTTTCTTTTGAACAGAGGTAGCAGTCTTCATCATGACTAGATTTGCTGCATTTCATTGACGTAGGATCTAGTTTCTCTAAAGATGATGCCATTGCTCTGAAATTATTGCAATATGGTTTTAGGAGGCGTATTCTATAGTTGGCTTCAATTTAGGTGAATTGTTTAAGGACAATACAAGCTAATAATTCTTTATCCAAAGAAGCCCTTTTACTATTAACTTTCAGAAGCTTAGGCCCTGGTCATTATCAAAAACTTTGATAAATGTTTTAACCCTATTATGAGTGCAAGGTTGGTGCAACTAAACATAATTATCAGCCAAATTGAGGGTTATAAACATCAAACCATTTTCTTTAACAGAGGTAGAGCAGAATAACTTAGCCAAGGTTGTATGAAAGAATTAAAACTTTTCTCAACTCCCCCTAAATTAATGACCGGTGACTAAGCAATGGTTCAGAAGTAAAAGATGTGATGAAGAAATGAAGAAGGCAATGATAAAGTAGGGTGAATAGACAAAATGACTCTCCATTGGATCACACACCCTTGAGTGGCTTAGCAACAGTGTCGACACTTCCTATGAAATAGTTGAGAGATAGTGTCAACACTTCTAACATGCACTGACCTTCATTAAGATGTGCCTCGACCTGTTGGTCTTGAAACGCTTAAGGTGCATCGACCTTACATGCAGATCTAAAACAGTTGCACAGACCTTTCTTCAAAAGCAACTGAGGCAGCATCGACCTTGTTCCTGTGACAACTAAAATAGCATTGACCTTGGTTCTGAAATCACAAGGGTGGCATCGACCTAAGTTCAGATGTGCATCGACCTAAGTTCAGATTTGCATCGACCTTGACTGTTTGTGCACCGTCCTGAACATGCACCGACCTGATATTGGCCACGTGCATCGACCTTCATAGCTACAAGTCTTCAGTGCAGATGCGCTTCGACCTTCAGTGCAGATGTGCTTCAACCTTTATGTGTTGAAATCAAACCTGCACCGACCTTAGAAGGTAGCATGGACCTTTCTTCTGATGAATAGCTAAAGGTGCATCGACCTGTATGCCCAAGGTATATGTGCACACTCGATGTGCATCGACCTTAGTTACTGTGCTAGTCGATGTGCATCGACCTTTGTTCACTGTGCTGCCAAGATGTGCATCGACCTTCATGAAGGTGTCGGCCTGCTGTTGGAGAACATAAGCCCATTCTTTGGGCATTTCAAATGCATGTGTCGGCACACCACCAGAATGTGCCGATCTGTTCAGTACCCTTTTCTCAGCCAGAGTATCTGATTCTTTTCCTTCTATGATTGCTTCATTTCTGAAACACTTCTGAGAATTTTTGATACCAGCGCCTCTGACATTTTGATTTCAGTCAATCATCCAAAAATTTACCTTTTTGATGTCAGTGAGAAGTGCTTTATTTGATGCTAAAGCTTTAAATATGCTCATGCACTAAAGATTGACTATGCAGATCTTAACATGCAATTCTGACTCATGGTACTTGGCGGAGGTCAGTCCTCATGCATGATGAGAGTTTCCTGACAGGCGTAGCCTGACTTTCCACAACTCAACATTTGAGATACCATGTAATTAAAAGATGATATGCAATTCAAAACAATCAAAATGCACACAAGCTCCCCCTGAATGTGACCATCATTCATGAAACAATTCATTCACGCAATAGAACATTTCAAGACAAATCAGATATACTAACAGCCATCATAGCAAAGACAAGTATCTTATGCATCAAAAAGGAGTAAACGGCTCAAACCTGAGTTGATTGAGGTCTTCATAGACCTAGATCTCTCCTCAAGGTTGAAAACCTGTCATTGCTTAAAGGTTTTTTTTGGCAAGTAATAATATGATATTTGTATTAAAAGAAAGTAGAACTGTACATCAGGATTCTGCCAAGCAGATCAAGAATGCTAAGGACCACACTCGTTATGGCCTCATAGCTTATTGAGGAATGAAGATAAATCTACTAAAAATACTTTTTCCCCTTGTTGTTAGTCTCTTTTGCCCTTGCATTTCCATGCAGCTTCTTGCATCTTCTAGAATTTTGATGAGAACACTTGATTTGGAGCTGGTAGAATCCTTAAATATTCACACACACCTCTCTTTCCATATTTTCCATATGGCTATTCGAAGAAGAATTCTGACAAACTTTAAGAGTTAGTCTGATTTCTTGAATTGGACCTGCAGCTGGTGCAACTCTTGGCGTAGTCCAATGCTCGGCTATCTTTGCAAGTCAAACCTTTCAAGAATTTGTTTCCAAATCCATTTGTTATAAGAGCATTCAAAGAACATATGGCCAAGTTCATCTCTACCCTACTTACAAAGTGGACACATGCTTGGAAGGTAAAATCCTTTCTTCTGCAGGTTGTCAGCAGTAGGTAGCTTATTTAGAACCGCTTGCCAGGTGAAAAATGAGGCAGTTTGTGAAGTTGGGTTTTTCCAAACCCAATCATGATAAGAGGAAGCCTACGTACCCTTTTAGTCTTATCGCTTGCCAGATGGAGCCAGCCTTCTTAATTTGTACATTGTTCTTCCACATGATGGCATCTGACTCGACATTCTGTATTTGGACTTGTTTGACAAGATCCCAAAGGTCTGCAATCTGATTTTCTGAGTCAACAAAATGGAGCTCAAAATAATTTTTAAGGACTTCATCTCTAATGAAATGATGCCTAACTTTTATATGCTTAGTTCTAGAGTGCATGACTAGATTTTTTGCAAGGTTTATAGCACTTATGTTATCACACAAAATGGAAACACATCCAAGATCTATTAGATAGTGTTGGAGTTGGTGTTTGATCCATAGTAATTGGGTTCCACAACTCCCTGCAGCAACATATTCTGCTTCTGCAGTGAAGAGGGCAACTGAATGCTATTTTTTGGAGGCCCAAGAAACCAAACACCCACTCAAGAATTGGCAATAGCCACTAGTGCTCTTGCGATCCAGTTTGCATCCTACATAGTCTGGATCTAAATATGAAATAAGTTCAAGCTCACAAGATGTAGGATACCATAATCCCAGATCTTGAGTGCCGGCAAGGTATCTAAAGATATGCTTGACAGCAGTCAAGTGGGACTCTCTAGGACTAGACTGAAATCTAGCACAAAGGTAAACACTAAACTGAATGTCTGGTCAAGATGCAGTTAAATAGAGTAATGAACCGATCTTACCTCTATACTTCTTTGCATCCACAAGTGTACCTTGTTCATCTGCATCCAGTGAAGTGGCAGTCCCCATTGGAGTTCCTAATGGTGTCGTACCTCGAGAAGTTATTTAAAACAAAATCTCTAATTATTTTGAAAATTCTGAATTTGTTAATTGGAAATCCTTTTGGTCAAAATTCAACTAATTTATAAAAATCTGGAAAAAAATTATAATCAGGTAGAGGGCGAAACATTTAGACTATTTGTCTTCTGGGGTAAACCCCAATTTAAATTCTAACTAGGTTGAATAATGGATTAAAAGCTAAAATCAGAGTTTAATCTAGCTAAACCTTGGATCACCTATTTCGAGCCCAAATTGCAATGGTTTGAGCCCAAACTAGGCCCATTAGAAAGCCCTCGACTTGTAGCCCTATAGCCCTCTCGTTCTTCATGCAAACACTAACCCTAAACTTTGACTTTAGGGGTAAAAAGCGACGCAACGTGGTCAACCGCGAGTTTCACGCACAGTTTTGTGTGTGGACTCTATCCCTTCGAATTGATCCATTTAGGATCGAGTAGTAGCTATAAAACGAACCCTAAGACCTCCTAGCATCGACGTTTGGTAGCTGCGGCCAACGGGAAGCTCGAGCAGGAGAGGATTCGACGAGGTTTTTGGAGTGTTCCCGGTGCGAGCGCGATAGTCGTCATCTCCTGTTCTTCCTTGATTAAGGTAGGTTCTAGTAGACCAAACCTTGAATAAAAAATACCAATGGAATTGTCTGCGAGTCTTCTTTCTTTTGGTAGCAAAAGCCCCAATTATCATTTGGTATAGCCTTCGTATTGCTAGTTTTAGTCATAGCATGTCGGATTAGGGTACTGATCGTGTTACCCCCTTTTTATCTCGATTGAATGTTAGGTTAGCAGGCTTTAAAACCTAAATAAATCATTCTATAATGTGTGTTTTCTTGTCCTCTTTCTAATAATGCCTTTTTGCCCAATTTTCATGCATTATCCCAAGTTTAATTGTTGTTGCAATCGAAGTCTATCGGGATCATCGGAGGCCGGACATGGCGTCTTGTAAGCAGCCTTAACAGAGACCGTTTATGCCCCAGGTGGTCTCGCGACAAACCGTTTTTCCCCCTTGCTGGTTTAAATATCTTTTTATCTAAACGGCCCCTCGATAGACCGCAAGGTCTGGGGTAAGCGGCCCTATACCTAACCGTTTATGACCCTGGAAGCCCTGTGCGACCATTTCTATGTACTGTTTAATCTACAATTGCCTTACTATACCTTGTTCAGCCAGCTTAAGTAGGGTAGAAACTCTCTAATTCAAATGGAGCATATGGAATAATCCTGACAATTGTTAACTGTAATCATGACTGCCAACATCTATCATCTTTCTTTTCATTCAAAATGTATCATCTTGACTATTCCTTGAATTGTTACATAAATTACTTAAATTAAAGATTTCTATCCTTGGATAAATTGTTAGGTTTTGTTTGACAGTCATTCCACCCCGATGGTGTTAACTGACCGACATACATTCATTTTCTAATGTTTTATTAACCCTCAATTCTTATAATAGTTGGGACTCTCCGCCGGATATTCCTCTTCGGTCGGACTAGGACCTCTATTATGAGACTGGGATTCCCACTAGGACGCGGGGCGGGTTGTACCCACAAAGCTGGAACCCTTCAACTCGTTCAAATCACTTGTTTTTTCCCGAACTTGGAGTCGGGATTGCCATGTTGATTGCGGCCCTTCTGGGACCATTTCTGTTAGTTTGCAGTCCAGTCATGACCGCCAGACTGATTAAATGGCCCTCATGTGACCATTTTCAACTGGCTTGTGCGTTGACCTTCATGGCTTGTGCATTGACCTCCCTTTGGGTGGAGTCGACCTTCTTCTCGGTCCAGGTCTAGTTGCGGTCGTAAGTGGACCATCTTATCCTGTAAGCGGGCTTCAAAGGACCGTTTTATGATGGGGCGGCCCAATTTAGACCGTTTCCCTTGCTTGTGGCCCAGTGACCACCCCCTCTTCTCTAAACGGCCCCATGTGACCGTTTTCCTTCGGAAGCGGCCCATCTAGGACCGTCTAGTTTTGATTACGGCTCATCTGGACCATTTTTCATCCTTCATGCTGGGCTTGACCCCTTTTGGCCCAGCTATCTTTTTACGGTCCAGCCTAGACCATTTTCCCACCTAGGCAGCCTGATCCTGACCGCTTATATCCAGAATTTGGTTTCATTTGTTCTTGCTTGTATTCTACACCTAAATCTCTTGACTTCTCAGTCAATCATTGAAATACCACTTGAACTTAGTTGGTAAGTTACATAACTAACCTTGGAATTTTGGCCGATTCCAAAGGAATGTCTAAGATGGTTACATGGGATCTTGGATCCACCAAATCAATGCCAACGCATCATAAGGGCCCGGTCTGGTTCTGGGAGGAGCGCTCGAAAAGTACTAGTGCCCCGGGGAGTTGTAATGACAAGGTGAGGTATTGCACCGAGTGCATGACTAGCATGATATCTATGACATTCATCCACTCATTTATTATTGGAATTCCTACATGGAATTATTTCTACTTGACTTGCTTATCTATTTTCTTGATCGGCCAAGTGCATGGAAATGATATCTCAATTTTATCTTGCTTCATTCCATTCTTGCTTATGTTCATTGGTTATCACCATTTATTTTATGCTCATGACCTTAAATTAAATTGTTAATTACTTAAACCATGCCTGCTATTACCTACTGAGCGTTCGCTCACCCAGTTTTCCCCCTTTCAGGTAGCTCCGATGAGGAGACGCAAACAGACGGGGATGGGTAGGAGTGAAGTCCTTGGAGTGAGCCAGCTAGAAAGCTTCTTGGAGTGTCCTTAGATAGCTTGAGTCAAGAGTGTCGTCATGTTAAAGTTGTTTTGAAATTATAAATTGGTTGTTTAGTTATTGTTGAGTTGTAATGTAACAATGTTAGTGAATATTGGAACTTGTTATGTTTAGTTAGTTGGAATGAATGATTATTCTGGGAATTATTCCTTCTCTTTGTCATTGTGTTGTTGGAGTTCTTTAAATGCTAGCCCAAGGCATAGCATGTCTGGAAATCAACATATTTTAACTCTACTGTCGCGTTCCGATTTTTCACGTCGGGGCGTGACAGTTTTGTGGTATCAAGGCCTAGGTTTTAAGTTCCTAGGTTTGTAAGTGATGTCATAGAACCTGTAACCTTGTTAAGGTCTAAGGATCTAACCTGGTGAGGTTGGGTAGAGACTTGGGGTTGAGTTAACTAAAAAACTCTAAAAGATTCTCACTAGACTGTTTTTAATTAATTTTCCTACACATATGTAGGAGTTATTCTGAAGGCGGCAGAACGTGCGCTGTGGAGGGATATGTAGCGTACGATACAAGGCTTGACTCAGGCCCTCCAGTAGGTGGCCCAGGGAGGTGCAGCACATCATGGAGCCGGTGATCTCCACCAAAATTTTCGAGGCCTAAATCCCCCGCATTTTGGTAGATTGGCGGATCCCGATGAAGCCAAGAACTGGCTGAAGGAGATAGAACGGATTTTTGGAGTAATGTAGTGCAACGACCAAGATCAAGTTCTTTTGGCAACTTTCCAGCTGGAACGTGATGCACGCGCTTGGTGGGAGGCTGTAGAAGCAACGATCGGGAATAGGCGTACGACATGGGATGAATTCAAGGAACA
This sequence comes from Amorphophallus konjac, assembly GCA_022559845.1. Lineage (NCBI taxonomy): Eukaryota > Viridiplantae > Streptophyta > Magnoliopsida > Alismatales > Araceae > Amorphophallus > Amorphophallus konjac. The sequence goes on from CM040120.1 coordinate 413,534,408, forward strand.
TTTTAATAGCAAGTACTTCTCGGACCGAGTGCAAGAGAAGCAGGCGGTAGAGTTCGCTGCTCTGAAACAGAGGAACCTATCAGTTGCAAAATATGAAGCTAAGTTTTCCAGACTCTCCCGCTATGTAATGCACTTGGTATCCACTGAGAAGATGAAGGCCAAGCGTTTTATGAACGGGTTGAAACTTCAATATATTAACCAGTTGGCACCAATGGAGATCTCTACCTATGCCGAGATTGTCAGGAAAGATCAAGTTCTAGAAGACACCTTAGAAATGACTGAGAGGATCCGAAGAAAGAACCCTAAGAAAGAGCAGACCACTAGTTCTGGTAATTTCAAACCCAACAATGGCAAGAAGAGGCCCAATGGCGGGTCAAGTTTCTCGCAGGATAAGAAGTCGAGGAATGGAGATAAGAAGGCAGGTTTGACTGCCTCGTCTAAGACTATTTGAAAGTTTTGTGACCGGCCAGGTCACAAGATGGAGGAGTGTTGGCGCAAGCTAGGCGCCTGTTTACGTTGCGGAAGCCGGGACCATCGTATTCCCGAATGTCCCCTCCTGTCCGAACAAGATACACCAAACAAGCCGCTTGGAGGTCAGAAGCGGTAGGGCAAGCTTCAGGCTCTACAGGAAACTAAGACTGAAACCACTGAGGAGGGTGGACTTGTTGAAGGTACACTTATTGTCTCTGATAAGCCAGCTTTTGTTCTATTTGATACCGGAGCGACGCATTCTTTTATTTCTCAGAGTTTTGCTAGCTCCTTATCTGTGAAACCGGTATTAATGAATTCTCAATTGGAAATTTCAACTCCTATTGGTGCGGGTTCAGCAATCAAATATTACTACCCTTCTAGTAAGATCCTGATTAATGGGCAGAATATGCCAGCTGATTTGGTTTGTATGGCAATGAAGGATTATGATGTAATCCTAGGAGCTGATTGGTTAGCTAGAAATGAGGCCAGTCTTCATTGTAGATCAAGCTCCGTGTCTTTTTCTGGACACCCCAAACTTTCTTTTGTTGGGGTTAGGCACTTGAGAAGTTGATGAAGAAAGGATGTCAGGCTTTTCTAGCATTGGTCTCTTTAACGAATAAGAAGGAGTCTGAGATTAAGGATATCCCTATTGTCCGAGATTTTCCAGATGTCTTTCCAGAGGATTTGCCAGGACTTCTGCCTGAGAGAGAGGTAGTCTTTTCTATTGATCTGATTCCTGGCACGTCTCCTGTTTCTAAAGCTCCGTATCGTATGTCTCTTGCGGAGTTGAGAGAATTAAAGAAGCAATTAATGGAGTTGCTCGAGAAGGGGTTTATTCGCCCTAGTACATCCCCATGGGGAGCCCCCATGTTGTTTGTACGAAAGAAGGATGGTTCATTGAGACTATGCATTGACTACCGGCAATTGAACCAGCTTACTGTCAAGAACAAGTATCTATTGCCGAGGATAGATGAACTATTCAATCAGATAGCGGGAGCATCATATTTCTCAAAAATTGATCTTCGATCGAGATACCATCAACTACGGATCAAGGATGAGTATATCTTTAAAATTGCCTTCCGTAGCAGGTACGGGTATTTTGAATTTGTAGTAATGCCTTTTGGACTGACAAATGCTCCTGCAGCTTTTATGCAGTTGAAGAATAATGTGTTTCGGCCCTACCTAGATCAGTGGGTCGTAGTGTTTATTGATGATATTTTGATATACTCTAAGAGTGAAGAGGAGCATGCTAAGCACTTAAGGGTGGGATTGAAATTGTTAAAGGATCACCAGCTGTACGCCAAGTTTAATAAATCTGACTTCTGGATGTAAGAAGTGTCTTTTCTAGGACACATTATCACTAAGGAAGGAATCTTTGTTTACCCCTCGAAGGTAGAGGCAGTAAGAGATTGGGATAGGCCTACGAATGTCACTGAAGTAAGAATTTTTCTAGGCCTAGCAGGTTACTATCGGAGATTCATTAAAGATTTCTCCAAGATTGCGGTACCCTTGACCAGATTGACCCGCAAGGAGAATCAGTTTGAGTGGTTGGAAGATTGTGAGCGGAGTTTCCAAACTCTGAAGGATTGTTTGACCACTGCCCCAGTTTTGGCTTTGCCTTCTGGAGAAGGAAGATTCGAGGTCTACACGGACGCTTCGGGCATTGGCTTGGGTTGTGTGCTCATGCAGAATGGCAGGGTTATAGCTTATTCCTCGAGGTAATTGAGGAAGCATGAAGAGAATTATCCCGTCCATGACTTGGAACTTGCTGCAGTAGTGTTTACCCAGAAAATTTGGAGGCACTATTTATACGGAGAGGCTTTTACCATGTTCTCTTACCATAAGAGCCCTAAATACTTGTTTTCTCAAAAGGAACTTAACATGAGGCAGAGAAGGTGGCTCGAGTATTTGAAGGATTTCGATTTCTCCATCGAGTACCATCCTGGAAAGGGTAATGTGGTGGTTGACACTTTAAGCCTGGAGAGGGGGATTTCTATAGCCCATCTAAAAGCAGCCGAACTAGGTCCGTCAGGACCAAACGAGGCCCAGCTCATCCAAGTGACAGCCCCACAGGGCCCACTTAGAATAAAAAGCCCAATAAGATTACTCGAGATCAAACCCTTCCTCAACGACCCTTAGGCTCGGAAGGCCCGAACGTCGGTCAGAACGGAGGAAGACCCATGCCCGAGTTATCCCCTCACCGGGATAGAGGCAAGCGCTCAGCGTCCACTCCGACCTATCTTCATCCGAGCTATGCCTATCACCCGGACAGGGTTGGCACCCTTCATGCTTGGGTTTAACCGACGATTGCTTATCCACGCTGACGTTGAGAGCCCTTTATGAGCAGGAGTTTATAAGGATAAGGGACCCATGATCTCTCAAGGCTACAAGGATCCCACGATGAGGACGTAAAGAGCCCACGTTGAGGACGTAACCCCCGCCTGAAACCCCTCAGCTTATGGGACTCATGAGGCTAGTGCACTATTTAAATCTGGGACTCCCTCCAATGAAAGCTAAGGGAAATACATGCCTAAACTCCCTGAGCAGGAACCACTTCACTACCTTGGTGTAGGGGGATCTCGTGCACCTCTTTCTTCCTCCCTCCATATCTTCCACCATTGCTTTACTGACTTAGGTATCGGAGGGTTTTTCCCCAGGGAACCATCCCTGGGCCCCCTGATCAGTTTCCCTTTCTTTACAGTTCCCTATTCGGTGATCATCCTCCCAGCTCAGGTCCAGCGCGAGATCACGCCTCTTCATCTGGCGCCGTCTGTGGGAAACGACCAAAGAGCCAGTATGGTGCGAAGGAGTTCAGGGAGGAGGTCCGCCGGTGATAGATGAAAGGCCATGGTGGCGGCGGGAGAAGGCCCCTCTCAAGCCTCACAAAATCCCCCCTCCAATGCCAGCGCCCCCGCCGACAGACCACCCCCTCCCCCCACGGCGGTGGGGCTACCACTTAACGGCGGCGCTGACGCTTTCCAGGCCCTCAATGCGAAACTGGATGTCCTCGTGGAAATCATGAGGACTCGGGCGGCCAGGGATGGAAGGTCACGCGCCCCTCCTGAGAGCCCCCCCCCCGCAAGAACGTGTCCCAACACACCGCCGGAGGCCGCTTCACCCTCCGAGGTCAGCAGATCATCCGTAACAGGTCAGGAGGACCTTCACAAGCCCCTCCTCCAGAGCAAGAGGCCTCCTCCACTCCGAAAAGGGGGAAACCTGGGGCACGCTGTCTGAATCCAGAGACCGAAGTCCCTGGGGAACGCCAAGATAGCCCCCCAGTCCCACGGCACTGCGGTAGCCAGAGCTATCCCTCCGACTACGAGAATTCGAGAGGCGCTTCGTAGAACAAGAGCGCGCCCTACGCGCCCTACAGAAAGTCTCCTCCACGGAGGACGAGGAGAAATCCCCATTCTCTGACTATATCTTGAAGGCAGAGGTATCTCCCAGAACCTCCATTCCGACCTTCAAGCTTTATGACGGCCAGGGCAACCCGGCCGATCACTTCGACAGCTTCGACGCTCTAATGACCCTTCATGCAGCATCCGACGCCATCAAATGTCGAGCCTTCATGACCACCCTGGTTTACGGTGCCCAAGCCTGGTTCCGAGCCCTCGCCCCCGGATCCATCCGGGACTTCAAGCAATTCGGGCGAATATTCAAAGAGAGTTTCACCGGCAGCGGTCCCCCAAGGTCGGTAGCGGGACTTTTAGCCCTCAAACAGGTGCAAGGGGAGAAACTTCGGGCTTACATCACCCGATTCAAATCGGAAGCCTTGAGGATCCCCCGCCTGGATGTCGCCTCGGCTATAACCACGCTGACCGAGGGCACCCGCGACGAGAACCTCCACCGCGAACTTGTCCTTCACCCTCCCTCGACCCTTGCTGTGTAGTGACTCTGGCTTTGCGCCACGCCGAGTGCGAAGAAGTGCTCAGCGCGTCCCGAGACGCAACCGGCTCGGGTCGGGAGGGGGACAAGAAGCGGCCACCCGAGCCAAACTCGGGTCCAGGGAAAAGACGGAACTAAGACGGGGAACGCAAGGAACCGTCACGAAAGTACGAGCGGTACACTCCCTTAACCACTCTGGTTTACGAGATATATGAGGACATCAAAGGCTCGGGCCTCCTCCGCCAACCCGAGCCAATGAGGTCGAAGAACCGCAGTCGCAGCAAGCATTGCATGTTCTACAGCGACCACGGGCATCACACCGACGACTGCCATCAGCTCCAGGATGAGATCGAGCGCCTCATCCGTCAGGAACACCTGTCCCGATTCGTGGCCGGGCACAACGAAGACCGGGGCGCCCCAGAGGAAATCGACAACGCCCCTCGCGGGGTCCATATCAACGTCATTGCTGGAGGAGCTGCATCAGGAGGAGACAGCGGCCGAGGAAGGAAGCATCATGCTGAGCGAGCGAGGCGAGCCATCGAGCCTCCCAATGCCCCACCAAGTGAGCCCAAAGTCATAGTCTTCTCTGACCAAGACCTGGAAGGGCTGACCACCCCACATGACGACGCCCTAGTCATATCGGCCACGATAAACCATTGTAACGTAGACAGGATTCTAGTTGACAATGGAAGTGCCCCCGATGTATTATCCTATGAATGTTTCCTTAAGATGGGGGAGGATCCGTCTAAACTCCGCCCGATCTGAACCCCCCTGTGCGGGTTCAATGGCCAGGCCACTTATCCCGAGGGAGCCCTAAGCCTGTCGGTTACTCTTGGCACCCCACCCAAGACTGTTACGGTTATGGCGGACTTCATAGTGATCAAGGGTATGATAGCATACAATGCAATCTTCGGCCGAGGAATCCTCAACCGAACGAAAGCAGTGCCTTCTACCTATCACCAAAAGATGAAGTTCCCCACCAAAAATGGGTTGGGGGAAGTCCGAGGCAACCAGGCCATGGCCAGAAGGTGCTACAATATCTCGGTTGAAGTCACAAGGTCGGATGGGAAGAGCAAGGGCCCCCGAAAAGTCGAGGAAAAATCTGTAACCGCTGAGCCTGGAGGTGAATTGCTAGCGCTTTTCCTAAACGATGACCCGACCTTGGGAGTAAAGATTGGAGCCGACCTAACATCTGAAGTCCAACAGTAATACAGAGAGTTTCTTTCCGCATACATCCGAGTCTTTGCATGGTCTGATGATTAACTCCCTGAGATACCGGAGGAGACGGTGATGCATAAGCTCAACCTCGACCCAACCATTAAACTCGTACAGCAACGGAGAAGGAAGCATGGGCCAGAGAAGTAGGCGATCATCAAGGAGCAAGTCACCAAGGGGCAGAAGACTGATCTTTTTAAACTGGTCCTGTACCCAACATGGCTGGCCAACGTCGTCTTGGTGCCGAAAGCTTCAGGAAAATGGCGGATGTGCGTGGACTTCACCGACTTAAATAAGGCCACCCCCAAAGACTGCTATCCGCTGCCGAGCATCGACCAACTGGTCGACTCAACCTCGGGCAACGAGATACTCAATTTTTTGGATGCCTATTCAGGTTACCATTAGATCAGAATGAATCCGGAGGACATCGAGAAGATCACCTTTATCACCGACTTCGGTGTATACTGCTACACCCGGATGCCTTTCGGGTTGAAGAACACTAGAGCGACGTATCAGAGGTTGGTCAACCATATGTTCGAGGGACAGCTTGGCCGGAACGTCGAGGTCTATATTGACGACATGCTCGTCAAGACCCCCAAGGCCAAGAACCACTTCGCCGACCTAGCTGAGACCTTCGACACCCTCCTGAAATGCAATATGAAGCTCAATCCCACCAAGTGCGCCTTCGGAGTAAGGTCCGAGAAATTCTTGGGCTTCTTAGTCACCCAGCGTGGGATCGAGGCCAACCCCGACAAGGTCCAGGCCATCCTGGATATGCGCCCACCCACCAACGTCAAAGACGTTCAACGCCTGACTGGACGCATTATCGCACTCAGCAGATTCCTGTCCCGTGCGGCCGAACGATGCCTACCCTTCTTCAGGTTATTGAGGGGGCCCAAATTGGCATCTGCCACGTTCGCATGGGACGAGGAATGCCAGAAAGCATTCGCCGAGCTTAAGGAGTTCCTGGCTTCGCCCCCGGTGCTTTCCAAGCCTATCCCAGGCGAAGCCCTGCATCTCTATCTCTCGGCAACCCCGTCTACAGTTAGCTCGGTCCTGGTCAGAAATGACTCGGGAGTCGAGAGACCGGTCTACTATACCAGCAAGGTGCTCAACGAGGCTAAAAGAAGGTACCCTGCAACCGAGAGACTCGTGCTAGCGTTGGTTACCTCGGCCAAGCACCTCCGACCCTATTTCCAAGGGCACTCCATCACCGTGCTGACCGGCGAACCATTGAAGAGGATCCTCGCTCACCCCAAAGTCTCGGGATGCCTCGTCAAGTGGGCCATCATGCTTGGGGCCTACAATATATCGTACCGACCTCGCTCGGCTATCAAAGGACAGGCGTTCGCTGACTTCATAGCCGAGAGCATCATCCCGACTGAAGAAAGATCTCCGTCCGCGCCCGGTCTGACCTGGGAACTGTTCGTCGACGGATCCTCCAACTCAGCAAGAAGCGGCGCTGAAATCCTCCTAAAATCCCCTGAAGGAGCAGAGCTACAGTACGCCCTGAAGTTCAACTTCCAGGCATCGAACAACGCTTCCGAGTATGAGGCCCTCATCTCGGGAGCTCGTATGGCCCGGCGGCTAGGGGCTGAGCAGGTTAGAATTCACACCGACTCCCAGCTGGTTGCTAGCCAAATCAACGGCGATTACGAAGCTCGAGAAGCACCGATGGTCAAATACCTCCAGCTGGTCAAGACCATGGCATAACTGTTCGAGAGTTTTGAGGTAGTCCGAATAGCTCGAGAGGAAAACTCCCGAGCGGACGCCCTCTCTCGGCTAGCCTCCTCTCTTGACCCCGAGGGTACTCAATCGGTCCTTCTCGAAGAGCTAGAGCGACCGAGCATCGATTCGGAGCTCCTAGCTATTGACTCGGCCTCCCCAAGCGACTGGTGTACCCCCTATCTGTCGTGGCTCCAAGACTCTTAGGAGCCTCCCGACCCTTGGGAAGCCCGAAGATTGAAATACCAAGCTCGGAGATTCGTCACCCTGGACGGCACCCTTTACCGAAGATCCTTCTCCGGTCCCCTCCTGAAGTGCCTCAGCACTGATGAAGCCAACCGAGCGATTCAAGAGGTTCATGAAGGTCTGTGCGGAGCGCATTTAGGAGGAAGGTCGCTCGCCAGGATCTTGCTACGGCAAGGTTATTGGTGGCCCACTCTACAGTGCGACTGCTCGACTTACACACAACACTGTGACCGATGCCAGCGGTTTGACCACTTGGTCCATCAGCCAGCAACGGAGCTCATCACCTTAGTCGAGCCATATCCTTTCACTCGCTGGGGAATTGACATCCTTGGGCAGTTCCCTACGGCTCAGGCCGAGAAGAAGTTCATCGTCATCGCCATCAACTATTTCACTAAGTGGATCGAAGCCGAAGCCACCGCTAGGATCACCGAGACATTCGTCTGGAGTTTCATCTGGAAATCGATCATCTGTCGCTACGGCATCCCCCGGGTGATAGTGAGCGATAATGGCCGACAATTTGATTCTCATTATTTTCGAGACAGATGTGCCGACCTTAATATTCGCAATCACTTCACTTCGGTCGCCCACCCTCATGCTAACGGGCTGGTCGAAAATGCCAATAAGACTATCTTGAAAGGCATTAAGTCTAGGCTCGGCAAAGCCAAGGGTAGCTAGCTCGACGAATTGCCAAATGTACTTTGGTCGCACAGAACAACTCCCAGAATGGCAACCGGTGAAAGTCCCTTTCAGCTGGTGTACGACACTGAGGCCGTGATCCCGTTGGAGATTGGCAATCCCTCCCTCCGAGTCATTTGCTTCTCGTCCGAGGCAAACGACCAGAAACTGCTCGAAAACCTCGACCTAGCAGATGAAGTCCGAGAGATTGCCAGCATCCGAGCAATAGAATATCAACGCCGCCTAACTCGATACTACAACGCCAAAGTCCGAGACAGACACTTTCAGCCGGGAGACTTCCTTCTCAGGAAAGCTGAAGCCTCTCGACCACTTGAGGCGACGGGCAAGCTATCCCCTAACAGGGAAGGCCCCTACCGAGTGGTCGAGACGCTCGGGAAAGGAGCATACCGGCTATCTACTATGAAAGGAGAACTCATCCCTCAGACGTGGAATGCGACTACGCTACGCAAGTTCTACTTCTGAATACCGAACATCGTGTAAGCAACATGGAATAAAATAAAAGTTTTTTTTCCTTTATTCAAACAGCTCGCTTGTACATCAGGAAGGCCGAAGCCAAGAAAATACATGACAAAAAAAGCATAAAACCCATCTGGCGCCGCCGTATGAGCCCATCGCTCGGCTGACTCGGTTGACCTTCCTGCGTCCAGCCACTGACTCTGTCTTGTGCAGAAACTGGCTCGGATAAAGGATAGTCGACCCCGTTGGCTCGGGTAGCTCGAAACAAAGGTGACAGAGAGATTAGGAAGGAGAAGGCTACCTTCCAAGTTGACAGAGATGGAGGAAGGGGAAGAGGGAACACATATGAAGGCATCCTCTCCGCCAATCTACCAACTCTTTGGAAGGAAGAGAGTGCAGGCACCCTCCGAAGAGTGAAAGAAATGATGAGAAGAGTAGAAGATGGAAAAGAAATTAGCAGAGCTGGACGAGGAGGCAGGGGAAAACCCGGAAAGGAGGGAGCTTAATTGGCTTCCTCCTCCCCTCCATGGAGCGAGCAGGAAGGGACGGGCGGTAGGGATGCCTGACGCCCACATCCGTCCACCATCTCGCCCCCCCTTTAAATCCACCATCTCGCCCTCCCCTAAGAAGATCGTGCCTAATCAAACATCTAACGATAGGTGGATTATGCGAGAATAGCAAACCACAAGAGGAACACAGATTTTTATGGTGGTTCGGTCTCCCTGTGGAGACTTATGTCCACCCCTCACTAAACCAGTGAGGATCCCTGCTGAGCTTTATAGCTTAGCTACACTGAGGAACTACCTCCTCAAACAACGCTGAGCAGTACAGCTTGGCTTAACCAGAGGAACAGATCCTCTAAACAGCTGACGAACAGCTTGCAGGCAAACACGCCCAAACACCCTTGATCCAAGCACAATCTGCTGGATCAAACCCCTCCCTCTACTCAAACCAGTACGAGGGAGAAACAATGTAACAGAGTTCAAATTGAAGAGACAAACAATAAATGAAATCACTCAGTAATGAAGAAGCAATCTCAGATATGTGAGGCCGCCGGATCTCAGGCTTGAATTCAGAAATCTGGGAGAAGAAGCTTCAACGATCAGCTGATCTTCTCCTTCTGAAATGTAGATGAACTTGCAATAAATCACTGCTCCTAGATCTCCTCAGGTTTTCTGCAGATCGCCAGCAAGAAGAAGATGAGATCCCCAGTTCTTCTCGTGAGCTTCTCTTGCTCATCCTAGTCTGCAGCAGCTTCGAAATCTATAAAAACCAGCCTCGATGTTCAGGTTCCCGCGCTCACTTCCCGATCCATGTAATATATACATCTATTGAGCCCCAACCAGATTTTCTAGTTAGCCCACTGATTGATCTCCTCAGAGCCTTCTGGAATCGCGAATGAAAACGAGATCGAAACACTTTTTGGCTGATGTGGCCTTTGACATCACTAATGACTGGGGTCTACCCAACTAATTTTATGAAAGAATTCAGATGGTGTCAACCCATGGTTACCAAGGGGTTTACGCTGCCTTGAACTGTCCACAAAGCTTTAAGTTCGTAGATGGATGCGTTGACGCATTGAGTTACTGCGTCAACCCACTAAGCTAACCCAGAGCCAATTTCATCTCAGAGTGAACTGCTGCGTCGACGCTATCATGCTGTAGCATTGACGCACTGGGGTATTCCAGTGAACCATAATTCTGCCTTTTGAACTGCTGCGTCGACGTTGCTCTACTGTGGCGTTGACGCAGTGAAGTAGATCTGTGAGTGCCTCTGCTTCTTAAGCTGATGCGTCGACGCTGCAATAGTGTGGCATTGACGCACTGAGATTATATCAGTGACTTATGATTTTACCTCTTCAACTGATGCGTGGACGCCTTGAACTCCCAGCGTCGACCCTGTTCCTTTCTTGCATCAAAAATGAACCAAATGCATGCGTTACTGAATCAAGATTTAGTTCAACATTTTAAGTTGAAAGCAACATACACATCTCATGGTTGTCATCATCAAAACCAGGGGCACAACAATCTCCCCCTTTTTGATGATGGCAACTATGAGGTGAATGTCATTGCATCTAAATAAAGATGTATTTTTAAGATCAAACAAGGAAGTTCAGATCAAACAAAGAATTCACTTCAGAGGCTAACACACCAGTTTTTGTCATTCAGTTAAGCTCAAGGTTTTACATCAAACAGAAAAACAGAGAGGCTTTTCTAACAAAAATTGGAGATTCTCACATGTTACGACTTCTTTTGAACATTTTACAAAATATGTAAAAGAAACAAAAACTTCACTCAATCATCACATTTGATGCAGCTTTGATGCAGATGCAATGCAATTCTAGACTAGACTCCAACTTGAGTTCATTTCTCTCCCCCTTTGACATCATCAGGAAGGGGAGTAGATGAGGAAGACTGAAGGACAGTTGCAGATACAATATCCAAATGTTGCTGAAGCTGAGGCATGGATGCTGCCATAGTGTCCATCCTTTCAGAAAGCAGCTGATCTCTGTGCACCACGAACTTGTGGTATTCTTGAACCTTGGTAGTGATACCATCAAACTAGTTGTGTAATATATAAAACAGATAGTCCACCTGAGCTTTCTGCTGAGATCCCCATTCAGGTGCAGAAGAGGAGGCTTCTGTTGGTGGAGAGCAGTACACATCACGCTGATCTTCAATTGTGGGTGGGAAGTTTTCTTTTAGAATATGCAACACATCCACAACCTCATCACCGACTAGAGTGGTTCGTTCAAACAGTTTAGCAAGGTCCTGACCAAAAGATGTAATCTTTTCAAACAAGTTTTGAATCGTTTCACTAAACATCAAATTCTTGTCTATCAGGGTAGAATATTTCAGATTCAGCTTTGACTGATTTTCCTTGACATCATAGTTGTATGTCTGTACACTCTGTAACCTGTTCAAACATTGGTGATGCAAGCTTTGTAAATTACGCATGACTGAACCAGCTTTCTGACAAGCTTGAAGAAGAGATTCCATAAATTCATGAAGCTTCTTGTCTGACTTGAATTTATCACGTGTAAACTTTTCCCATCTGCTATCTAATTTCTGTTCAAGGTGTGACAACCTCATATCCGTTGTTGAGCTTAGGTGCATTATGGAAGAGTCAATGCTCTTGAATTTCATTTCCAAAAATTGAATGAGTGTAGGATTGATGCCAGAAAAATCAGGCATACCAGCATCATGCTGAAAGTTAGCTGGAATCTCCTCAGAAGTAGATGCATGTCCCCTTGGTGGAGAGGGTTCTGGAAGAGGACCTTGTACAATGACAAGCTCTCTGGAAGCAACTGTAAACACAGGAGTATCATCTTGTACATTGTAATCATCTTGAATATTGCTGAAGTCTTGGTAGTCCATTCTGGCTGAACTGGCTTCAGGTCTATTTGCCCTAGCCTCTGGTCTTTCCATTCTGTTTAGACTGGCCTCTTGCTGATCTTGTGTTTCAGTTCTCACTTCTTGACCAGCTTCTACTGAAGTAGATACAGGTTTCTGACTTGGCAAAACCCTGACTGGCTTTCCATTTATGACTTTAAATCTCATGAATTTCTGAATGTAAGAGAGGGAGTATACGTTCCTCTTAGGAATATTCAGTTTCTTCTCATCTCCAAAATTTACTCCAACTTTTCTAAATATGGCAGTCAATGGAGCAGCATATGGGAGTGTCCTAGATTGTGTTAAGCAAGATCCCATAGTCTGAGTGATTACATCTGACAATGAAATGTTTATCTTTTTCAGCATGCAATACAGTAAAAATCTCTGCATCTCCGTGACCCGTTCCCTACCACTGCTCTGAGGTGTTATCATGGATGTGCAAATATGGTGGAGCAGTCTATTGAATGGAGGGAACCTATTTGCTTTAAGACTAGATAAAAAAGTTTCGCTGACGTCTGTAGGATCACTGGGTTTTTCAGTCAGAAGAGCATAAGCTGCATGTTCATCAAACTGAAAACTGTGTAGCTGAACCCCATGTGGAACGCGGATTTTTTTTATTTATTTTTATTTTATTTTATTTTATTATTTTTTATATTGATTTATTTATTTGTTGGCGTGCCAGTCACCGAAGTGACAATTTTATTGTGCGCTCGATCTGACTTGGTCAGTCGATTGTGAGGTCTGAGTCAGGACCCAAAGTCCGTCATACCATAAACGCTATGACGTTAATTACGTCCTCCCTAAGGAGGACAACCCTTGATTAAACGCTAAAGATAGGAGGCGGACAGCGGTTAAGCCGCATGCTTAAAAGAGACGGAATTCAATCGTTTGCAAAACGTTAAATGGATTAGACGAAGCATGGGTTCGTTATTTTCGGGATAAAACCGACGGCATATTCCCACCATCTTGGACCATGCCAAGTGGGGAATAGGAAACCACCCATGCAGTGGCAGGGTAGGATCCGGAAAAGATCGGGCATAATTGACCCGGAGTCCGAATGGGGACCGGCGTGACATGGCACGCCCCATGTGGGTGCGATGGCACATCTATATCCCCCTTCGAGGGACCATCGGAGGGCATGCAAGGGCATAACTCCGTGGGCCGACGGGGTTGAGAGGGAGAACATCACAGTTACCCAATAGGATATGCATAAATTTCGGCAGCATGTCCGCTCAACTTGGATTATGCCAAGAGAGAATAGGTCATCATCCACGGAATGCCGGGACGACGACCGAACGAGGATGGGCATCGGGCCCCGGGACATCGCTTGCATTTATACCATCGATTAATATCCCCTTTAAACCCCTCAGAACTCATGTAACGACATGGCCCTTTGGGTTCATAAGGGTGAAATCTGGATCGGGAATGAAAACTGTAGGGGAGGTCTCTCCCAATAATGTGTCTTCTCAAGGCATCAATGACAGTCTCTGAACATCCCCGGGACATATATGTGAAGAGATCAGAAGGCTGATGAATGGTTTTGCAGAGATGGCCCTCTGACTGGACTTCATTTGGCCAAGAAGGAGGGTCTCGGCATGGGTTTAGCTGGCCGAATGAGGGTCTCAGCGTGGCTTTAGTTGGCCAAAAAGGGGGCTTCTCGGCATGGTTTAGGGGTTTAAAAAAAAAGGGGTCTCGGCGGCGGCTTCCCGGCGCGCTCCTGGCCGCGCCGAGAAGGTGGCGCCGAGAGGCTTGCATGGAGGCTCACGTGAAAAGGGTTGAAATAGCTTTGTTTGTCGTTTAGCTGAAGAGGGAGGCCTCTCGGCTGGATAGTTCTCGGCGGGGAATTGTGCACGCCGAGAAGGTGAAATCGCTGCAGGGTTTCAGGGTTTACAGAGTTCAGACGATGCTCTGCTTCTGGGATTTCTGAGTTTTCTGGCTGCGATTGAAGTTGAATTTGAAGTATAGGAAGGGGGATTTCGTGGATATTTCCCTGAGAAAGGGCCAAGGGGGGATCTGGAGGGCAGGATTGATGGGGAATGAGACCATCGTCTGGATCTCTGAAGACTTTGTTTTATTTCTGTCGCCGGCCGCCTGGGGATCAAGAGATGACTGTCTCTGATCCCATGGACGGACCCAATAGCATCTAAAACTCGATGGCTGAGGAACCTTTAGCATCGAACTCCAGACCCTAGTCATCCAAGGGATTAGGATGGAGGGTCAAGAGATCGAGGTTGTCATTCGCTAGCATCCGCGGAATAGCAGTGATCTGAAGAATCGATATACCCTCGTATAGCCAGTGGTTCAGGGGACCAAGAGATTGATGTCTCTGGTCCCTGAACAGCACAAGGAGGGGCCCGGTTTCCATGCCTCTAAAGAGAAGATTCATATGAACCATTAAATGTTTTGCATAAACGATAAACATACAAAGATAAGCGGAGAGCAGACATTTCGATCAAAGGAGAGCAAACATCTGAATCAGTAGATCCCCAAATGGGTCACGTTGACATTTCATTGCATCGCATTGAAGCCTTACATCGACTGTGAAATAGAAATGCAAAGCAGAAAGATAGAGATTGAGACCGGAACTAGCCGGCTATTTTCGATAAATCAAGACAAAAGCTCAGTAGATTACATCAATAGAAAAGAAAAGACAGCATGGGGAGGGCGGAGCATTGACTCCTCTCCCTCCCCCTAGCAGCCCACCTAGAGCCCTTTTCACCTTCTTTTCTTCTGCTTCTTCTCTTCTGCTTCTTCTCTTCTCTCAGCCGAGGGGGACTCTCTCTTGGCAGGACTCCCTCTCTACTCTTTCTTTTCTGGCTTCTTTTTCTCTTCTTCTTCTCTCTTTTTCCCTTTTCTATTCTCCTTCTGTCTCTTTTTGTCTCTCTCCCCCTTATCTGTTCGAAGGGAAGGGGCTTTTATAGGGACTTCTCCCCTTCTTGGCAGCAGCATCACGGCGCCCCCCAGATGGGGCTTCCCGGCGCGCTTGCAGGTGGCTCTCGGCGCCCTCTTTGGGCTTCGGCAAGTGGCTCTCGGCGCCATCCTTTGCAGGCCCAATTAAAGCTTTTTAGCCACTTTCACAGACCCATTTGGGTCTTTCAAGGACATCATCACCCGAAAGGGCCTTTCATTGATGACATATCTTGTATCGAGATCATCATTACGGTTTTCATCAGTCCGTAGACCGGGATTTCATCAGTCCGTAGACAGGGGTTTCATCAGTCCGTAGACAAGGGTTTCATCAGTCCGTGGACAGGGGTTTCATCAGAATTGCCATCTGAACGGTGACAAGACCGGGTATTATCTTATCGATATCGTCACTTGGATGGTGATGAGCTCGGGCATCAGTTTTAGTCCGAAAAGACTTCTGCCGGGAGTATAATCTGTGGAGACCATTCTTCTTCTGCTCTGACTTTGCAAAAGCCTTTGCCATCTTCATCTGCCGGTACCGGCTTCATCTTCATCTCCTATTACATTTGTCAGTAAGCCGACATCTGACTTACCCTGACATATCATCCGTGGATTCTTGGGCGAAACGGTAGTACAGCTCTCATTAAAGGGCTGGAAGGTCTCATCAGTCGAGTGACTGCTGCTTTATCAGTGCTGCCGTCTGAGTGACATTGGCACCGTGCATCAGCTTTGCCGACAAGGCCTTAGCCGAGCAGACAGTTGATGAGCTTCATCATTGGTCTTTCACTGTTGGTCCGACCCTCTTTTCAATTATGTTTTCACCCTTGTTCATTTTCCAGGTGTCAACAAATGCCCCCCACCTGCGGGCGGCGTAAGTGCAGAGTAAGCGGCACGGGGCTCGCAGGTGTCTTTCATCATTCGAGGGTATCTTCCTCAATTTATCTTCAATCCGGTTCTCGGACTTGATCATCTTGATGCAACAATATTTTGCACTCTTATCTTCCCTTTTCACATTTTCATCCTTCATATTTTCTTTATTTTCAGCAATTTGGAGCTTCTTAGCACAGGGCATTGACTTCTCGGTGTGAGCCTCTGCGTGAAGGGCCTCTCGGCGTGAAGCTTCTCGGCTTGGAGCTCTCGGCGTGGAGGGCCTTGGGCAGGGCTTCTCGGTGCGCCTTTGACCGGGCTCTCGGCCTGGACTTCTCGGCGCGCCCTGGCGGAAGGGGGCCTCGGCGAGGGCTTCTCGGCCTGGGGCTCTCGGCCTGGGGTTCTCGGCGCGCCTTCTGGCCGCCGGGGGCTCTCGGCCTGGGCGGTTCTCGGCGCGCAATTCTTCGCGCCGAGAGCCTGCTCGCTTGGGCCTCTATTTGAGGCGCCGAGACCTTGTTTTTTCTCATTCTCATCCCTTCTTTCTCTTTCTTCATTTTCTGATTTCTTTCAGCGGCGGGAGCTTCCTCTCCTCTCTCGGCCGTCTCATCTTCTTCGCCCGTCAGGACGCTCTTTGGGGATTTAATCCCTTTTGATTTCGGGACCACCCCCTCTTGGTTGGTGATTCCCTATTCTTTTTGGGCAGACCCCGAATAAGGGGAGGTGCTGCCGAAATTTTATAGAATCTCATGTTGCAATCTACACAAGACTGGCTTTTAATTCACACTTTTTCTTCGACTGCAGGCACTGCAATGGCTTCCAGTTCTGATGTTGCATCTTCCGGAGCTGTTGGTGCTAGCTCATCGGCCCAGCCAGACATATCTCGGGCCACAGTGAATTGGCTGAATGTGCATAACCTGGATTTCAATTATGACAGGATTGCTTCATTTGACGAATCATCTGACTCTGAAACGGACACCGTGTCGACAGCCTGGGTATACTCCACGGCGACTGAGACATGCTTCAGGCGAGATGGTAACTATCGGCCAGACCTCCCGAAGGACCGACATTTGATGCCGTTCATCCGGACTTTCACAGTGGGTGGCATGCGAGATTACCGGATAGCTCGCGTAGTTGAAGCTGCCATCCTTGCTGAGCGAGATAGCCTGAAGGACTCAGTGTATCGCAGCAAGGCCATCTATCTTCCTGGGGAAAAGCGCGACTGGGATGCCGTCCTTGGCATATCGGAGCTGGAACCAGAGAAGAAGATGCTGGTCCGGGCCCCGGAATTCACACCAGCCCGGTGGGATAATGCTAGCGGCCGAGTTCATAGGGAGAAGCCCGGCTATGGTATGTTGTTGGCACCATTAAAGTGGGGATATCGCGAAGAACCCTTCGTGCTGAATTGTTCGGCCGTTCAGTTCAAGTACCTTCTGGCCGCTGGCTGGTTCGGAGACACCAAAATCACTGACGCCCACCTATTCTGAGTGGGGGCAGTGGAGTTTACAGAGTTTGTTCTGCTAGAATATGCCCCCCTGCTAATCAGAGCAGGGGTGTACCACAGTGTCTTCGCTTCTAGATTCCGGTATCCCATATCCCGAGGGCTGTGCTGTGGGATGTTTGAAGTGTTCTGCCCTTTGTTCAACACTTTCTATACAGCAGAGGGGGAGACATCCCTGGATCTCTGGAGTTTATCACAGCTCTCCGACCTGCCCATTGATGGCGAGCCGTATGAGGAGGTTTGCTTGTCAGATTCCGAGAAGGATAGCTCTGATGGCGAGGGCAAGTATTCCATCGGCTTCTCATATCGATACCTGATGAAGGTATACCGCTCCATCTGTCTGGCGTACAGCAGGGGGTCCTCTAAAGGCTATCAACCCCGAGAGAAAGGCAGCAAAATGAGGGTCCGGATAGGGCAGTGGATCCAGTATTTCTTTGACGGTCCCCTGAAGTATGCAGACTTTCCTTCTATGGGTCCGGCTGCTAGCAGGCAGGTAAGGGCTCCCCGTTATAAGTCGGCGCTACCCTCCTCATTGCGCCGTGCAGGCAGCAGTGGTCCCAACCCAGCAGGCGTAGACCCCATCACACACTGTGCGGCCTATTTCACATTTTGGCTGTGCACTTTTGCTCTCCCACAAGGGGACGAGACAATCATTCGGCCAGAGGCCATATATCCAGCTTGTCAGATGGCATGGGGGATGAAGCTGTCGCTCTGCCCAGTGGCCCTGTGCTTGATATACAAATCTTTGGGGGACCTGTACAAGCATCGGACTCCCCGTTCTTTGAGGACCGTGGGTCCTTTTCATTTCTTCAACGCCTGGGTCTACAGTATATTCCCTGAATTAGCTCCGAGAACCTTGCAGGCGGATACAGTGTCACCCAGGATGGTTGAATTTGCCAGCGCTGAGCCTGGTCCCTTTTATGATCAGCTGTTTAAAATAAGGGGCCGACTGATAAAAGTACCAGTGGACGCCCCCGGCAGCATACATTTCTGGAGCTTGGCAGCAGGTTCAGCTCCTTTGATTGATCCTCAGAGGGAGTGCAAGCTGGAAGAAATAGAGACATATATCCACCCTGTCTCAGGGGTCAACACTGCTCGGCCAATCCTGGAGCCGGAGCTGGTGAGATGGGCCATGGCAATTCGGCCCAGTGTTTTGGTTTACAGAAAGGGTGGCCTGCTTCTGTTGGAGCCATACTATCCGTTCCGCTTTGGGCGAAACTTCGGCTACGACCAGCATATTCCTACCTCAGCTGCCCAATTTCCCCTAGATAGCCGGGCCAAGCACGGGTCCATCATTGTTGGCGAGGGCCGGTTGTGGTGGGATTTCTATCATCGCCAGGATGATGTAGTTTTCAGGGTGCCCACTGTTTCTAACCGTGTTCCCCGGGTAACACCAGAATATATCAAATGGTGGAATATCCGGACCGGCTTTTATAGGGACGGTAGGGGTGCCTTCTGGGACGTGGCAGAGCGCTCCTTCTTGAAACAGCAACCTGGGCCAGTGTTTGATATTTCTGAAGCCCACTTGAAAAAACTTTACTCACAGCATCTGAGGGAGGCGGAGAATTATCTGACTCAGCGGCGGGCCTTGAAGGAAAAGAGTTCCGAGCCGCTTGCTCCTGTCTTCGCTGCTATCAACGAGGACACCTTTATGCAGAGTTTGAAACATCTGAGCCATGTAGGGGGCGCTCGCTTGGAAGTGCAGCAATACCCATTTCCTGTCGAAGAGCCGCTCCCGACAGTAGCTTCCTGGAGGGGTCCAGTTGATAAATTTCATCCATATAGGACGTTTGTACGCCGAGAAGATAGAACTCAGACGTACTATAGACAAACGTCCTGGCTGTTCATTCTGCTGAATTTGCATGGATTATCTGCAGAAAGCCCGATAGCTGGCATTTTGAACAAGCCACTGTTTATATCATTTCATTATGTCGATGGCTGGGGCATGGACCATCTTGACTTGTTTCGATGCCTTGACTTTCGCGGCCATAATGATCTGGCAGCTTTGGTAGAGAAGTGCCAGCTATTTGGTGATGTGTGCTGGCTCATCAAGGAGGCTGCTTCCCGCTCCAAGGAGGTAGCTTACATGTACTGGCCACTTTCTGTATTCTATGACGGCCCGGCAGGTAAGATTTCTTCTTTTCTGATTGCAGTGTTTTCTGCTTAGCATCTGAATTTTACATCCGCTGATCCCATCATCCTTCTGCCATTCTTAACAGACCGGCCTGATATAAAGCGGCAGGGGCTCTATAGAAAGATTATTGCGCAGGCCGAGAAGCCCACTTATTTTGAAGTCCCTGCTGCAGCACCGACCACTACTCCCCTGCCTCCTGGCAAGAAGAGGAAGGCTTCCGCAGTCAAGACTGCAGTTGGGAAGGCCAGGAAGGCCAAAAAGGCCCACATTCAACAGTCGACTTCGGTGGCGATGGATACTGGGACCCCTCTCCCTGACATTCCATCATTCGATGAGTTTGAGCTGCAAAGGGAGGCTGCTTCGACACCGGTTCAGGGTAACATCAACAGCTTGCATTTGCATTCTTCACTGTCTTCTGCAGGATCTCAAAGAAGTCCTTGAATCTGACCCATTCTTTTTGCACAGCCGAAGAGACAGTCATAGCACCTTCTGTGGCGGAGACCAGATTGCCTTCTCCTACGCCGGCTAGTGAGGCGAGGGGTAAGTGTATCTTCTCATCTGTCTCATACCTGTATTTGTTTTCTTTGCTACATTTCTCAGAGGTCTCTTTTTGCATCAGCGGCAGGCGAGGAGCAGACTGAGGCTGTGGTGACAGAAGAGTTGCTTCAACCACAGGAAGGTCACAAGGCTCAGTCGAAGCAGCGTGCCGTTCCGGCCAGGCGCATAATTACCCGGTCTACATCTCGGCATGTTTTAGAGGCGGCCCCACAGCGTATAGCTAGTGTGGAAATATCCTCAGGCAGTTCTAAGACCGCCTCTGATGAGGAGGAAGCAACCTTCAGCGACAGTGAGGGAGATGCTCCTGAATCAGAGGCCCCACTTGTATTTGTAAAGGGTGTTCCGTCTTTTCAGCCTGCTAAGCTGGTGGTGCTATCTCCTGAGGAGGAGTTGCAAGAGGAGTTTGCCGGGCTCGATACCGAGATTGACATAACTTCACCATTTGTCATTCCGACTACGGAGCTTCCTTCTCTTTCACCCCACTTCGAGGATGTGGACCCTGCTTCAAGGGTGGGTTCCTTTTCATGTTTGTTGCTTCATCTGCCCCTTCTTCTTTTATATCTAGCACTGAAGTTGCTTTGTTTTGGTCTCAGGGCATTGCCATTGCTAGCTCAGACACAACTGCGGCTATCACGGACATTTCCTCCATAAACTGGGCTATTGTCCCTTTTCAGCCTTTAACTTGCACGGGAATTCCCGAGATCATTCGCCCTGTGCCGGCGCGGATACAGTCCTCGACAGATTTAGCATCGTTGGACTTAGGATCACCAGGAGAGATTTCCATCCTTGTCAGGGCCTCAGAGTTCAGAGCCGAAGTAGACCCATCCAGAAGCTCTGCTTTCATACCGGCTGCCATAATGTCAACTGCGCCTGAGTCAGCAGTCCCTGCCACAGTGGCTATAGAAACTGGATTTCTGCCTTTACAGACTAGAGACCCTTCGCCCCCATTATCAGGAAGAGTAGCTGAAGATGAAGCCCTTATTCAGAAGATTCATGAAGAGATAGCTCCATCATCCATCGGTCCTCCCTCCGCTGATGTTCAAGCCATAGCGCCCGAGACGGAGGGGGAATCTTCAGTTCAGCCAGAGGGCACGGAGAGGGACCGGCCAGTTCTTCCAGCAGATTTACCGTCTTCATCCTCTCAGCCGGATGTCGCACTGTGGGCAGACATCGATAGCGAAGTGACCTTCGAAGTGATCCCCTCTGCTTCTTTTGGCTTTGCATCGTCTGAGAGTTTTGTCTGGCAGAACCTGGATATGCTGCGCCAGCTGGTAGAATCTCAGCCTGGCTTGACATATTTGCAGCTGAAGGAAATTGCTGATCGCTTCACTGCCGGTCTGCAGGCTATGGGTTGCCCTCTGGACACATGGGCTCAGCGGGTCTTGCTTTTGCTTAAATTCGTGCATCGGAGGGATTTCTTAGCACGGACCATGGTTGATAAGCTAACGGCGCTGAAATTGCAGAGGTCGGAATGCAAATCCGAGTTGGGGAAGCTGACACTTATGCTTGATGGACGCCGGGCTGAGCTAGAAGGTGCTATTCAGCGGGAAGAAGCCGTGCGGGACCGGATAGCCCTACTGGAGATGGAACTCTCTGGACTTCGAGCCGAACTGCAGCAACTCTCCTTTATCCGGCCGCAGTCTGAAGAGGAGGTAGCCTCGCTGGAGGGACGGGTGATGTCTCTTCAGGACATGTCCATTGGGCTTCAGGAGGAGGAGGCGCGCCTTCATGAGCTAGGAGCTGCCCCTTATGTGGGTCTTCTGGCCTTCGAAGATATATTCCGGCGGCCGTGAATTGTTTATCCCTCCCTTTTTGTTCTCTTCTGTAATGTGATGTCCCCTCGGGGCCCTTTATGTATTCCCTTTTTATTGGAAAGGAATCTCTTGGCTTCAATCGTCTCCATCTTACCTTGCATATGATTTTATCACTTTGGGAAGTGGGGTAGCGGTTTTGACAATCCCTCATGCGAACGGCTCGTACTTGGCAGGAGAGCGTCCACCCCTTCAGAGAAAGGATGGGGGACTCGCTCCACCGCGTGACGGCATCCGAAGAGGTGCTTAAACCGGGTTTTGTGAGTGGCAGCAAAAATCCTTCTGGCCATGTGCGCCGTAAAGGAGACAATTTGCGGGAGTGTGAAAGGAGAGGTTCCATCAGAATAGACGTGAGGTCTAGACTGGGTAGGGGTTATAGTAGGTGGGACAATTAAAGGATATGTGGTTTTCATCAAGACAGACGTAGGGTCTGAACTGGATAGGGTTTCATCATTGATCGGGCGAAATGCCAATCGATCAATAGTTGGTCTCATCATCGATACTGGGTTGATATCGATGCAAGCAAAGGGATTTATAAGTTTCATCAGAATAGACGAAAGGTCCAAACTGGACGGGGTTTCATCATTGATCGGGCGAGGTGCCAATCGATCAACGGTTGATTTCATCATCGATATTGGGTTTGTATCGATGCAAAAGGATTTATAAGTTTCATCGGAATAGACGAAAGGTCCAAATTGGATAGGGTTTCATCGTTGATCGGGCAGGGTGCCAATCGATCAACGGTTGATTTCATCATCGATATTGGGTTGATATCGATGCAAAGGGTTTTATAAGTTTCATCAGAATAGACGAAAGGTCTAAACTGGGTAGGGTTTCATCATTGATCGGGCAGGGTGCCAATCGACCAACGGTTGATTTCATCATCGATATTGGGTTGATATCGATGCAAAGGGTTTTATAAGTTTCATCAGAATAGACGAAAGGTCTAAACTGGGTAGGGTTTCATCGTTGATCGGGCAGGGTGCCAATCGATCAACGGTTGATTTCATCATCGATATTGGGTTGATATCGATGCAAAGGGTTTTATAAGTTTCATCAGAATAGACGAAAGGTCCAAACTGGATAGGGTTTCATCGTTGATCGGGCAGGGTGCCAATCGATCAACGGTTGATTTCATCATCGATATTGGGTTGATATCGATGCAAAGGGTTTTATAAGTTTCATCAGAATAGACGAAAGGTCTAAACTGGGTAGGGTTTCATCATTGATCGGGCAGGGTGCCAATCGACCAACGGTTGATTTCATCATCGATATTGGGTTGATATCGATGCAAAGGGTTTTATAAGTTTCATCAGAATAGACGAAAGGTCTAAACTGGGTAGGGTTTCATCATTGATCGGGCAGGGTGCCAATCGACCAACGGTTGATTTCATCATCGATATTGGGTTGATATCGATGCAAAGGGTTTTATAAGTTTCATCAGAATAGACGAAAGGTCTAAACTGGGTAGGGTTTCATCATTGATCGGGCGAGGTGCCAATCGACCAACGGTGGGAAGTGTGTGAAGGTGTAGGTCTCATCAGGACAGACGTAAGGTCTATTCCAATAGGTTTTATCGCAGGTGGGACTTTGCCAAGAAATGCGTAGATTTTATCAGGACAGACGTGAGGTCTGAACTGGATAGGCTTTAGCCAAATGGTGATGGGTTTCATCGTCGGTGGGACGTTTGAAAGAGGGTGCGTAGATTTCACCAGGACAGACGTAAGGTCTACCCTGGAAAGGTTTTATCATCGGTGGGGCTTGGAACCAGTTGACCGACGGAAGGCTTCATCAATAGAAGGGAGGTAAAGGTAGCGTGCCGGTTGGCATGGAACTTTTTAAATTACCACATTACTGACCCAAGTGCCCTTTCGGGTTTTCACCGGAGCCAGCCCCCTCTTGCTTTTGCCCACGCGCCCTTTCGGGTTTTCACGTGACGGGGTACCCGATTTTGCCTGCAGTGCCCTTTCGGGTTTTCACCACAGCTGGGTTTTTGGCCATTTTTGCCCTTATCCGGGATGTCCGAACAAGTCTGGCGGGGTATCTCTATTTTTAACCCCATTTTTTTTATATATATACATATGTTTCCTGAATTGGGACTTCAGCACGGATCAGGCGATGTGCTGCTTCATTAGTGCATGTTCTTATCATCGGTATTGGGTATATACCGACGCAAGGATTTTATAGGTTTCATCAGGGTAGACGTAAGGTCTACACTGGGCTGGTTTTATCATTGATCGGGCAAGGTGCCGATCGACCAATGGTGGGTTTCATCACGGCGGGACGTAAAGGGGTATGCAGATTTGATAGGACGGGTTTCTTTGTCGATCGGGCAGGATGCCCATTGATCAAAGGTGGGTTTCATCATCGGTATTGAGTTTATACCAATGCAAGGATCTTATGAATCTCATCAGAATAGACGTAAGGTCTACCCTGGGCTGGTTTTATTATTGATCGGGCAGGGTGCCAATCGACCAACAGTAGGTTTCATCATCGGTATTGGGTTTATACCAATGCAAAGATTTCATAGGTTTCATCGGGACAGACGTAAGGTCTAAGCCGGATAGGTTTCATCATTGACCGGGCAGTGCGCCTAATCGGTCAACAGCTGGTTTCATCATCGGTATTGGGTTTATACCAATGCAAAGATTTCATAGGTTTCATCGGGATAGACGTAAGGTCTAAGCCGGATAGGTTTCATCATTGACCGGCAGTGCGCCTAATCGGTCAACAGCTGGTTTCATCATCGGTATTGGGTTTATACCAATGCAAAGATTTCATAGGTTTCATCGGATAGACGTAAGGTCTAAGCCGGATAGGTTTCATCATTGACCGGACAGTGCGCCTAATCGGTCAACAGCTGGTTTCATCATCGGTATTGGGTTTATACCAATGCAAAGATTTCATAGGTTTCATCGGGATAGACGTAAGGTCTAAGCCGGATGGTTTCATCATTGACCGGGCAGTGCGCCTAATCGGTCAAGTGCTGGTTTCATCATCGGTATTGGGTTTATACCAATGCAAAGATTTTATAAGTTTCATCAGAATAGACGAAAGGTCTAAACTGGGTAGGGTTTCATCATTGATCGGGCGAGGTGCCAATCGATCAACGAGAAGTTTATGACGGGAGGCGAGGTTTCCTTTAGGATCACCATATTGCTGGCCCAAGCGCCCTTTCGGGTTTTCACCGGAGCCAGCCCCCTCTTGCTTTTGCCCACGCGCCCTTCCGGGTTTTCACGTGGCGGGGTACCCGATTTTGCCTGCAGTGCCCTTTCGGGTTTTCACCACAGCTGGGTTTTAGCCATTTTTGCTCTTGCTCAGAAAACCTGAACAAGACTGGCGGGGTATCTCTATTTTTAACCCCATTTTTTACTTATTTATTTTCATTCTTTTATTCTCTCTTCCCCTCTTTTTGGGAGGGTAACAAGTCGGACTGTCATTAGATCATGATGAGGGATGGCTTGGCTAGGGCGGAGTGCCACTAGACCAAGGGAGAAGGGTAGCTCGGTTAGGGCGGAGTGCCGCTAGACCAAGGAAGAAGGGTAGCTTGGTTAGGGTGGAGCGCCGCTAGACCAAGGAAAAGGGTAGCTTGGTTAGGGCGGAGTGCCGCTAGACCAAGGAAAAGGGTAGCTCGGTTAGGGCAGAGTGCCACTAGACCAAGGGAGCAGGGTAGCTCGGTTAGGGCGGAGTGCCACTAGACCAAGGAAGAGGGTAGCTTGGTTAGGGCGGAGCGCCGCTAGACCAAGGAAAAGGGTAGCTTGGTTAGGGCGGAGTGCCGCTAGACCAAGGAAAATGGTAGCTTGGTTAGGGCGGAGTGCCGCTAGGCCAAGGAAAAGGGTAGCTTGGTTAGGACAGAGTGTCGCTAGACCAAGGAAATGGGTAGCTTGGTTAGGACGGAATGTCACTAGACCAAGGAAAAGGGTAGCTTGGTTAGGGCGGAGTGCCGCTAGGCCAAGGAAAAGGGTAGCTTGGTTAGGACAGAGTGTCGCTAGACCAAGGAAATGGGTAGCTTGGTTAGGACGGAATGTCACTAGACCAAGGAAGAGGGTAGCTTTTAGCCTGATTACTCGGGGAATATTGGTTGGGCAGCATGATACAGCTTTAGGTGTCTACCGTTGAGTGGTGAGAATTAGATTTCCCCTCGATGGTTAACAACCATGTAGGCCCCTCCTTCGTAGACCCTATATATCACATAAGGACCTTCCCAATTAGGATTCAGCTTTCCTTTTGGGTTGGACGCCATGACTTCTCTTTTCTTGACCATGACAAGGTCACCTTTCTTAAATTCTCATCCTTTTACGAGTTTGTTGAACGCAGTGGCCATGCGGGCCTGATACATCTGGATATTCTTCTGAGCTTGGAGGCGCTTTCCTTCCAATTCAGCCAATTCTTGTAATCTTCTTTCTGCATTGGTTTGTTCGCCATGGGCCAGGTCATATTGGACTGCCACTCTGAGTGACGGGACTTCCAGCTCTAATGGAACTACTGCCTCTGAGCCGTATACCAGTGAGTATGGCGAGCACCCTGTAGGTGTCTTGAAGACAGTGCGGTATGCCACAGAGCTTCATACATCTTTTCTTCCCAGTCCTTCTTATTAGAACTGACGACTTTAGCCAACAAGGTGCATAAAGTTTTGTTGAAGGCTTCTGCCAATCCATTTGCCTGTGGATTGTAAGGAGTGGAAGTCCTCCATTCGATCTTATACTTCTCGGCAAGCCGATAAATCTTTTGATTTCTGAAATGACTTCCATTATCAGATATTATCCGACTGGGGATCCCAAACCGGAAGATAATGTTCTGCTTGATGAATCTGGCAACCAGCTCACCAGTCACTTCTCGTAATGCTATAGCTTCTGCCCATCGGGAGAAGTAATCTGTTATTGCCAGTATGTATTTATGTCCGACCGATGAGGTCGGTAGTGGGCCGACTACATCAGTTCCCCATTGTGCAAACGGCCAGCTAGGGACTGTAGGGTGCAGAACGGCAGGTGGCCTTCTAGGCACAACAGCATGCTCCTGACATTTCTGGCATGACTTTGCAAACTTGAAACAGTCTTCAAACATAGTGGGCCAATAGTAGCCCAGCTTCTTGATTTCTATCTTCATCTTAGGGCCAGCTTGATGAGCACCTGCCGTCCCAGCATGTATTTCTTTCATTGCTTGCCAAGCTTCCTCAGTAGATAGACAGCGGAGCAAAATCTTCTTGCGTGCATCTGCCATTATTCGGAACAGAGTTCCATTTCTGAATTCATAAGAATCTTTGATCCTTAGAAGTTTCATCTTTTCTTCTCTTTTCTGTGGCAGCTGTTGGTGTGAAAACCATTGCAGCAGGTGTTGTCTCCAATCAGATGCCTGTTCTGTACTGATCATGGCGACTTCATTTTCTTCGGGGCAGCCTTCTAGCATGCTGGGGACTTGCCGCCGGTTTATAACAACAATGTTCAATGTCTCATCTGGTGGGACTGCTATTGAGCTGGCTAGCTTTGCCAATGCATCAGCCTGGGCATTATGTGCATGGCCCACATGCTTGAGCTCAATATGATAGAATTTCGCCATGAGGCGCACAGCTTTTTGGTGGTAGGGGTTCAACTCCGGCTTTCGCACTTCGAACTCCCCTTGGATTTACTTTATTATCAACATTGAATCCCCGAATACCTGAAGCATCTGGATGCCCATGTTGAGGCTGATGTGCAACCCGATTATCAGAGCTTCATACTCGGCTTCATTATTAGTGCAGGGCTTGTTTATAGAACAGGAAGTATGCACAACCTCCCCCTCTGGCGATCTTAGCACAATACCGGCTCCTGGCCCGTATTCTGGTCTTTCCATCGGAGTCCGTCTCTGTTCTAGATGCTCCATCAAAGAATAGCTGCCACATAGTTGACTGAGCCTGGCAGGCTTCTAGTGTTTCATCATCGGGTAACTCAGTTCCCAACATATCATTCTCTGGCACAGGATGCTCTGCGAAGAAATCGGCCACGGCCTGTCCTTTTATTGCCCTCTGGGGTATATATGTGATATCGAATTCCATCAGAATTACTGCCCATTTGCCCAACCGGCCTTTCAGTACT